>JAUIMM010000847.1:3340000-3940000 GCA_031769625.1 Taudactylus pleione | reverse complement strand
TCTGGCCTAGACCCTATTTGACTTTGGTCCAGATTTAATATAGTCTTGTGTCAATCGCATGCATTTTTTAAAATTTTCTATTGTACTAAGCTCTACAATTTGCGTTGGGAGAATACGTTACCTATTCTCTACCTTTTTGGGGAGACGTATATTTCCTGACATTTCCCCTACAACCCTCCTGTTTTATTGCATTCCCAATTTTTCTTATACTTTGCTTTCTCTGAAAAATGCTATCTTGCTCTTTCATGTTGAAATCTTCAATCATAGCCCACCTCTGCTGTCTCTGCCCCAAGCTGTACATGTTTAGATTACTTAAGGGCCTATTAATTATGTTAATTATCGGTGGCCGGGCAGCTCCCCTATAATTTTCATTCTATCTCACCATGAGCACCAAATTAAATCAGCATTACTCCGTTGCAGAGACAGCTAAGCCGAAGTCAGCTGTCTCCACAAATCTTTTCACTGCTACTTCCATACCAGAGAAAATTAGCACTGCTGAGTCTGACTTGGCAGTGCTAGAGTGCCTGCATGAACTAGAGTTCATGCAGGCGAACAAAACCCTGTCATCTGGCGGAAGGAGTCGAACAGGGGCGTAGGGATCCTAGAGGATCCTTCTTCACAACCCGGGACTCCTTTCCATAGGAAAATGAAGATGGCAAATGTTCCTGCTGTCTAGCTCCAAAAATATTGTATTTTTGCAAATTGATGAATTTAGGGCCCGTCGGGGATGGACGGTAAGCATGAGATATTAGTGAAATCTCCTGCATTACCTTTATGATGAATGGCCCCAATACCTAATTTCTACAAAAGTAGGTGAAACTGTTAATTTTAACCAGCTTTTGTATAAATGTAGTAAAGATGTGTGCCACCCCCATGTTTTGGTTCTAATCCATCGCCTTATTTTGGTTTTGCCTAAACCACCCTCACATGTTTTGGTTTTGGATTAGGGGTGTGCACCGGCCACTTTTCGTGTTTTGTGTTTTGGTTTTGGATCTGGATCTTCCTTCGTGTTTTGGATCTGGATTGGTTCTGCCAAAACCACCCTCCCGTGTTTTGGGTTCTGGGTTTTGGATCTGTATTTTTTTGAAAAAAAAGCATTAAAACAGCTAAAATCACAGAATTTGTGGGTTTTTCTGCTCCTATGCTATTTTTAACCTCAATAACCTTAATTTCCACAGTCTATTCTGAACACCTCACACCTCACAATAGTGTTTTTATGTCCAAAAGGTTGCACTGAGGTAGCTGGATGACTATGCTAAGCGACACGAGTGGGCGGCACAAACACGTGGCCCATCTAGGAGTGACACTGCAGTGGCAGACAGGATGGCATGTTGAAAAACTAGGCCCCCAAACAGTACATAATGCAAAGAAAAAAAAAGAGGTGCAAGATGGAATTGTCCTTGGGCACTCCCACCCACCCACCCTTATGTTGTATAAATAGGACATGTACACTTTAACAAACCAATCATTTCAGCGGCAGGGTCTGCCACACAACTGTGGCTGAAATGATTGGTTCGTTTGGGCCCCCACAAAACAAGCTGGCAATTAATCTGTCCCTGCACAAACTGGCTCTACGGAGGCAAGATGTCGTCCTCATCCTCCTCATCCACCGATTCCTCACCCTCTTCAGTGTTGTGTACATCCTCAAACCTAACAGAGTATTAATTTGTCCCTGCTGGAATCCACCACCACAGGTCCCTCTGTAAGTTCTGGAGGCTGGTCTCCCTGGAAGAGTTGATAATTCATTTTTATGAACATCATCTTCTCCACATTTTGTGGAAGCAACCTCCTACGCCTTTCACTGACAAGGTTCCCGGCTGCACTAAACACTCTTTCGGAGTACACACTGGAGGGGGGGCCAACTCAGGTAAAATAGAGCCAGCTTGTACAGGGGCCTCCAAATTGCCTCATTTTCCAGCCAGTACAGGTAAGGACTGTGTGACATGCCTACTTGGATGCTGTCACCGATGTAATCCTCCACCATTCTGTCAATGGTGACACTATCATATGCAGTGACAGTAGACTTGTCAGAAATTGTTGGCACGTCCTTCAGTCCGGACCAGATGTCCAAACCGGCCCTTGACTTATAACACAGGCGCACGCTTGGCGCTGCTGCTGTGTTGATCCATGTGCAGCTACTGCGCATACATTTCGCACACAAACACAGAAAAAAAAGAATTGTTTATTTTTTGTGGAGTGCACTTTGGGGGTTTCACCACCCTTTAACAGATGAGCCAGCCGGCCCTTTACTTATGACACAGGCGCACGCTTGGTGCTGCTCCTTTGTCGATGCACGTGCGGCCACAGTGCACACAATTCACAAACACAGAAAATATTATTTTATTTTGTTTGGAGTGCACTTTGGGGGTTACAGCACCCTTTAACGGACAAGCCAGCTGGCCCTTTCCTTATGGGACACAGGTGCATGCTTGGTGCTGCTCCTTTGTTGATGCACGTGCAGCCACAGTGCACACAATTCACAAACACAGAGAATATTTTTTTATTTTGGAGTGCACTTTGGGGGTTACAGCACCCTTTAGCAGTCAAGCCAGCTGGCCCTTTACTTATGACACAGGCACACGCTTGGCGCTACTTTGTTGATGCACGTGCAGCCACAGTGCACACAATTCACAAACACAGAAAATAATTTTTTATTTTGGAGTGCACTTTGGGGGTTACAGCACCCTTTAGCGGTCAAGCCAGCCGGCCCTTTACTTATGACACAGGCGCACACTTAGCGCTACTTTGTTGATGCACGTGCGGCTACTGCGCACACAATTCACAAACATAGAAAAAAATAATACATTTTTTTTGGAGTGCACTTTGGGGGAGCACTCCTGATGCACAGATCACCCCCTGGACAACACTACAACACCCCTCTAGGACTACAGCCTTTATGGGACACTGCACAACACAGTCCAGCCAGCCCCTATAGACTTTGGAGTGGACACAGCCCCTATGGACAACTGACTGCACAACACAGCCCAGCCAGCCCCTATGACAGCAGCACAACACAGCCCAGTCAGCCCCTATGGACTGAGTGGACACAGCCCTTATGGACAACAGCAGCACAACACAGCCCAGCCAGCCCTAGCTCCCACCCTCCCTCTTCACTGTAGACAGCCGGAGTGAGAAATGGCGCCGACGCAGGGACCTTGTTTAGAATCCAAAACCCGCGAGATCTGGAAGGCGGGATGATGATGTTTTGCCTCGATTTCAGATCTGAGTCAGGTGGGAAAAGTCGAGCCTGACTCGGATACGACTAGGATCGGGGGGGCTCGGATTTCAGAAATCCGAACCCGCTCATCCCTATTTTGGATCTGTATTATTATTATTTTTTTATAATAAAAGCAGCTAAAATCACATAAGCTGTGTCTGGATGCTGGCGCTCGGGATCCCAGCTGTCAGAATTCCAACACCGGCATCCCACAGGGTCACAATCCCAACAGAAGGAAGTAAGTATACTCTACTTCCCCTACCATTATCTCTGCCTACAGCCTAAACCAGGGGTCTTCAACCTTGGCCCTCCAGCTGCTGTGAAACTACACATCCCAGCATGCACTGCCATCTTTTTGATATAACAGCATGCTAGAACTATGGCAGTGCATGCTGGGATGTGTAGTTCCACAGCAGCTGGAGGGCCAAGGTTGAAGACCCCTGGCCTAAACCTAACCCTCCCCCTAGTGTCTAACCCTAACCCCTAACCCTCCCCCTAACCCCAATTCTTACTGTCGGGATGCCAGTGGTCAGGATGCTAGCACTGGGATTCTGACTGATATTGAGAATCCAGTGCCAGCATACTGAGCACTGGCATCCAGACAGCCGGGATAATAACTACATCCAATTTCCAGTCAGATGTGACCACCCCACAGCTCAGCTCACAATATTGTTTTCAATTTTCTTTAATATAGGATAGAGATTGCAGTGAGCTGGCTGGCTAAACTAAGTGACAGAGCAGCTGCAAAAATGCACAGAAGTTTAAAAGAATATAGGAAGTCTAGGAAGTATTGCAATACAGCAGTGGCAGACAGGATGACAATCTAATAAACTATAAAAAAGATTGATGTCTATTCAAAAAGACGGTCAGCAATGCCCCAGACATTGCATAATGCAAAGAAAAGAGGTGCAAGATGGAATCCTACCCACGGTTATGTTGTATGTTAAACAGGACATACACAGTTTAACAAGCCGATCACTTCAGCAACAGGGACTGCCATTTTTGTTGCTGAAGTGGTTGGTTTGTTTGGGCCCCACAAAACAAGTTAGCAATGGTTCTTAAGGCAGCTAACAATATTGGGGACCCACCTTCCTAGATAACGGTCAATGCAGGTCATCTCTCCAATTGATATAAAAACATCCACTTTGACTTCTTGGCATACTGGGAGGATCACTCCAAACTAACAACAATTGTGTTGGAGTAGTCCCTTTTGATGTTGCTATTGGTGGTGTTATTATTGACAAAGTATCTCCCATCTATCAGTGACCTTAGAACCTCTAATCTAACCATAAACAGAGCACACTTTTTTTTATAACTGTAGTAGAAAACATTTTTTTTGTTTCAAAATAAAGTATCAATGCAAATATACACAGATACGTTTGTATCAGTCAAGCTATGATTACGGGTATATTTACTAAAGTGCAGGTTTTTAGAAGTGGAGATGTTGCCCATAGGAACCAATCAGATTCTAGCTATTATCTTATAGAAGGTGCTAGGTAAATGTTAAGTAGAATCTGATTGGTTGCTATGGGCAACATCTCCACTTCTAAAAACCTGCACTTTAGTAAATATACCCCTAATGACCATATTTTTATTCTACTTGTAAACAGACATTAGATTTGGTAAGGCCATGTTTCCCAGCATGCACCAGTGACATGGGAATTGTTGTAAAAGGTTTTGTCCATGACACTCATTGTAGAGTGTGATTTTCTACACACTGTTTCATGTACTGTAGACCTAATTTAAAATGTATTAGTACAACCATGTGCCACATTAGAATGACGGCAATGGGCACTGGCACTGTGTTTCTCTCAAGGAAAGGGCAGGGCTGTGGGTGGCTGGCTGTGGGGCAGGCGGGTGATTTGATTTGTACACCTGCTGGGCTGCTGTCATAGGAGGGGGATAAGGTGAGAGGCTGAAGGGTGGGGGCCATAAATGTATAATGGGCATTATTGTGTATGGCATAATGTAAATGGGGCAATACTGTGTGTGGCATTATGTATAAGGGGCATTACTGTGTGTGCCATAATGGAGTAAGAGGTATTCCTGTATGTGGCATAATGGGGGACACCAAATTACTGCCTTGCCCCAGGTGACATAATCTTTAGTTTTGGCCTTGCTCCCAGGATGCTGTCTCATGTACTCTGAGCAAGGAGTTGATTTCTCCAGGATTCGTCAATGAATAGTTTAATTCTTGAAATGGAAGGGTTTTGCTGGGGGCTGGTCTGTGCTCAGTTTGGTTAATGTTTAGAGAAGCTGCACATCTGATTTTCTGATGCCCTGACCTGCAAACCCTGGGAGATGCTCTTATCCTGGTAAAAAAACCTGCCTATTTTATTACATATGTCTTTGGATTAATTCTTTCCTGTTCAAAACCTGTCAGGCTACCTGTAAAGGCATGACATAGCCACATTTTATACACACACACGCGCGCACGATCGCACACACATATATCACTGAAACATTGCAGATAGTATTAGGCCAATTTATGTCTCTTTCTTTCTCATCTCTTCTCTCATTCTCATATGTAAATGGTATACAATCGGGAAACCGGTTGCCTTAATACCGACAGCCGGCTTCCCGACAGTCATATCCTGACGAGGGTGAAATGCCAGGCATCTATATCTAGATGCCTGTCATTTCCCTGATGCCGGGAGAAAGGCGCCCGGCATCCCAATCGAAGGGATGCCGGGCGCCGTGAGCGGACAGCCGCGGGGAGGAGGGTTAGGTTTAGGGCACCCGGGGGGGACTTAGAGTTAGGCGCCCCCTGGGAGGGTTAGGGTTAGGCTAGGGAAAGAGAGGGTCAGGGTTAGGCACCCCCAGGGGGGGACTTAGGTTTAGGCAGTAGGGAAGGGGGGGTTAGGATTAGGCACTTAGGGGGGGGATTAGGGTTTGGCACTTGGGGGAGAGGTTAGGGTTAGGCACCCTAAGGAGGGTTAGGGAGTTAGGTTAGTTTATACTTACCTTAGCGACGATCAAGATTTCCAGCTCTGTCGGGCTTCCACTGCCGGGAACTCTGCTTTTGTTGGCCAGGCGCTGCTGGGAATCCATATCAATTCCATATAAATGTACTGTATGTATGTATGTAGGTATGTGTGTGTATATATATATATATATATATATATATATATTAGGGATGTGCAGGCTCGGATAGGTTCGAGTTTGCACGTTGAGTTCGGATTTTTCCCTCCAAAAAAACGGAACTCAGAAAGAGGCTAAACGTCATCTTACATGGACGATCATCATTATTCCTGGACAAAAGTCCAGGAATGATGATGTTCATCCATGTAAGATGACGTTTAGCCTCTTTCTGAGTTCCGTTTTTTTGGAGGGAAAAATCCGAACTCAACGTGCAAACTCGAACCTATCCGAGCCTGCACATCCCTAATATATATATATATATATATATATATATATATATATATATATAGTACCAGTCAAAAGTACTGTGTGTGTGTGTGTATATATATATATATATATATATATTATAAGGGCACATTCGTGCCCTTGTATTATCTCTGAATCGAAAAAAACCAAAAATCTACATAGAGAATTCCGGATGGGGGGGCATGGTGTTTAAGGGGCTACACCTCAAAAGCTATAAAAGGTACCAAGCTGAAATTTGGCATGAGTGGGTAGAACTGTCACTCGGTGCTGCATACCAAATTTCAGGGCAAAAAATAAAAAATTAAGATTTGGGAGTAATCTAAATCTCCAACTGTCAGTTTTTTCTGACACTCTCAGTTAGGACCACATTTCTGCTGTTCTCTATGGGGGATATTTGCGAAGGCATAACAGAGTAGGGGGCGAATTTAGACTTGGGGTTTGTTTTATTAGGCAGCTATTGTTCCAGGGTAGGGCATTTTGGGGTTCAGGTAATTGAGAAAGTTACAGTTTTTAAACTATTACCTCACAATTCTGCCATTATAGAGATAGAAAGATTCAATTCCTTGCGCAGCCTCAGTAGGAGCCTCCAGCAGGTGTACTCACTGTGGCTTCACTTGTGTGCAGCAAGATGGCTGTCCACTGTGAGCGGTAGCGGGGGCTGGGACCGGGGTGAGGTTGGGGGCATTAGCAGTGGCTGAGACATGGAAGAGAAAGCAGGCGGCATTGGCAGCGGTGCAGCCATTAGCGGCCTAGGCAGGGCATGCAGCAGGCAGTAGGACCTGGGGGATGTAGCCAGCATCGGCAACAGATGCAGGCTTGTGAAGCCTGAATCTGCGTGCAAAAAATATGTAATGTGTAAAAAACAAAACGGCATTGCCCCCCCCACAAAAAAGCAACCAGCACCAGATTTTTAGTGACCAAGTGCTGGTTATGCAAATTACAGAGGACAAATGATGTAGTGGTTACCCATATTAAGCACAACCAGCACCAGGCTAATCAGAACCAGTCCTGGTTGCCAGTATATGGGGGTCAGACAATGTAGGGAGTCCCCCGTATACAACGCAACTAGCACTGAGCTTTGATCTGCTCCTGGTTCTGGAAATACATGGGAAAAAAATGAGTAGGATTCCCCTGTATCTTCCAGAACCAGCACCGGACTTTTTCTAGCGAGGGGCTCATGCCACACCCAGGGGAGCCATTTCACTATGCACCCCAGCCCAAGCATCAAACCTGACCACTAGTCAGCCCAGGCTGGGGATCCCTGGGGAGCTGTGGACTCCCCCCAATAAGGGGGTCCCCCTCTCCAGGGCACCCCAGGCCTAGGTTGATAGCCTGGGGCTATCCCCGGCACCCCTGGGATGGTAGGTGCAGGGTTGATAGTGTAATGTGCTAGTCTGCATGCCCTCATCCACACCAATATGTCTTTCCCCATTTGCACTGCCCTGTCTTCCTGCATCCGTGCCACTGTGTTTCCTTCCATCTGCACCACTGCCTTGCCCCCCGCCATGTCACTCTGTCTTCCCCTCATCTCTGCCACTCTTTCTTCCTCCATCTGCACCACTCTGTCCCCCCAACCATGCCACTGTCTTTCTCCTCCCACCCGCACCACTCTGTCTTCCCACCCATCCCTACTGTTGTGTGTTCTCCCATTGTGCTAGTCTGTATTCCTCATTCACACCACTGAATGAGATTGTGTGTGCCACATAACTGCTCAGACCTCAGTTGCATAGACTGCATGTGTGTATTCCAATGAGCACACAATTCTGTGAATTAGCAGCTCCACCATTCTGTGAGTGAAAGCAATCTCACTCGGTGAGAGTGCTGAATCTGCAGTTATCCACATGGTGTCATGGCATACCATATCTGTATTACGCAAGGAACACATCCATTAAGGCGATAGTCTTAATGATCGTATTTTCATTGCTTTTTGAAGTTTGAGTGGCAGAAATTGAATAGGTTTTGTGAAATTTCAGATCATGTCTAAAAAGCCTTAGTGGGACATGTGAAACCATAAGCTTTTTTGTCTCTGGAATATGTACATATATATATATATATATATATATATATATATATGTGTGTGTGTATATATATATATATATATATATATAATATTATATATATATATATATATGTGTGTGTATATATATATATTGTGACACAGTTAGGTTAGGGGGTCCCTCTCCTGGGTAGAGGACTCCTTCCTTTCACACACAACGGCTGGGAAACAGTACGCCAGACTGGATGCAAGTACAAGCTGGTCGGCGCCAGTCTTTATTGTACAATGTCAGAAACAACATAAAGAAAAACATAAACATAAATCCTAGCCCTGTCGGGGCACTAACTTCACAGGTAGTTCCCTCACTACCAGAACCTGGCAGGGCCTAATGCCCTCACCAGCAACAAAGGCACAGCACCACACTTACAGTTAGGTTTTCAAGTGTCTCTGAGCAAACTCCCTGTCTGCTCTCCCAGGTGAGACACTCAGCCCTAAACACACTAGGCTTATATTGGCCACTCTCAGGTGGAAACCCTAACAAGCCTGTTACCAGGCTGCGAGAACCAAAACCTGGAGTGGCCGTGGGTGGAGCCCTCCCTCTCCTCTCACCCACAACCCCCAGGTCCCAAACCGGCTTTTCAAAAAGCCGAAACTCAAGCCTGCTACACTGCAGACTTTCTCCTGGGGGTTTAAAACACATAAGACAGGAATCTGGGACAAATGTACCTGCCACAGACCACTTTACCAACGATTCTATTACAATATATATATATATATATATATATATATAGACGGACAGAAGGTGCGGCACTGCAGACAAACTTCAATAGAGATGCATGGTATTGTCAACGTTTCACTGTTTAATCTACATTTTCCTCAGGACATAGAACACAATCAACATAGCTTACCTTATATTCACCTCAGTGCACACGTGTACTGTCGCGGGGCGGGACCGCACACCCGGCCGTCGGCACACTCTATTGACGTCATCCCAGTCAGGAACACCTGACCAAGGAAACGGCAATACCATCACCATAGCAACATAACACCACCGTAGTGACACCCTGGAAAAAATTTCATATATATCTGTGCGAAATAAATCACAACATATGAACCTATATTGCTATTAAGGAAAAATTCAAATTGAAAGTACATCAGTACTATGCATATTATGAGTAACAATACTAATTAATAAGAAGGACTGGTCGTAGAAAAACTGTAACTATTATGTTCTTTTTTATTTTTTATTCGCTATCATATTTTCTGACATATATAAGTAGTAGTGTATGGTTTTTCTACGACCAGTCCTCCTTATTAATTAGTATTGTTACTCATAATATGCATAGTACTGATGTACTTTCAATTTGAATTTTTCCTTAATAGCAATATAGGTTCATATGTTGTGATTTATTTCGCGCAGATATATATGACATTTTTTCCAGGGTGTCACTACGGTGGTGTTATGTTATGTTGCTATGGTAATGGTATTGCCGTTTCCTTGGTCAGGTGTTCCTGACTGGGATGACGTCAATAGAGTGTGCCGACGGCCGGGTGTGATGTCCCGCCCCGCGACAGTACACGTGTGCACTGAGGTGAATATAAGGTAAGCTATGTTGATTGTGTTCTATGTCCGTAGGAAAATGTAGATTAAACATTGAAACGCTGACAATACCATGCATCTCTATTGAAGTTTGTCTGCAGTGCTGCACCTACTGTCCGTTTATATTCCGCTTTGTGAAGGCACGCAGCACAGTATCATTTTCTAGGAGGAGTGCCGGACCTCTTGTTCATTTATATATATATATATGTGTGTGTGATATATATATATATATGTGTGTGTGTATATATATATATATGTGTGTGTGTATATATATATATATATATATAAATGGGGTGCTTTTTTTAGTGCAAGCTAGGTGTTTATCTTACTAATGAAATGAGTGTAGAAGGTTTTTTTTATAGATTTTTTTTATTCTGTGAAGAAAAGAAAAGATTAAAAATAAACTACAAGTGTAATTTGTTCTAAATGTAATAAAAGTTGATAAAGTAAATAGAACAGCTGTTATTATGTTTGAATAGGTTTTCATAGCTCCATTGACAGCCTTGAACCACACTTCCAGATGGTATTAGCATATCGCCATGTACCTTCAAAGAATTGGAAATAAAGTGAATTAGTGAACACCATATTAACAACTTATTATTAATACATAATAAAATAATATACCCGTACATGGACAAAATAAAATATAAGCTAAATCTGAGGTACTTTTAGCCCTAAAGAGTAGAATTAATTTGAGCAGAAAGATCTTCCTTCAAAATGTCCAGCAATAAGGTATCCAGTTGAGAGTGAGTTCAGATAAGGTAGATAGACCCGATGCATTTCATCTAGCCAAGTAGACTTGTGGTGTGCTGATGGAAACAAGTTACTTATTATAACCACAGTCATAATTGATGGCCTTACGGTTTGCCCAAACTGGAAGTGACATCGTCCAAAACCGGAAGTGATATCATCCACTTGCCATGACTTCTGGCAGTAATAGATGGCTATAATACAGTGTGATCAGTGTGCCAACTTCACTTCCTGATCTGGACTGGTGCCTGCCCGGAGTCCCCACTGGTTGGTTGGACTGAAGGGGAATAGGTAAAAACTTGTTTGTCTTTAGTCCCCCCCGCGGTGGAAGGTGAGTGTAGCTTGTCCTCCTCAGTCTTGTTATATGCAGTATCTTGAGTACGAAATCCACTCGTCCACTGCAACAAAGAGTTTAAAAAAGCATGAAATGACTAATGTTTTAAACATGTACAGTAGATATAAAAACTCAAGATTAGTATTTTACATTTCTTCTTACTCCTATTCTATACCTTTTTTGCATTTTCCCTTACCTTATCCCTCACGTTTTTATTTTTCTATATCCCCCCTTTTTGAGAAAAATATAAGTAAAAAAATAACCTGCAGTGATGACATTTCTATGTTTTTTTTTTCAACATTTGATTCTATGCTAAAACTTTCAGCAAGAATTCCCTCTACAAATTAAGTTTGGAGATGCATTATTTACACTGTAATCAAAATGATATAACAGGTGGCAACCTGGCATCCAAAGTATTATTATTTTTGTTTAATATGCCAACAGATATTGTAAAACAATGGTGTGGCATGTTTATGTTTCTGTAGATGCTGCTTACATTTTAGATGATTAGGTTAATGACTTCTGTTGTTATTTCTGTAATTTACTGTATGTACTTATGAAACCATTCAATAAATTAAAAGCACTGGTCTGCACTGCATGTAGATTTTAAAGTGTATGCAACAAAATTTATACTTTTACAGTTGCTGCTTTCATTCAGAGTTTTATACTACAATTATTTAATAATATTATGTTGAAAATGTTAGAAAATAAAGTGTGTGAAATGTATCCAGCAAATATACACAATAAAGCACAAAACTATGTCATCACACCAGCACCAGCAACCTATGTACACAACTGCCATATAACCGTGCCACAGGGTTACCTGCCTGCCAATAACCCTGACAGTCAATAAACTATAACATGCTGAGAATACTGTAATTGTAGGGATAGATCTGTCCAAGAATAGAAGATAAAGATTACTGGCTATCAGAATGCAAGCTGCTTTATTACATTACTTTGCAAAATATTGTTGAATGCCCTCAGCCACACTGACTAAATGACTAACCTAGTGCACCTCGCTGTGTATAAAACCCATGTCTCTCTAAAGAGCTTTACAAACCACTAGACCGAATTCCCATTTTGGGTTGTGTCAATTGCAATGGGAATAGCGTATTTATTCCTTTGACTCCCCAAAGGAGTTTTATTTGACATTATTATTTTCTGGGACAGATATAATTTTTTTCCATGTAGAGAAGTAATTTTTTTGTGAATACCCTTCGCAGTTAGGGACAAATTAGCAGTGATAGCGGTTGCAATATGTGGTTCCTTATTATGGTACCCCAACATCGCAGATTATATAATACTGGTGGAAATGATCGGTGTTGAATAGCTATTTTTTTTATTTTTTTCACCACCATTCCTCTCTCTTTCTCTTCACCCCCCCAACCCCCATATACACACTCTCTCCTGATAATTTCTTTCCAACTGTCTTTTTCTACTCTCTCCCCTTTTCTCCCTCTTCCCCACTCCAACACTTTCTCCCCACCTCTCCTTCCCCCTTCCTGTCACTCTCTCATGTGCATTTCTGACACTGGTGGGAGGGACCAGAGTTCATACCAACTGTCATTACATTCCAGAGAGATGACATCATTTTCATCAGCAGTCAATTATATTAGAAAGATAAATTCTGTCCCATCACTGTCTTGCACCGAGTCAAATTACACTTCTTCATACCTCCCAACATCACCCTCTCCAGGAGGGACACAATGCTCTGGTCCTGGACTTCCCTGGTAAGAGGTGAGGCGGCAGAGCAGTTCAAAAATCAAATAGGGGAGTCACACCAACTGTCATTTCACACGCTGCCAAACATCATTGGCTGGGACTCACTGGCAGTTGGTGTGACTCACCTATTTTAATTTTGGACTGTACTGCAGCCCCACCCCTGGAGCCTCCACCAATCATAAATTACCAGGGAAGTCCAGGAACAGAGCATTGTGTCCCTCCTGGAGAGGGTCATGTTGGGAGGTATGCTTCTTTGACCCTGTCTTCTCTGGTGTTCGCTGCTCACTTTCTGTTTTCTGTAACTTGACCCTTATTCCTTTTTGCCACACCCTAACCTAGTATTACACTCCCTCTCTCCTGTCTGTTATCTCACACAATGTCCTTTCTTGGTTTGCTTCTTTCTACAACAGCACAATCATTTAAGCTCTAGACAAAGTAGCTCCAGTCATCATACAAAGCCTCCAGTGGTCAAATCCTTAACATGTACATCAAACAGACCCACTAGCTAGTCCTACAATTGTTCCCACACTTCTGAATGCCATTCCTGGACACTAGTGTAGGAAATGTATTTCCAACACCAACCTTCTACTCTATAACATCCTTTATCTAGCAACACTATCGCTTTACAAATAAGTCTACTTGTTTTACCTAATATCTACCCACCACTTTATCTCTTTCCAATGTCTACTGCCCACTAGTACAACCTCCTCCTTTTCTGTAGAAGCATTATAGACATGTGGCCAGTATAAGTGTAGCTGAAGAGAGCGCAGACTTCAATGTACACTATGTAGACAAAAGTGATTGGATAGATCAACAATATTTTATTGGCGTCAGTACTTTGCAGTAATCACTGTAACTCATGAACCTACAGACACCCTACTTGGCAAAATGACCACAAGTTCCTTGGACAACAGCAGGTGGTATGTTGTGCCATTCCGCCTTAAGTACAGTGACCAACTATGGCACTGAAGAAAGTCGAGTCAGCCTAAAATGCACCCATTCGTCCCAGAGATTCTCAATTCTCTGATATTAGCTAGTCCATTTGGGTTACCGAATTTTCTGTATACCAGTCCAGCATTGCTCTGGAAACATGACAGGTGACATTGTTGTCCTGATAAAAAGATTTGTTGTTTCCATAGAAGTGCAAGTGCATGAGCCTCCCTATGAAGTGTTATTGTCGAAACCACCACATTAGTGGCCATTTGGAACTCGTGTGCAATGGTATGCATTTTGCTTGCGTGGTGGTGTCCAATCACTTTTGTCTACATAGTGTTTAGTGGAAACCACATCACAAAGTACTCATGTCCTTGTGTGTGAAATGTGCTGTAGGAGTGATTTAGAAGTGCAAACGTTTAATGAACAAGGTGGAAAGCAAGTCGGCTATCTTGTTTGGTTTTTAATTTCTTTTGTTTTTAGAACATAAATCAACAAAAATGAACAATGGCAAAAATATATTACAGCAAATAAATAAAAGAACATTTTTGTATGTGTAATATTTAAAAAAATTAAAATAAGCTCTTAAACATATGACATATCTGTAAACTTGTAAACTATCTCAAATGTTTGTATGACAGCTGAGATTTTATGCTACAAATCAAGCTGTCAAGTTATTGTTTTGTAAAAGTAGAGCAATT
The DNA here is from genome assembly GCA_031769625.1 of Taudactylus pleione. Taxonomy (NCBI): domain Eukaryota; kingdom Metazoa; phylum Chordata; class Amphibia; order Anura; family Myobatrachidae; genus Taudactylus; species Taudactylus pleione. Next base: position 3,925,360 of record JAUIMM010000847.1, on the reverse strand, counting down.
CATTCCACATTCTATTATTTTAATGCATTTTATGTTATAATTTACCCTCACAATTGCTTTGAGCAATACACATGCTGTGCAGTCTGTGTGATAGATGAATGTTCTAGGAGCTGGGGTTATTCTTGCGTTTATTTACTTATTCACATTTTTATCCTATTTTTTAAGACAGGACCAGTAAAAGATGTAAGGGAACAAACATCTTTTTCCAATATTGTCCACAGAACAGACACAAGATTAAGAAGAGACTGTGAGACATGTAGAATGTAAATGTCACAGTACTTTATTTTGTAATCGGCATGAAGTTTGGGGAAATCAAGGTTTAATAGTACAACTTGAGGAGACACATAGAGCCTGATTCTGAGTTCGAAGCACCTGTGGCCACTTATCCATATAGTCATGTTGGAGAGGTGGAGAGTCTTTTAAGGAGAGGATGAGAGTTCCTGAGGACAGGAGCAGCCAGATCAAAATTTTGGGAATCAGGGGAGATGATAGATTGGGAGGAGAGGCATTAGCAGAGAGAAGTTGGCAGGCAGGAGTATGGAGGAAGATGAGGTCAAAAATGTGGGGGGAGAGAATTAGGTGGGAACTTTATAGGTGAGTGTGAGGAGTTTGAATTGTAGAAGAACAAAAAATAGACTCTGCACTGGATTAATTCAATTAAGAAGCCATTCAGAAAAAAAACAACATATAAATAAATCAAGAGGGTATACAAAAAAATATCCCAGAATCAATGAACAGGTTGGTGGTGCTCCCCTGGAGTAAGGGCTATACACAAATGGCAACAATTGTCCTAGAGAGTAGTAAAAAGGGATTGGATATATGGCTGCCAAATTGTTTATTTAAGGTGTCAAGCATTTTCAATACTTTCGCCAGATTCTCCTCCATCACAATTGGATGGTGAAGGGATATAATAGGATAACACAGTGTATATCCAATCCCTTTTTACTGTATGTTATATGCACAGAGGGTATACTTTGTCTTATTGATACCAAGGTATAATCCCTATTTATACTCTACGACTGTATAAGGTACGTAACACCGTAGAGTTGATTGATTTATGTTGTTTTTTTGTTGTTTGTTTGTCTTTGTCCTTTTTAAGTGCATTTATAAATAAAGGTTATGTATTAAACTTATTTCTATATATGATTTTCTAAGTGTGCCCCCAAAAAGGAGTTTCTTTCTGTTGTCCTACTCTCTAGGACAATTGTTGCCATTTGAGTTTGAATTGTATTCTGAACTGGAAGGGGAGCCAGTGTAGGTCAATGTACAGAGGGGAGGCAGATGCCAAAGAGCAGCATTAAGTACACATTGGAGTGGAAAGAGGCAGTAGTCAGGGAGACCAGATAAGTGGATGTCAGAGTATTATAGTCCAGAGATGACCAGTGAGTGGATGAGGGTCTTTGTTGACTCCAGAGTTAGGAAGGGTCTGAGCCTGGAGATATTTTGAAAGTGGAAATAAAAGTAATTTTTTGCTGTTTAAATCTGAGAAAGGGACTGAATGTGGGGTTTGAAGGAATGGGTGGAGTCTAAGACAGCAGGCTTGTGGGTGTCACGGTCTGGTTAATTTGTGGATCTGGCTCGGTACCTGTAAGTATGACTGATGTGTATAGGAAACGAGATGGCATAGTGGTTCGGTGATCACCAAATCACTGTCTTGCCTTGGCCAGGAAATAGTCCGGATTTAAATCCGATAGAAAATCTTTGGTCAAGGCTTAAAGTGTATCATAAAAAAATCTAAGTAACAAGAGAGAGCTGATCGAAGCCATAATTCAGGCCTGGTACTACGTGATTTCACCTGAAGATCTGGGATGTCTGGTTCACTCGATGCCTCAGCAAATCGAAGCTGTTCTTAAAAACAGACGATATCCAACAAAATATTAATTTTGTGTATTGCTAAATTTGCATATTTTTTTTCCAGAATAAAATCATACCTGTAAAACTGTGGTTTTACTGAATTTTTCACAGGAAATTTGACAAATGACAACTTAAAAATAAATAGTAATGATTATATTCACATATACTTTAATCGGAATATAAATTATAAGTGATTATAATGTAAAAATAATTACTAAACTGAAAATGTTTTAAATTTAGTACCGGAGTAAGCCTGGAGCCTTGAAATGTCCAGGGTAGGATTATATTGCTCCGGCAATGGGTTGCTCACAGGAACTAGTTTAAATAGGAGGTGGTCAATAGCCATTGGTCTAGCTGACCAGGTGAGCACACAGGTGCATCAGTTAATCACAGGGAAGCATCCCTAGGATGTCTTGAAAATTGAAATTAATGAATATCTGAGTCTGAAAGGGATGCTAAGGCCCAAAATTATGACAGTGGGATAGAAGAGATGGCGAGGTTGTCAATGTATAGCAAAATCAATGGAGGCAGGGGATCAGCTCATTGAGGAATTAAAATATCACAGAGAAACAGATGGAAACATAAGAGAGTCGAGAGGGGGAGTGGTCAAGGGAGGAGAGGTAGATTTGTGTATCATCAGCATAGAAATATTATTGGAGGCCAAAAGTTTTGAACAGCTCAACTAAAGAGGAAGTTTAGAGGTAGAATAGAAGGACATCATGAACAGAACCTTAGAGGACACCAACTGCTAATGGAAGGAGAGATGTTGAGCCGTGAAAAGAGACAGAGGAAGAGCATTCAGAGAAATAAATTAAGAGGACAGCCAGGAGTGGGCAGTTTCATGCAGACCAAGACAGGAAGGATTTGCAAGAGTAGAGGGTGGTCCACGGTGTCAAAAGTGGCAGAGAGGACAAGGAAAATGAGCAGAGTTTATGCCCTTTACATTTGGCTGCAAGAATGCCATTACTGGCTTTAGTCAGAGTAGAGAGGATGTGAAAAGGGGGGAGCACAGGATTTTTGCCATAACTTCACCTCTAAAAATTGGGCAGTAGGAAGTAAGTGTTGGCTGGATGGATAGAAAAAATGGGAGTGGCTGGATTGGAAGGGAGAAGGTAAGGCATGGATGGCCTGATGGGATGTGATGTCCTGACAGATGGAATCAGTAAACTGAGTTGCAAAGTCAAAGGCAGAGAGTGAAGAGGCAAGAAAGGTGGGTGAAGGTAGAGGAGAGATTTGCAGGAATCAAATAGGCAATGGGGTTGGAGGATTGAGAGGAGATAAGGGTTTTCAAATAAAGTTGTTTTGAGAGGTAAAGGGTAGCACTGTATAAGGGGGCACAAATTTGAAATGGAGAGGAGCTCAATTTCCTCCAGTGTACCCCTGTTGTGTGATAACACTTTTGTAGGTATCTGAGTTTGGCATGCCAGGGTTGAGATATGGATCTGCAAAGGTGAGTAGTGATAGCTGGAGCGACCAAGTCCAGAGCATAAGTGAGGATACTATTGGAGAGGGAAAAGCTTGCTCAGGTTAGGAGTGTATGACAATTGGAGAGACGTGAGTTGAGTAGGGAGGAGAAAGAAATGGGTCAATTGGTTACACTTGCAGATGTTAGCCTTTGGAAGGGCAGGTGGTGAATAGATGATAGATAGGTTAAAGGAAAGAAGACAATGATCAGATAGAGAGAATGGGGAACTGTTGTTTTTACAATGTTATGATTATTATCGGGACACACACATCATAGTGAGTACAAAAGTACCAACTGAAACAGGCATCCCATCTCCATCCACAAGTTACAAACATACACAGAAGTTGACATACATGACCACATCACTCTCATAAGACCCCCTCAACACTTTCATGGCATGCCCACCTGCCACCCTGACATTCCACAGTGCTTTTAAGAGAATATTTTGGCTATTCATATCAGCCCTTGCCCCAGTGGAGCTTACAATCTATGTTTCCTGTCACATACACATACACACTAGGGTTATTTTTTATTGGGAGCCAATTAACCTACCAGTATATATTTGGTGATAAATACCTGTATTATGGTTGGTTGTTTCCAGTCTTTTATTTATTTATTTATTTTTAAATATATATTATGATTTCCAATTCAGAATGAATTAAATGTAGAAAATTTTAAAATGTGTTTTTGTTTTTGTTCCTCTCTAAATATTGTGTTGCTCATTTGCAATCAAAAATGCCTTTGAATGAATGACTTCTGCTGTGGGTAACTAGTGGGTGCACTCTTTCTATCTTGCACTGATTAAATTTAATGAAGTAGATGTATGCTAATTGGAGTCTTGACTCTACATTTCATAAAGTATTTATGCTAAAAAAAACCAATGCTTAATGTTGGTCAATAGAGGAATGCAATGAATGATTTAAATCTTTCCACCTATAAGGGCTCATTCTGAGTTGGGAGCAATGTAAAGAAAGTAAGTAACTATGCACTTTGGTAAAACCATGTTACACTACAGATTGGCGGTGGCATAATGTGGGTGGAGCATGTGGACCTAATGACAGGGGGTGCTGATGGGGAGTACAGTGACACACTCAGAATCCCTCCTGACAGCTGACAATCAGAGCCCAGCCCCCTCACACCATGATGCCATAATATGTGGGTGTATGGAGAGGTGGTAGGCCAATATGATGCAATTCTTTTAAATGTGTCATTTTTTACTCTGACCCCCTCCCATAAACATGCAATGCACTGCATTATAGCATAAGGAGGAGGGGGCCTCATAATGCAGTGTGCCCGGTCCTGAATCCTACTTAGAGCTACTGCATCTTTCCATGCCAGGTGCTGTGAGTCAACCCTACGCCTCTGAAGGTGGGGCACATGTGAAATGTACAGAGAGATTTAGATTTGGAAGGGGTTTGTCCACAATCTAAATTGCAGCGTAAAAATTAATCTGCCTACCATTCATGGGCTACATGCAAAAGCAGCCAGTATTTACCTTGCATGCAAAAAAAATAAATGTATTTACATCACTTTCTTTGCAACACACTTTGTCCATGTCGCACTTTGTAGTTACAGTACTTTTTTTTTGCTTTACTTCCAATTCATAATCAGACCAATAGTAGGTGCAGTGAATTTCTGCTGTTAATGCTACTTTATTAATCATGGAAAGCTTTTGCATCCTTCTAATACTAATTTCACTTTTTCAGTTGGTGTACTGTATACTATATGCCATCACACCTCAATTCTTCTAACAAAACCAATCTCCTGTTCCTCAGCCTGACATATAAATGTATACACACAATGGTAGTAAATTATCTCTGTAGTTATTTGACTAAATCAGTCTAGTAAGCTCCTCCTTTCAGCATTGTGCACGTTTAAACCTTTTGCTTAATGTACAGGTCATATTTGTCTATAGTAAGTTGATGAAATATCACAAAACATCATACATATATTCATATTTTGACATTAACCATAGTGGATTGTGAAAATACCACTAGAAATATCAGATTAATATACAGAAAGAGCTAGACTACCATCAGCGAAAGCTAAATAATCTGTGAAATATTTCTTCATCAGATTTATGTTACCATAAAGATATTAAAGGTGCAATATGGCTTTATATATATTTAATTTAATTAAAGGAGATTTAGTTTAATCTCTTTTTATTTTAATATCAGGTACAATTTGTACTTCCGTGTGTTGAATAACGTCATTATTTTTTTGTTTGTTTAGTAAAGAACTGAGAACTGTGCAGATAAGTTTTGTTAACTCCTTTACTAGCTTAGGAGCAGCCTCAGAAGATTTACAGTAAATAAATGTGATCGGCTATTTCTAGGTTTGCATGCTGTGATCATGCTGTCACTAGGCTGGAATCAATATGCTGCCTGGCCATGTGATTAATGTGAAAGTATATAACAGAGAACATAGAAAAAAGTTTTCTATAAATATATAAATTTCTGTGGTCTCTACAATCATGGATAATAGAAATTCGCGATCAGCACTCAACAGGGGGTACACCAGCAACATGTTGTATCTTCATTTAATGAATTACACACATCCAAATTGGGTATCCATATCCTCAGAGGAATATAGATGGGATAAAAGAAAGAAACCTTTATGGCCAGAATACGTATATCTTTGAGACGTGAGTACAGTACGCTAAATTCTATATCTAGAGATGGATGGAAATAACTACAGATAGAAGCTGAATATTCAAAAGAAAGTACTACACTATTGTGCCTTTTTTATACCCACTTTTTATATATTGCGGGAATACATGAGGATTGACTGCAGAAAGGACATATTGGAAACGTAGGACCGGGAATCCAGAACTTTATTCAGAAAAGTATTTATGATAAAGATTTACTATATGGACTTGATTTATATTTTTTTTTTTGTGAGCACACATCTTTTTTATTTTCTTTCAATTTGATTTATGTAAGGTGGGTGACCTACATATAAAATAGTCACATTTGCAGCACACAGTGTGCGCATTGACATATCCATCCATATTTTTGAAGTTTTTAGTATTTTCAGAGCTTGATGAATTTTGGTCTCCATACTAGTGTGTGGGGATTCTGGCATAGGTACAAATAGGTTTATAATAAACAAGACTAAATCAACACGTACAATAAAACAAGGTAATCTGAGTTTATCTAGATGATGTATGTAGTATAAATGGTGTCCACAAGATTGCAGATAACTCCAATGTGTCCTAGTGTGTTCTTTCCTCATTCAGTTCAATACAGTCGAATAAAAATATGGTTATTATTATGGATATGATAATCAAGGTCCAGTAGTATGAAGTCTAATTAAACATGAAGCACAGGTGTCATCAGGCTAACTCATAATGAAACGCGTATATATTGCAATAGCTGACATGGAGAAGTGGCTGTACCAGACCAGGGAAGGTGTTTTGTAGAGAAACGCTAAGCATACCAATATCGAACTGGATTTGGAGTGTTTGGATAAGTGATACACTTGTTTATTCACATATGTTAATTACGGTAGAGATGGACATTTTACCAAACTACGTTGTCTTGATTCTCTTCTCTTTGTACTTTAGATGTGTGCTCTGCAAGGCAGGTTAATTGAAGGGGGAGCATATTTATGCTTGGCATTTTATTTGTATATACCTATTATTGTTGAAATTCATAATAGGTTGATGTATATGCTGATATAAACTTATGAAACTAATGAGCAATATGAGCCAAATACTGTAATAAAAGCTTATTGTAGCTGCTTGTCATCATTCGATGATTTTCTCAGACAATAAAAAAAAGCTTTATTATTCAGACTGATTCTTCATTTGTAATTTCTGAAGGGATTTTTAAATAATGTTTATTGCAGTAGTAAAATCTAGCCTCAGCAATTAAAATCAAAGTCACTTTATTTAAAACATTGAAATACATAATTATTCCAGCAAATGTGTTGCAGGAAATATTTGAGTGCCCTTTAAACCCTTTTCAGGCAATTAAAGTTGACACATAGTATTACACATTAGGCTGCGTTATATATAAAAATGTACACACATTTGACAAAATTGGGATAATTGCAAAAATCATCACTAGGCAGTGCTAGTAACATTACAATTAGATTATTGGGATTCCAGAACAGACCAGTCTGGAGACTGCTATCAAAGTAGAAGCAATAAATTAAAAAATAAAATAAAAAACACTCTACAGGTGCAGTATTTAACCATCGGCTGGAGCTGCTGTTAATGCTCCCCCTCAAAAGCAACCAATCAGGAATAGAAAGCACAACAGTGCTTTTAAGTCACGTTAACCTAAGCTCTCAAAAAAACTAATAATAAATATAATGTTATATTTAAAAAATGAATCTCTGAGTTAGAAGCTAATTATTTAGTCATTTATAAAAAAAAATATGGACTGTAGATAGAGGACTATAATAAATATTTTTGCTGAATACCACTTACAGACAATTATCTAGCAATGCAACATGGAAAAAAGCCAAATTATGAAATCTATTAGATATTATCTCTAATGAGGAAAATCACAACATTAGACCATTATGGGTTATCCTGGTTACTCCAGGATAGTTCCATGGCTAAGTTCTCTCTTTTTTAGTTTCTTTCAACTACCACAATTTTAAATGATTAGGCAGAGTATCAGATTAAGTATATTCCAATTTCTCATCAGCAAGCTGAATGCAGCACCTCTGTATGCTCAGAATACATTCACATTATGATGGCAAGGTAATTCAGAGAATAAATTATTTAAAAGTGATTTACAACACGTAGAAAAAACAGCAATTTCTCAAATATAGCCATATGTAGAGTGTGAGAATAAATTCATATTATCACATCCTACAACGACAAAGAAAACTGGAAGGACAGTGCCTTAATAGAGTGGACTATTGTTTTGTGAGAATATTTAATTAAAACATAACTTTTATTAATTACATTAATAACCACATCCTCGGAGTGAACTAAACTTAAAATTCAGTGAAGTAAAAACAAGTGATATAAAGAAAAACAATAAAAATAACGGCGTCCACACATTATAGGGACCATGGGGGAGATGTATTATAGCGGCACTTAACGTGCGCTGATGCCACTTCGGCAGTTCATACATCTTCCCCTATGTGACTATGCACAGCCTGTGTTCTGATTTCAATATATAAAACACTTGTTACAATTTTTTGTTACAAAAAACAAAAGCTCACATGTAATTTGGAAATGTTTGGACATGATTATATGCAATAAAAAACTCGAGTTCGGTTTTTAAATCTGAGTTCTGATCTGACTGCAGAACCGAACCGGGACTCGGTGTGACTCGGAACCCGAAAGAGATTCCGAAATCGGACTCAGTTCAACTCAGAACCTCTAAATTCGGTTGTTGTTGGTCCTCTGGGAACTGGACCCACATGTCCTTATGTACTATGTGGATGTTTTATATGATAAACTTTATTTCAGCTATATCCAATGTTTTTTATTCCATGCATATATGTGTGATATTTAATTGAATACTAAATATTGTTATATTTTAAGCAGATCAATTAATACGTTTTTCAGTTATAAACCAGCGTGGTTGCTTTCAGAACTCTAGGGATTATATACTAGATGTCAACAAATTGTATAGTATACCTAATTATGGCTGCAACTCACATGAATAGATATTAAGAAAACTGGAAAAATAATTCTTTTAGAGTGCACTAAAAAACAAAATAAGTGAGATAAAGAAAAATTAAAATAAAGGCTGTGTGCAGTCCCTATAAAGTGTGGAACTTAATTATTTTACTCCAAATATCTATTTTAAATACATAGGGCACAATTCTATTCAACGCGATGTAAATAGCGCCGGGAGTGAGCTCCCGGAGCTATTCAATACACCGTGCTGCCAAGTCCGACTAATGATTTCTTCTCTCATCCCTCCGGGGATGAGAGAAGAAATCCCACAAAAGTCCCGGTGCGAGGCTGTTTTCTGCCCTTCGCGCCTGGAAAACAGCCTCGCGCCAGGAAGTTAGGTCGGGGACTGCCCGTTATCGCGCCTAAACACCCTGTTTAAGGCGCGAGAACGAGCCTTCCCCGACCTAACATCTCCCGGCGCTATTTACATCACGTTGAATAGAATCGTGCCCATAGTAGTATATTTTGTATAAATTGTATATTTGTATTAGAGATGAGCAGTTTGGTTTTGCTGAAAACTGAACACAACCAAACATTGGGGTTTCAAATCTAACTGAGTCTCGTTTCGGGGCACTTTGTGGATTTCCAGTAGAACCGAGTCCCAAGTCGGATCTCAGATCTAAAAACTGGATCTCACTTGATTTAGTTGTTTTTATTTATCTTAGTAAAGAAATCCAAAACAAAAACAACCTAATAGTTGTTTTTTCCAAAACCAAAACACAACAGTGATTTAGAACCAAACACAAAACATGGGAATCTGAGCACATCTCTAATATATAACAGCTGTTGCTTATGCTACTGCAGTATGTATCTATACATTATATAAATATTACTCAATTATGTTATTAATAGAGACAATTCTTAGGAATTCTAAACAAAGCACTCTTATTGCTGTCTCTTAAGCATAATACATCTCACACGGATATTTCACTGTGCTCAAGTAAAAATATATTGTGATATAGCTATTACTTACCCAAATAATTATGGCTTAATTATGTTACTTAATAAGGTGATTGAACATTCCTTCACATCATAAAATATTGTTTGTTTATAATATGTATAGACACTATACTTTAGCACTCTGTTAATGTGAATGGCACACAATATTCATGTAAATCCTACTTCCACAGTTTGTAAGAGATGGAGATACTGACAGCATTGTTCCTTTGTATTAACTGTTACAAATGTTTTATTATAGTGTGTTAGTGTTTGTGCTGTAACAGTCATTACATTCTTTTCAGTGACAGAATCCTTTCAGCACCTAGTAACAAGTCTGGGTCAGATAATCATATTAGCAGACACACACTGTTCTAAACTCTCAGGATAAGCCCACTTTCTGCCCAGCTCTATGCTCAGGTCATTCACATGATTCTGGGGGTTTGCTGACAAGCACAGCTGGCACTGACATGCGTTTCGCTGTTGCTTTGTCAAGAGGCAGACCTGTGCACCAGAACTTGCTAACATTAAATACGTGCTGTAGCCAACAGGATTTCATATCGTATCTTGGCCAATCAGTGTTTAATAATTGTTACCTTGGTAACATATTTTAGTGTTCTGTCCACAGTTATATTGTATCTACAATGTATCACACCCAATTTACTTACTGCATCTGAGACACCAAGCATTATGTTCATAAGTAAAAATATACTGCATTTATTAAATATGGAAAAATATCCATGAATTCCACCATTCTATTAAATATGATGATACTATATTTAAGATATTAAATTATATCCAGTATGTTTTCTAAATTAAAAGAGAGAATAATAGTAAGCCTGATGCTCACATATCCTAGCATTATACATTGGTACTCTCCACAGGTCAGTTTATAAATTTGTGTAGATATTAACATAAATATAATGATCACTATAGGCATATAGATACATTATTTATCTAACACTCTACCAAAGATTGTGCTCTTTATGATCACATAAATATAAGTAACTACCATGTTCATAATTTAAGTGATGATGGTGATTTTAAAATATAATGACCATATTGTTATCATCGCATCCAGTATAATCAGAAGTATATATGACGTAATATTAAATATGCATACATGTAGTGGTGTTTTGGTGTTTTAATTTATATACAGTATTTTAGAAATAGTGTATGATCTTTATAAGTGATCAAGTGTATGTAAGTGTATAGTGATGTAAATGTAATCTAATAAGTGTGTACATATTTAAATATAATTTGTCAAAAAGTGCAAGTAGATAAATACAAGAACACACCTAAAATTAGTAAGAAGATTGTAAACTAATATTAAATTGGTACATATGTGTTTATAGTGATATTATTTATTATATACACATGTATATAATGTCACTATATTGAGTATACTTTAAAAATGAATAAGATGGGATGATAAAATCAACCATGAAAAATGGAATAATTAAAACTTTCATTGAGTCCTATGGGATTCATACTACAGTACCCATAAGAAAAATTAGTCTGTCTTCTCATTTGAAAAGTTCACACACAATGTCACCTCTTAATCCTAATTTTACTATTTTCATTCCAAATGCTGTCAAGCCACCACTGTTCCCTTCATGAATTAAGGTTTTCATTCTGTCCATGTCTCTTCTTCCATTATTGATGTTTTAAACAAGTTCTATTATTCTAGTTTTAAGTTGGTGTTTTGTCATGCCTTCATATAGTTTATTACATTGGCATGTAAGGCAGTAAACAACCCATGTGTGGAACAGTTAACAAAGTCATTACTCTCCCATCTGGTTCCAAATTTATCTGTAAATATGTCTTGTCTGCTCATGTAGATACATTGCTTACAGTATCCACATTTATGTGATCCCTTTATCTTCATTCGGAATTCATCTGGGGGTCGAGCTTTCAGTTTTGGGGCTCCAACCTTATGGAACTCACTTCCTCACACAGTTCGAGAGGCCTCCAATCCTTTAAAAATAGACTCAAGACTCACCTATTCACCCAAGCATTTCACTAATGTCCCTTGTTTAAGCTTATTTTGTGTTTTGTACTGTAAAGGCAAATGTACTTGAGTCCTTTAGAAGAAAAGCGCTATATAAATAAAATTATTATTATTATTATTCATTTACTTTTGATTTATCCTTCACAAAATTACTGTGTGTCAAATGATACTTTAAGTATTTTGATCTACTTTAGCTTACTTTTATGTTGTTACCTAAAACTAAATTTACGTCTGATTGTAAAATGTGCCAGTATTTCTGTAAGGCATCCCTTATCTCTTGCCACTGCCTACAGAATGTGCCTACCAATCTAATAGATTGACATTTTGTATTAATTTTGTTTGTGTAGATCAGAGAATCTCTGCTTACAGTCATTGTCGTTTGGAAGCCTTTCTTAATAATATTTTTATCATAACCTCCAGATTGCAGTCTTTCTCCCAATTCTTTAGCTTTTTCTTGAATGTGGTTTCATCTGAGCAGTTTCTTTACATTATAACAAACAGACCCTTCAGTACACTTCTTTTCATTGCATGAAAATGTGAGCTTTGGAAGCATAGTATACTCTGTATGGCAGTCTTTTTTCTATATACATTTAGTTATTAGTTTGCCCTTATTGTCAATTTCAGTAGTTAGATGCAAGAAGTTTACTTAACCTATGGTTCAGTTCATTGATAAAGAGCGTGTCTATTAACTCCTCCAAGCTTGTTTGATCACCTTTGCAGACAATGAAGACATCATCGATGTATCTAAGCCACATCAACACCTTATCTGTATATTTGGAGTTCACTTCTGCAAAGACTGCCTTACACTCCCACCAACCAAAATAAAGGTTGCCATAAGTAGGGGCACACATAGTCCATATTGCTCTCCTGTGTATCTGTAAATAGTATTGCTCATTGAACATGAAGTAGTTATTTGTCAAAATAAAATTAGGAAGTTCCAACAGAAAGGTGTTGAATTCCTTTTCTCTTTCTATGTCTAAGAAGTGTTTTCTGGATTTCAGTCCAAGTTCAGGATTAATACTTGTCTACAAACTTTCAATGTCACAAATAACTAGGATTGTTCTACTTCCCACAACAATGTTCTTAATTTTTTTACAGTACATCAAGGGTGTCTCTAAGATAGGATGCCAGCTGGGTGACATGATTCCTGAAATGTTTGTCTATAAAGTTGCTTGCCTTTTCATCAAGATTTTCTATTGCAGATACTGTAGATCTCATGGGGGGAGGGAGGCTTTGTTCATCTTTATGCACATTTAATAGCATTTACAAAGTGACTGTTTTGGTATTATCTACTGATAAATAATAATGGTCCTGCTTATTATTATTCCTTCATTATAGGCTCAGGTGATTAGTTTTTGATATACATTCAGGAAAATTTGTGTGGGATCAAAGATCAGTTATTTATAACAATTGATATTTTTAAAATGTTTGCTTGCTTCTTTTAAATACAAATTATTTGGCAAAATAACATTTCATCCTTTGTCAGAAGGTTTGATCGGTACGTCATCCAACTTCTGTATTTCCGTTAGAACCTTATTTACTTCTTTATTCAAATTAAATATCTTGCTGCACACAATGTTATCCAGTTCTTGGTAGATTAATTTAACATAATATTGATGTCTGGTATGAATGTGGACTGTTTTTTAACAATTGGTCTTTTGATATTTGATTCTGATGGTTATCCAATGTTCTCATAAGCTATATTTTCCAGCATGCATATTGCTTGGTGAACCTCTTCAGACAAAGTATACTCAAGGGTTGGTGGGATTTAGATGGATTTTGCATTCTCTTACAGTATTTAAGAAGTTATGTACAGTAGGAGAAATTTTCTGCCAACGAGTTTGAGATCTTTCTCCCATTCAAATCTATTAAGATCTTTAGTGGGTGACTAGGACAACCCTTTAAAAAATAGGGAGATATGCTCCTCCTTAAGTTCTTTTTCTGAAATATTATTAACTCTTAAATTGTATCTTTACCAGCTATAGTTCTTCCATTGTTTCTTGGGTGTCTCCTCCCATGTTTTCTTGGTGTCTCTGCTTCTTACATCTCAGACTCCCTCTCCATATGGTATTGAATTTTCCCCTATAGGCTCCTCTATAGTATCTCTACCTTCTGCTTAAAAAATTTCCAACCTCCAAATGAAGTACAGGTTGAGTCTCCCAAATCCAAATATTCCAAAATACAGAATTTTTTTTGCATGACTGAGATAGTAAAACCTTTGCTTTTTTGATGGTTCAATGTACAAAAACTTTGTTTAAGGCTCAAAATTATTTAAAATATTGTATAAAATTACCTTCAGGCTTTGTGTATAAGGTGTATATGAAACATAAGTGAATTTATGTATATACACAAACTTTGTTTGAGCCACAAAATTATTGAAAACCTTGTATAAAATGACCTGCAGTTTGCGTGTATAAGGTGTATATAACACATAAATGCATTCTGTGTTTAGATTTGGGTCCCATTCCCAAGACATCTTATTATGGTATGCATTATTCCAAAATACGGAATTTTCCGATATCCAAAATACCCCTGGTCCCACGCATTTTGGATATGGGAGACTCAACCTGTACTTAGGATCTCACACTCTACTGGGTAAATTTACCAAAGTGAGAGTTTTAGAATTGGAGATGTTGACCATAGCAACCAATCAGATTCTAACTATTATCTTCTAGAAGTTGCTAGTTAAATGTTAAGTTAAATCTGATTATCTGCAATGGGCAACATCTCCAATTCTAAAAACTCGCACTTTAGTAAATATACCCCTACTTCTGAAGTAGTTTAATTAGTAGTAGATTCCTGTCTTCTGTTTTTGTTAGGATATGCATGAGTTCCTGAGCGGCTTTGAGGCAATTTGGTATCCAAATGGAAGATCTATAGTGTTAGTGTTAGATAGACAGTCAATAGGTCAACACCAGATGGTCAAAATGCAATTGGCCCACAGGGTCTATTTGCAAGAATCCTTCAGATCCCTCTCTGTCACAGGTCCCTAAAGAATGCACAGGCTCATTGCCAAAAATGCTAATTTTCAATACCAGGTTAACGAACCTGAAAGTCAAGTCATTGCCAGTACAGATTTGTATCACAGAGCTGTCCTTGCTAAAAGAGGATGCTGAATACTGATCCCACAAATAAATATACAAAGATTGTCCATTTAATGATCGCATTATAAATGTGATAATTAATACATATCGCCCTTGATGAGATCAGGATTCTGTGTTTAAGAAACTGGGGTAGACCCTGGATTTTTCATAGTTCTTCTTGGCAGACTGTGCCTAGCTAATGAGACAAATTCCATCAGCATACATTTATTCATTCATTCATTTCATGACCAAAGTAAATATAAAACTTTGGATAAATTGGCAAATAGCAGCAATTGCAAAAGTATTTGAGTGTTTACAGTATCAGATACCACAGTTCAAAAACCTCTGTACATTAATGGAAGTATCATTTTTGGAGTGACTAATCAGTTCAAGACTGTTTCCCTTTTCTAGCAAAGTGGAGTCAGTTCACCAATACAAGAATACCTAGTGAACAGGAACTGGCTACTTCCTTAAATGTGCGAGTGGGGGGGAATATTTACAAAATATTGATTTTGGATTCTGTTCAATTTGCCTTTTGATTTTGATTCGATTCCAATTCAATTTTGACATTGAAGATTTACTAAAGCCAATATTGAATGTCAAATCGAATATAAACTCGAATTTCACTCAAAATGGAATATAGGCAAAACATTGATGTTTTTCCATAGTCAAAATTAGGATCCTTTCATTTACTAATATTCAATTTGCAAATCGAATGTAAATTGAACTAAAAATTTAACTTAATTTTCCCAAATAACAGTCGATTTGAACTTCTAAACACCATTCTATTGGCTGAAAATTGATTGTGATTCCTTTAAAAGTTCCAAAAGCATCTCGAGCAGTCTGGCTGTAGGAATAATGGCTGCTCAAGGCTATGCTATGCTGTGTACCTACCTGCAGTATGCAAATCAGCATTTTACTGAGAGAACCCAGGAGCATCAATCAGAGCAACATCAGTAGCTTCATTAGGTACCCAGCAACTTACACAGGCCTAGGCAGGGCCTCCAAGAGGGGGGGAGCAGACCCGGGCTTGCTGGAGGGGCCCGGCTGGGGTCCGGGTATGGCACTGCTCCCCCCTCTTACATCACAGCAGCCCAGCACAAGCTGCTGTGTGCTGGGCTGCATTGGGAAACTGCTCACGTTCAAGCATCATAATGCTGCATGACCTCATCAAGACTCAACTTGAGCCAGACATTTCACGACCACATGCCATATCAGGCCTGCACAAGCTGCTGTGTGCTTTGCATTTTTTTGCTACCGGATCCTTTCAGTCAGTTTCAGGTAGAGTGCTAGATATGTCCCAGCCCAGTGTTGGACTGGGGCATGAAGGGCATGAAGGGCCCACCGGGGGATTGCAATGGTAGGGGCCCACTGGCGTGGGCGTGACCAGCTATTTTGATGGTGTTGTCATCAACTGAATGGGCATGACCATTCAACAATGGAGATACTGTATATATATATATATATATATATACAGTATGTGCCAGTACTTTGGGCTTATTACTGACACACACACACCCACTTATCACACCGTTATGAGGTGGATTACCTTCTATCACAGCACACAAGGAGGATCTGCCATAAACTCAGAGATTTTTCAGCACCAGGTGCTAGTGGTGTCACCGCTGCTGGCATCTTGTGGTCTCTGTATGAAGAAAAGAGCTATGAGATTGTGTGCCGTGATAGCGCTGCCAACCTCCTCCACACCTTCCCAAATGCACGTCCAGCTATCACTTTATACCATGGTCAAATATAATCCCATGCATAGCGGAATCTGCTGCCTGGTCATCTTTACAAGTAATTACACAGTCGATTCGCATGGGTGTTGATAAGAAGTTTGTGTGGTCCTTGTCCTGTACCATGGTCATCTGGGCAGCACCACACCACTGGCTGCCTGTCTAGTGGTGATCTCTCCATGGCCTGGACTCCCCTATATAGGTCACTGGCTACAGCGGCTGGGTACATAGTGATGTCATGCCTTTCCAGGCAACAATCAGTCTCCCCTCCGAGCCCTAGCTCCCTGTGCTTTGTTCAAACAGCATAAGTTTGAGGAAGACAGCGTTGTTATGTAGGAATGCACATATCAGTGATTCTAAACTCTGTGGCACAGTCGGGCAGCATCCCCCCGCTTTGGCCAATGCTCCTGGTGAGTGCCATCCTGACCAAGGGGTAGATACATCCATGCCCCAGGGCCTCCTCATGCACTAGACAGCTTTCATTGTGCCAATCCATTTCTCTCACTACCTCAAACCCCACCACCCCTTGACACACACACACATTCTTCACCAGCAAGCACAAACAGAAGCACACATGCAAGTCACCAAAAACAAACAGACAGAATGTTTCCCTCTATGTTCTTTTACCTTGACAAGCAGCAGAGTTCAGTCTCTGGGAGGGCAAGTCCTGTATCTGTAGCAACATCTCCTCTCCTTCTGACAGCAGCACTTTCCAATCACTTGTCCCATCTAGCTACACCCACTGCTCAGACCTGTTAAGCTCTGCCCCCTGCTTATAGTGTTGCAGGATGGACCTGATGTTAGAGCAGCAGTGGGTCCTAGTGTGTGCTGGCTCTAGCAAACCTCAAGGAGACAGCAGCAGTACTGCTGCTAATCTCCTTTAAAAAAACAGTTACAGAAATGACAGGAGGGAGGAGTACTTCCCTTGCCCTGGCCTCCTCAGTTCTGCCTAAAATGGCAGTTTACCCCTCATTTGCAGCCCACTAAGCCCCATCTGCACACATAAAGGGACATGGCCACAACACAGTTGGGCCCACCAGGGAATTACCCTATTCCCCGGCTGCCCAGTCTGAGCCTTTCCCAACCTACCTTTAGCAGGCACCAGACCCAAGTCATGTGGACACTGATCCCCCTCTGCAACGCCTACATCTGCTTTTCCAGCCAGGAGTCACAATGGCATGAACTTAAGGTCGCTTTCTATATTCTCTCAGGCATTCCTAATGTTCTGATAGCTATAGATTGCACACAGATTGGGCTGAGACCACCCAGGAATACTGCACATGTCTATACCAACAGACATCATTCATATTCCATGAATGTTCAGATGGTCTTTGATGCAAAGCTAAAAATCATGGCCCTCATTCAGAGCCGTACGCTCTGAGCAGAGCGCACGCTCTGCATGAGGGCCGGGCTCCTTTTTCATGGAGCGTCCTCCTGGACGCTCGTATAGCTGTGGGTCACCACCCACAGGCTATACGAGCGTGCATTTTGATGGCCGCGATGGTCGTGACCATCGCGACCATCGAAATTGCGAGCCGGAGCCTGCGGTTGAGGTTTTCAACCGCAAGCTCCGGAGTGATTTTGGCTCTATCAGAGCCAAAATCACTCCCACTGACATCACTAGTGATGTCAGTGGGCCGGCTTCTGACGGGAGGCGTTCCCATGGGAACACCCCCGTCAGGGAGGCACGCCCCCGGCACGCCCACCAAAGGGGGCGTGCTGTCAATCAACATTGACAGCACGCCCCCTTTGATCGGACACAACGAGCGAAGGAAAGTCCTTCGCTTGTCGTGTCTGGCGCATGCGCACGACGGAGCTCCCTCCGTCGTGCGCATGCTCAGTGCAGACCATCGACCCACTTGCGAGCGTACAGCCGCTCGCGAGTGGGTCTGAATCAGGCCCCATGAGTGCTGTGACTGGCTATCCTGGTTTGTGCCATGATTCCTACATCCTCTCCTCAAAATTTGAGGTGGACCAAATGCCAGAGGGATGGTTATTGGGTAAGTTGCTTGTATGTGTTAATTACAGTAAGCAGCTAATATTACATGTTACTATTTTGTTCTAATTTTGTTTTTTCCCCAATAGGTGATTTAGGCTGTGGCTGTTACTCCTGGCTTCTGACTCCATTGTCAGATCCGCAAACTCCTGCTGAGCATAAATATAGCGAGGCACATATAGCCACCTGATCTGTGATAGAACGCGCCTTTGGGATAAAAACAAGGTTCAGGTGTATAGATAAATCTGGCGGCATATTATTATATCATCCAGCCAAAGTGTCTAATATTGTGCTCACTTTAAGTTCTCTAGAATATGCACAAGTATTTCCATTTTTATCCTGTTAATTAGTGTGCACTTAATACATTTGACCCAATAGGAAGTAATGAGGAAGTTGAAATCGATTTTGCTTTCGATTTTAAATAGGATTTGAGGTTCAATTTAAGGAAGGGATTTCATAAACTGAACACAAAATCCCTTCTTAAAATCAACCAAAATCAAATTTGATTTGAAAATTGAATGTAAAATCGGATATTAGTAAATGAGGGATTTGTTAAGGCAGTGGTTCCCAAACTTTCTTGAATCACAGCATCGTACAGTATCAGCAATCTTTCTTGGCACCCCTAGGCCAAAAAATTTTTTATTGAGAAATTCAGAAAATAATCTTAAATTAAGTACATTGTGATTATCTGTCATCTTAAGGTTCAGTTATGGGGTTGTGGACAGGGTTGTGCTCCTGTTTGTCAACATATTTTTTGATTGGCAGCCACAAGCACTGATTTTGCCTATCACACTGTTCATATATAATTTGATTTGATCTCAGAGCACCAACCCAAGGCACCCCTGCAAGTGCCACGGCACCCAGATTGGGAACCACTGTGTTAAAGTATCTTGCAGTTTGACAAATTTGATTTCAGTCACTTTTATCGATTCATGAAATCTACTACCATATCGAAATTTAATAAATTTACCCCAAAGGTGTCTATTTATTGTTTCTATTGTTAATCTCTGGTACTTGTACTTGCTGTGTTAGCATTTGTTGTACTGTACTTGAGCATTATTTCTGTCTGACCAAGTGATACTCAAAAATTTACTAAGCATTGGTTTTGGTGTCAATTTGAAACCAGCGGCATCAACAGTGGATTGCAGTCTAAAAAAACAGTATTTACTATGTATCAGTTTTGACTGTCATTTTTCATCTGCCGTCGATACCTCACAGATTTCAATCCCCTATTCCACTGCAAATCCGATGACAATCCAACATCAATCTGCTGTGGATTTAAAGCACTGCACAGATTGCTATGATTATATATATCATGCTATATTATGTTTATGTAACCAGCTTTGAAAGTAGAAAAATTTAAAGAAAAAACAATGGCTTGGATTCCTTCCCAAATTATTATCCAACCCAGAGCCTCTGAGCCTAGGCTGGTATTGAAAAAATAGAGAGTAAAAACATTGTGGAATCCCCCCTATTTTCCAATAAACAGCTCTGCTGTAAACTGAACCAGCTGGGCCAGCTGATGCTATAGCAGGGGGACACAAAGTGTAGGGTCCCCTTGCCATAATAGAAACCAGAGCTTGACTGGCTAGCCCAGCCCAGGGCTGGAATCCCTAGGAAGTAGGTACCCCCAAAAAATGTAAAGCCTAGGTCTCTTCTCCACCCCCACCCCCCAAGGCTTTGGGTGCAAAGTTAATAGTATAAGGAAAATATTAATATTGTTCTTTACATGTGGATTACAGGTCCTGCAAGCTTGCCTGGGGATGATGTTGCTTCTAAAACCACAAGTGCCAGCATGCCTGGAGATCAAGGGCTGTACTCAACCTGTAAAAAAATATAAAACATCCTGACATAACACTCATTAACCCATTTATTACTTACAAAATGAAGAGGTTCACATCCTCTTCAGTCCATGTAGCATTCCAAAAACTTGTCAAAGCAAAAACAAAATGCAACTAATGCTAGCCATCGCAAATGAGAGATCACTTGGGGACAGTCTCTATAGAAATTAATTGACCATTCTGATTGGTCTGAGCATGGGAACTGCTGTAAACTGCCCAATTAGCATGAACCCATACATTCCTA
The DNA here is from genome assembly GCA_031769625.1 of Taudactylus pleione. Classification (NCBI taxonomy): domain Eukaryota; kingdom Metazoa; phylum Chordata; class Amphibia; order Anura; family Myobatrachidae; genus Taudactylus; species Taudactylus pleione. The sequence continues at coordinate 3,904,547 of JAUIMM010000847.1, read as the reverse complement.
TGGAGAGTGTCCCTGATTTTCTATTGTGTTCTGAATTTTAGTCAGATGATTCCCATCTGATTTTGCTTTAGTAAATCAGTGGATTGTAAAGCCTCTGTGAATCTGCCAAAAAACCTAAATCCGACGCTTAGTAAATTTACCCTCTGAAGTCAATTTACCCTCTGAAGTCACAAAACCAGGGCACTCACGAGCTATTCATCTACATTAATTAGGAGAAATTATAACCAGAGTTAACTGTAAGCTAACAAAGAATGCTTATGTTTATTAAACAAAATCACCAACAGAGCTAAAGCACTTTTATGATAGCATTCTTTTTAAAGCTAACTCAGAGGTATCCACTACTGGCTCAGTCCACAGTTAGCAAAGCTCCTGCTGCTGCCACTTTTTCTATCTGACACTCTGCCCCCTGTTTTAAACCCCATTTTGTATTTTTCTACGTATATACACTGCACTGTTTCTTTATACCCCCTTCGGGCTGGCGTCCTTCTGGATTTCGGCATTGGGATTAAGATAGGTGTCAGTATTTTGATGCCTATATTAAGTCCCATGTCAGACTTTCAGCGTCGGGATTCAAACTGGAGGCATTCCGGCCGCCGGTCTGCTAACTACATCCCGTCTTAAATACCAGTAACCTTCCTCCTCAATGGGACAGACACAGGTCTTCTTCTTCAGTTTCCATCACTGCTTCTAAGCTAAGGTGTATGGGGTCACTCTGCTGTAAGGTAGAGAACTGACATGGAGTGTCAGTTGATCGCTGCTGGTTTTCACCAGGACTCCCAGACACTCTAAAGCCAGTGGAACAGAGTCGGAGTACTGGTGCATATATTAGCATTCTGAGGTGAGATCCGGTCCATCAAGTTTTGCGCCATGAAAGTGGCCTCTGCTATGAGAATCAGGTGAGAGGGGTGTTAGGTAGCATGGACAGCAGTAGAGAATGGAGGGACCCTTCCAGCTCTACCATGATGATGGCCAGGAGGCATGTCACAGATAACAGCCCCTGGAGAGGACAAGGCAGCATGCAGTAGAAAGGGTCTAGTGTAGTAAGTCCTATGGGGATTGCATTGAAAAGCACCCACTGAGCTCCAGAGTGCAGAAGCCACAGCCAGTATGGCAGCCAAGCCATCCCCCCCTCCCCATGCACAACATAATAACTTAATTTTTATCAGTTCTCATTTTATTATATATACATATTAAACATCATAGAGATGTGTGCGTCAACACCAGCATGATGATGTCATCACCACGTTGGGAGCAGTCACTGAGCAAACAGCACAAATGTCCAAACTAATGGATTCTCATCTGCTTGTGTGAATAATACAAACATGCATAAAATGGACAGGTTCAATACAGTGGGAGGTCACATAGGAGCGTGGTGCAATTATATTCATTGCAATGTTACAGCTAATTAATTCACCCTCTCTATGTTCTTGGTGTGCATCTACATATGCCAGACAAAAGGTGTGCACTGAAAAGCCAGAGTGCAGGTCTGCAGGCTATTAATTTCACTGTTTCCCAGCTCCAGGGAAGTACACACAAAAGCAGCAAAGCAAAAAAGAACCAGCAACAGTGCACACAGGTTTAGCACACACACAGATAACAGCAATAGAGCTAAAGAGAGCACACACACACACACACAAAGGCTCAGAAGCAACACAGTGCACAGATCACTCAAATTCAACCAGAGACATTCTCGATCAACTGATGCAGCAAATAAATAAATAAATAGATTTGTAACATATAGCATAGTCTTGTATAAATGCAGTGAAAGTGTGTTTACATTGATAAATTATACATTATTTTATGTTTGTATGAATGTAGTGCATTGTGGGTACAGCTGAATGAGCAATTCACACACTGGCTTATGTCAGGGAGACTATTGTGTGTGCATGAGACATTGAAAATATCCATATTTTATTGACACAGAGCTTGACAACTTTAACTGTTAAGGTTTAGAGCGGGTGTTGGTGAAATTAGCGCAAGGAGATATATGACGAGGGTGAAAGTAATATGGATACTAGATTTAAACCTCTGTATGATCCTGCCTATGCCTTCTAAAGCCTGCCTATACCTTCTAAAATTGTCACTATTAGCGTAATGAGTCATACAGTAAATAAATGCCTTCAGACTTTGAATGTGTTTCCAATGTACAAAAGGTTATTATTCAACATAAAAAACAGTAGGTTACATGCTGTGATCTAAAGACAATTAAGCGCAAATAAATCATACAGACCCAAGGTACAGTTGGTACATACACACGCGCTCTGGGACCAGATACCGGCATCAGCAAGAAACCTCCGTCAATAGCATCAGCAAGAAGACTCCCGATTGGGGTCAGAGAGCACATATATATAACCTTACAGGGATAGACAATACAATAGGCAAATTTGGCATGATTCCATTGGTTCTCCGTCACGATGCTTCTGTTTCAGGACATTTAACAGGTCAATTCAAATGGACACAGGTCAGCCTCCAACAGCCTTTTGTCTCCTTTTTCCCGCTGCATGCAAATCTAAGCTGCTAATATTACATAGTACATTTTAGTGTGTTAACTCTCTACAGTCCATAAGTTGCGGATGCATGTTGCGATCTTCTCACCGATGACATCGGGAAGCTGTTGAGACAGAGTAGATCAGTACAACACCAAACATGGTCCGCTTATCATGTACTAAACCTTAGATATCAAATAATCTTTATTTCACAACATTAGCAATAAATGAATAAACCTTGAATATTTCACTTTGGAGCTATGGAACTTTTTATGTAAGTGTGCAGTGTGTAAGTATTAGGGGTTTGGGAAAAGACGCTATTTTGATTTATGTAGTGAGGACTTTTAACTTGGGGAAGATGCGTACGCATGAAGCTAATAAACAGTGGCCCTGATTCAGAGCCGGATGCTCTGACAGAGCGCTCGCTCTGAATCAGGGCGTCCTTTTTTTTTTTATGGAGCGGCCTCCTGGGCGCTCACATTGCTGTGGGTTGCCACCCACATCTAATGTGAGCGGCCAGGATGATGGTCGTGATGGTCAAGACCATCGCGACCATCGGGCTTGCAACGAGACCCTTGTGGTAGGGTCTCATGGCCACAAGCCCCAGAGAGCTTTCGGCTCAAACATAGCCAAAAGCTTTCCCACTGACATCACTTGTGATGTCAGTGGGGCCGCCCCCAAATGGTAGACATTCCCATGGGAATGCCTCCGTCTGGGCAGCCACCCCGCCGACCCACCCACCAAAGATGGCATGCTGTCACTCAACATCGACATCACGCCCCCTTTGGTGCGAGACCCGGAGCGACGGAGTGCCCGTTGCTATGTGGGGCCCTAATAAAAATTTCAAATTCACAGTACTCTATGAGGGGTAACTGTAAAATTTTGAACACAGCTACAGTATGAGAATATCAAAATCCATTTTTTTTTTTACAATTTTTTAAAACTGTAGCTTGAAATGTGCTGAAAATAATGGTTTTTAACCAAGATTTCTATGACTTTTCTAAGCTGATATATTGCATTTACCCCGAACGTTCACAACAGTGAAAAAAGTCATATGCCATGATACAAAAATGGCTGCCATCTTTGTATGAAGGTAAATAAAAATAAAATAATGGTGGTTTCTGACTACTAACTTACAGGGGTCATCACGCACAAAAAATTAATTTTTAAAAAAATGGTCAAGCAACCAGGGCTGGGCCACTCCACATGGATTGACCCAAATTGCAGACTAGACTAAAAACAATGGACAGCCATTATGAGTATGTTCTCATGTTTTCAACTTTAATTTATCATCTATAGATATTCTAATTCACTCAGTAGATGTTGTCTTCAGAACCTCATTTGTACACAAAAAATAACTTATTTCTATTGATTTATTACCAGTGTTTTATAATGCGCACACATATTCCCACAGCACTTTACAGAGAATAATTAACATTCAGTCCCTGTCCCAGTGGAGCTTAGTATCTATATTCCCTACCACATATACAAACACTAGGGTTAATATTTGTTGGAAGCCAATTAACCTGCAAGTACATTTTTGTACTTGTGGGAGATTCATGAAAGCACGGGGAGAATATATATACTCCACACAGTAATGACCACAGTGGGAATCGAACCTCACTGCACATTTGTCGTGAACTGCATATGTATCTTACATGTACTTCCGAGTGATTCAGAGCCATACATATCTTTGTTGCTTTCATCTAGTGGCTGGATGGGTTGCAACATAGTGGTAATGGGGCAATTACATGTAGAATACATTTGCCTTGGCTGTGTCAGGGGCACTTGCACAGAGTTGTGTCTTATTCTGGGCTGAGAGCAGTAGCGGCTCCAGAGGTAGGGCTGCAGCGCAGTCCAAAATTCAAATAGGGGAGCCACACCAACTGCCACTCCAAATGCTGCTAAATCGCCAGCTAGGACTCAATGGCAGTTGGTGTGGCTCCCCTATTTGAATTTTGGACTGCACTGCACCCCCACCTCTGCAGCAGCCACTGCATGGATCTGTCAGATTCAGTCGGATCTCCTGCCTCAAGGCTAGGGCAAATGCTGACAATAGCAATGACGGTTGCTCTCACAAGTGGTGGGTGGGAAGCTAGGCAGTGCCAGAAGTGTGTCCATCTCTGAATACCAGCAGATGTTCATATGGGACTTCTGATCGCAGGTGGCAAACACATTACCTGCAACTGTTTATCAGAACTAAACTTGTCACCACCCCGTGATCCATTTTCCATCTTCTCCTCTTTAATTCCATATTTGATTGTCATATATTTCATTTCTCACCCTCATTGTCTCTTGTACAGTAATTCTTTTCTGACTCTCACCCACCCCATCTTGCTCATTTCCTACTATTCCATTCTCTTTTAAAAATGCATAAACAAAAATTGCAGCTCGCATTATATAGTATTCGAAAAAACGGATGAAAGCTAATTTTATTAACGCATTTATTGTGTTTCAGTTACTAAAAGGGAATTTCAAAATGGCACCAATGCGTAATTATCCTGCCACTTCTCTTCCTTCTACCTGGAAGTTGATACCAGTTTCTTTGTAGCAGTTCAGAATAATAATAATCAGCCTCAAGGTAGCATTTACCAACTACTGTACATTCTATAAACTTCCCCACTTCTCTTCCTTCTACCTGGAAGTTGATACCAGTTTCTTTGTAGCAGTTCAGAATAATAATAATCAGCCTCAAGGTAGCATTTACCAACTACTGTACATTCTATAAACTTCCCCACTTCTCCACTCTTTAAAAGGTTTGATACATCCCCCCTTATAGTCGCATAGCTCAAAGCTCGCTGTTTTTAAAAACATGCAGGATATGAAAACACAAACATGTTAGTTGATTAATGTAAAGAATGATGTCTCTGATTTAATCTCAACCTGTCCTGCAGGTGCTCAAAACAAAGTCGGTAGGAAAGTCTATATATCTGTCTATGGGTTTTCTTACTCAACTTCCAGCTTCCTAATATTTGACAGATACCTGGGTAGTGGTTGATAGCAGCATTTATAAAAATAAATCTACTGAACTGCCAGAGTATGTATTTCTTAGATAACAAACTGAAGCAATCTAAAATATGTTCCTTCACATCATATGATGCCAGTTGTACAGTGCAATGAAAAAACACTGAGGATTCTAACGTTATTTTGTTTTATTACAACTTTATTATTTTTTTTTTCTTTCAGCTTGATAATTCCTTTTTATTGGGGGATTTGGAAAGGTGCACTCAGAGGCTGAATAGGCTTTCCTTAAGTCCTTTTATTATACTGTAGCTATAGATATTGGAGTGAGTAGTAAGAGCAGCGTAAGTAACAATGCTAGAGTTTCAAGACCTGATTCAGAGTCAGTCGAAGCGGCCGCACGGTCGTATGCAGCCGATGATCACTTTACTGCGCATGCGTACTGTTCGCAATGCGCGTACGCAAACTAGCTGCTACGATCAGAAATTTCTCTCTCCTTCAACACCACCAGGTCGGTAGTTTGAGTGACAGATTGCGGCGTTTGTGGGTGGTAACAGGGGAAGGTGCTTGAAAACGGGGGACTGGAGATCCGAACGCAGGCGTGCCTCATTATGCGAACAGCGTTTTATGGGAGTGCATAAATTACAAAGTAGTGTCATGGCACACGTGACAGGGGAGGTTTCACACTGACATGATCGTAGAGCTTAAGAGAGGGTCTGGTCAACCTTAAGCTCTACGACCAGTTCCGATGGTATACGATGCTCTCGATTAATCCTTATATAGCCGGAGATGACGTGCTATGCATACGAGAAGTGGGCGTATTTTTAGCGAACCGACCGCATCCACCCCTTGGTCTGCCAGCTAACGATCCGACCTTAGGGACGCAACATGTGCATCATTTGCATATCCGGCCCCTTTTTCTATACGACCGTGCGGCTACTTCGACCGACTCTGAATGAGGTCCTCAGTCCCAGTCTTTGGTGAAGATTCTACCTGTAACAGCATTTAGTTTGCCTCTGATTTCATCTGAAAGTCCCCCTCTTTGGGTGCAGTATAAGTTTGGTAAGACTCTAATCTGTTTTCCTTTTTACATACTGAAAACCTGCTGCTGTCTCCATACAGAGCATACAGAACTCTATGGTGATCCTTCAACCTAATCCTCTGCAGAATAGGCTTTTCCAATGGAGTGATCAAGGTAATCCAATATGTTAGGAAGTAACTGATTACAGTATGTCCCACTCAGACAGTTCCATTGACAGGGCCGGACTGGCCATCAGGCACTTCTGGCATATGCCAGAAGGGCCGATGGCTTAAGGACCGGCTCAAGGAGGGGGAAATGAAGAGTCTCCTGCCCTCCACCCCACAGCTCCGGAATCACTGTAATATCTCGGAGATGGAAGGGGTGGAGGCATGGATGGGCCAGCGGCTGATGTGCTGGGCCAGGGAAAGATGGGGGTGTGCCACGAGGCCAGCCCCCGTAACTCATGGCATGCCCCTCTGAATTTAACCATGCCCCCTTCACACACAAGTGCAGGGTGGACCGCCAGGGCTGAAATAAAGCCCCAGTCCATCCCTGAGTTCCAATGTCATCATGGGCTCTGCAACATCTCTGCTATCTTCTGGGTAGGATGAGAAATGGAAAATGTCATAACTTCCAGCAACCTACAAGTGAGCACAGCAGCATTTCTCTCTCTCTCTCTCTCTCTCTCTCTCTCTCTCTCTCACTCTCCCCCCCCCCTCATTTCTTAAATGTAAATACCAGTGGCATTTTTAATTTGGCACATTTAGTATCACTGTGATACACATGAAAATGGCTCTAGTATTTATCAATACTTACCCCTCTGGCGAGGTCCAGTGAAGCCCTCCTCATCTGCAAGGTTCTCCGCACGGCTGTTGGCAGTCTAATGCTGCCAGTGACAGGCTCCTGTGTAATGCGCATACATTACGGTCCATCTGCGCTTATGTATGACACGGGGACCCGGCAGTGCCTGGAAGGCTTCGCTGAAACCGGAAGGAATGGCAGTTCCGGGTCCCCATTGCAATCAATGGGGACCGCATAACAAAGTTGGCAAGAACGAAGCTGTGACTAACAGCAATAATCTTACTGCGGTTTGTTGAATACATAAAGGATGACATAACCCCTTTAGTAAGCGCTAAAGAGGTTAGGAATGATTAATAAATGGGGCCCTCTCTCTCTCTCATTCCTTTACCAACCAAAACCACTATCTACTACATTTATGTCAATGACATCACAGAATACCAGCTCCGTTTGTGCCAAATGACAGAGTTAAAGAACTAATGTACAGCTGAGATGGACTCAATTGCTGTTTTGGGACAAATTTGATCTTCTATTGACACACACATTATACTCCTACACGCCTATTGTATGTAGATTCGGTCACATAGGGAGAGAGGTGAATGACAGCATTGGATGGTACCAGTAAGTGAGGCTCATGAGACCCCAACAAAGAAGCACAAGTGCCTGAAGTAAAGCTTTATGGTGCTCCATCCCTAGTACAAAGTATGAGACAATGATGATGATGATTGGCACCCCCCCCCCACCCAATATCAGGAGTCTGTCAGAGTTCTTTGCACCTTTGCATATTCTACTGTTTTCTTATCGGAGTAAATCTGGCATGTATGCTACCCCTGCAGAGTAGGATACATCTTGAGATGCCCAAAATGTATATTTTTCTGGTGGCTTTACATCTGCCTGTTTGAGACACATCAGCCCCTAAATGATTTATTGCAAAAAATACTGTGTCCTATAGTTAAGTACTGAATTAAAAAAAAGTAGATACACTTTTGTAATTGTCAGTCATGATTAAATAATCATCACTTTGAAACTGTACATTTCGTAGCCACAAACACATATACATAGCTCAGCTTAAAACCTTTTTATTGTGTTATTTACAGTATACACACACACACATTTAATCTCACTTTTAAATTACTAATGAAATAATAAACTTGTGTATAGTTTTCTTTTTGCCTTTTACCTAATGTCTAACAAGTGCAACTTAGCATGTGGTGTGGTCCTCTAGAAAACTTCAATGAACAATTGGGCTGTCACATTTAACCGTTCCATCTCAATGCTGAGAGGCACTTGGACACTCCTAGTACTCCTCCTGAGTCCTGATCCATGAGTACTAGAGAAAAAAGTTAAAATATATTGCAAGAACTTGTGAATACAAGCTCCAGCATGCACTGAATACGCTTGACTGGCATGTGTTGTCAATGATCCTATATAAAGACTAATCATTAAAATATTCATGTTGCCTTGGTTCAACTTAATGGCAGCAACTTTTATATATATGTATATATATTTTTTTTTTAGATTTTGGAGAAACTTCTAATGAACATATTTTTATTGCAACACTATAAATATAAAACACGCAAAAGGAGCTTATAAATTCACTAGGGATGATGAACCTGTGACATGATTGCATCCATGTCTTAAAGATAATGTAGACACTTATTACTATTAGAATGACAGACAAAGATGTGACATTAAATTGGACACATTTTTTTTTGACAGTCATTTGGAAATTATAACTTTAATTCATCAAGGAAAGGTATGGTAGCGTAATAAAGAATGGGATAACCCACTCATACACACAACTTGGTCTTCTACCAATTTTACACAATGGACCCATCCAGGCAGATGGTATCATCGCTCCTGGGGAGTGTCTCACATGAATAACTTTATTAGGAGAGCACACCCAAACACTTCATAACAGCAACAAACCACAAGCAGACAACCAATAAACACAAAGAAAACTGGATCAAACAGGGCTTACTCATTCACAGAGGACCTAATATAGAAACTAGGAACCACTCCTCCCTTTAACTACACAAAGTAATTGGGCCATAAGCAAATGTCCGTCAAGCAATAATTCCATCCAAACAAGTGGTGAAAAGCTGCAACTATAGTCCCAGCCCCCAGCCAAGGAGTTTAATAATTCTACAGCTGATTGACTGCCCCATATCACTTTTTTCAAATACAAGTTTGGCTGATAGGAGTTGGGTGGAGGCATTTTATACTATATATATATTCTATGTATAGTATACTATGTATAGTATAGCATAGGTGTACATTATTTTGTGGAGTAGACTCGAATTTTGCACCAATTTTGAGCTGCCAGAGAGCTTGCATTGTCCTATATTGTTAATTAAATGCCTCCAGTTGTGCTTTTGTAGAGAACCATATTTGTGGGTTTGCTTCAAGCATTGTTACGAAAAGTTTCACACAAACAAAAGATACACACGTCCCCTCATTATTTTGGCTACTTTAGACAATACATGGTGTTCAACTGAGCAGTAATTTTGCAGAGAAACGGTAAACTTTTATTTATTTATATAATTTTAATGAAGAATGTGCTTGTACGTTTGATCAAACATTTGTATTGTCGCACAGCGTCATTATCCAAAAATGGAAATTAGGCATGTACGCTATCTGTGCAGACCATTTACTTTCACTGGTGCAAGCAAAGCATTTTATTCTGCATATCAGTACATTTAGGCGTAAATGGAATAGTCTGCAGACTGGAGTCATCTGTGAGTTCCGTGCGAGACTGCACAATGTTTTAAAGTAGCAGTCATTTAAAAGGCCAAGCCAGGTTGATTTTGCCTTTTAAATGACTGTTACTTTAAAACATCAGCAGTCTTGCACGGATCTTGCCGATGCCTGCAGTCTGCAGGCTATTACATTTACCCCTTATGCCAGGGGCGTCTTAAGAAAGGAGAGGGCCCCTGTGCGAGGCCCCCTCCTTTCTCCCTGGCGGCCGGCAGCTGATTGACGTGGCTGGCCAGCCACCGCAGAAGCAGTAGACTTTGGTCACTAGAGTGTGCCCAGTCTACTACGCATGCACAGAATGCCAGAAAAATGGGCACGGCGTCCATTTTCCGGTGTTCTGTGTAGCGCTGACACCCTATGCGGGACCACGGACAGGTGAGTTTTAGATATTATGGGTGCAGGGTGTGTGGTTCGGGACCCCCCTGGACCCGGAGGCCCGTGTGCCCTGCACACTCTGCACCCATTATAGATACGCCCCTGCCTTATGAATAAAAGGCACATAACACTCAAAGTAAGCACCATTTTCTTGATATAACCATGAAATTTCCATTTATTTCAACATATTTTGTAGCTGCTCATGACTCATGGGGCCTGATTCAGAGTGACGGACGTAATGGCGATTTTTATGCAGATCGAGTGGTTGTCTGCTAATGCGCATGCGCTAACGTTGCACTGTGCTTGCGCAGAGATTGCATTAAGATCACGCACAGAGGACCTGCTCGCAAAGTGAGTGACAGGTAGTTAGTGTTTGGGCGTGGTAATGGGGGGGTGGTTAGAAAAACACAGGCATGTCTGACCATTTAAACGCTATTTCGTGGGCATGCATGAATTAGCCACTGCTATCTCCTGGGCAGCATGATACTGTACTGACACTGTGTGTCAGAAGAGCGGCAGTGTTTTCGGCTAGTCAGACTTGCCTTACATGCTGTGTGACTGCCCGATGTGCATCGATGGTAACGATGTTTGTGCTATTGTACAGATATGAGAAGGCAGCAGTGGGCGTCCCTATGCTCGGCTGTGCTTTGGGAGGCATTAGCATATTTTAGCAACTGAGATCCATTAGAGTATGCAGTTGCGTTTGCATTACCGCCTGTATCTGAATCAGGCCTGTAATTACTAGTGTCCATGATGAATAATACAGAAGTTTAAAAAAAAAAACATAAGCATTTTGGAGGATTACATGGAGAATGAGGTCCACACAATCGCCTTGAATACTTTGTTCTGCACTACAGGGTACTAAGTTGACACCTTATCCTCAGATAATAAACATAACTAATAATAATGTGCAATTTCTTTGAACAATTGCTGAGGTCCTCTTGCTCACATGAACAGGATTAATGGGATCTATCTGAATGCCTTTCATAAGAACAATTTATTGAACTAAAGATATGTGTGACTTCTATGCCAGGAGGGACTTAATCTTTTCTTAAGAAGAATCAGGAGGTTTCTCTGATCTGCACCACTGAAAACATTTCATAATTAAACATTTAATCCCTTACAATAAGGTTGAGAAAATAGTGTCCCAGCAACCTAAGACTTAGCAATGACATATTTTTAAGCCATGCTTTTATTTAGCGTTTAGGCATTTACCACATGATTTCTATCTCATGTAGTAGAGAAAGTGACCTAAATTATAGTAGGTTTTAATAAATACAGTGCAGAAATTTCTGTCTTTGGGGCTCATTTAGAGTTGGACTCATTTATCCCAATCCTATCTCGTTCCTCATCTGGTTCACTAAATAGGCTTTTGTGCTGCAAGGGCTCTTTTATAATTCTAATTATAATCTGTCCACTCAGCCTATCAGTGTGCTTAGTATATAGAGTTTGTCCATTTTCAATCACAAAAGCTGCCTCTATAGAATTCTCAAATATATTTTGTTATCCATTGTAGCCTACCGGCTACATTCAGCTAAGGTTTCCGGGTCCTCCCCGCTTCCAAATGCAATGGTCTAAGACTGCCCATGTGTAGTATGGAGCAATCTCTTTACTTCTTAAGCTGCATACACACACAACGATTTTGTTACCAACGATTTTATGAATGATTTTATGAACGATTTTCTCTCAGATTATCTTTCAGATTATCTGTCAGATTTTTTAAAATGTAATGAACGATTTTTTTGAACTACAAACGATTTTTGCATATTCCCTTAATGAAAATCGTTCAGTTGACAAGTCTGAGTGAACTACAAACTACAAACGTGAACGCGCATGAGCGATAATCGTTCATCCTTTGACTCAGAAAGTGAACGATTTTTTCAAACGATTATCGTTAAACGATATTGTTTAACGATAATCGTTCAAAAAATCGTTGTGTGTGTATGCAGCTATACACATAGCAGTGAGGGGCTCCTAGTGGTGCTTCTATTTCTGGGTGGAAAATGCAGGTTTCATAGCATTGATTGGTCTGATTGAGCTTTTGTGTATGCTCCAGAAGTTATGTGTGACATTATTTCTCATTATTAGTTGTGTCATTCTTCATATGGTCACCCTCATGTCTTGGGGGAGGATTCAGGAGGGTGTGCACTGCTTACCTTGGTTATACTGAGGGGAGTAATGGTGTATACACATGGGACGATCGTCAACGATAACGATATCATTGAATGATCTCCCGGTTGTGCTGGATATCGATCATCCAGCACACCACCAATCCACCGACGACGGGCAACAAACCATGATCAATGATCAGGGGTCCCTACTGTAACCTGGTCAATATCGACCAGGTTGGCCTGCATGGGCGATATCGTTATCGTAGGTTGTCGGTGGGTTCAAAGGGGACAAAAAATGCACAATATGAACGATATTGATATAATCAATATCGTTATCGTTCATATCGAACATTTTAATCCAAGATTGTTTGTGAGGCCCTTTCTATTTGGGATCTACTGTATCCTGTTGTTTTTGGTGCTAGAGTTACCTGTGTCACTGGTGTGTTATCCCCACCTTGTCATGATTGGTGTTTGAGAGTTACCTGACTCTGGTGTTGAACTATATTCAGCAGAGACCGGCTTGACTGGAACCATGGTACTGTAGTTATAAATAGCTCTGTTTGCATATGAATTGTTTGGCAGTGAGAACTGCCTTTGATAGTAAATGACAGAAACAGGAAACTTGTAACGTTGAAGTGTAACCAGCAGGAAACTTGGATGAACCGGACTGGGACCAGCAGGAAGGCTTGCTGAGCTGGACGGGATACCAGTAGGTAGACTTGCTGAATTGGACTGTGAACCAGTAAGATTTCCAGATGCGCCAGGTATAGCTATTAGCAGGATTGGTGAATGAACTGGTCAGGAACCAGCAGGATTTCTGGATGCGCCAGGTATAGCTAACATCAGGATTGCTGAATGAACTGGTCTGGAAACCAGAGCAGGATTTCTGGATATGCCAGGTATAGCTGTAGCAGGATTACTAGGTGAACTGGTCTGGGAACTCAGCAGGAGCCTGGGATACACTTGTACACGGAAGTAGCACAAACTATACACCACCGGAAGTAACGAGATGTTCAGGCCCTGAATGCTATCAGAGGAGGATGTTTATACCCTGGGTCTCACAGGAATTGGTGGATACAGTCAGGTGGTCTGGCAGTAGCACTCTGGCCCTCATTCAGAGGCTCTCGCAAGAAGCGAGTGCTCGTTCTGAATGAGGGCGGCCGCTTCATTTTTGAAGTGCGGCCTCCTGGCTGCTAGCTAAACTATGGGTTACCACCCACATCTTAAGGAATGACCAGGTTAATGGTCGTGATGGAGAACACCATCGCGACCATCGGGGCTTGCGACAAGACCTTAAGGTTGGGTCTCGGCAGCCGCAAGCCCCAGGGAGCGATGATGTCAGTGCGGCCACCAACAAAATGGTAGGCGCTCGTTAAGGAACGCCTCCCACCCCCTGGCCCGCCTACAAAATGGGGCGAGCTGTCGATCAACATCGACAGCCGCCCCTTTTGTAGAGAGCTCCGGAGCGAGAGAGTTTCTCTCTCGCTCCGGGGCTTACGCATGCGCAGTGCGGCCGCTGCACGTGCGCAGGGCTAACTATCGACCTGGTTGCGAGCACATCGGTGCTTGCGACCAGGTCTGAATGAGACCCTCTGAGTGGTGGAGGACACAGCATGCAGAGGGAGCAAAAATATCTGCAGTACTGAGAGTCAGAACTACACCAGCGATTCCAATCAAGACTTGCAGTGTTCACAGACAGGAAAGAACCCATGTGTATAATCAATATGGAAAGGAGTGCATAGTCCAAATGCATACAGAGAAGTGCTGCAGCCAGCATGATCAGAGCAGATGTCCCAGGCAAATTACACATAAAGATCCATGAGACAGTTGGCAGGGGTATGTCTAAAGGCAAAAAAGTGAAAAACTGGTCAGGGTCGTGAAACACCTGCTTCTAATTATGGGACGTCTTACCAGAACACTGCTGTTGGCAAACCAGACGAGTTTTCTTAAACCATTATTAACTCACAGACCATTGAGGTGCATGAGACTTCATGCTGACCCACCCCCATAGCCGGTATCATATGTATCTTGCACGCCATCACTACCTGAAGTCACCTAACAAGAGATTTTGGATGCCATCAATGGCTGTGAAAAATGAGTGTCTGAGGTGCCTTATAAGACATGACATGCAAAAGGAAAGCAATTGTGTGGGTGAGGCAGAGGTATTCATCTGTACCCTGGAATATGCCCAGTTTCCCATGAAGACCCAGACTGGAGGACTGGACTACAGATGGTTGCAATACGGAGGAAGCTGTTTGATACTGAGGGGCATTAACAGTATACCAGTGAACAATTTGTCAGCTTACCTGAAAAAGAAGGTGGCTTCCATCCTGATATCTTACATGAAAGTGGTTAAATGACCACTATGGCCATGATGCCTTCACTGAACATTTTGTGATGGAAAAGGCTCATTGTGTCCCTACTATATCCTTATCTCCTGGGGATCCTCCTCACACTTTTATTACACTTTTATTACTTCATTACAAAGACAGGTACACTATCCTGCATTTCTCTCACTCAAGGGTTTCCACTGAGAGGAAAAATTATTGTATTTTAGTATTGTTTCTAACTTTTTTATGGCTGTTCAGAAAAGCAGAGTTCAGTTTGCACTGATCAAGAGGCATCTTTGTGACCTTTAGATTAAGTATTCTATGCAGTTATCTTCCAGGCTGCGAGTGATGACTGTTGGATCTAAGCTGTAGACTGCTCCCTGGGAACAGAAGTATGCTATACAGTAAGTGGTTTTTGTTGGGCCACAGCTGTGAACTGCTCCTAGGGAACAAAAATATGCTATAAAACAAGTGGTGACCAGGGGCGTTTTAAGAGAGGAGGGAGCCCATGTGCAGACTCCCTCCTCTCTTCAGTGATGCTGCAGCAGCTGCAGGTGCAGTAATTCTGGCAAAATCTACTGCACATGCGCGGGTCTGCGGGAAAATGAATCCTGTGCCATTTTCCTGGGGACACCAGTACTGCGCATGCGCAAGTCACCAGGAAAATGGATGCCCGGCGCTGCAGAACAGCACTCTGGAGACAATAGACAGGTAAGTATAAAGACTATAGTGGGTGCAGGTTGTGCAGTGTTGGCCCCCCTGGACCCAGAGGCCCATGTGCACCCTGTACCCATTATAGATATGTCCTTAGTGATGACTGTTGGATCTAAGCTGTAAACTGCTCCAAGGGAACAGACGTATGCTATAGAGCGAGTGGTCCCAGGCAACAGAAGTATGCTATAGAGCAAGTGGTCCCAGGGAACAGAAGTATGCTATAGAGCGAGTGGTGGCTGTTGGGTCTAAGCTGTAAACTGTTCCCTGGGAACAGAAGTATGCTATAGAGCGAGTGGTGGCTGTTGGATCTAAGCTGTAAACTGTTCCCAGGGATCAGACATATGCTATAGAGCGAGTGGTGGCTTTTGGATCTAAGCTGTAAACTACTCCAAGGGAACAGAAGTATGCTATAGAGCGAGTGGTGGATGTTGGATCTAAGCTGTAAACTACTCCCAGGGAACAGCAGTATGCTATACAGTGAGTGGTGGATGTTGGATCTAAGCTGTAAACTGTTCCCAGGGAACAGAAGTATGCTATAGAGCGAGTGGTGGATGTTGGATCTAAGCTGTAAACTGTTCCCAGGGATCAGAAGTATGCTATAGAGCAAGTGGTGGCTTTTGGATCTAAGCTGTAAACTACTCCAAGGGAACAGAAGTATGCTATAGAGCGAGCTGTGGATGTTGGATCTAAGCTGTAAACTGTTCCCAGGGATCAGAAATATGCTATAGAGCAAGTGGTGGCTTTTGGATCTAAGCTGTAAACTACTCCAAGGGAACAGAAGTATGCTATAGAGCAAGTGGTGGATATTGGATCTAAGCTGTAAACTAATCCCAGGGAACAGCAGTATGCTATAGAGCGAGTGGTCCCAGGGAACAGAAGTATGCTATAGAGCGAGTGGTGGATGTTGGATCGAAGCTGTAAACTACTCCAAGGGAACAGAAGTATGCTTTAGAGCGACTGGTGGCTGTTGGATCGAAGCTGTAAACTGTTCCCAGGGAACAGAAGTATGCTATAGAGCGAGTGGTGGATGTTGGATCTAAGCTGTAAACTAATCCCAGGGAACAGCAGTATGCTATACAGTGAGTGATGGCTGTTGGATCGAAGCTGTAAACTGTTCCCAGGGAACAGAAGTATGCTATAGAGCGAGTGGTGGATGTTGGATCTAAGCTGTAAACTGCTCCCAGGGAACATAAGTATGCTATAGAGGCCCTTTAGTATTAACTACTTGGAAGACAATTTAAGCTGATCACTGATAATGCATAACTATGATGGATAACACTCATGAGCTAAATGAGAAATTGACTCTCTAGTTCACGGTAGTAATGAAATGTGCGCAGATCTCCGTACAACTAAAATAATTTCAGTTGGACCTGATTGTGTTTCTACATTATCAATAACATTCATCTCACAGTTCACAATATAGTTTTCACAAATATTGGCCAAAGGCTGCAGCGAGCTGGCTGGCTACACTAAGCAACAGAGCAGCAGCACAAACACATGGCAGATTAAAAGAATATAGCACATCTATGAAACATATTGGCAGAGCAGTAGCAGACAGGATGTTAGTTCAATAAACTATATGACCCTATAGAATGTTTTCATTAATCAATAACTGATAGCCTAACATTAAAAGCCTAGAATATAAAGTAATATATTGCCACTAGATTAGATGCTGCTGATGACAGTGCAATAGTTAAATTGAATAAAAAATAGTGTGCCCCCCCTTCAAAATCAATACCCATCACTGGACCTCTGAGCCTGGTCTGGTATAGGAAAATAGGGGAAAAAATGGTGTGAGGTTCCCCCTATTCTCCAATATCCAGCACCGCTCTGAACCAAATGGGGAAATAATGCTATAATGTAGCACAGAGACTGACATCATGGGGCCTCAATGCCTAAACATTAACCAGCCCCAAACTGGTCAAACCAGGACTGGGAATTTTAGACTTTTTTATTAATATAAAGGAATTAAAGGTGTGGTTATAAGACGTATGTAAAACTTATTTTCTCTACTGGAGGATTTCTTTGCAAACCACATTGATGGTTCCCTCCACAGGTGCTAGGATCACCAGGCTACTGGGTGAGCTTATTCTGGAGCAGGCCACGTTGAACTGCCCATGTGAGAAGCAGTCCTCCACCAAGTCAATTCCTGCCACCTTTAGCCACTGCCCCAGGGACTTGTTGATGGTTATTGTAAAGCAGACCTTGAGGGGGAACTGCAGCTTCTTGAACTCAAAGGGGTACTCTGATAGTATGAGTGGTATGCATGGTATGAACACCCACTCCCCACGAGCACAGCTGTGAGCACTGTGGCCTCGATGACGTTCATGTAGAGGGCCTTTACACACATCCTGGTGCCATCCATTGCAGAGTTTGGGCTGATTGAGGTTCCGCAGCAACTAGAAGCCCCACTTTAAGGAGAAACTTATAGCTGGGAGGCCAGGAAGGTTGAGGGTGTTAAAGAACTTAACGGGGTAGTGTACAGTGTTATCCATTGCACTAATGAGTCCACAGACCTGTACTTTATTTCTGCCCCTCTGAACAACTGAATTAGAGTGTCATTAATGATGGTAGCTGGAGAAATAATGCCATAGCAAAGAGACTCACAGTATGGGGGTCCCACTATCTTAATATTAACCTGCCTCAAACTCGTGAACCCATGCCTTATGTTCATCAGCTCGAGATCCCCTCAGTACTACTGGCACAGTCTGACAGAATTCTCCAGCTAGCAGAACAAAGGCACCTTCCATCACTCCATGAAGACCCTGTTGTCTTTGAGGGTTCTACTCAGTGTATCAAATTCCCCCTTGTGCACCATGGTACTCTTGTCCCAAAAAATTAGCTTACAGTCCTGCAGCACTTGGCCATTTTGCTTTGTCACCCAGTCACCTCGGTCGGGAGGAAATATTTTACCCATTTTCAGCACCTTAGGAGTCGAAGTTTGAAAAATCCCTGCTTAGTAAGTGCTTAGGTTATGGAAGGCATATACTCCCCAAATTACATGGTTCTAGATCCAGGGGTTTGGGCAGGGCGTTGATGAGTCAGTCAGTCAGGATATTGCACAGGGGAAGGACAATTTTACCCATTTTCACCCCCTTTGGGGTCAAATTTTAAAAAAATCCTGCTTTGTGGGTGCTTACACCATGGCAGGAATATGCTCCCCGAATTTCATGTTTCTAGGTCAAGGGGATTGCTTAGGGTGTTGATGAGTCAGTCAGTTAGGACATTGCACAGGGGGTGAAAACATTTTACCCCTTTTCACTTCCTTAGGAGTTGAATTTCAAAAAATTCCTGCTTAGTGGGTGCTTAGGTCATTGAAGGAATACAGGAAGGATGGTACATTTATGACTTTCTGACTAAGTCAATGTCATGTTTCTCCACTTTTTTTTGAACATGTTTGATTTCTGATAGTGACTCTCTAAAATTTACATGACTTTTAGAATAATCTGAATTATTTTCACTAATTAAAAATTATAAAGTTCAGGTTGATAGTGCGTTAGTAACCAAAGGACCAGCTAGCAGCTAACAAGCTTCATAATTTGTTAAACTCTAGTGATATACAGTACTGTAGGGTCAAAATCTTGTTGCAATATTATATGGCATGTGTTCCAGAAAACATATTATCATGCAAATACCTAATAATATTGTACATTCTGACACAGGTACTAAATCAACAATTATAAATACACAAGTGCACCTAGTTGCAATCATACATTTGGTTTCTGTTGAGATTTGTTTACATATAATACCTACTTTTTTGCCATTACTTTATTTTTATAGGTATAATGGAAAACTGAATATATACTGTAATGACATTAGATTATTAGTAAGTTATATTAATAAATGTATAAACACTTGTCACTAGTTATTTAAAATACTTGTCACTAGTTATTTAATAAACCATAGAAAACTGAAGGTCTACTCTTCACCTAAAGCAGTCCTTATATCCCATAGAGATGTATATTAGTCAATGTCTACTTCAGTATATTTTTATATTACTAAGTTGATGCATGCTGTACAAAGGATATACTGAAGACTAACTTCCTCACTGGGCATATTCCAGATGACATTGGGTAACTGAGCATAAAAGACACAATAGTCAGACAGAGACAGAAATAGGAACAAGCAATACATTTAACAGTGCAGGATAGAAATTTTGGTCAGGGCAGGCAGCAAACAAGGATAGTCAAAATGATTCTAAATGTAACAAACAATCAAACAGATACAAATCATAGTGCCTAAGCAAGCTAATGCTACAACAGGCAGTGAGAGTGCGCTGCTGATAGACTTATAAAGACAAACTCAAAGATATAGAACCATCTGCACCAGCCTTGGTATTATATTTTGTATGCACTATCGTATTCTCCCTATCCTTAATAATGTCACAATTATAGATGATATTACTGGCGTGCTTCTCCATAACTCCTATAAAGGATTCATACTCAAAAAAAGAAAAGACAAGAAGAAGTTTCCCCATGTAGAGTAGGTAATTATTGTATATAGCCATGTACAATAAATCCATTCTTCCCGCTGAGCAGTAAAATCATTCACATACACACATACTTAGTCAGGCTTCTGGTGACTAATCTATGCCACATTTTGCCAATAATGCTTTTTTAGGGCAAAGCCTTTAAGGTGCAAAAATAAAAAATACAGAAAAATATTTACATGCCCATGCCAATTATTTAGCTGTTACAAAATGCAAGCACGAAGATGTTAGCTGGTAAAGCCAGTGTGCACTGGTCTGTGTATAAGCAGTTTTGCACAGAAAATCCATTGAAACACTGAAATAATATGAAATCAGGTTAACATTCAGCATCTGTCACAATTGAAGTAACTATAAAGTTTTAAACTACCAAAGATATACACAGAGGAATGAAGTGTTGTTATTTCAATGCATCAGTTTAAATAACAAACTGATGTCATTAGAAACCTCATCTTCTGAATAATAATTCAGCCAGGGGAGAATCCTCTCTTCTCAGCACCATATCAACCACATCAAAGAGAATGTATCCGTATCTCACCTCTGAATTGTAAGAATATAAAAGTGTCAATTAATTATGAGATACACAGAGTGAGGCTGGGTACACACGTAAAGATTTTCTGTCCAACCATCCAACAAGTTGATTGGTTGGAATGAAAATCTGGTAAGGTATGACAGGGCCGAAACTAGGATATCTGTCACCCGGTGCAAGGCAGCAATTTTCCGCCCCTCCTTTCCCGTACCTGGATTTTGTCCTTGCTCCTTGATAATTAAGTGGACTAGTCAAACGTCCCTGTTGTAGTGACTTACATTATTCCACACACCATAATGCCAATTAACACATTATGCCACACACTGTAATGCCTATTACCAAAGTGCCACTTACATATTTGCCCGACACCATTTTATGCCCCACAGTAAGGCTTCTAATTACTTTAAAATTACATGCTCTTTACCAGGGGTTCCATGCTCGTTGCCAGGGGGTTTCATGCTTGTTG
This sequence comes from Taudactylus pleione, assembly GCA_031769625.1. Classification (NCBI taxonomy): domain Eukaryota; kingdom Metazoa; phylum Chordata; class Amphibia; order Anura; family Myobatrachidae; genus Taudactylus; species Taudactylus pleione. Next base: position 3,883,513 of record JAUIMM010000847.1, on the reverse strand, counting down.
CTATGGGGTTTATGCTCGTTGCCAGGGGTTACATGCTCATTGCCATGGGGTTACATGCTCATTGCCATGGGGTTTATGCTCGTTGCGGGGTGATTTCATGCTCGTTGCCAGGGGGTTTATGCTCATTGCCAGGGGGTTTATGCCCATTGCCAGGTGGTTTCACAGGAGAAGATGTAGCTTCACGGCACTTGCGCTGGCCTAACAGACACTAGAGGTCCAGTAGGACCTCTAGTGTCTGTCTCCTTCTTGGCGGCGGCCATTTTTGGATGGCCATCTTCTGAATCTGCAGCCCCCAAGCAGCTGCCAAGGAGGAGACAGACACTAGAGGTCCAGTAAGGACCATATGTCGGTCCTCCTTAGGAACTAGATTTAGGTTTTGTTTTGTACAAAAGTTTTATAAATTAAAAATTTTAACTTAACGTTCTGTCTCATTCCTTGTTTCCAGTAAGGACCTCTAGCATCTGTCTCCTCCTTGGTGGTGGCCATTTTTGGATGGCCGTTTTCTGAATCTGCAGCCCCCAAGCCACCGTGAGTCAGCCCTTTTTCACCCCCCTGCATTCCGGCACCCGGTGCACATGCACCTCTAGCCCCCCCCTAATTGCGGCCCTGGGTATGAAAGCAAATGACAATCAGCAATTTGCTCCCAAACGTCGGTAAATGGACAAAAACTGTTGTTTGAACAAATTGTTTAGATCAAACATTAAACAAACTTGTCTGACGACCATTTTCATCTGTTTTCTGGCATTTAGGAGCAAATTACTGATCATCAGTTACTCCCATATGTTACCAGATTTTCATTCCAACCAATCAACTAGTTGGATGGTTGGACAGAAAATCTTTACGTGTGAACCCAGTGGTACATACACACGGTACAACTTGAACAACCATAGATATTGGCCCTCATTCAGACCCGGACGCAAGTGGCCGTTCGTACGTTCGGCGTACGAACAAACATATGTAAATTGAAGCACTCGCTCGTATTTTCGAACGCAGCTAAACATCCTCCCCAAACTCTACCGACCCCTCCTCTAACTAACGAGCGTGCCAAATAGCGTGCGTAAATCCCCAAAGTGGCTTGAAGGGAACGCACGCACAAGTACAAACCGGAAGTGGGACTGTCAGATTCCGATTAGATGCTCCTTTATTCTGACTACCTCCCTCAATCGTATCATGCCAATCAATATATCAATTAGCTTAATTGTTTGTTTGTTTTTTCACAATGCAATAAACTTTAATCTTGTCCGTGTTTGTGTTTACCCGCAGAATACGTACGGCTTAAACATTCGCTTTTCTTTGTCAAAATACATGTTAGAGCCAATTAAACAATTGTTTTATTTGTTTTTAACCACGCATATTTTCCTGGGTTCATTTCTTTATTTAAATTTGCTTACGCATGTCACTGCATCAAGCCAATCATAACTCTCAAGAGATTTCTGGCCCTGTCAAACACATGACTCATACACTAACCAATAGAATTGGTCCTGTTAATTACCCAAATACATTAGCCAATCAAATTTATTTTCGTGTCTTTATTAAAAATGATTTTTCACAAATACACCATTGCCATCATGAGAGCCTCGGCATTCACCAGGCGCGAGCTGCTGGTGTTAACCGAGGTGATAGATAGGCGGATCACCAGCCAGCCTCCACCCATCACAAATAGAGAGAAGCGTTCTGCATATGCGGAGGTACGTGGCCGCCTGCGTTCATTCGGCTCACGCCGCCAGATCGGCCAGCTGGAGCGCAGGTGGTCCAACCTGCAACGGTGGACGCCCCGCTTGCTGGCATGCTTTCGCATGCAGATCGCGGAAAGTAAGTTTTTGGGACTGTGGTTTTCATGTTTATCTTTGTGTACCTAACTGCGTGTGCATGTTTTCATGTATGTCCTATTTATTCATTGTACTCATATCTGCATGGCCATGTTTTCATGTATGTCCTATTTATTCATTGTACTCATATCTGCATGGCCATGTTTTCAAGTATGTCCTATTTATTCATTGTACTCATATCTGCATGGCCATGTTTTCAAGTATGTCCTATTTATTCATTGTACTCATATTTGCCTGGCCATGTTTTCATGTATGTCCTATTTATTCATTGTACTCATATCTGCCTGGCCATGTTTTCATGTATGTCCTATTTATTCATTGTACTCACATCTGCCTGGCCATGTTTTCATGTGTGTCCTATTTATTCATTGTACTCATATCTGCCTGGCCATGTTTTCATGTGTGTCCTATTTATTCATTGTACTCATATCTGCCTGGCCATGTTTTCATGTATGTCCTATTTATTCATTGTACTCATATCTGCCTGGCCATGTTTTCATGTATGTCCTATTTATTCATTGTACTCATATCTGCATGGCCATGTTTTCATGTATGTCCTATTTAGTCATTGTACTCATATCTGCATGGCCATGTTTTCATATTTGTGTTGTCATAAATTAGTGTTTAACTCGGTTTTGGTAGAAACTAACCACAATTTGTTTCACACCTTTTAGGGGCAGAGCGAAGACTACGGCGTCATCGGCGTCAAAGACAGCGCTCTCGCCCGCTCCCCAACCCCAAGCCAAACCTCCACACCCCCAAATTCCCCTATTTCCCCCTCCTCCCCAGCCTGCACAGACCCTGTGGAGGATGTTTCGGGGCTCCTTCCCCTCCATCCCAATTCCCCCTCTCCTCCAACCACCCCTCTTCTAACTACCCCCTCCCCTGAATCCCAAATCAACCCGCCAACCTCGTTGGGGACTGGAGACACCTCCGAGGAGGACGAGGGAGTGGCTTCTGGAGGGGCCGTTAGTTTGAACGGTATGGTTTTTTTTTAGTTTAGTTTTTTGCAAAAACTGTTTGTATGTAATCATGTGTCTGTGACTTTTTATGTGTTGTTTTGGCGAATTTTTTGGAGTTTTCGGTTTGTCTTTACCTGTTACTGCTGATTTCACCATACACATATCGCACCTGTCTGAATCTGATTTTTTGACTTGTAATTTTTGGGGGGACCATTTTGGGGTGCTTGGTATTTTCGGTGTAATTCTGCTTTGGGCCACAATATCGACATTTTTGGTTAGCTTGGTTTGGCTTGTTTTTTAATGTGGTTTCATTATTGATGTATTAATCCCCACACTTTTCTAACCCACAGAGGAACAGAGGCGTATGGCGGAATTAGCAGGATGTATGGGGCGGATGCGTGACCACGTCATCGGGCTGCTGGTGGTCCTTGACCATATGTCGGTCCTCCTTAGGAACTAGTTTTAGGTTTTGTTTTGTACAAAAGTTTTATAAATTAAAAATTTAAACTTAACGTTCTGTCTCATTCCTTGTTTCCAAATCAGAGATTGTTTACACTGACATAAGTAGACTCTTCCAGCAATGATTTGCAATTATTGTCACTAAGATTGTGTGTTGTATTTTTTAGGAAAACAGGCACAAGAAACACCTAACAGTAACAATCTGATTGGCCTTTTTTGGTGTTGTACAAATTATATATTACTACATTTTCCAGGTTCCTATTTGGGGGGCAACCTGCTTAGGCCGATATTACGAAGCCAACTAATTGTACAGGATTCCTTTGGGTGTTGGTTTGGACCCAGAAAACATCTTACATTTTAGCTCAACTTGCATCATTACAGGCTTACCCCTTAGGCAAATTTAACGTGTGTGAACCTGGTTACACTTGCTTGTAATGGGCAAAAAAAGGTACAAAATTACACACTCAAAACATTTATTCACAACATAACTAAAATAACAAAGTGTTTACTCACAAACAATACACACAGTGATAATCATAAATACAACCCATACAACAACATTTTAAAATACCAAAAAAAAATCAAGAACTGGTTGACGAAGGACCATGCCAACATGATTCCACAAATGTGGCGTTGCAATATGGGTTCCATAATATATTTCCAAAGTGTCCCCATGAAGGTTTTTTTAGGGTAGCAGGAAGTAGTCATCGTTGGAGTCCCAAAGATTATGAAAACAAACAGAAGATGGAGAATAAAACACAAAATAATTAGATGTTCTCAAACAATCCTTACCACATTGTGTCTAAACACTGTTGTGTTGCCAATAATTACCTAAAATATCTGGCCACCACATCATCGCGTATGGCCCCCCCAACCTCGGGGGGGCCATCCTCAGGTAAGGCATCCTCTGGCAGCATTGGGACACCACTCCTTATGGCGATGTTGTGAAATATCCCACACAGGACCACAATTTTAGAAACCATATCCGGCAAATACATGAGCTCGCCACCAGAGCGGAGGAGGCATCTGAATCGGCCTTTTAAAAGGCCGATACAGTGCTCCACCACTTGCCTGGTGGCTGTAAGTGCGGCATTAAAATTACTTTGTGGCCCTGGTGTGGGAGCAAAATAAGGAGTGAGCAGCCAGGGCGTGCAAGGGTAGCCACTGTCTCCTGTGAAAAAGAAGTGACAACATCAGGATCACTGTGTATCAAGCTTAACATTGTTATGTACTAAAGGTCTCCACTTACCCAGAAGCCACGCATCACCAGCTTGTAGGTTGTTTAATTTGTGCCATATCCCTGATTGCCGGATGACGAATGAGTCATGTGCACTTCCTGGTAATTTTGCATTCAGGGACAGGATCTGGAGGGAGGCATCACATACCACCATTACATTCAGGGAGTGATAGTGTTTGCGGTTGCGAAATATGGCCTCCAGCCATGCTGGAGGCTGAAGTGGTATGTGAGTACCATCCACAACCCCTATGATGTGTGGGAAGCCAGCTATTTGGTAAAAATTGGCCTTGGCCACACTAAGGGCACCCATATCCAAAGGCATTTGAATAACATGATGGAGGTGCTTGAAAAGGGCCTCCATCACTGCCCTCAGGATCCGGGAAAAGGAGGATTGGGAGATGCCCGCCACTATTCCCACCGTTGTTTGAAACGATCCTGAGGCACAGAAATGTAACACCGCCATAAATTGCGTAAGTGGTGGTATTGCTGTAGGACTGTCAATTTGCCGCTCAAGATCACTCTCTATTAATGAGAGAGTGTCTATGATGATTTTGGGAGGAAGACGGTAGCGTCTTAACACCTCATCATCGGGCATTCCAAAAAGGGTGACACGTGTTCGATATATCTGGGGCCTTGCATGCCTACGATGCCTACACCTGGTACGAGATTGAGGTTGGTCGGCTTCCGGGAGCATGGCCAGAACAATCCGACCAAGATCAACCTGAAATGGCAAGATTTGAATGTAAGGCTTTTTTCCCACCAAAAAAAAAAAGTTTGTTACTTAGCTTGATGATACAATCCATTGATGCTTACATGCCGGGATATTGTCATGATTGGGCCAAACTCTAATTAATCACAATATAAAAATGCAACAATTTAGGGTGGGCATTTAGGAATCTAAATTGGGTGCAAGACAAAACATAAAAGGGGAGAAACACACATTTGCCCAAATAGCAAAACGTCATTGTGCAGACTACCTCAAATTGGGGCAAAATGTAATCAACAAATGCTAAAGGGAAAACACAACCAATTTAACGGGTCTAAATAAGCATTTATAAATGCGCTAATTAGTTCGCAAATACCAGTCACAATAGAAACAGTTAAAAATGCGCTAATTAGTTCGCAAATACCAGTCACAATAGAAACAGTTAAAAATGCGCTAATTAGTTCGCAAATACAAGTACAGAAATACGCAGATAGAAAAACACGAATTATTTGAAACATTTCTGCCTAATAAAAACAAAGGTTAAAAGTGTAAGGTCAAACAAAGTTGCGTAAATACAAACATGAACATTTAATAACCAAGTGAAAAAAAAACGTACCGATAGATAATATATAAGTCTCCGGATCAAAAGGTCGTTGGGGCAGAGCCAAAAAAAACCTAACAAAGGGGAAATTTGGAAAACTTAACGAGGCAAAATTCAGGAAAAGAAGGACACACAAATTGATCAAAAGTTAGACGGGCAAAAACTTACCAAATAAATACACGCCCCAAAAAAAAACACCTGAAAAAATGCAAACGGAAAAAAAAAAAAAAAAGACCAAACAAAAACAACTCCCACCAACGCCAAATCCAAAACCCGCCAACAATCAACTCCGACCAACGTAACCTCCAACAATCAACAAACGCCACCTCGACTCGAGACGCCCCAAGCCATGAATTGTGTTTAGTTTTCCGCACAAATTAAGGAGGGATCATAGGAACGCACAATCAATGATGCGTCCGAAATATAAGGACGCATGTATAAATACATCACGAGCCAACAAAATAGTTCTGGTGTATTTCTTGTTTGGACATAAGACATGGCTACAGACCAGGGAAACAATGGGCAACAGTCTGGCGATAAGTATTTCAGGCATTTGTAAACAATGATTAATTTGAAACATAATATAGTGCAAGTTGTGAAGCTTACAATTCTCAACATTTAAACAAATAGGTGAGGAGGATGACATGGAAGAGGCTGATGGGCCCAGTTTTCCGGCCAAAGCTGGCAAAAAGAAAAGGCAGCCACAATTCACAAGAAAGGAGATGGAAGTTTTGGTTCAGAAGTGTGTGGACATCCTGCCACAGGTAGACAGGAATATGAGTGCAAGCCAGAAGTGGAGAATGTGGGAGGTAGCCGTTGCTGTCAATAGGGTGGGTGATTATGTCCGTCTAGCCCGGGATGTCAAATGGCAGTAAGTAAAAACTTGACCCCCCTAAAACCAAAAAAAAAAAAAAAACAGGAATAATGGCTACTTTTTCACCCACAGATGGTAAGACTTCAAATATCGCCTGAAACAAAAAATGGCGGACAGGGCTAGGCATGCAAGGGGGACAGGTGGGGGTCCCACCCCTGTGTCATTGGAGTTGAATGATTTGGAAGAGCTGGCACAGGGGTGTGTGCAGGCTGTGGAGGTGTTTGGCGTGTCGAACATGGATACGGACATGCCAGACTTTGCGGCTCCTCATGTTGTCCCAGGTAAATATTGTGAAGTAACCAACTCTGAAATGTTATTGTGCCAATATGTAGATTCTAATGTGACTCTTTTCTCATTTTTCACACAGAGACACAGGCGGATGAGTCTGCTCCAGAGGGGAGCCTTGGCCGCAGAATTTCTGCTGGCTCTGCAGGGGAGGAACCAGTACATCCGGCTGAGGACCCTGCAGAAGCCAGTCCAGGGCAATCCCCCTCGCAGGCAGTGTCCCTCCTCACAGAACTCAATTTTAAATCGGATTTCCATACGGAGATTCTGCAGAGGATGGATGCCAGTCTGGTACGGGTGGCTGAGGCCCTGGAGCAAAATGCTGCGGCCAACGTGACCATTGGTCAGGCCCTGGCGGAAAATACCAGGGCCAACATCCGCATCGCCAATGCCCTGGAGCAGCTCGTTCGCCAGCACATGGTGGAGCCGACCTCCCTTCCTGCCGGAACATCAGGATCCTCCACCTCTGACACAACATCAGCCAATCCTCCAAATGTGTCTAGCCCTGTGCCTAGTCCAGAGGCCACAACATCTGCCTCTGGACAGGCCAGCCCGATGACATCCCGGACCCGGTCTGGCGCCCACCCTCCCCCAGCCAAATGGGGGAAAAAACGTTGACAGCACTGGCTACTTTTCCCACACTCCTTCTGTGCTTGCCCCATATTCCTTTCTGGCCAAAACTTCCCTCTCCTTTCTTGTGAATTGTTTTTAATTTTTAGCTTTACGTTTCCATAACTTTTATGTTTGCACAATTATTAAATTTTTTGGAATGAACACTGCAAAAAATGTTTGGGGAAAAAATGTGCATGAAATTGATTTTATTTTCAAATAAATTTGCAAAAGATGTACGACATTGTATTCTGACATTATTGTAGAAATGGTTTACATTTAATCCTGGCCCACAAGGCAAAAAATGTACCACCAACATTTTACATGAGAAAAAAAAAGGGCTCTTTAAGGAACGTTTTAAAATTTACATAAGGATGCAAATTCACCAGGCAAAAGCAAAATGGCCAAAAACACACAAACATGATGACATTATTGTTACAATAGGCCAAAAACCAAATATCAACCCAAAAATAAACCCCCACAAATGTATGCTAATTGTTTGTGTAATCCTGACATTAGCAGCTATGATTTCCACCTGCGTACGGTTTTGTGCTAACCCAAAAAACTGATTTCCAAACACATTCCAAGCCGGATTTCAATACAACACTAATTGATTTTCTGACAAGCCGTGATTAATCGATGCAACATCGTGGAGTGCCGGGACGGAGGAGAAGGCCATCGCCAATGTGGTCGAGTATTCCAGACCCTAAGCTGTGCGAGCATTTTGAAGGGAAAGAGGATCATCCAGTGACGTATGAGTTGGTAGGAACACATTTGACGTTCGCATCTGATAATGTATGTACGCCCCAAAAACGCCTCGCCACGCCTGCGTTTTTCCATCTCCACCCCCGTCAACGTCCAAAAACGCCCTGTTCTGTCAATCACATTTGACATGTCACTTCCTGTACGCTATTTGACGAACGAGACAAAAAATGCTTGCAATCTGCCGTATTGTCAGTGTTACACCGACGCATGCGCGGTTTCTCAACATCGGAACGCAACAAGCGTACTGCTGTTAACGAACGGCTCTGAATCAGGCCCATTGTTGTTAGATTTCCCTCCAACTTTCTGTAGTGCAGGTCAAACGATTTTGGTTGTACACACTGATAGATATCTATGATAGATATATATATGATAGATATTTCAGTGAAGCTATCTTTTAAAAGCAAATATTTACAAAATCGTCCAAGTTGGCCTGCATGCATGAAAGACCATAGATATCGTTATCGTTCATGCGGGAATGCGCATCGTTGGTTGTTGACAGGTTGGTGACTGCAAAAAAGTGAACGATAATGATATGAAGGATATGAACGATATCGTTCAAATAGCTCATAAAAGTCGTGCCGTGTGAACGCACCATAACAATTAAATCTATATGTGTTATGGTGCATACACACGGTCAGATTTTCTGTCAGATCTGAACGATAACGATTTTAAAAATCGTTCAATCATTCATATCTGAAAGAAAATCTGACATGTGAGCCTGCAACGATGAACAATGCGTGTTCCCGATTGTCAGATAAAGATATCTGACATCTGATGTATTTGCAGTCAGATTTGGACGATTCCATTAATTTTAAAGCAGTCTAAAATCGTTCAAATCATTTAAATCGTTCAAATCATTGATAAAATCTTTCAAATCGTTCATCGTTCATCTGACCGTGTGTATGCACCATTAGTGTGCTTAACATGCCGCCCTCCAGCTGTTGTGGAACTACACATCCCAGCATGCCCTGCCGCAGTAGTAATCGTTCAATCGCTCATTTTTCTCGTCTAGTTGATACGCGCCTTTAGACTTATAAAGCCACCTGGAAGCAAGCTCAATCCATCAGTCAGCCCCCAGCCCTGACAGTGCTGATCAGTGATGCTAAGCACTTGAGTGTCAGGCAAGTTAAGTGATCTCAAGGCAACCAGTGTAAATAGTTTAAATGGGCTGAGATGTAATAAAATGTTTCAATCTGCCTCTGTGTCTGATTCAGTCCCGATCGCAAGTGCAACTACGGTCGCAGATGAGGGATTGTTTGCCATTGTGCATGTGTATGAGCCGTGCTGCGATTATGGACGCACAGAGGAATCCATCACAAAGTGAATGACATGCAGTCACCGTTTGAGGGTGGTGAAGGAGGGGTGATCGGAAGAACGCAGGTGTGTCTGTATGACTGAACGCTGTTTCCTTGGTGTGCATAAATTAGTCACTGCGATTACACACTGTACACAGCATGAGAGCGCTCTGCGTGCGAGGAGATTTGCAGTGTCCGCTGCTGGTCAGACCTGCTGTAAATGCTGCGTGAGTGGCCAATGTGTGTCGATTGTACTGATGTTTACACAGAAGAACGACATTGGACGGATATGAGAAGGCAGCAGTCGGCGTCTTTAGGCCGGCTGAGCGTTGGCAAGCATTAGCATATTATCGCAGCTGCATTTCGTAAGAATTTGCAGCTGCGATCGCAGTTGTGATCCGCACTGAGGGCCTGATTCAGAGCCGCTCGTAAGCAGCCGCTCGTTCGTTCCGAGCGATGTTCGCACATCTGCACATGCGTATGGGTTGTAATGCGCATGCGCCAACCAGTCAGTGCGGTCGGAAATAGTTTGTTCGCAAAATAGCGAGTGCCTGCTAATTTGAGTGACAGGATGAGGCGTTTGTGGGTGGTAACAGGGGAAGGTGCTTGAAAACGGGGAGTGGAGATCCGAACGCAGGCGTGCCAAACGGTCAAAACGGGTGTTTTAAGGGTGTGCATAATTAACAAAGCAGCGTCATCGACCATGTCACTTGGTTGTCTTTTAGCCAGAACTGCTCGCATGATTGCGGTAGGAAAATTCTACCACAAGAATAGCGAGCAGTTCATACGCCTTTCGATGTACTCGATTAATCTAATAAATAGCGGAGATGACGTATGATGTGAGCGGCCAGGGGGCGTCTTTACAAAATAGCGAGCAAATTTTTCGATCGCTCATTCAGACATAGAGGCGTCAACAGACCGCAAAGAGCGAGCGCTTAATTTAAATATCCGGCCCCTTTTTCAGAACGACCGTCCGCAAATAGCATCCGGCTCTGAATCAGGCCCTCTGTTCATTGTCCTGAGTTCCAATTTCCTCTGCGTTCCTTAGGAAAACTATTGTATAATTAGGAACCATGCACCCCCTACTGGAAATTATTAGGAATATTGAAAGTCACCTATGTATGTCACAGAACTCCCTGATGAATTGTAGTATTCACATATTTTTTATATTGTGTACATATCTTATGCAGTAAATGATGTAATGTGCAGTGTATGCCAAATATTACATTATTAAAGTACAGTAAGAAGCAAATGCTTTTACAGACACCAGTACACAAGTGATTGTTATTACTTTAACATAGACTACAGCACAAAATCAGTTGAAATACCCATCGGTCCACCCATAGCCTCATTCACATCTCCTTGGTCACAGAACAGGGGAATCGCTACAAACAAGCAAAACTGACCATTTCAGCATTACTCTGAATGAAGATAAATGAGTTAAGCAGAAGCACAATTTTAAGGAGGGATAAATAAAGGCTACATGTTATTCAGCATGTCAATTTGTAAAGAGACTTTAAAACCTCCAACAGATTGTCTCACATCAGCTGTTTTCCCATTTGAGCCTGACAGACATATTGGAGGTTGGAGATTGATGACAAGCAGAGGCTCAGACTTGATCAATGATTAGTAGAAGCAAACAGAACTATGTCACGGAGATCCACCCCCACAAATGAAGACAAGTGAGCTCTCCGAATTAATGATGGATGGACAAACGTTCAGTGATGCTGAGAGAAAGTGATGTGTCAGAAGACATTAAAAACTATAACAGTGTGAAAGATGTATGTACTCTCTAACAGCTAGACCTGAGACGTGAAGAGGGAACTCCGGGCCTGATTCAGCAAGGAACGCAGTTGCTAATACGTATGCAATCGGACGATTGTTGCGTGTGCGAACTGGCCATTGCAATTGGGACTACGATCGCAGTGACTGTGCAGACCCATCACAGAGTGCTTGACAGGAGGTGCCATTTGTGGGTGCCAATGAAGGGGGGCGGGGGGTTATCGGCCAAATGCAGGCGTGCCAGTGCATTTGAACGCCGTTGCAGGGGCGTGCATAAATTAGCCACAGCAAGGGCCTACACAGCCTGAGGTCTCATAGCGTGCGTGGTTGTTAGGAATTACTGAGTAAGGTCAGGGCTTGTGCAAGTGTATGCGAGGCTGTGATGGTACTCGATTGTACCGATGTTTTCGCAGTCTTGCTAAACATTATGAATGTGTGTAAGGCAGTGGTTCTCAAACTCGGTCCTCAGGACCCCAAACATTGCACGTTTTCCAGGTCACCAAGCGGGTGCACAGGTGTATTCATTACTCACTGATACAATTTAAAAGATCCACAGGTGGAGATAATTATTTTACTTGTGATTCTGTGAGGAGACCTGGAAAATATGCACTGTTTGGGGTCCTGAGGACCGAGTTTGGGAACCTGTGGTGTAAGGTAAAGTGGCCGTCCTTGTGTAGTGCAGCGATAGCAATAGATTAGCATACTATCGCAGTTGAACTGCGTCCATAATTCGCAGTTGCGTTTCATAGTGAATCAGGACCTCCATACACTTTTCGTCATAATATTTGTATCACCTAATTGTTACATCTACAATGAATTTTTATATGCTTTGAAGTAGGCTGGAATTTTTCAAAATGGGTACAAAGGAACAAGCAGAAGAATGTATTGTTGAGTCTTACAGCAGCACAGATTACTTCAGCTCTTCCAACTGCATGTTCATTGGATAAATTTACTATGCAACGCTTTTCAAAGCCTTTGGCGGTTTCGGCAGCTGTATTTAAAGGGGCAATAATGTTAAATGCAAAACCAGGCATGTTACGTATTTTATTTTACTGCCCCTAAAATACAGAGGTCAAAATCAGCAAAGATGTGGGGGCTTTGAAGAGAGCTGAAATTTAAATTTACCTCCATCTGTAAGCAAATATCAAATGGGAAGGATGGGGCAACATAGAGCCAACGAATAGCAAAGAGTAGTGATGTGGTGGTCTTGTAAACCTGGTGCAAAAATTAGATTGTGATGTCTAAAGACGCCCATACACGGTGCGATATAGCAGCCGATTCGACGGATTAGTAGGATTTGGCTGCTCTATTGTACTGTGTATGGGCATGATATCGGACAGAGGGCCTGATTCAGAGCCGGATGCTATTTGCGCTTGCTCGTTCAGAAAAAGGGGCCGGCTATTTAAATTGAGCGCTCGCTCTTTGCTGTCTGTTGACGCCTCTATGTCTGAGCGAGCGAACGAAACATGCACTCGCTATTTTGCACAGACGCCCCCTGGCCACTCGCATCCTACGTCATCTCCGCTATTTATTAGATTAATCGAGTACATCGAAATGCGTCCCTTTTCAGTGCTTGTGGTTGGATTTTCCTACCGCAATCATGCGAACAGTTCAGGCTAAGAGACAACCAAGTGACGTGGCCGATGACGCTGCTTTGTTAATTATGCACACCCTTAAAACGCCTGTTTTGACCGTTTGGCACGCCTGCGTTCGGATCTCCACTCCCCATTTTCAAGCACCTTCCCCTGTTACCACCCACAAACGCCTCATCCTGTCACTCAAATTAACAGGCACTCGCTATTTTGCGAACAAACTGTTTCCGACCGCACTGACTGGTTGGCGCATGCGCATTACGACCCATACGCATGCGCAGATTTGCGAACTTTGCTCGGAGCGAACGAGCGGCCGCTTACGAGCGGCTCTGAATCAGGCCCAGAGCGCGCACCCGTGGGTCATACATCGCACCCCCAGATCTTACTGCGGGTTCAGTCGATCTTGGGATGCGATGTGCGATCCCATGCAGAGCTATGCAGGTGGGGAAGCGGGGATCCAGAATATCGGGCGATCGGCCACCCGATCGCACCGTGTGTGGGGACCGCCCGATATGTCGGACGTCGGATCCCCATCGTGTCGCAAGGTGCATATCGCACAGTGTATAGCCAGCTTAAAGCATCTCTGTATGAATAATAATTCAGATTTAATACAATGTTAACTTTTCTACTGCACTCTTTTGGGAAATGTAAGCATGTACTGTATTACATTGTATCAATTATCTATTTGTCTGCTGGATATTTCAGAGGACATGTAAAGTTTAAAGACTTTGTGAAGGTTTATTTACTAATCGGTGGCCTTAAAATGCCATTGATTACCTGTGTTTTTTCCTGCAGAATTTTAAACAGCAATACCCTAAAGTGCAAATCCATCCGTGTTCTGCAGTTACTATAAATAGTATTAGTATAGCTGTTTACTATAGTATAGCTATTTTAAATTCTGCAGGCAAAGAACACAGATTATCGGCAGTCTGGGCCTTCACATCCTACTTCTTTTCTACAGTGCTGTTTACTTCTTACATCATACAATCAATATCATTGCATTCTGCAAAAGGGTTTGTCCATTGGAGTTGCATTTTTTTATGCTAGTTAAAATGCCAGTAAAGACGCCTATCAAACATGCTCGATGTGTTCTCTACTATAGTTTTTACCAGCATTGGCGATACCAATGGAGACAGAATATCTGATGTAAAAGTGGGTGAAAACCTGGGATCCAGTGATCATCAAGCAGTATGGTTCAGAATAAAGACAGATACTAACTCACCCCGTACAAAAACAAAGGTGTTAGATTTTAGGAAGGCCGATTTTGAAGGAATGGGAAGATGTGTAGGCGAATCTTTGGCAGAGTGGAGGAACTTGAAAGGAGTGCAGGAGAGGTGGGAAAATGTAAAAAGTCCAATATTAAAGGCAACAGACCTTTGTATCAAAAGTGTTAGGAAACCACAAGGAAAAGGAAGCCAGTGTGGTTTGGGAAAGAGGTAGTAAGTATTGTGAAAGCAAAAAAGATGGCCTTTAGGAAATACAAGCAGACACAAAATAATGAAGACAAAGAGGAGTATCTTGTAAAGCAGAAGGAGGCTAAGAAAGTAATCAGATGTGCAAAGGCAAAAGCTGAGGAGAAAATGGTACAGTCAGTGGGTACTGGGAAAAACTTTATTTAAGTATATAAGTGAAAGGAGAAAAACAAAAGGTGGAATAAAAAGACTAAAGACAGAAAGAGGGAGTCTTGTTGAGGGAGACAATGTAATAGCTTAGGGAAAGGGGCCACAGTTAAGTTACAGGTGTAATCAGAAAAATTAGGTAGGAACAAACACATTTACAGAGGAGAAGATCCTAACAGAACTCTCAAAACTGAAAGTGGATAAATCAATGGGGCCGGATGGGATACATCCAAGGATACTAAAAAAGAGCTTAAAGGGGTGCTGGTAACACCATTAACAGAATTATTCAACCAGTCACTAGCTACTGGAGTAATTCCAGAGGACTGGAAAAGAGCAAATATTGTCCCACTGCACAAAAGTGGAAGCAAGGAAGAGGTAAGCAACTACCGACCAGTGAGCCTTACATCAGTAGTTGGGAAATTGATGGAAACACTTAAAAGAAAGAGTCGTAGATTATCTCAAATCCAGCAATTTGCAGCATCCCAAACAGCATGGATTTACTGGGGGGAGATCATGTCAAACAAATCTTATTGACTTTTTTGACTGGGTGACTAAGGAAATAGATAAAGGGGGGGCCATAGATATAGCTTATCTAGACTTTAGTAATGCTTTAGACACTGTTCCACATCGCAGACTGTTAAATAAACTGGAAAGCATGGGATTGGCTACAAAGATAGTTGAATGGATAAGATCATGGCTGCAGGATAGGAAACAGAGAGTTGTAGTAAATGGAGTGCAGTCTCAAGAGGGAAATGTTACCAGTGGAGGACCTCAGGGATCTGTACTTGGACCAGTGCTTTTTAATATCTTTATTTGTGACATTGCAAATGGTATTGAAGGGAAACTATGCCATTTGCAGATGACACAAAGGTATGCAACAGGATAGACACACCAGTAGGGTTAAAACAAATGATTGATGATCTAGGTAAACTAGAGGAATAGTCAAGAATGTGGCAACTACAGTTTAATGAAAAAAAAAGCAAAATCATGCACTTGGGTCTCAAAAATCCAAAGGCTAAATATAGTATTAATGGCACTATACTGGAAAGTACTGAAGAGGAAAGGAATCTAGGAGTCACTATTCAGGTGACTTAAAGCAAGCAAACATTGTAACAAAGCTATGAGGAAGGCAAGTCAGATGCTTGGTAGCATATGGAAAGGAATCAGTAGCAGAAAGAAAGAAGTGATAATACCACTGTATAGGTCATTGGTACGTCCTCATCTCGAATACTGTGTTCAGTTCTGGAGACCATATCTCCAGAAGGATATTAACTCATTAGAGACTGTACAAAGAAGGGCAACTAAAATGGTGCAAGGTCTACACCACAAAACGTACCAGGAAAGACTAAAAGATCTTAATACAGTATGATTAGTTTGGAGCAGAGAAGGAAAAGGGGGGACATGATAGAAACGTTCAAATATATAAAGGGTTTTAACAAGGTAAAGGAAGGAGACATTCTTCAAAGAAAGAGAAGTATTAGAACAATAGGACATGTTCTGAAACTGGGGGGTGGTAGGTTCAGGGGAAATTTGAGGAAAAATTACTTCACAGAAAGGGTAGTGGATAAGTGGAATAGCCTCCCATCAGAGGTGGTAGAGGCTAAGACAGTAGAGCAATTTAAATATGCATGGGATAGACAGAATGATATCCTTCAGAAGAAGTAAGGATCAATAAGGGTTGACGTAACAATATGTTTAAAAATGGGGCAGACTAGATGGGCCAAGTGGTTCTTATCTGCCGTCAAATTCTATGTTTCTTTGTTTTCTATGTTTCACTGTATGATTCTTAGAGCGTATTCAATTTGAGCGGACCCACAATACTTTTCTGCCTCCCAGACTTTTCGTCTACATCGCTGGTTTTGTAGGTGGAAAGTATCGCACGTGTGCCCGCTTTACCCCGTATTCAATTTGAAGTACGTGAAAACGGGACCCGGCAAAACTTAAACAAGCGGAAAGTACTGTCAGATTAGGGGAAATCAGCCTGAGACCCCCCAAAAGATGCTCTGACATGGGGGTTAGCTATGTTACCAACCGATTTGGCTTGCTGAAGGTATTTGATGTTTTTAAACGGGCTCAATAGCTTCTAAATAGCGTTTTTGTATAAGTGGTGCAGAATAGTATTTAGGAGTATTTTTTGCTGAAAATAATTTATTCCAGCAAACTTGGAATACTTGAAAATGCGGGTCAGCATATTTTAAAGTTGCTAAAGTTAAGTTGAAAAAAACGTGAAAAATCCACCTGCCGCAAGCCCCTGTAATGTAGAAAACACATGGGGCATACTTAAGGACACCCCTGAGTCAAGTAATTTTTTGGGGTGTCCTTAAGTGTTTTTTTTTTTTTTTATTCAGTTTACCTTTCTGGGACTGTCTGAAGGCTGCACGGGGGTTCCCACAATGTTGCACCCCAAAACCCCAACTCTGCACTTTTTTCCGCCTCCTATTCATAGGCAAAACTTTCCTGCGTATTACATTGCATTGACTTTCCACCTAGGAAATACAGAGGAAAGTCAAAACAGGCAAACATGACGTCATCGGCGAAAAGTTTCTGGCAAAAACACGCGAAAACGGCTTTTCGCCTCAAATTGAATATGGGCCTTAATGCGTTTATTATAGAAACCACAAAAATGGGACACAATGGGCAAACTCGGAGTTGGTAGCAAAATGGGCACAACTTGCATCCAACAAAAGTGAACACAAATGTGGCATATTTTCACCCATATGGAGAGTAGAACTAGATATGTCGTACTCTGCTTGGTCAGCATATGTGACACATTTACATCAACTACAAACACCGCATAAATATTATCATCATTTATACAGAACAGTAAACACAGTCAGAACATGCATTGGCAGCAGATACATTACATTTCCGATAGGCCACACATCTAAAGATTATCTGTCCAACTAGCCAACTAGTTGATTGGTTGGGATGAAAATCTGGTAAATTATGACAGCAAATGACAATCAGCAATTTGCTCCCAAATGCCGGAAAATGGACAAAAAACTGTTGTTTGAACAAATAGTTTAGATGAAACATTTAACAAACTTGTCTGACGACCATTTTCATCTGTTTTCTGGCATTTAGGAGCAAATTGCTGATCATCAGTTACTCCCATACGTTACCAGATTTTCATTCCAACCAATCAACTAGTTTGCTGGTTAGACAGATAATCTTTAGATGTGTGGCCACCTTAACACCTCATCCAGTTCTAGATACAAATACTACACAGCACTGCTTCAGGCCAATTAGAGAATACTTTACATTTTAACTTAACATTGGGGATTTATGACCCCTCACACATCCCTAGTAATATAGTATTAGCTTTGTAACCACTACACACCTGGGGGTATATTTACTAAAGTGAGAGTTCTTAGAAGTGGAGATGTTGCCCATAGCAAACAGTCAGATTCTATCTATTATCTTAGAGAAGGTACTAGTTAAATGTTACATAGAATCTGATAGGTTGCTGTGGGCAACATCTTCACTTCTAAAAACTCTCACTTTAGTAAATTTACCCCACGTTGTCTTTGGAGAAACTCCATTATTAAGGTTTTTAAACCATCATATATATTAACCACTAACACAGAAGTATTATTAGCTAAGAACACTACAGTAGTCAATTTTGTGACAATAATATCCTGAGACTTGTGGGCTGAAAACTATTAAATTGAATTATATTTGAAAAATATTAGACAGTGTCAGCACACTAACAAATATATATGGAATAGGTATGTATGACCGCTGGACCTGACGTCCGGCGGTTGAAATCCTGACACTGGCAGCCCGATGGGTGAAGATTCCGACAGTGGAGGTAAGTAGGCTATCCCCACCCCTTTCCCCACTAACTCTCCCATAGGGGTGCCTAACCCTAACCTCTCCCCTAGTGCCAACCCTAACCTCCCCCCAGGGGTGCCTAAACCTAACCCCCCCTCCCTGCACCCTAAACCTAACCCTCCCGGGGGGTGCCTAAACCTGACCTCCCCCCAGGGGTGCCTAACCCTAAACCTCCCTTCCCCTAGCCTGACCCTAACCCTCCTGGGGGGGGAAACTAACCCTAAGTCCCCCCGGAAGTCCCTAAACCTAACCCCCCTACCGTGGCTAAGAGGTCCCGACGCCCGGCTTACCTTCATTCGGTATGCCGGGCTTTGGGATTTCGGCAGGTGGATGATAGGCGTCTGGATTTCGATGCCTATCATTAGTCCCATGCCGGGATTTGACAGTTGGGAAGCCGGCTGTCAGCATTTCGACCGCTGCTATTCTGACTACATACCATATATACATTTACTTCAGATAAAAAAATGTTTAAAAAAGTTTGATTGCAAAGAAATAGCCACATACTAACAAACAAATAATATTTTGTTATACAATATAGATTCTTATTCAACAAAAATATTGAAATGATGTAATCCAGCAGGCATATGTGCTGGAGGATGTGATGCAGGCTCCTCTGCATATTATTGACAGTCATTGGATGTAGCACCACTGGCCGTGTCACCAAAAAATTGAGGGCAACACATCAGTCACTAAAATTGTGTAAGAAACAAGCAGTGATGATATCTCGATTTTTTCCCACAATGAGACATTATTGCACGCTACATACATCATGTGACTAGGGATGTGCGCCAATCACCGTGTTTTGGTTTTGGATCTGTATTTCCTTCAAGGTTTTGGATTTGGTTTTGCAAACCACCCTCAAGTGTTTTGCCTTTTTTTTTGGATCTGGATTTTTTAAATAAAAAAGTTTTAAAAACAGCTAAAATCAGGTAATTTATGCAATCCAAAACCCGAAATTCGGATTTAAAATACAAATTCCGAACCGCAAAAAAATAAGAACCACGACCCGGATTTACCGAGATCTGCTCAGGAGATTAGAACCGCGTCTCTGATTTGCCCGGATTCGTGAAATTCGGGTGGATTCGGATTTCTGGAGAACCAAACCACATATCTCTACATTTGACTGAAGGTTGGTTGGTTGCTATGGTGGCACATTTTAAAGACACTGACAAAATTGCTATGGAGGCCATTATACAATCATGGACTTCTTTCTGTAACTAATTAAAGTTTGGATGCATATATGGGGTGGCAAATATGAGAAAACATAAGATAATACAGTGCAATGTTTGGATTATCCCTTGGTGCTAGATACAGGTTTGGTGATGAGCATTAGGACATACATGCATCCCAGTGACTCCTGGATCTCGGGTGGCTCTCCGGGACCCCCGCCCAATTTGGCAAGTCTTTTTTGGGCCCCCATGCGGCTGCCTATTTTCAGAGTGATGTGGATGTGCACTAATATCAGTCACCATGGATCTGTTCCCTGCTTTACAGTGCTGGCGACTGCAACATTGTATAGCAGGGGGCAGGACTACGATGATGCTATTGCAGCATCATGCCACCCATGCTGCCCATTTAGCCGCACACCGCCTGCCCACACCACCGATCTGGCTGCCCTCTACCTGGATGGGGCAGTAGAAAAGTTGTCAATTATGCATTAAGATCAGTAAATAAATAATGATATCAGGGGCATTTTAAGAAGGGAGAGGGCCCATGTGCAGCCTTCGTTTTTGCCCCCTCCTCTATGTCAGTGCGGTGAGCGCCGGAGATTCTGGCTTCATGCCAGAATCTACTGCGCATGCATGGGTCTCTGGGAAAATGGTATCCGCGCCTTTTTCCAGAGGGAACATCTTTTCTGTGCATGCAGCCGCCATTTTCCCAGTGATTTGTTGCTCCTTGGCAGAGGATAGCATAAAATAATAAAATTAAAAAATAGCAGAAAACATGGACTGATAAAAACATTAAAGAAATACAATATTAAATATAGTCTCAAGGTAAACAGTAAATTGCTACAATGTGCATAGCTGAAATGCAATATAAAACACTTATAATAGCAATGGAGAGCTATAGTTTGGAAAGTTTTTAGCCACAATATAAAATGCACAAGTACTGAATGTATTTATTCAGCACATGTATATAAGTACATAAACAGCCTGTATAGATATAGTTTTTGTAGAAGATAAGTACACAGGTTTAACGTTCTGTTTTCCTGTTTTTTCATCTTTTCCATTTTTTCCTTATTATGATACGTGACATTAGAATAAGTTTGATTTAGTAAACATATTTAGTAAGTACTCATACAACGAATGCATTCTTCCCCAAAATATTCATTTGGATTAGTTCATTAACATAAATATAGATGTAGAACGTGCAAAGAATGAATACTATTTGCACCAATAGTTGTCTTTTCTCCATCCAGTAGTTTCTAAAAAACAAAAAGAAAAAAAAAAGATCTTAATGGATTGTTTTTATTGGAAATGGGAATAAAGTAATGTGTTGTGATATTTACATGATGTGATGATAATTATGCCAAACATTACTTGAAATGAGCGGTTTGGATTTGGCTAAATTCATCAGAACCAGATGTCTGGGTACCGAGGTGAATCACATTATTGCTCGGTTCTTCCTGCCAAATCTGATTTGAAAATGAGGCAAAATGTCCTTTACCCAGAAATCTCGGATCTCTCGTGTTTTGGATTGCATGTAAACTGCTCCATTCTGCTCTCAGTTGCTATTTTAGAAAGTGTAGGGAGAAGGTAACATAACGCCTTTGATAGAAAAAGGCTGCTGTGAATGTGTACGCTATACAGCGCCAACAAAAGAACAGCAAAAAAATATTATTGAGAAAATATTAGTGGTGAGCTGCTATGGATATATTATGGTGCCACAAAAAATGCAACAAAAACATTTACTGTATTCCTGTTAAAAGTAAAATAAAGTGATAGTAATATGGGGACAAAATGATTAAAATGAGGCATATACTGTATACTAACACTTCCAGTTATTTCATATATTTAAGGGATTGTGAATGTATACAGTATATACAGGTGTCCTTATACACTATGGCTACAGTTGTGCCAAACAGCCTTTCTTGGCGCACCTACTCCTTTGCGTCTTGGCCATGAAGAGCGTTTTTCTCGCTCAAAATGTGCATTTTATTTGCAGAAATCAAACAACTGGATATCAGAAAACTACTTTGCTAGATTGCACTGATCAAACTGATGTGTGAGTTTTATTTATCTGTGCGCGAATGTGTCTAAATATATGTGTGCGAAGTGCTACAATGCGCCTTTTTCTCACATCAAGTTCTGTTCATCTGTTCTTCTGTTCAGTGCTCGATCTTCAACTTCATACATGTATAAAGCTAATTACTGTACAGTAAAAGTCTCATCCCATCATCTGCAGTACACTTTATACATTATTCAGAGGTGTAGACAAACCCAATGGTTTACATGCATCTCTGATGGTGTGAGATCTGCCCCACACTGCGTTCTGGTTCTGAGTGATCGCTCGCAGTGCCCCTAAGTCACATGATTGACATGTTGGGGCCAATTGGGGGAGGGGACTGGGTGGTTACAGACAGCAACGAGTGGGTGTCGCCCCCCATCTTGGGCGCAGCCCTTGTATCTGCGCTGCCAGCAGTAGGCGTCTTTTTACATTAGATGCCTAACTGCAGCATTAGCATTTAATTGCACGGCTGCTGCATACAAAGTTGCAGCAGCTATGCAATAACGTCCATTTCTGAATCAGGGACTTTGAGTGCTGTTTCACTGTGTCTGTGATGTGAATAATGCTGCCCATCCATTACACGATGCGGGGGGGGATGGCACAATTACGATGCCGTCATCTCCCGCGGGGTGAAGCATACAGTGAACGATCAGACGTTCAGTGTATGCAGATCAATCATCCCTGAACATGGCAACCTGATGGCGGTCGTCAGGTTGACCGTCATGTTCGGGCGATGATTAAAGTTAAAAACAACCAGCGGGCACGCGCATTGCTGGTCGTTTTTAACCTTTTACTGCCCGATTTGCGGGCGATTACCAAGCAATGGAGTGATAACGTTATCGCTCCATCGCTTGGTATAATCACCTAGTGGATGGGCAGCTTAAGATACAAAATCTAAATAAAAAAGATTGTACCTGACACCTCTCAGTTGTGGCTCAGTCATGTCAAGCGTATGATGTATTGAGGCTGGGGGCATAAGGACATATCTGTACACATTCTTGGTTTGCAAGTTGCAGTTTATGATCGTGCACTCATTCCCAGCATTAAAAAAAAAATATAGGGGTCTATACACTAATCCTTGGAGAGAAATAAAGTGGATGGAGATAAAGTACCAACCAATCAGCTGCTGTCACTTTACAGGCTGTGTTTGAAAAATGACAATTAGGAGCTGAATGGTTGGTACTTTATCTCCGTCCACTTTATCAGTTTCAGGGCTCACCTACTCTGGATCTTATGCTTGGGATTGATGTAAGTTTTTCTGATAATGGGGGGGAATTAATAGTTTGCAGGTTTTAGGAGAGTATAAAGGTATCAGAAATCACGGCAAGAATACGGCAACTTTCCACTTGCACTCACTAGATGTAATAGAAGGCGATTTGTAGGCATTCCAGGAAAATCAATGGTGTTAGTCAAGAATGGTCAAATGTAGTAGCCCACTAAAGTTAGCTATTTATGCTGCGTGTATTCACCTGTGTAAATAAATACATGTGTGTTATATATAGTAACATGTTATATACAATAACATTTACTTATTTAAATCTAAATGTTTTTTTCAGGTGGAGGGAAAGCCTGTGGATCACCAGGTGGGGGTTTTAACCTGTCGGCCATGTACACTCACATATATATATATATATATATATATTATATATATATATACAAATGGAACTGTCCGGCACTCAGGACGATGTAATATCAAAAGCGGGTGCCCTCATAGAATAAATACAAGTAGGATCCGGAAAGAATGAGAGTTCACTAAAACAATCTAGGAAGCAGGCGGCACTCCAGTAGAAAAAAGTGAAGTTGTATTGATCAAACTTGTATCAACATAATAAACACATATGTCGACTTTTCAAGGCCCTTGGGCCTTTTCATTAGGACACAAAAATAAGCACTGGTGGCCAAAATTGTGGCCAATTTATGAAATTTTAATGTTTTTCAACTTCGAATGCTTATAAAAACTGTTACACTTCATGCAGTGCAATGATTCATATGTCAAATGAAAGGAAATTTAACGTTGAATTCAACACAATAAACAGAGGTCAAATATTTGCATTACAAGGGAAGTTATGTAGTGAAAACAACACAGGGTGAAAATCCCTGTGTACTTATGATGTTACTGTACTATCAGTATTTCGTTGGGTATCCTCTATTTTTCAAGACAGCAGCACAGCGATGTGGCATTGAGCCAACCAATGTTTGGAGCTCTTCCTTCTTTATTATGTGGTGCCATGAGACAATTATAGCCTCAATGAATTGTCTTTTATTGGATGGATGCCTCAGATGTACCAGTTTTTTCAAATGGAACCACAAATGTTCTATGGGGTTCAGGTCTGGGCTGTTCCTGGCCATCTCAGCACCTGTATGTCATTCTCCGTGAACCACTGTTTGCATATCCATGCAGTGTGGCAGGGAGCTGAATCCTGCTGGAAAAAAATGGGGCATTATCCGGAAAAAGATCCCTGATAGAAGGTAGAAGTTTTGGTTGTAGGATGGTGTCAATGTACTTTCTGCTGTTCAGTGTGCCATCTATGACATAAAGGCGGCCTACAGCATCTGCTGTCATACATGCCCAGATAATAACACTTGTAGGATTCTTTGTTGTCGCTTGAATGCAATCTGGATGTACCTCTTCCCTGATGCAACGTCTCACATATTTTCTCCCATCACTACCAAATATCAATATCTTACTTTCGTCACTCCATATGACTTGTTTCCACTGACCTTCTATCTACATTCTATGTTCTTTTACCCACTGTATTCGCTTCTGCCACTGCTTTTTATTCAGCAATGGCTTTTTTCGGGGAATCCTACCTTTTAGGCCAACCTCCGTTAGTCTTCTCCGTTCCATTCTTGCACTGACAAACACACCAGTTGCACTCAGTTTACTGCTAATGGCCGCAGATGACATCCATCTGTCCCTGACGCAAATTTGTTTTATTCTCTTATCATCAATAGCTGTTGTGCACTTTTTCCGGCCTTTTCCTTCTTTGTTTTGTATAGATTGTGTCTCCTGATAGCGTAAACACAACTTTTGTACTCCTGATGTTGTCACATTCCCACCAAATTCTCTCGCAATTGCTGCATACGAAAGACCATTTTCACGTAACACCACAATCCTGGATCTGTTCCTGGGTGACCAGTCACCACTTTGCCTGAACGACATTGTTGTATTTATTTTTTACACCATCAATAGCACTAAAAAATACACACAAACATCCAACCATAATTGCATTTCAGTAACCAACTTTCTTCTGCAAAATGAAACAGCCAAACTGAGCTTTCCCACCTTTGAACATGACCTTGCATCTGCTCATAAACAACAGCTGATTGGTCCTCAGAACGATAATTATGATTGGCTGGTAGTAGTTGTTACTACAACCCGCTTCTTGAATCTCATGCATCTGTGCTTCTTTGTCTGACTGAAAGTACGTAGCATAACTTCCCTTGTAATGCAAATAGTAGACCTATGTTGTCCAGGAATGATGATGTTTGTCCATGTAAGATGACGTGTTGCCTCTTTCTGAGTTCCGTTTTTTTTTAGGGAAAAATCCGAACTCGGCATGCAAACTCGAACCTATCCGAGCCTGCACATCCCTAATATATATATATATATATATATATATAAAAATAAGGAACGCACACAGTCACTTCAATGAAACATAGGTGCCAGGTCTGATATAGTAGATATCGAAAAAGGTCTCAAACAGCAAGCTGGCAAGGGGCCAGACCAGCACACATAATAATAGTCAATCACCATAAAAAAGTTTTAATGCTTCAAACCAGTGCATAAAGAGGACAATGTTCAAAAGGGAGTCATAAACAAGCTATGCAGCATAATGAGGCAATACTTATCAGCTCTGGTGCATGTTACAATAAAGATCAAACCAGGGAGCAGAGCTCAGAACCTGGATAGCCCCGACAGCCGTTTCGTGTCTACCTTCAGACACCTCAGTATAGTCCCTTGATGAAGGTAGACACGAAACGGCTGTCAGGGCCGTTGGTGCACCAACCTTCAAAATTAATTTGTGCAGAGGGATTCCCTGTGTTTCTTGGCAGTTTAGAAATTCAGTTGGCTAATGTACAGCTTGATCTGGATCAGTGACAGTGTCAATTGATTTATAATTGACAAATTCACCTGGCCACCGCGGTTTCAGGAATCAATCCAGAACAGAAGTCAGTGCAGAACAGAAATCGTTGCTGAGCAGAAATATCTGCAGACCAACAGTGGAGACCATGGCATATGAAATGCTTGGAGGAAATTAGTAACTTTTAGTGCAGGTGTAGTGTGACAGTTGATCCTCTGACTTACTGCTCTTCCGCTGGTGCTCTGCCTGCCCACCCCCACTGGTATATATCAGCCTGTACCTTCAGATCAATGCAGTTTTAATCACTGGAAGACATCCTGAGAAAACTTGCTTAAACAAAAATTTCAAATCAAAGACTCAGAAAAAGATACAGTACCAGGGATCTAACCAAATAATAAGATAAGTAACTTATTATATAATAGTTTCCACAGCCCATCAAAGAGATACTATTGCTTGCAAGTTAAAAATATATGAATGAAGGTACCCTCTTATTCGCACTTCATCTAACACCTTGTGGATATTGATGAAATATCTGTGGTGTGGAGTGGGAATTGAAGTGCCAAGTCAACATTTCCTTGGAGTGATGAATTTCCTTCCACTGATTCATAGTGGGAGCATATTAAATCTCTGTCCCAATACACATATACTGGTCTTTTTCTCTCTGCATATTCAATCCAACTAGAACTTAACAATTTGCTAATGTGATACCGCAGGGGTTATATTTGGTGTTAAATATGTTCTCAAAGTCCATATTGGTCTCAATTTATATTTGTTGTCGAAACTAAGGGGTAAATTTACTAAGATACGAATTTGGTCGAGATGACAATCTCGGATGAGTTTAGGCATGTTTTTCAAACTCGAATCAGCTCACCATTGGCCAAACTCTGAAGTACTTTTCATGAAAAAGATGCAACCCAGGAATTTACCAAGAATCGAGATTACAATCTTGGGTGAGATTGTAGCAAACTCCCTGATAAATTGCAGTTTCAAACACTCACCCTCCTGAGCTGCGAGCTTTGCCGAAACATACACTGATCAGTGTGATTTGTGTATGTTTCTTCATGTGTACTTAATTTAAAGTGTTTTTAATAAAAAAAAAATGATGTAGTGTCCCCCCCAAAAGCATAATCAGCCCTGGACTGCTCAGCCAGTCCTGGCTCCTAAAATTTTGGGGAACAAAATGAGTCGTGTTCCCCCATAATTTAGGAACCAGCCCCTGGCTGCAGGGCCAATGCTGGTTTTAAATATATGGGGAAAATGAATAGGGGTCCCCCTATATTTAAAACCAGCACCGGAACCAAACAGACCGGGGTCTAATGCCACAGCCAGGAGAACCTATAACTGGGACTCCAGGGTCAAAGCATTAACACCCCAAGCCATGGTTCTCAGGAGAGGCGGAGAAAACCCACAAGAAGGGGTCCCCTTTCTCCCGAAACCCCAGGCTTACGCTGAAGCCGGGCTCTTCCCTGCATCCATGGAGTGGTGGGTACGGGGGTAATAATGTGTTAAATAGTTCTAAACTATTGTAATTTACAGTGGAACTACAGGTGCCAGCATGCCTGCCCTTTGGCACTTGTGGAACTACAAGTGCCAGCAGGCTGCCGGCACACGTACCTCAACTGTAAAAAAAACACGGGGCCTGATTCAGAGCTGAACGCTCTGACCAGAGCGCTCGCTCTGAATCAGGGCCCTCCTACCTTTTTTTGGAGCATCCTCATGGACGCTCGCATAGCTGTGGGTTACCACCCACAGCTATAGTGAGCGTCCATGATGATGGTCGCGATGGTCAAGATCGGGCTTGCGACGGAGACCCTGCGGTATGGTCTCGCTGCCGCAAGCCCTGGAGTGATTTGGGCTCTATCAGAGCCCAAATCACTCCCACTGACATCACTAGTGATGTCAGTGGGGCCGGCTTGAGACGGTAGGCGTTCCCATGGGAATGCCTCCATCTGGCAGGCATGCCCCCAGCATGCCCACCAAAGGGGGCATGCTGTCAATCAACATCGACAGCATGCCCCCTTTGGTGCGAGACCCGGAGCGATGGAGAGCCCGTTGCTCGCCGGGTCTCGCGCATGCGCACGACGGAGCTCCCTCTGTCGTGCGAATGCGCAGTGGGGGAACATCGACCCGCTTGCGAGCGTACTGCCGCTCACGAGCGGGTCTGAATGACCCCCACAGTACACAAAAAAAACTTTATGACACACCTACCTACCTCACTCACACATACTTACCTGAAGCCAGCTGGTCGGTCCCCTTCTCTAGTAGAATCCGTTTGGAGTACCTTGAATAAAGATCATAGACTCACGTCCACCCATGCGCTGGTCTCCGTAGCCTCCATCAGAGTCATAACTAGACTTTTTGATGCCCTGTGCCAGAGAGAGCATTGTCACTCCCCCCCCCCACAATTTTGAAATAGGGATATAAGATTCTACACTTGAAAATGGGCCATGGCCTCATGGGGAAGGGCCAGGGAAGAGATAGGGGAGGCCAGGAGATGCTGGGGATAAGAGAAGAGGAAGCTACAAGTGAGAATGAGAATAAATAGGAAATTTTACATGCAGACATGTGGATGTACACCAGGAATGGACTGGCAGCTATATTTACCTAGTCACAGGTGCAAACACAGACACTGCCCCTTTGAGTCTGTGTTTTGGACCTATTGTTTTTTGTAGCCCATGTACACAACACAAACTTACCATAAAGTTGTCAGGAATTTTGCAGACAATGTACAAGCAGAACAAATTCTGGAAACAAACATACTAATTCAGCTTATGACTGTGGCTCTTATAAACACAGCTCCTGCAAGCATACTATGTACATAGATATGTTTTATGTACTATATATAATGCCTAGAGACAATTTCCATTCATTATTCACAGTGGCTCATTTACAAAGCACTAAAATGTAGGCTCCATGCTTCTTTATATGTGAAAGTGCATTTTCCTGCCCATTTATCACAGTTAATGGAGCATATCTGCTTCCCCGGCATTGCAACTGCCTGCAGAAGATGAAGCTGCACATACAGTGGCTGTGTATGTCTGCAAAACTACCTGAAACTGCACATGGTGAGTGAAATATGACTTTTATTACCAAGCTACTAGCACCTTAGTACCACACATTTATTAATTTACAGTGCAGTACTGCTCAGTTTAACCATGGCCTAACTTCATTTTGGAAGTGGGATGTCAACAATTTCCTTATTACAGATATCACAGGAGTGCTGGGTGAGGAGGGGTACTATGCATCTCAAGCAGCGGAGCACATATTATTCACTATTTATTATTTATGAGCTATAGCACATCATTTACAGGGGGCTGCAGTAATGAGACTGGAGCCGAGATGCCGCCGGTCTCAATACCGACATGGAAATCCTGACAAGGGACTTAAGATAGGCATTGAAATACTGGAACTGAATTGGTTCCTCAGGATGCACTCCTAATGGAATGTAGCCCTCTCCCCAATCCAATCACTGGCAGTGTAGTGCACATCTCACCATATGCACCCTACATTTTTTTAGAGGCACCAGCCAATCAGCAGTCCCCCTTCAGCTCCCACCCTGGCCCTGTCAGGTCTGCCTCCATGAGTACTCAGTCTTCTGCTTACCTGGCTCAAGTTAACACCATGCTGGCAGCAATGAACAGTCTCCTGACCTCACACGAAGAGCTGCTGGACCCCTCTCTAATCTACAGCTCGCATCTGCTCATCTGGCCCCCGACCGCATTACAAGGGATTAGCTGAGTCCAACTTGCTGGACCAAGTCTTCTGCCCCTTGGGAGACAAACTTCTGTTGCTGCTTCCAGGCTCTTCCTTGCAATCAGACTACTACCCTCATCTTGGCGAGTAGGCCAATGTGCTTCCGCTGAATATGGCACATAGGGGCCCATTTATCAACTAGTTTTATCATATGCAACAAGTTTTAAAACTCATGACATATGATAAATGGTGCACAAACCAATCAGCTCCCAACTGTAATTTTACAAACAGATGATAGTTATGAGTTGATTGGCAGGAGCACCATTATCATACGCAACCAGTTTTAGGGGTGTATTTACTAAGCAGTGTTAGGAGACAGAGTGAAAAGTGATAAGAAAGTGATAAGGTGCCAGCCAATCAACTCCCAACTGTCATCGCATAGGCTGTGTTTGAAAAATGACAGTTGGAAGCTGATTGGCTGGCACCTTATCACTTTCTTATCACTTTTCACTCTGTCTCCTAACACTGCTTAGTAACTAGACCCCTTAAAACTCATTGTGTATTATAAAAGTTGTTGACAAATGAGCCATAGGGCTATATTTACTAAAGTGGACAAGTTGCCCATAGCAACCAATCAGATTTTACCTAACATTTAACTAGCACCTCCTAGAAGATGATAGCTAGAATCTGAATGATTGCTATGGTCAACATCTCCACTTCTAAAAATTCTCATTTTAGTAAATGTACCCCGTATAATGTGAACTAGTTGCACTGTGTAGCATATAATGTGAACTGAGGGCACTACATTGTGACACGTAATATGAATTGGGGGCACTGTATTGATACCATTTCTCCTTAAAAAGAACTGATGGTGTGCATTGACAATTTTAGCATTTTTTTTCAGTGCATTGTGATTGAATACGTCTAAAAGTTTGTGGTGTAAAGGAAAATGGGAATAGTGGATGTTTGTGGTAATAGGATGGTTGTGTGTGTAGATGTGATGCTTCTTCTGGTTTGCCTTTGAAAGTTGATTTAAAAAGAAATTGAATCTTGCAATCACTGATGTCTTAAATCTCAGCCAAGGCTATCCAACCCCTACTGTCTACCCTGCAACTCTGATGAATGCAATGTGTACTGCCCCAATTGTGTCCTAAAGTATACTGCAAACATATTTAGGGTGAAGAAAGCAAGCTACTGAGAGGTATGGGGCATCAAGTCCTTCACTTTGCCAGGCATGCCCAAATACCTAAATAGGGCCATGGGTGGAAATACTTCCCATTAGGAATACGGGATGAAACCAAGATTCCAGTACCCCAGAGATTCCATCAGAGTTGATGGAAAAAAGTTCTTAAGTGGGAGGAAAAAGTAGAGATCAACACCCTAAATTAGCATTTTTCTATTCCAATAAAACTACAGTAAATCCCTACAGTAATTTGCAGTTGTGTTTAAAGGAGCCTAATGTCTTCTTACAAGGTTTTGTTATTATCACAGAAGCTAATTAGCTAGTCCTGGATGGGGAGCCATAGGAAAAACAGCCAATACTTTCTGAATCATGTATGGTATAGCCAAACAATAAGAATGAAGATAACATATATGTAATGCATACAGTTCCGCATTAGATTAGACCATAGGCGATAAGTGCTCAAATTGAGTAAGTAGAACTGCCAGTTTGAGACTGCAATCTTCATAAAAACATTTAATAACAATCTATATGCACATTCAAAGATGAATTGTATATAACAGTTTCAAGGGGATAGGAATAATTCACTATAGTTAAAAGTCTAATTGCTTGTGGAAAGAACTCATATCACTGAAGCATTCACTTATTAGTACTGTTGAGTTACGATAACAGGACTTCAGATTGTATAGTTCAGTACATTTAAAGCAGCCTTTGGCATTTCATCCAGAAATGTGAGCTAGTTATGGTGCAGGCCCCAAGGAAATATTAGTGTAGAATTTATAACAACCATGATTAAAATGTTGCAACTGTGTGCACTTAACTTGTGTGAATGGAGAGAAAACTCAGGCAGCAATGAGGCTTCACAGCTCCTTGGGGGTTTTATAGCTGTACCATCTCTTATCATCATTAATTTTCATTAATGCGGAAATTAGATTCACCTCCAGAGGAAGCTCGTCTACTCTTTGCCAGAAACTTTCATCCTTCAAGGTAAAACACTGTTTAAATCTTCTTTATTTCTGTGCAAACTAGCATTAGCAAGGAGCCAAAGGAGTCTTGTGTGCATGAAAACTATCTACATACATCAGATGCTGGAAACTGAAGCAGTTCAGATACACACATACAAACTAATACCTTGTCTGACCTTTCAAGTTCTGTTGGAATAAACCTTTCAAACTATATTGCAACTTGTTTTTACTGGATAACATAACTTTTTCCCAAGGAGAAATACCGCAGGCCTGGTACATTTTATACAACATTTTTTTTACATTTTTTTAATATCATCACAAATCAAGTTAGTTGTGCTCTTTTTATTATTAGTATTATTATCATCATTTATTACGCAGCACTGTGCACAGAGAATATTTTTCATTCACATCAGTCCCTGCCTCATCATGGCTTATAGTATACTGTAAGTTCTCAAACACAACCATACACACACAAAACAAAAAACGATAGCACAGTCCAGACGCTTCCGCAAAGAAAGTACCGAATTGTCCACCCTGCATAGGTAGGACACACTCGCCATCCTTCAAAGAGGCAAGTGCCCCACAACGACCACTTACACCACATGTGGCCACTGGTTAGTAGTGCCTTCTCACCAGACACAAGGTTCCACGAACCGCAGCCTGCCACCCAAAACCAGAAAAAATTCCTTTAAGAAAAACTCCCAACCCCAAAGCTGATAAATGCACTCCATCTGGTCTACAATAATTCGGACTCTCAAGAACCAACAATGGGTGCTTGACCACAACACCACCTGCAGCAATCACGAACTTAGACACCGCAATATTCACCTCTTTCCTGGCTTTGTCCAAAGCCGCTAAATCTCTGGAGCCTCTCCAAACAAACCTAGGTACAATCTCTGACCACACTACATGTACCCCGGCCAATGGGACAAAACCGTATTTAAATCCTCTTTTATCCGAAGGATCAGCTCAATGCCCATAATCTGGCCCACTTTATTTCCTCCTAAATGTAAAATTAACTAGTTGCTGTTCCTGCTTAAAAAGCAACTCTATAGGCCCCCATACATCAGAGATTGATTGTAGCAATCGTGCAATTTGCAATCGATTGTGTATAAAAATCTTTCCCTTTCAATCGATTGCAGATTGCAGAATTGCCACAATCGATTGAAAAAGGGAAAGATTCTTATACACAATCGATTGCAAATTGCACGATTGCTGCAATCAATCTCTAATGTATGGGGGCCTTAAGAGGGATGTCCAACGCAATCCTTGGATCCCAAGCCATCTAATTTTGTGACCCCCAATCAACATAACTGCCTTTTTAACTAACGGGTGCCTTTCAGACCAAAAAATATAGGAGTGGCCCACAAGCCACACCTGCTCTGCAGAGACAGTGGATGCTGTAATAGAAAAATAACCTAACCGTCAAAAAGTGTTCTGTACCCAAAACCATGCAAATGAATGAAACATGCAACAGACAATATTGTATAGAATCTAGGTGAAGAAGAAAACTTAACAAACCTCCCGTGGACCTCTTGTTTAGCCAATTATGATCAGGGCCCCCTTGGAGGAAAAATTAAAAATTCCTCCACACCCCCAGTTTTTGAATGCTAATCATTCAAAAACTGACAGGTAAGCAACATTTCTGGGTTGCAGCAATGGGCGCAACTTCAAAGTTTATCACAAGGAACATAACTTTTAAAAGCAGCTGATTTCCACCTCCCAACTTCCTGAATAGCAGATGCTGGTAAACCATCAGCCGCGGTGCATGTAGCAGCGCCAATGCGAAAAGTGAGTACCATACTCCTCACTCTTGAGACCTAAACCATGTAAATACTGCCTAGAAATCACTGCAAACTGGATTTTCATAAGGAAGAAGAATCTAAATGAACTAAAATTGCGCATCCCCTGAGGGCCTAGCTTGACTGTAAAGTGACGCAAGGCGCAAAGGGCAAATTTCAGGAATAGCATGGGACTTAAAGGAAACCCACCGCCCAAAGCCCATCTGATCCATTTTAGAAAGGGGGATTTTTGTGCAAATGACTGACTCCTTCTTATTCAGTATATTTTGGGACAGCAGGCCGGTAACCTCCGAACGTTTATTGACCGCCACCAGCTCACTGATCCGAAAAGCACTGAAAAGTGCATAAGAAAATGCACACTGGAAAAGCAAAGCTGCAAAATTGCTCAAAGCCACAGAGGGCAAGATTGACATAAGGTCCCGTAACATGCTCAAATCATTGGGCCTACGGCCATCTGCAGGGGCAGGTCTCTCCCTGGACCAATCCTTTAAAGCCTTGGATAGTACAAAAGTCTTGGTGGGATCATGGATCTGATAAATCTTAGAGTAAAATTAAATACCTGCTAATGCAGCAGCCATGGCTGCCTTAGATCTACCCCTTTCATACTGACCCCACACAAATGCTAACAAGCAATCCTCCTGGGACTTATATGCATCCCAATACTTAGTCTGGTATGACTTCCAGTCTTGCCACGCAGATGTATATGCCCTCAAAGTAGATTGTGCCAAAGACTTACGCGACATCCCAGCTATGCCTGCTCGACAGGGCCGGACTTGCCATCATGCACTTCTGGCATTTGCCAGAAGGGCCGATGGCCTCAGGACTAGCTCAAGAGGGGGGAAGGAAGAGACCCCTGGCCTCCACCCAACGGCTCCGGAATCATTATGATATCACAGAGACGGAAGAGGGGGAGGTGTGTATGAGCTGGCGGCAACTGTGCTGGGCTGGGAAGAGACGGAGGCATGCCGCAAAGCCAGCCCCCGTGACTCGCAACAAGCCTCCTTGATTTAACCATACCCCCCTTCACACATGAGTGCAGGACAGACTGCCAGGGCTGATATATAACCCCAGTCCATCCCTGCTGTTCGATAATCTGCCAGACAAAAGGAGGACATGTTAGGCCAATGGGGGTAGCCCCAGGCACCAAGGTGCAAAATCTAGTAAAGTTGAAATGTGACAAAGCATCCGCTATCTCGTTCTCAAACCCCTGGCACATGTTCTGATGAAAAATTGACATTGAATTGCAAACACCTCAGAACTAAATGCCTCAGAAGCCGCAAAGCCCGAGGAATGCTGGTTGTTAACAGCGTGAACCACTCCCAAATTGTCACATCGAAATACCACACTCCGATTTGCCGACCTGGTGGCCCAAAGCTCCACAGCCACAAGTATTGGAAATAGCTCCAGTAACAACAGGTTGGCCATGAAACCCTAGACGAACCATGATAGTGGCAAATGTGAAACGCACCACTCCCCCTGAAAAAATGCTCCAAAAAAAGAAGAACTGGCCGCATCAGTAAATAATTGCAGAGTAGAATAAAAACTGCGCTGGAAGGCCATAAAAGCTCACAATTAAAATATTTCAAAAAGGAAAACCACACTCGGAGATCATCCTTGATCTCTTTAGAGAGCCGGACGGTATGATGCGGTTTAACAACACCAGTCATTGATTTCTCCAGCTGACGGCTACAAATTTGCCCCATTGGAATGATCTGGCATGCAAAATTAAAAGAGGCTAAAAGGGATTGAACCTGCCTCAACCTGAGCCTGTCAAGCTTCAAACTTTCTTCAATTTGCCCTAATAGCTCTACGTCCTTAACACCTAAAGGCATGACCAAATTCCCCTCCTGCTTACGACAACATTTTTCGTCATAGTCCCTCCAGACATAACCCAAGGAATTCATGAACATTTCATGAATGAGATAAATATATTTAAGCACATTCATGTGCTCCCCAGGCCTGGTTTCCAGATATGCCGTCTGTGCAGCAGTGACCGGAGCTGCCTGAAGCAATGGGGATACAGGGCTAAAAGAAGCTTCAGGAATGGCTAGTGATGAGGGAAAATTCTGCTGCAGCACGCTTGGTGGAGGGTATGCTGGTAACCAAGACCCCGGTGATGCGTAAGCTGCCTGCCAGTGGTAAAAAGGGCTGTGTGGCTGCTGTGCGCAACAAAAACTTGGCTGACCATAGGGAAAGTGGCTAATCACCGGGTTGTGGGGGGTGTAGGAGGGATAAGTTACCGCCATAGAGGAGAAAACAGGATTCTGGGACAAAACATGAGGGGCGCCTAATGACCAGGTAGTTTTTCTCAGCATGTGGAGAGGAAACCACTGAAGGTAACTGAGAGCTAACAGAGGGCGACACTGGAATCTGATAAAATGGCTGCCGAGCAGTGCTGATGGGAGACATGGCAGGAAAAGAAGGGACATTAATGGGAACACTAGATAAAGCATAGCCCGTTAGAGCTCTGCAGAATTTAATATTGAGGTCTGAATTGGCAAACCGTAAGCCGCTGACAGTGAACTGTCTGTGTTCACAACTTGTACATACACTGTAGATGCAGCAGGTAGCGTCCTAGGAGCCTGTAAGGTGGACCCAGACACCATAGGAGTGGCAGAGCTCCCCCCGCAGCCCCTAAAATGTATTAATAGCAGTTGGCAAAGGCCTTGAAACCTCCGCAGATAGGCCAGGGGTACCTGTACCTGTGGCCACTTTATCACTTAAACTCCATGTCCCCGGTGTGCGATTCATCAAAGGGTCCCCCTCCAGCCCCGGCATCCACTGCAAGACCCGCATGATTTCCCGGGCCACGCTGCATGCTGGAACCAACAGCAGGAAGGATGGGCAGTGGGAGCACTGCGGCCGGGGATGCTTCATCTACGGCACCCACAACTTCAGCGCCACCGACCCTGGCAACGCACCCGCTTGTCACAGGCGCGCCCTGGTCGCTAAGGCCACCAGGCCCGGCTGTCGCTACAACCATCGGCAGGGTCAAAGGAGACTGGGGAGCCACCAGACCGCCTGCATGAGGAACTGGGCGGCTGTCAGATAGTGTAGGACCTGCAGAGAAATGGGTTCCTGTAATGTGGGCTGCAGGCTTAAATGCATTGATCAATCCATCAACCGAAACCCCATTATTTATGTATTATTGTGAGTGATTTAACAATGGTGAGTGCTGAGTTTTCTGTTTTTATTTATTTAAGCAATGTGGTCACAGGCTACTTGCACCCCAGTCCTGGGAATGGTGAGTGCAGGTTTGCACCCCAAATCTGGGAGTGGCGAGTGCAGTGGATTTCTGACTTTATATATATTGCGGCAAGTCACTTTGGATAAGTCTATCTGAGCTTGCCACATCTTGCCCCTTGGATTTTTGCCCATTCCTCAAGGTAAAACTGCTCCAGCTCCTTCATGTTGGATGGTTTCCGCTTGTGAACAGCAATCTTCAAGTCTGACCACAGCTTCTCAATTGGATTGAGATCTGGGCTTTGACTAGGCCATTTCAACACATTTAAATGTTTCCCCTTAAACCACTTGAGTGTTGCTTTGCTTTAGCAGTATGCAATGGGCCATTGTCCTGCTGGAAGGTGAACCTCCGTCCCAGTCTCAAATCACAGGCAGACTGAAACAGTTTTGCTCGAGAAAATCCGTGTATTTAGAACAATCCATCTTTCCCTCGACTCAAATCAGTTTCCCAGTCCCTGCTGCTGAAAAACATCCCCACAGTATGATGCTGCCACCACCATGTTTCACTGTGGGGATGGTGTTCTTGGGGTGATGGGATGTGTTGGGTTTGTGCCAGACATAGAGTTTTCCTTGGTGGCTGAAAAGTAAAATACTTTTGGGGAGTCGCCCACATGCCTTTTGGCAAATTCAAATTGTGTCTTCTTATTTTTATCACTAAGTAATGGCACAGTCACAGGCAGTCTGCTAATGCTTGTAACCATTATTATCATAATCATCCTCATTTTTTTCTGGCCACTCTTATATAAAGCCCACCTCTATGGAGTGTACGGCTTATTGTGGTCATATGCACAGATACACCAGTCTCTGCTGTGGAACTCTGCAGCTCCTTCAGGGTTACCTTTGGTCTCTGTGCTGCCTCTCTGATTAATGCCCTCCTTGCCTGGTCTGTGAGGTTTGGTGGGCAGCCCTCTCTTGGCAGGTTTGTTATGGTACCATGTTCTTTCCATTTGATAATGATGGATCATCAAAGATTTAGATATTTTTTGATAACCCAACCCAGAATTGTACTTCTCAACAACTTTGTCCCTGACTTGTTTGGAGAGCTCCTTGGTCTTCGTGGTGTGATGCCTCTTGCTTAGTGGTGTTGCAGCCTCTATGGCCTTTCAGAAAAGGTGCGTTTATACTGACAGATCATGTGACACTTATATTTTGCACAGGTGGACTTCATTTCACTAATTATGTGACTTCTGAAGGTAATTGGTTGCACCAGAACTTTTGAGGGGCTTCATAGCAAAGGGGGTGATTACTTATGCACATGCCAATTTTCAGAATTTTATTTATAAAGATTCTTTTTTATATATATTTTTTTCTCATTTCACTTCACCAAATTAGACTATTTTGTGCAGATCTATCACATAAAATTCAAATTAAAAAAA
Organism: Taudactylus pleione; assembly: GCA_031769625.1. Lineage (NCBI taxonomy): Eukaryota > Metazoa > Chordata > Amphibia > Anura > Myobatrachidae > Taudactylus > Taudactylus pleione. The sequence continues at coordinate 3,845,492 of JAUIMM010000847.1, read as the reverse complement.
TTAATAAATTACAGGTTGTAATGCAACAAAAAAGGTAAAAAGCTATGGGGGTGAATACGTTTGCAAGGTACTGTACGTGTGGGCAATATATATACAGTATATACTGTACATTGTTTTGCTTCCAAAATTGGCATTGGCTATTATACTCAGTAAACTAATACCGCAGATACAACGTCTTGTGTACTGTATGTAAAAAAAAAAAAAAATCAAATTGGCTAAAACATATTCAGTATACAGTATGCCCGAGCAACAAAAAAAGCATTTATCACTGTCTTCGTGATAAGCAGGTCACAGGCAGTCTGCTAATGCTTGTAACCATTATTATCATAATCATCCTCATTTGTGCCTTTGCTCCTACCCATGATTACCCCCAAATAATACAGCTTTCCTGGACATCCTGGGCATATAAATATGTTCAGAAAATAGGTCAGAAATATAAATTGATCTGTCAAGATTGTTGAATACACCACAGTGTAGAATATGACTAGCTGGTCTGAGAAGAATCATTTTGCTAATAGTGAGCTGAGAGGTTTGTTACAAGAGACAAAGGCCCTGATTCAGAGCCGGACGCTCTGACCAGAGCGCTCGCTCTGAATCAGGGCCCACCTCCATAATTATGGAGCGTCCTCCTGGACGCTCGTATAGCTGTGGGTCACCACCCACAGCATATACGAGCGTGCAGGTTGATGGTCGCGATGGTCTTGACCATCGCGACCATCGCCACTGCGAGCCGAAGCCTGCGGTTGAGTTTCTCAACCGCAAGGCCCGGAGTGATTTTGGCTCTATCAGAGCCAAAATCACTCCCACTGACATCACTAGTGATGTCAGTTGGGCCGGCTTCTGACGGTAGGCGTTCCCTTGGGAACGCCCCCGTCAGAGAGGCACGCCCCCTGCACGCCCACCAAAGGGGGCGTGCTGTCAATCAACATCGACAGCACGCCCCCTTTGATCAGACACAACGAGCGAAGGAAAGTCCTTCGCTCGTTGCGTCTCGCGCATGCGCACGACGGAGCTTCCTCCATCGTGCGCATGCGCAGTGCAGACCATTGAACCACTTGCAAGCGGACAGCCGCTCGCGAGTGGGTCTGAATCAGGCCCAAAGAACTTATACATACTTTACATACCTAATTGTAGGATATTTACATAAGACAAGTATCTCTCTATTGCTCATTTTAATAATTAAATCACAATTAAAATCCCTCACTGCTAAACAACATATGTGAGCAAATAAAACAGTAACTGAAGAAGCGAAAGAGGCATCATTCACATAAGCTACTATAGATTGTGTCTGCTATAGATTCTGCATTTCTCCTTTTCCCTTAATATGTACTAAGAAGTTAGTGGCCTCCATCGAAGTGGGATGCCAGCCCACTCAGGAGGGCATTTACCTTTTCTCTCTGTGGGGGAGATGTGAGAAGAGGTGGTAAGTACCAAATGTGCAATAACTATATTTGACATCGGTATGTATGAAAGCAGATAACATAGAGAAAAATCACTTTTCTCTACGTTATCTGGAAACCACTAATGATTTCACCATTGCCATACTATGGTATGGAGACTGAAAATCAACCAGAATTTACTAATAAATGATAAGCGCACTTTTGTTGATTATCGCTTTGTCACACATCGACAGGATCACCTAACGGTATGTGTAATATCCTACGGAGGCTGGGGTGGCTTCTTTATGAGGATCTCAGCTGTGCACAAGATCTTCCAATGTTTGCAAGATCTGCACAGTGGGGCCAGCCAGGAGGTAAGACACAGCACTAAGCTGATGTGCTGCAGGTCTTGCACAGGTCGCTGAAGGGGTAAGCTTTCTCTCTCGCACTACGACGGCCAGATATTAATACATCGTGGCATTATAGCTTCCTGCTTTGCCTCGATAACAGGCAAAGCAGGAAGCTATAGGGGCACGGTATAGTACATCTGTCCCTGTATTACATATGACAGCCACTAAACAACTATTGATTTTCAAGGTGCCCACACACATAGCGATTTTTTTCTGCTCTGGCTGATTCTGACACATTGGAATGACAGATCGGGTAAAAAATGCTCAAATCGTGAGTCCCCACTCACGATCACCATGCGATGCACGCCCTCTCAGGTCGCACATCGCATCTTCAGATCTGCCGTGCAGTACGGCAGATCTGACAATCTAGACATAAATGCACTGTTAAAAACCATGGCTGCAGTAGATCGGATGAAGATTGGATCATGTGCTGATCGTGTGCAGATAGTGTTCAGAGCTGCCGGGGAGAGTTTCAAGGGAAATTGGACACATCGTCGGATCGTGAGTACATCGGTATGTGTGTGGGCACCTTCAGTCTGAGTGAAGATGTATTAAACCTTCTAGAAAAAACAGTTGGAGAGGTTGCCCATAACAACCAATGAGCTGCTAGCTATCATTTTATAAAATGTCCAATATAAATGACAGCTATATGGGTGTGTGTAGTGGTAATGGGATCAATGCAAAATTTACATTATTGAAAAATAATTTCCCAGTGCAGAAGCCATTTTTTCTCTACATTGATAATGTGACTGGCGGCACATCGCTAGGAACTGATTTCCTGCAATGTTTTTTTTTTTTTTTAAATCCAACAATTATGGGGAGATGTACTAAGCTATGGAAAGTGATAAATTGAAGAGTGATAAACTGCCAACCAATCAGCTCCTATCTGTCATTTTTCAAACACAGTCTGTAACATGATAGTTAGGCTCTAAGTGGCTGGTAGTTTATCACTCTCCCATGTATTACTTTCCAGTGCTTAGTACATCTCTCCCTTAGTATCTACAAATTGTAGCATCTTCCACTTTTTTTTATCTTTATATCTTCCTCTTAGCAGTGAGCTTTCAGCTAAATTTCTGTCTCGCACACCAGGAGCTTGGAATTGAATAAGCATCAATAAGTTTATTTATTGATGAGTGAGTGATGTGTTTGTGGGCCGCTGTGTTGTTACTTGGGGTGTTTTGATGTTGCTGGGTGTAATGATTGTTTTGGTATTTTAGCATTCTGGAGGTCTGTGGGTCATTTCAATAAAAAAATTAAAAAAAATTAAAATAATTAAATAATAATTAAGAAGTAATAATTAATAAATAACTAAATAGTTTAAAAAAAAATTTAAACATTGTGGTAGGATCAGGTAGTTTTCCTGAAAAAAAAAGCAGTTGTTTCTGTAATGTGTCCCGCGTTTATTTAGTAAAGTGAGTCCTGAGGCTTGTATATTACTGTTTTGACATATAAGTGTCACACAGTAGCAGGCTTGTCTATATATGTGTATTCCACTGACGGACATGACATTGTTTCCTTCTATGCATGATGAAACATAAACAATACAATCTGGATACCAGTACTGATCAGAGCAGCAAGCTCCAGCTATGTGCCTGGTAATTGCTGCACAAGCCAGCATACAATCTATATTGTGATAATTACATATGGATTAGTTTATTTTGGGACCATCTATACATGTGTGAAAAGTTTTGTGCAGGACTTAAACTGTTTCTTTACATAATTGAATTTTAATTGATTAAAAAAATCCCATTTAAGAAATGGGCTATTACGTTAATGTGTATTGAAGTTAATTATTTGTGACTGAAATTGTAAGGCTTAGTTCAATCCATTGTATTCATTTATTAGATTTGTCTTCAAAAAGAACGAAGTTGCTACATTTTACACATTTGCCTTTTTCGGGATATAGTCAACATCCCGGCGTGCGGGATGCCGACGGGCAAAATGCCGGTGCCGAAATCCCAACAATGTCAGGATCCCAGCACCAGAATCCCGGCCGCCAGCATCCCGAAAGTATTGGATGTTAGTGGGAGGGTTAGGGTGCGGGGTTAGGGTTAGGCATTAGGGGGAGGGTTAGGCACTAGGGGATATGCTTAGATTTAAGGTCTGGAGAGGGGGAGGTTAGGTGTAGGCACTGGGGAGGGAGTGTTAGGTTTAGAGTGCGGGGAGGGGGAGATTAGGTTTTGACACTAGAGGGGAGGTTAGGTGTAGGCACCGGGAAGGGACTGTTAGGTTTAGGCACCAAGGGGAGGTTAGGTGTAGGTACTGGGGAGGGAGTGTTAGGTTTAGAGTGCAGGGAGGGGGAGGTTAGGTTTAGGCGCTAGGGGGAGGTTAGGTTTAGGCACCTGGGCGGGGGTGTTAGGTTAAGGGTGGGAGGAGGGGGAGGTTCGGTTTAGGCACTTGGGGGAGGTTAGGTTTAGGCACCTGAGAGGGGTTGTTAGGTTTAGAGTGCGGGGAGGGGGAGGTTAGGTTTCGACACTAGGAGGGAGGTTAGGTGTAGGCACCGGGGAGGGAGTGTTAGGTTTAGGCACTAGGGGGAGGTTAGGTGTAGGCACTGGGGAGGGAGTGTTAGGTTTAGAGTGTGGGGAGGGGAAGGTTAGGTTTAGGCACTATGGGGGAGGTTAGGTTTAGGCACCAGTGAGGGGGTGTTAGGTTTAGAGTGTAGGGAGGGAGAGGTTAGGTTTAGGCACTACGGGGGGAGGTTAGGTGTAGGCACTGTGGAGGGGGTGTTAGGTTTAGAGTGAGGGGAGGGGGAGGTTAGGTTTAGGCACTATGGGGTAGGTTAGGTTTAGGCACCGGTGAGGGGGTGTTAGGTTTAGAGTGCCAGGAGGGAGAGGTTAGGTTTAGGCACTACGTGATGGAGGTTAGGTGTAGGCACTGGGGAGGGAGTATTAGATATAGGGTGTGAGAAGGGGGAGGTTAGGTTTAGGCACTAGGGGGGAGGTTAAGTTTAGGCACTGGTGAGGGGTGTTAGGTTTAGAGTGTGGGGCACCGAGGAGGTAGGGGTAGGAGTAAGGGTTAGTCTTACCTTGTTTCCTATTGGGTGTCGGGATTATGACTGTTGGGATGCCGGTGTCGGTATTCTGACCAGCGGGATCTCACACCCATCCCCTTTTTCAATCTATTTATGTGCTTGTTACGTTTTTTCTCTAAGTCAATGTTTAAACTTTCTTGATTCCTTTTTAAATAGGTTAAGTACTAACTGTAGCATCAACTTCCATTTGATGTTAGGGCATTCTTATATCAAAACTCAAAAAATAAAATATTTATTTACTAAACCATATTCACCATTAGTTCTACAGCAATTGAAATATCTTATATAACTTTGTTATATTTGTCCAGCTTGTGAATGGATATTGTTTGTAAAAACCTGTAAATGGACATGGATAGTAAAAGGAAGATATAAGTCAGCAAAGTAACATTAGATAACACAAACCGTAATATTGTTGTACCATAAGAACTGGGCCCCATGGCACTGTGCCAATTATGCATCCAGCCATAAGCTAACCAGCTGGTGATGTTTCTCACCATGGGGGAGAAGCATCAAATATCGCAAATAAATTGCAATTATATCTCAACTATGATTGCCTGGAATACACAATTTTTTGATCTTTTGATCACCGGTATATAGGAAAACTTTCTTTCTGGGACAGCTCTTGCAAAATAGGCCCGGGGATTCAAGTGCACACACGCAGTCATCGACAGATAGTGTTAACTAGCGGGCACAAATGTTGACTAGCAGGCACAGTCTCTGGAAAGTTACACTTTCCGAAACTTGATACTGGTGGTCACAACACAGTCCTATAGAATCCTATGGGGACTATTCTGCCACTGAGCCACAGACCTTATTAATACATACAGGGTTCCATATGTATTGTGTTAAACCTCAGAAAACCTCAGTTTTCAGAGGATTTTCCGCATTTTCTACTTTGATACATCTCGCCCTATGACAGAAATTAGCTCCCAGGCTGATTATAAATAAGATAACATTACTATTACAGGTATGTAAGAAAGTCATGATAACCCCAGGGGTAACTGGCTCTATGCTGAAAATGTGCGGGGACTTGTACAGAAGCCCTGGGTGTGGGTGGCAGGAGAGGAAGGTTAGGAAGCTTTTGGTTCATGGGAGTGACTAAGGGACTGAAAAGACTTATTTGGGGAATTTTTGTACCTCCCTTAGACCACAGTAAGCAGCTGATTTTATAATTTGCTGTGTGATGAGGACAAGTGTTACTGTTTTGACATCATACCCATGAGTACACTTTTAATAAGCTGAGTATATAATTTTCCAAGGTATAACAAATGTATAATAAAATCAGAAATTACAGAAATTTTCCATGCTAAACTACTGGCCTTATAAATTAAGCCCTACGTGTTTATACAGTACTATACATTTTTATATTTTATTTAATGAAGGAGGCCATGGAGACCATTAAAGGAGAAAAGTGAGAACTCATTAGTAATTTATTTAACAGAACCAAAGAAAGTTCAATAACACTTTCGTGTGTATAATATGGCTCCAGTGATTCAACACAGGATTTGTGAAACTGTTAGGGAATATAATTGTGTTATTTTATATTTAAAAATATCAAAAAGAAAATGATTGTACCATCCACAGAGGCAATGCTGTTCGATATCTTTCAGTGTCGGGCTCCCACTATCATTCACGAATTTGTTCACCCGACAATATCGTCAGGTTGGACGGGAGGTTCGGGCGATGAACGATAACGACCAACTACAAATGGGAGCGCGCATTGGTTGTGTCATTCATTGTTTTGGGGCTGAAACTGAACAATAATTTGGATGACTGAACGATAACAATATCGTTATCGTTCTGTCGTCCAAAAAATTGCTGCGTGTGTACGCAGCTTTACTCGTGTTTTATCTTTCTCAAAAATGTAACTGCAAACTGCACGTGAAAACAAATAAATGCTACTGTATGCACTTACACAAGAGTCCAGTATGCATCTGGTTCATATGTGTTTAAGGGGTCTATTTACTAAGCAGTGTTAGGAGACAGAGTGAAAAGTGATAAGAAAGTGATAAGGTGCCAGCCAATCAGCTCCCAACTGTCATCTCACAGGCTGTGTTTCAAAAATGACAGTTGGGAGCTGATTGGCTGGCACCTTATCACTTTTCACTCTGTCTCCTAACACTGCTTAGTAAATAGACCCCTAAGGAATGCACATATGTCTGTGAATGTGAACACAAGTGGTATGGATATTTTCCAAGTCACTTTAATATCCAATACATAACGGGGTTTCCCCTGTGTGTAATACAAGTAGAAACTTTATTGAAATTAATTGAAAACTCCATAAATAATAAATAAATAAAATATCAGCAATGCCTCTGCCCACTTTCTCAAACAGCCCTAGCGCTATGTAGCCTGAGCTGGTTCCCAAGCTATGCCCAGTGCTTCTGCCAGAGACTTGTTCTCAAATTATGCATCTTACAGTGCAGGTGTACCCAGGATATAGATGCTGGCATTTCATGTACATCTGTGTTTGACTCAGTTGTTAATCTGGATAAGAAGGCAAAAGATAGAGTTTTGATAGCAGCAACCCCCGCCATGCCTTGCTCTATGTATCGTTATGTTTAATCTGCGACTCCATACGAATTTCTTAGCGACAAAAGTACTAATATAGTGTACCTGGCGCACTGTGAGTGACTTTATATGTGTCTATGACATGAATAAGAAGCAAAATTAAGGAAAAAATGCAAATTGCTACCCATAGTGGAGCGTCTAAGTCACTTCAAAGGTCTTGTGCTATATGGCGCAAACACACTAGGTGAATGAGGACACATCTGTATAGTGGCATGTTAGGATGATGCCTCCTCCTTTTCCATACAGATGCTTTAATTCCTAGGGGCACATTTCAATGACTGGGAGGGTACTTTCAATTGATATCACATGACTGTGCCTGTGCTCTGTGGCTTTGTACCTGGAGCTTGTTTCAAGATGATTATGTGATCGCCTATGACTGTCCGATTGGACTGCTGCTCCTTTATTATTGGGCTTGCTGGAGCACTGCCCTTTTTGTACAGTGATTTTTGGATGCTGTGTCTTGGTATCCCTTGATCTGGCTTACTTTTGGTCCTGCCCTGATTTTTATCTCTACTGGCCATTAGTGTTGTGTTACAAGACCATTGCCTGGGTAACCATTGATGTTGTGCCATCCACTCTGACCTTTGCCTGAAGGTTTATCTCTAAAATATGTGCATGTTCTACCTACCTACTGTATGTTCTAATAATGCAGCTCAATCCCATAAAGCAAATTTTCCATCTTTGTATTGTTTTAGTTGATCATACAGTAAGTGGGCTGATCAATTTATCTTCATGCGGAAGGTCACGCCGCCCATTGTTTTTCTGTCTACAGATGCAGCCATCATAATTAGCATGGAGACTTTGTGTAAACCCTCCCCATGTTGGGTGCAAAAAATCCATCTGAAACAAGCATCCCCTCTCCGTCCGCACACTCCAAATGAGAACAGATGTTTCCTCTAAGATACTCCCATGACAGTCTCATGAGAGGCATCAGTTCCATGTGTTCATAATGGCTTTCACTCAGTTGCCACAGATAAGCCCCCAATTGATTGAAAAATCAGTGATCTGTCAATGAATGGATTGAGCCAAATACACTTTCCGTCCCAATTCATTTGTATTGGCATTGTGCGGTGTATGCGCACTAAGCTCAGCTCAATTCACCATCCTTTCTCATTGCTCCTTCCATAACTCTGTCATTGTCTCCTCCATACTGTAGCTCTCACACTTTACCCTACATAGCTCGGTCATTGCTCCTTTATATATCTCAGTTGCCCCATCCTTGACTCTCTGACTGCCCATTCATATCTCTCTTACTGCCGCTCTGAAAATTAAAATTTGATTTTGTCAGGCTTCTATGCTGCGCTATGCGTCTATGCTGCTCAGACAGGTAGTAAAAACATACACATGCTCTGAGCATAGTTTTGTGTAGCTGCTTCTGTCTAACACACAACTGGTCAGTTATTTCAGATAGGGATGTTTAACTAGTATTAGTATGGCATTCAATTACACTTTTAAGCCATTAAACACCTCAACATGCCATCAGACCCATTCACATGCCCCTTTTATGCAATCAGACCCCTCCACAAAAATAAAAGATAATAAGAAAAATATGTGTGTTGGTCATTGCTATGGTAAGATTAAAGGGAGACACAGAAAACTTCTCATGCAACTGAAAATTCAGGAGATAATTGAGAGGCTCATGTACAGTAAGAAGAGTTTCAACGTAGTGACTATTAGGGATATTGACTTGTTTAGTCAGATTTTAATGCTTGTCTAAAGAGGAACTACAGACAACAGGTTTCTGGCACTAACGCCCCCCCCCCCAGAAAAAACAACCACACAGAAACACCCCTTACTCAACATAACTTCCCTCATATCTATTCTATATAATTTATTTTTAATACATAGCAGGCTAAGGGTGGTGTCTACTGGAATTTCCATCTAGTCCCTCTCTCATGTTGTGCTTCAGTTAGGGTCCTAAATTGTTATGAATCACTAACCTTTTCAGTGATTATGCAGACTCGCCAGTCCAGTTTGTCATCACTTATTCTGAGGGAGCAGAGTCTAAACGCAATGCAGGCTTTTACTGGTGACCCACACAATGACAGATGGACTTTGCTCCTATACTGCACAGGTTGTGGTCCCCCAGATAAGAAACAAATGTGATGAAGATAACTAGGGGTGAGCGGGTTCGGATTTCTGAAATCCGAACCCCCCCCCGAGACTCCCCGATCCAAGGCCGATCCGAGTCAGGCTCGACTTTTCCCACCTGACTCGGATCTGAAATCGAGGCAAAACGTCATCATCCCGCCTTCCAGGTCTCGCGGGTTTTGGATTCTATATAAGGCACCCGCGTCGGCGCCATTTTCTCACTCGGCTGTGGACAGTGAAGAGGGAGGGTGGGAGTTAGGGCTGGCTGGGCTGTGTAGTGTAGTGTAGTGTTGTGCTGTGCTGCGCTGTGCTGATGTTGTCCATAGGGGCTGTGTCCACTCCATCCAAAGTCCATAGGGGCTGGCTGTGTTGTGCTGTGCTGCTGTTGTCCATAGGGGCTGTGTCCACTCCTCCAAAGTCCATAGGGGCTGGCTGTGTTGTGCTGTGCTGCTGTTGTCCATAGGGGCTGTGTCCACTCCTCCAAAGTCCATAGGGGCTGGCTGGACTGTGTTGTGCAGTCAGTTGTCCTTAGGGGCTGTGTCCACTCCAAAGACTGTGCAGTGTCCCAGTCCTAAAGGGGTGCTGTAGTGTTGTCCAGGGGGTGCTCTGTCAATCAGGGGTGCTCCCCCCAAGTGTAAAAAAAATATATATTTTTTTTCTGTGTTTGTGAATTGTCTGCGCAGTAGCCGCACGTGCATCAACAAAGTAGCGCCAAGCGTGCGCCTGTGTCATAAGTAAAGGGCCAGCTGGCTTGACCGTTAAAGAGTGCTATAACCCCCAAAATGCACTCCAAACAAAATAAAAAATTATTTTCTGTGTTTGTGAATTGTGTGCACTGTGACTGCACGTGCATCAACAAAGGAGCAGCGCCAAGTGTGCGCCTGTGTCCCATAAGTAAAGGGCCGGCTGGCTTGTCCGTTAAATGGTGCTGTAACCCCCAAAGTGCACTCCAAAAAAAATAAAAAAATATATATTTTGTGTTTGTGAATTGTGTGCGCAGTAGCCGCATGTGCATTAACAAAGTAGTGCCAAGCGTGCGCCTGTTTCATACATAAAGGGCCAGCTGGCTTGACCATTAAAGGGTGCTGTAACCCCCAAAGTGCACTCCAAACAAAATAAAAAATAATTTTCTGTGTTTGTGAATTGTGTGCACTGTGGCTGCACGTGCTTCAACAAAGGAGCAGCGCCAAGAGTGCGCCTGTGTCCCATAAGTCTGTTAAAGGGTGGTGTAACCCCCAAAGTGCACTCCACAAAAAATAAACAATTCTTTTTTTATGTGTTTGTGTGCGAAATGTATGCGCAGTAGCCGCACGTGCATCAACACAGCAGCAGCGCCAAGCGAGCGCCTGTGTCATAAGTCAAGGGCCGGTTTGGACATCTGGTCCTGACTGAAGGACGTGCCAACAATTTCTGACATGTCTACTGTCACTGCATATGATACTGTAACCACTGACAGAATGGTGGAGGAATTATTTTCTGTGTTTGTGAATTGTGTGCACTGTGGCTGCACGTGCATCAATTAAGGAGCAGCACCAAGCGTGCGCCTGTGTCATAAGTAAAGGGCTGGCTGGCTTGTCCGTTAAAGGGTGCTGAAACCCCCAAAGTGCAGTCCCAAAAAAATGAAAAAATTCTTATTTTTTTTCTGTCTTTGTGAATTGTGTGGGCTGTAGCCGCACCTGCATCCTCAAAGCAGCAGCGCCATGTGTGCGTCTGTCTGTTAAAGGGTGGTGTAACCCCCAAAGTGCGCTCCACAAAAAATAAATAATCTTCTTTTTTTTCTGTCTTTGTGAATTGTGTGGGCTGTAGCCGCACCTGCATTCTCAAAGCAGCAGCGACAAGCGTGCGTCTGTCTGTTAAAGGGTGGTGTAACCCCACAAAGTGCGCTCCAACCAAAATAAAATAATCTTCTCTTTTTCTGTGTTTGTGTGTGAAATGTATGCGCAGTAGCCGCACCTGCATCCTCAAAGCAGTAGCGACAAGCGTGCGTCTGTCTGTTAAAGGGTGGTGTAACCCCCAAAGTGCGCTCCAACCAAAATAAAATAATCTTCTTTTTTTATGTGTTTGTGTGTGAAATGTATGCGCAGTAGCTGCACCTGCATCCTCAAAGCAGCAGCGAGAAGTGTGCGTCTGTCTGTTAAAGGGTGGTGTAACCCTCAAAGTGCGCTCCACAAAAAATTAAAAATTCTTCTTTTTTTCTGTCTTTGTGAAATGTGTGGACTGTAGCCGCACCTGCATCCTCAAAGCAGCAGCGACAAGCGTGCATCAGTCTGTTAAAGGGTGGTATAACCCCCAAAGTGCGCTCCAACCAAAATAAAATAATCTTCTTTTATTCTGTTTGTGTGTGAAATGTATGCGCAGTAGCCGCACCTGCATCCTCAAAGCAGCAGCGACAAGCGTGCGTCTGTCTGTTAAAGGGTGATGTAACACTCAAAGTGCGCTCCACAAAAAATAAAAAAATCTTTTTTTTCTGTCTTTGGGAATTGTGTGGGCTGTAACTGCACCTGCAAACTCAAAGCAGCAGCGACAAGCGTGCGTCTGTCTGTTAAAGGGTGGTGTAACCCTCAAAGTGTGCTCCACAAAAAATAAAAAAATCATCTTTTTTTTCTGTCTTTGTGAATTGTGTGGGCTGTAGCCGCACCTGCATCCTCAAAGCAGCAGCGCCATGTGTGCGTCTGTCTGTTAAAGGGTGGTGTAACCCCCAAAGTGCGCTCCACAAAAAATAAATAATCTTCTTTTTTTTCTGTCTTTGTGAATTGTGTGGGCTGTAGCCGCACCTGCATTCTCAAAGCAGCAGCGACAAGCGTGCGTCTGTCTGTTAAAGGGTGGTGTAACCCCACAAAGTGCACTCCAACCAAAATAAAATAATCTTCTCTTTTTCTGTGTTTGTGTGTGAAATGTATGCGCAGTAGCCGCACCTGCATCCTCAAAGCAGTAGCGACAAGCGTGCGTCTGTCTGTTAAAGGGTGGTGTAACCCCACAAAGTGCGCTCCAACCAAAATAAAATAATCTTCTCTTTTTCTGTGTTTGTGTGTGAAATGTATGCGCAGTAGCTGCACCTGCATCCTCAAAGCAGCAGCGACAAGTGTGTGTCTGTCTGTTAAAGGGTGGTGTAACCCTAAAAGTGCGCTCCACAAAAAATTAAAAATTCTTCTTTTTTTCTGTCTTTGTGAAATGTGTGGACTGTAGCCGCACCTGCATCCTCAAAGCAGCAGCGACAAGCGTGCGTCTGTCTGTTAAAGGGTGATGTAACCCTCAAAGTGCGCTCCAACCAAAATAAAATAATCATCTTTTTTTCTGTTTGTGTGTGAAATGTATGCGCAGTAGCCGCACCTGCATCCTCAAAGCTGCAGCGACAAGCGTGCGTCTGTCTGTTAAAGGGTGATGTAACACTCAAAGTGCGCTCCACAAAAAATAAAAAAATCTTCTTTTTTTTCTGTCTTTTGGAATTGTGTGGGCTGTAACTGCACCTGCATCCTCAAAGCAGCAGCGACAAGCGTGTGTCTGTCTTTTAAAGGGTGGTGTAACCCTCAAAGTGCGCTCCACAAAAAATAAAAAATTCTTTTTTTTTTCTGTCTTTGTGAATTGTGTGCACCTGCATCCTCAAAGCAGCAGCAACAAGCGTGCATCTGTCTGTTAAAGGATTACATCAGTGACAGCATCCAAGTAGGCATGTCAGACAGTCCGTACCTGTACTGGCAGGAAAAAGAGGCAATTTGGAGGCCCCTGTACAAACTGGCTCTATTTTACCTGAGTTGCCCCCCCTCCAGTGTGTACTCCGAAAAAGTGTTTAGTGCAGCCGAGAACCTTGTCAGCGAAAGGCGTAGGAGGTTGCTTCCACAAAATGTGGAGAAGGTGATGTTCATAAAAATGATTTATCAACTCTTCCAGGGAGACCAGCCTCCAGAACGTACAGAGGGACCTGTGGTGGTGGATTCCAGCGGGGAGGAATTAATACTCTGTGAGGATGAGGATGTACACAACACTGAAGAGGGTGAGGAATCGGTGAATGAGGAGGATGAGGATGACATCTTGCCTCCGTAGAACCAGTTTGTGCAGGGACAGATTAATTGCCAGCTTGTTTTGTGGGTGCCCAAACGAACCAATCATTTCAGCCACAGTCGTGTGGCAGACCCTGGCACTGAAATGATTGGTTTATTAAAGTGTGCATGTCCTGTTTATACAACACAAGGGTGGGTGTGAGGGCCCAAGGACAATTCCATCTTGCATCTCTTTTTTTTCTTTGCATTATGTACTGTTTCGGGCCTAGTTTTTCAAACTGCCATCCTTTCTGCCACTGCAGTGTCATTCCTAGATGTGCCACGTGTTTGTGCTGCCCACTCGTGTCGCTTAGCATAGTCATCCAGCTACCTCGGTGCAACCTTTTTGCAACCTCCACGGGAGGTTTCTGTCCTCCCTGAGCTTGCACCTCTTTTTTTTTTCTTTGCATTATGTACTGTTTGGGGCCTAGTTTTTCAAACTGCCATCCTGTCAGCCACTGCAGTGTCACTCCTAGATGGGCCACGTGTTCGTGTCACTTAGCATAGTCATCCAGCTACCTTGGTGCAACCTTTTGGACATATTATGAGGTGTGAGAATAGACTGGAAATGAGTGGAAATTAAGGTTATTGAGGTTAGTAATAGCATAGGAGCAGAAAAACCAACATATTCTGTGATTTTAGCTGGTTTTATGCTTTTTTTCAAAAAAATACAGATCCAAACACAAAACCCAGAACCCAAAACACGGAAGGGTGGTTTTGGCAAAACCAATCCAGATCCAAAACACAAAGAAAGATCCAAATCCAAAACCAAAACACAAAACACGAAAAGTGGCCGGTGCACAGCCCTAGTGATAACAGAGCAAAACGGAGACATGTCGAGTTCGGGGCAGGTAGCTAATGAAGAGAAGTCTAGAATCTGGCCAAGGTTACAGTGGCGTAACTAGGGTATTTGGAGCCCAGGGCAAATTTGAAAAGGGAGGCCCGTCCCGATGTGCGCGCGCTGAAGGGGCGCGCGGCAAAGAATGGGCATGTTCACTTAAAAATGGGGCGTGTCAACATGACACACCACTTTATTTTCACACTGAACATTTCTATCCATATGCACCTTAACCTCAGTAGTACCCCTTATACACTAGCCCCAGTATGCAGTTGTGGTCCCTCTTATGCAGGCCCATAGTTGTGCCCCTTATATAGTATCCCCAGTAGTGGTCCCCCTTATACAGCCCCCAATTAGTTCCCCTTACTCAGTACCCCCAGTAGTGGCCCCCCAAATGCAGTGCCCCATGTAGTGTTCCCCCTTATGCAGTGCCCCCAGTTGCAGTCCCCACAATGCAGTTCGCCCAGTAGCGGTATCCCCTTATGCAGTGCCCTTTATATGGTGCCCTCAGTAGTAGTCCCCCCCTATGCAGTGCCCTTTATATAGTGCCCCCAGCAGTAGTCCCCCCAATGCAGTTTTCCCAGTAGTGCCCCCTTATGCAGGCACCCAGTAGTGATCCCCCCTATCCAGTGCCCCCTGTAGTGGCCCTTCCTATTATTGCCCCCAGTAGTGGTCCCCCGAGTGCAATGCCTCTATTAGTAGGGCCCTTTTATAATGCCCCCAGTGGTAGTTCCCCCCCACAAGTAGTAGTCCCCAGTAGAGGTTCCCCCTCCCGATTAAGTGCCCCCAGTAGTAGCCCCCCCCAGTAGAGGTCCTCCCAATAATGGTGCCCCCAGTAGTAGCCACCCCTCCCCCATTGTGCCCCCACCCCCAGTAGAGGTCCCCCCAGTAGTAGCCACCCCCCTCCCCCCTCCCCCGTTGTGCCCCCAGTAGTGCAGATAGGTTAAAAAAAAAATATATATAAAAATATACTTACTTGAATCCACACTGCTGCTGCTCCGGTCCGCGACGCCGCTCCCACCGCCGCTGCCCGACAGTCCTCCCGGGCTGGCGCGCTCAGCATTATGGGACAGACGTCATGACGTCTGTCCCATTACCCACTGCAGGAGCCGGACGGAAGCCCGGCTCTTGCAGTGGGTGCTGCAGCAGTCAATGAGAGTCTATCTGACTCTCATTGGCTGCTGTTTAACACATGCATCGCCGCCCGCCTCCTAGCGCTATTGGGCAAGCGCTCAGGGGGAGGGAACGGGCTCAGGTGTGCAGCACAGGATCGGCGCTGGAAGCCTTGCGCCGGTCCTGTGTAAATGTGTAGCGCTGACCGCACTCATTGCGGTCGGCGCTACACCGGCTAACTAGGGCTGGCGGGCCGGTACCGTGGCCGGCGGCGCCCCTCTGCGCTGCTGGTCCAACGGCACCCAAGGCACGCACCCCGCTCGCCCTGCCTTTGTTACGCCACTGCAAGGTTAGGATTGGAGAGATCAGAGTGGTCAGAAGCTGTCCAGGTCAATAACAGGTAGCAGTAGCAGGTAAAGGCACAATCTCAAGGACAGGAAATATCACAAGAACCTGGATGTGTTCACTTCCTGCTTTATATTAGGGATGAGCGGGTTCGGTTCCCTGAGAACCGAACCCACCCGAACTTCGGGGATCCGGGGCGATCCGAGCCCAAGCTCGGATCTCCCTGTCTGCCCCGGATCCCTCTCCCGAGGCAAAACCTCGAGATCTGCTGTCGGATCTCGAGGTTTTGCCTCGAGCGGCCATTTAAAAAAAAAATGCCTTTGCCTTTAATGGGCAAAGTGCTGATTGGCTGACAGAGCCATCTGTCTCGGCTCTGAGCCAATCAGCATTATGGTGCTCATTTGCATGTAGCACGGACTCGTGAGATCCGTGCTACATGCATCTGTGTGACTGACAGTGACACAGAGCACAGATGGGTCAGTGAGACCCGTCTGTGCTGCTGTGTATTTCAATGACACAGATGCACGCACGGACCAGGAGATCCGTGCTACTTGCATCTGTGTCATTGACACAGAGCACTGACGGGTCCGTGAGACCCGTCTGTGCTGCTGTGGTAAAAAAAAAAAAAAAACCTGAGTAAAAAAAAAGAAAAAAATGGCGTGCCCCCCCCCCCAAAAAAGAGCAACCAGCCCCGGGCATTAGTAACCCAGTGCTGGGTGTGCTTAAATACAGGGGACAAACAACGTAGGGGTCCCCTGTACTTAAGCACAACCAGCACCGGGCTAGTCAGAACCAGCGCTGGTTGCCAAAATACGGGGGACAAACGACGTAGGGGTCCCCCGTATTCTGCGCAACCAGCTCTGGGCTCTGATCCGGTCCTGGTTCTGGAAATACAGGGGAAAAAAATTAGTAGGGTTCCCCTGTATGTTCCAGAACCAGCACTGGACTTTTTCTAGCGGGGGGCTGATGCCACAGCCAGGGGAGCCCTTTCACCGGGCCCCCCAGCCGCAGCATCAGCCCTGACCACTAGTCAGCCCAGGCCGGGGATCCCTGGAGAGCTGGGGACCCCCCCAATAAAGGGGTCACCCTCTCCAGGGCACCCCAGGCCCAGGCTGATAGCCCGGGGCTATCCCCGCCACCCCTGGTGGCGGTGGGTGGCGGGTTGATTGTGTGGTGTGGTGTAAATAAAGAATATCAAACATTGTCTTTACAAGTAGAACTGCAAGTCCCAGCTAGCCTGCCCCGCATGCTGGTACTTGGAGAACCACAAGTACCAGCATGCAGGGCATTAAGGGCCCACTAGTACCTATAGTTCACCTGTAAAAAAAATGTTTAAAAAAACACAGGACACACACACCGTGACAGTATAAGTTTATTAAACATACATACACACACACACACACACACACACGTACACATACTCACCTATGTAACATCGTCCACTTGTCCGGTTAAGTATCCATAGGGGACCTGTGAAAAAAAACATACTCACCATCTCCTATGCGAGGTTCTGTCCTCTTCGTTCCAAAGTAGGCATCCCCGATCTTGGCAAAAAAACAAAACGAAAACGCGATCCACGAACTTAGTACCGTTCTATAGAACGGTACTTCCCGAATGAGAGCTTAGCGGCGGGGTATCACCATGGAAACCCCGCTGCTAAGCGTTCATTGGCTGAGAGAGGCCATCTCCCGTCTCTCAGCCAATGAACGGCTCCCTCCATTGTAGTCAATGGTGGGAGCCGCAAGGTTATTAAAGTTTACCCTGCGGTTCCCACCATTGACTACAATGGAGGGAGCCGTTCATTGGCTGAGAGACGGGAGATGACCTCTCTCAGCCAATGAACGCTTAGCAGCGGGGTTTCCATGGTGATACCCCGCCGCTAAGCTCGCATTCGGGAAGTACCGTTCTATAGAACGGTACTAAGTTCGTGGATCGCGTTTTCGTTTTTTTTTTTTGCCAAGTCCGGGGATGCCTACTTTGGAACGAAGAGGACAGAACCTCGCATAGGAGATGGTGAGTATGTTTTTTTTCACAGGTCCCCTATGGATACTTTACTGGACAAGTGGACGATGTTACATAGGTGAGTATGTGTACGTGTGTGTGTGTGTGTGTGTGTGTGTATGTATGTTTAATAAACTTATACTGTCACGGTGTGTGTGTCCTGTGTTTTTTTAAAAAATTTTTTTACAGGTGAACTACAGGTACTAGTGGGCCCTTAATGCCCTGCATGCTGGTACTTGTGGTTCTCCAAGTACCAGCATGCGGGACAGGCTAGCTGGGACTTGCAGTTCTACTTGTAAAGACAATGTTTGATATTCTTTATTTACACCACACCACACAATCAACCCGCCACCCACCGCCACCAGGGGTGGCGGGGATAGCCCCGGGCTATCAGCCTGGGCCTGGGGTGCCCTGGAGAGGGTGACCCCTTTATTGGGGGGGGTCCCCAGCTCTCCAGGGATCCCCGGCCTGGGCTGACTAGCGGTCAGGGCTGATGCTGCGGCTGGGGGGCCCGGTGAAAGGGCTCCCCTGGCTGTGGCATCAGCCCCCCGCTAGAAAAAGTCCAGTGCTGGCTCTGGAACATACAGGGGAACCCTACTAATTTTTTTCCCCTGTATTTCCAGAACCAGGACCGGATCAGAGCCCAGAGCTGGTTGCGCAGAATACGGGGGACCCCTACGTCGTTTGTCCCCCGTATTTTGGCAACCAGCGCTGGTTCTGACTAGCCCGGTGCTGGTTGTGCTTAAGTACAGGGGACCCCTACGTCGTTTGTTCCCTGTATTTAAGCACACCCAGCACTGGGTTACTAATGCCCGGGGCTGGTTGCTCTTTTTTGGGGGGGTGCACGCCATTTTTTTCTTTTTTTACACAGGTTTTTTTTTTTTACCACAGCAGCACAGACGGGTCTCACGGACCTGTCATTGCTCTGTGCCAATCACACAGATGCATGTAGCACGGATCTCCCGGGTTCGTGCTACATGCAAATGGGCACCATAACGCTGATTGGCTTCCTGTCTGCCACTGCAGTGCCACTCCTAGATGGGCCACGTGTTTGTGCCGCCCACTTGTGTCGCTTAGCATAGTCATCCAGCTACCTCGGTGCAACCTTTTGGCCTAAAAACAATATTGTGAGGTGTGAGGTGTTCAGAATAGAGTGGAAATGAGTGGAAATTAATGTTATTGGGGTTATTAATAGCGTAGGAACAAAAAAAGGCCCATTTTATGTGATTTCAGCGTTTTTTTTTATTTTTTAAGAAAAAATCCAGATCCAAAACACAAAACCCAGAACCCAAAACACGGAAGGGTGGTTTTGGCAAAACCAATCCAGATCCAAAACACGAAGAAAGATCCAGATCCAAAACCAAAACACAAAACACGAAAAGTGGCCGGTGCACACCCCTACTTTATATACTCACAAGCTTGGAGAAAGATAAAATTGTGAGAGATAAAGGTCCAACAAATCTGCTCCTGTCACTTTCCAGGCTGTGTTTGAAAAATGACAGTTAGGAGCTGATTGGTTGGTACTTTATCTCTCACAATTTTATCTCTTTCCAATCTTTCATTAATACCCTCCACCAGGGCCTGACTGGACATCTGGCACTACTGGCAAATGCCACAAGGGCCAATGGCCTGATGGGCCGGTCAGGTCTGAAAGTCTGACTGAACAGCTCCGTCTCCCGGGACTCTGCTCGGCCGGAATACTGAAATGGGGGCGAGCCAGGAGACCAGGCCTCCGTAACTCGCAGCACAACCAGAGAGATATAACCACACCCCATGAGGCGAGGCCACACCCCATGAGGTGAGGCCATGCATCCTATTACATGAGAGTGTGTGCTTACGGTGCGCACAGAGAAGGGAATGCCAGGGCTGACTTAGAACCTCAGTCCCTCACTACCATCCACAGTCTTTTAGACATTGGCTGTGGCCAGGAAGTGGGGGGGAGAACAAGGACTGTTCAGGAATATCAAGTAAACCAGAAGTAAGGATTAACAAATCTGCATCTGCTGTGCTGAGTTGTATTAAGAGAGGAGACACAGGCCCCAGTCTCTATCCTGTCCTCTCTACCCAGCGGCCAGCAGTGCACTGAGCGCAGCAGACTCTGGGCACTAGAGTAGACACTAGTGCTATGCCAGAGTCTACTGTGCATGGGGAGGTCACCGGGCATATGGAGCGGCAGCCATTTTCCTGGTGATTTCCCTACTGTGGCCCTTCCAGGTGATTTGTACAGGGATGCGCCTGCCAACACAGGACTCCGGAGAGGTAAGTATTTAATTCATGAATGCAGGGTGTGCACACCCTGCAACCATTATAGATACACTCCTGCTGCTATGACTCAATTGGCAGGAGCACTGACTTGAAATCACCAAGGTCCTCTCTCAAAACTCTTTTATTGCCATCTTGTGTTTCTAGCAGAAACCCTGTGCCTGGCCCCACCTCCCACCTCCCTGCATACTGTGCAGTGTGCGGCCAGTGTATCAACAGACGCACTGAGCCTGCACAATCTGTGCGGAGACAGCTGCAGTACCACTTAACTGATTATCACTGATCATTTGATCTCTGGTTCATGCCCCTTTGCACCCCCCCTCCCCTCTGTCACCTGGGACCCTCAGAACGTTCCCTTCAGTTTTTATAATATAATTAACCATTTTGCACTTGGATCCTCTTGTATTTTTGAGCACCTGTGCTGTGATATATATGCACATCCTTTTAACCTGCAGACTGGAAGCTTTTGAACCATGGGCAGCACAAAAATAAAGAGGAGACTGATACCAAACATGTTTCCAAGGAGCCTAACGATAGCTGCCGATGTTCCCCTGGGAGATCGAAAGGTCCCAAGAGCAGGGGGGCAAAGGAGCAATGGCACTGTGAATTCAGTGGACAAACCAGCGGACTGTTGTAACCATTACTATGATGATCATAACCTGTGTATTATTCGAGAGCTGGACATGTCAACACATTATTATTTTTTACAGTGGATATTTTCTGGGTAAGACGTCACACAGAGAGGAAGCACAATAGAACCATAGAAGACCAAAACATGATGATTTTTTTTTTTACTTTTACTCAAAATATGTTTATATAATAATCAAACTTTTTTTACTGGAAAAATATGATAATTAAATTCTATTTATGCTTTTCCGATCCTAAGTTTGACAAGTTATTAATTATGACCTAATAATAGAGGAATGCACTTACACACCTGTCGGCACTGTACTCCATGTAAGCAAGGACTGTATGCTGTTTGTTAAATAAATGAAGCGGAGAGTAGGAAGAGGCAATGGAGGGAGAAACACTGCCCGTAATAAATCAATGTGATTGTTTTGCTTGGAAGGAAAGCATTTGATTGCTGTCACTATGTTTGCTATGAGCTGGAAGGCAAAAAAATTACCTTTTTGCTGAATGAATTATATTCAGTATCCCCTATGTTACTAGATTCCTTATCTGTGCTTGCAAAAGAAACATTCTCATGATCTGTCTTTAATCGGTCCACAAGATGCGCTTACCAGATCTGAGATATCGGGTTCCTTCTAGGTAAGACCTGGAGGCATATTTACTAAAATGCAGGGGTTTTTTTAGAAGTGGAGATGTTGCCCATAGCAGCCAATCAGATTCTAGTTATTATCTTCTAGAAGGTGCTAGATAAGTGATAAGTAGAATCTGATTGGTTGCTCTGGGCAACATCTCTACTTCTAAAAACCCTCACTTTAGTAAATATACTGTACCCCCAGGTCTTTTCTTTGTAAACTCCATTCAGCTGACCAGGAGCCAGGTGCTACACTGTAGCATTATTTTGCAGCGCCGGTCTCCGGGCATCTGTGGAGGAGCCAGCAATGCTGGGAGAGTCTCTGGGGGCAGTCAAGTATCTTCAGGAGTGCTGGGCATGCCCTCAGAGTGATGAAAATGGGATGGGCCATGAGACCACGCCCCTTCCCCATGAGACCACGCCCCCTTTTGGGCATCTATTTGGCGCACAGGGTGACACCGACCCCCTGTGATGCCTCGGTACTACTTAGTTCATCTCACACTGTATTGTGCTCCAGTGCTCTGTATGCCTGTCTTTCACTCTGTCCTGTGTGCTATGCTCTATAGTCCTAATCACCTGGGTGATTAGGACTATACAGCCTCCATGTATTCCTTAAACTTGATATAGGTGATGGGAAGGGATGCGCTGATCTAAATTGCTCTAAAAGGAGTGGTTGCCGCTAGGAGTAAATGAGGGCACTGCCAATCCTCATTTTGTTAGACTTGGTAGATAGAAAGTAGGGAACACCCAGCGCATACAACTCCTTGATTCAAAATGGACCAATAGTAAGT
Source organism: Taudactylus pleione (assembly GCA_031769625.1). Classification (NCBI taxonomy): domain Eukaryota; kingdom Metazoa; phylum Chordata; class Amphibia; order Anura; family Myobatrachidae; genus Taudactylus; species Taudactylus pleione. Next base: position 3,823,362 of record JAUIMM010000847.1, on the reverse strand, counting down.
GGGTATTAATATCACAAATGCTGAATGAATAATCATATATTGGCGTCAGTATTACCTTCAATTAATATATATTGTTTGGGAAACTGCGGTATTGCAATATGATAATAATAACAATTCGATAAAAATTATTAATAAATATAAATAAAACACTCAAATGGGATATTTCTAAATAAAATCAATATTTATTGATAAAAGTGAATAAACCACTTGATTGTGGTTAAATAGAGATACTCTAATATATGGAACTAATACCGGTATAGAACACAATCAGACAGACAAACATTACATATAAACATATACACATATATAACTTTGGCGCTAGATGTGCGCTCTGCAGAGTTATACACTGTATGTGTAAGCGTTTTACTCACTCTGCACAGATGCTTATACCTGTAGTAAATGAGCACACTGTTATTAAAGTTGCTCCAAATAAGATAAAGGTCAGTGCTGCAGGGATAATGATGACTTTCTGACCAACGCGTTTCACCTAGAAGGCTTCCTCAGGATAACAGATCTGTTATCCTGAAGAAGCCTTCTAGGTGAAATGCGTTGATTACAGAGAAGTCGATCCCCTTACAAGCCACAAGAGCAGCCACGAGCTCAGTGCGGCACATCAAGGAAGTCTGCCGGCAGACACACCAGCCCCACGGGACTCATAAGGACTCCTTTTGGAGAGAGATCGCACCCTTGTACATCTGGACTTTATCAGGAGGACTAAGGTAATCACCAACCTCATTGAGGTACACGAGACCTTACCACCTGTCAGCATTGGACAGAAAGTCATCATTATCCCTGCAGCACTGACTTTTATCTTATTTGGAGCAACTTTAATAACAGTGTGCTCATTTACTACAGGAATAAGCATCTATGCAGAGTGAGTAAAACGCTTACACATACAGTGTATCACTCTGCAGAGCGCACATCTAGCACCAAAGTTATATATGTATAGATGTTTATATGTAATGTGTGTCTGTCCGATTGTGATCTATACTGGTATTACTTCCATATATTAGAGTATCTCTATTTAACCACAATCAAGTGGTTTATTCACTTCTATCAATAAATATAGATATTTTTAGAAATATCCCATTTGAGTGTTTTGTTTATATTTATTAATATTTTTTATCGAATTGTTATTATTATCATATTGCAATAATGCAGTTTCCCAAACAATATATATTAATTGAAGGTAATATTGATGCCAATATACGATTATTCATTCAGCATTGGTGATATTAATACCCACTTACTATTTGTCCATTTTGGATCAAGGAGTTGTATGCGCTGGGTGTTCCCTACTTTCTATCTATTCCTTAAACTTGCCTACCCTCCCGATTTGGCCAGGAGCCTCCCGAAAATTGTGTGTTGCTCCCGGCCCCCCGGAAAAGCAGGCAAGCATCCTGGCAGCTGCCGACTCCTCCCCCCCCCCACAGTAATAAGAGAATCCCCCACAGCAGGGGGGGCCGGTGACGCGATTTTCGCTGAATCGCATCATTTTGGCCCTGCCCCCCCGCTGCACAATGCCTGTAATCTCAGCATTGTTTAGTGGGGTGGGGCCTATGGTGGTCCCCCCGCTCCACCCACAAATGTGTTCACACCCATTTGATTTGTCGATCTGGCTGCCCCCTCCCGGAAGGGGCAGCCAGAAAGTCGGCAACCCTGGTATTCCTCCATGTATTCCACTCCAGCATTCCAAGTTGTGCCATCCTGTGTTGTGCTCCACAGTCCTACTCAAACTCCTGTGTTTTTACTCCAGCATTCCTGCAGTGCCTCCATGTCTTGCACTCCAGCATTCCTGCAGTTCCTCCATGTCTTGCACTCCAGCATTCCTGCAGTTCCTCTGTGTCTTGCACTCCAGCATTCCTGCAGTGCCTCCATGTCTTGCACTCCAGCATTTCAACTTGCATCAACCTGTGCTGTGTTCTGCTGTCCCAATCAAAAACCTGAATGCTTACTCCAGAATGTGGGCGAATGAGTATGAATCAATATATGAAGTGGTACAATACAGCAGCTCTTCTTCATGCTAAGTTCCGTTGTGCTTCATCTACAGTAGCACATTGTACATATTGAAAGCTACTGTAGATACTGTGCGGTTAAAGCAGCGGGCTGGCATCTCTGATACAGATTGAGGGGGGTTTTGCTGCATCGGCGGGGTGAATAAGATGCAAATTTAAAGAAAGAGTCACTAAGCTACTCTACTTGGCGTGGCTTTCTCGTGGCAGGCATATATTGAGGCTAGGTGAATGAGGACACATCTGTACATCCATACTGCCCAACATTGGGGAGGACGGGGTTGGGACTTTCGTGAACGCGCCCATAAAAGTGTGTGGCCTCATGACTCACGAGATCACACGACTGTTGCTCACATTTTGGGGGTGTGACTGCTTGTCATGCCCCCAATTTCATCATGCTGGTGGCTATCCCAGCCCTCTGGGAGCTGCAGGGCAGCCCCAGTCCTCTCCCAACACGCATCATCCATTCATCCCAGCTCTGCATGACTATGTAAAGGCAAGTATAACATTTTAATTTGAGTATTAATGGGTGTGAACATTCTATGTTCAGTTAGAAGCTCAATGTGTTCCTAAGTAACAGTTTGAAGCCTCTCGGTCGAAGCAAATTTTACTGAGATTACATCTGTTCACAGAATACCAACAGCACATCTACAATATGCCTAAAGCAAAAGAGAAGTTCTTAATTTTGCAGTTGTTTATATGAAAAATGTTAAATAATGTTTGTCTCTGTCATTAGAAACTGCAGGGTATGCCCAATGTAGAATATTGTGTTCCATCTGTGTTGCGTCTGTATATGATGCCCTGCAAAGGCATGTAAAGGCATGCTGAACAAGTAACAGGCAGCAAGCTATTAATTGGCAGCTAAGATATATATTGCCATTACTGTGTAATAAATAATAGCATTCAATAGCCTAGTGAGAGTATTTATGTTAAGATGTAGTTTGGCAGTCCTTTGAATGATATACTCAATCCACACATAGATTCACACACTCCTCATATAAGCTGTCCAGGTTGGCAGCGGAGTTAAAAGGCAGACACTGGGGGAGATGTACTAAGCCCTGGAAAGTGATAAAGTGGAAAGTGATAAACTACCACCCACCCCGTCACCACCCACAAATGCCACTTCCTGTCAATCACTCTGCGATGGGTCTGCATAGTCACTGCGATCGCAGTGGAGTATTTGCACACACGCACTACGCAGAACGCAACAGTTGGCCGATTGCATGCGTATAAGCAACTGCGTTCCTTGCTGAATAAAGCCCAGATGCACCTGCGCACGCAGGGGGGGTTTCCGAGTACCTAGAAACCCCCCCTGCCCGCCACTCCATCGCAGCCCAGCTTAACAATATATTTTTTTTTGTTTAAAACATGTGAGCCCAGCAACTGTCCCTGGCTGAGCTGCCTGTAGAGGGAGCTTCAGCGCTTGCGCACAGCTCCTCCCGGGCAGTTCCCATAGGACACAGCACACCAGCATTGTTGGAGGCTGAGTCATCGGAGCCTGCTGCGTGACAGTGACCAGCGCTCTCTCCCAGAGCCGCACCACAGGTGGGTGTAATGTTTTACATGTGGTGGGAGGGAGAACTTTGTCAGTGTGCCAGTCTGTGTGTGTACAGGCTTTGTCAGTGTGAGTGTGAGTAGGCTTTGTCAGTGTGTGTGTGTATAGGCTTTGTCAGTGTGTGTGTGTCAGTCTCTGTGTGTGTACTGGCTTTGTCAGTGTGTGTGAGTAGGCTTTATCAGTGTGTGTGTGTACAGGCTTTGTCAGTGTGTGTGCGTACAGGCTTTGTCAGTGTGTGTGTGTCAGTCTCTGTGTGTGTGTACAGGCTTTGTCAGTGTGTGTGTGTACAGGCTTTGACAGAGTGTGTGTGTACAGGCTTTGTCAGAGTGTGTGTGTACAGGCTTTGTCAGTGTGTGTGTGTACAGGCTTTGTCAGTGTGTGTGAGTAGGCTTTGTAAGTGTGTGTGTGTACAGGCTTTGTCAGTGTGTGTGTGTCAGTCTCTGTGTGTGTACAGGCTTTGTCAGTGTGTGTGTGTCAGTCTCTGTGTGTGTGTACAGGCTTTGTAAGTGTGTGTGTGTATAGGCTTTGTCAGTGTGTGTGTATACAGGCTTTGTCAGTGTGTGTGTGTTAGACTCTCTGTGTGTGTATAAGCTTTGTCAGTGTGTGTCAGTCTCTGTGTGTGTGTATAGGCTTTGTCAGTGTGTGTGTGTGTATAGGCTTTGTCAGTGTGTGTGTCAGTCTGTGTGTGTGTGTGTGTGTGTGTGTGTGTGTGTGTATAGGCTTTGTCAATTCAATTTAAGGCAAAATCATTATTCATTTCTGCAGATCACTGTTGCTTGTTTCTTTGTAGTGTGTGTATAGGCTTTGTCAGTGCAGTGTCTGTCAGTGTGTGTGTGTGTGTGTGTGTGTCAGTCTGTGTATAGGCTTTGCCAGTGCAGTGTCTGTCAGTGTGTGTGTGTCTAGGCTTTGTCAGTGTATATGTGTGTCAATGTGTGTATATGCTTTGTCAGTGCAGTGTGTGTGTATAGGCTTTGTCAGTGCAGTGTGTCTGTGTCAGTGCAGTCTGTGTCAGTGTGTGCGTCTGTGTGCGTGTATATGTCACTGTGTATGTTTGCGGTGCCGCCTTTTTATTTCTTCAAGGAGCTGAAAAGCTCCATATAAATATTGTCAAGAAGACTCCAAATAAAAAAGTTCAACACCCGGGGTGCAGATCCTAAGAACTAAGCAGACCGCTCAGTCTTGAACATACAATCACATACAGGCAGCGCTCCTCAGGTACTCAATAATCCAAGCTTGTTAATCCATTACTGTGCAACGTTTCAGATGCAGTTATTACATATTTCGTCAAGGCATTGATGAAATATGTAATAAATTCATCTGAAACGTTGCACAGTAATGGATTAACAAACTTGGATTATTGAGTATTGATTATTGAGTACCCGAGGAGTGCTGCCTGTATGTGGTTAGATTTTTTGCCATTGGTTTTGTAACCAAGTATTGGAAACCCCCCTTTCAAAATCCTGCGTTTGCCACTGAGACGTGTCATAATCTTTCCCGATTAACAGCTTTACTATGGACCATTAGAGACACTCTCCCTAAATTGGACTGAATGATACATTCTTGCAAACAGTGGTGATTACAATTCATCTCTGGCTACAAATCTACCAACTAATGTTCCCACTCATTTAAAGGACTCTTCAGCTTTAATAACCACTCATTTGCGATTGGTGCATTTTATTATTGATCTCCTGCTTTAGGTTGCACTGTAAGGATAATTGGATTTATGTAGCAAATATATATATTTAATACTATAAAAAAGGGGCGCTTGTGTTGGTGCTAAATAAAAATTTAGGAATAAAAAAAAAAAAAAAAACTTGGGGAATAACGTCATCATACCGCGCCGCTGAGCAAAAGACTAAGACACCCACGGAGCAAACCTGCCGAGAACGACGAACTAGATACATACGGAGGAAACCAGTCAGCACACGGCGAATAACAGCTGAAAAGGTAGGCAGATATAGGGAAAGCAATAGGGCTAAAGAAAAGAACTGAAATGTCCAAAAGATGGTGCACTAGAAAATCCTTGTATTAATTTAAAACATAACTTAACATAACATAACTTAACCAACGCGGCATTTCGCTAGAAGCTTTTTCAAAAGCTTCTATCGAAACGCCGCGTCGGCCCTGCGGCGTGCCTCGCTTCTCCTATTATGTCCAATTATAATAACATATATGTTTGAATGAAATGATAGCCAGTTAGAACCTGAGAAGGTTTTATATTAAATTTCTATTGACAGCTCGATTTATGTCAGATTTCCTGAGAGGGCTGTAATATTGAATCTGTACTGATAGTGTGACCCATGTCAGATTTCCATAGGTTTACCATTAGAGTACTGCTATTTGTGAGCTCCTGTCTGAATACATGAGAGACCTATTATAGGATTGCTCTCTTATTCTATACACAAACAGGAGACAATAATACAACAGTAGACTCAGCCATACATGATCCTTTCCACTGGACTTCTTTTGCCAGTGATAAAGTTGGGTGCATGTAGATGAAATACCGAATACCGATTTGCATACTCATTTCCCAGAAGGCTATAAATCAGATAGCACATATTTATATAAGTACTATAAATCAGATAGCACATATTTCTCTGAACAAGAGTCAGCACAATTCTGAGCAAATGCTATATGTTATGTGTTACCATTTACTCCTCACTTATGTGAACTGATATGTGAAAGCACCAATCACACTTGAATAAACATTCACCATTAGGGTAATAACGTTTTAGGAGGACCACTTATCAATACTTTATTGACAATAGTGTGTACAAAAAACAGATATACTTCTGGTTCAATAAATGGTTGACTCCCATACATTATGTATTAAACAAATGGATTCCTGCTATTCACTGTAAGGAATTACAAAGAATTACAGTAAGTGCTTCACCACAAACTAACTTTGCTTAGCTGTCACCTTTGAATGTAATACATTGGATACTGGCTGATCTACTAAATGGTGCTAATCCTTTAATTTATATGACTTGTCATTTTGAAATATGATGAATGGTTTCTGACCAAATGCAAGGATGCTGCATTTATTTTAAGACACACTTTTCATTCTTTGTCACACTATATTTTTAACCGATTTTCGCTATTTTTTGATATTATTGAACAATAAAAGTTATGTTTTAATTTAATACAAGGATTTTCTAGTGCACCACCTTTTGGACATTTCAGTTCTTTTCTTTAGTCCTCTTGATATTTCTCAATAAGTCCGTGGTAGCACCCCCTTTCCTTTGATTATGAATACAGGATATTGTGGGGAACTATAAAAACACACATTATATTCTATAGTTCTTGTGTGACTGGGCCACACCCATCTTTCAGATATAGGGATAGCAAGTTAATTTCAAATCTGAAGCTTTTCATGCAAGGCCAGTACTGACACCATTGGAACCCCTGCACTTCCCAGCATGGACTATATGCACAATAAAGGCTATAAACATTTTTATACTAACCTTTTTTCCCTTTACAGGTATTGTATACTCTTCTTATTTTAATATTATTACGTTTAATTTTTTAATTTATATCTCATTATTTTAATATTCATTTTCACTTTTTTCATTTAAATTTATTTTTTATTTTTATTAATTTTTTTTAATTTTTATATTATTTTATTTTATTTGGTCTAATTTTTATAGTCTTTTATATTTCCCATCATTTACCTATTTTTTTTTAAATTCCTTAATTTTTATTTAGCATCAACACAACTGCCCCTTTTTTATATTATTATCGTAATACTTTTGTAAGTGGAGCTCTTATGTAATAACAAACCATTAGCACAGTGTAATTTCTAACTTTCATTGAATATATATATTTGCTGATTCCAGAATAAAAGATGTCTCCGATTATACCTATGCACTTTAAATGTTATGTGATATTGGGGTATATTTACTAAAGTGAGAGTTTTTAGAAGTGGAGAGGTTGCCCATAGCAACCAATAAGATTCTAGCTATTATCTTCCAGAAGGTGTAGTTAAATGTTAAGTAGAATCTGATTGGTTGCTATGGGCAACATATCCATTTCTAAAAACTCTCACTTTAGTAAATATACCCTGTAATCACTGCAATAGTGGTTAGATTAATTTTATTTTTATATATATATATTTCTTTATTTTGTTTAGTGCAATTTTATGTATATGTAGTAACTCATAAAGGTGGATTTGACAGTGTTTCAGTCTACTTATCTATTTATTGATACTACTTGTTCTTCAGTGATATGTATTACCCACATTTGAAGATATTTGAAGCTGCAGTCACAAAACTTTGTAAACTTTCTTTACACTATCAATCAATTGGGAGGTTAGTGCCAGATTTTTCTAGTCCTTAATTGTTGCTTCAGTATGTTTGTTTGTGGCAGTTCTGTCCTGCTTCATGTTCCCCTCCATTCTCATACTCCTCCCCTGCACAGTAAAGTGAGAACAGATTAATAGGCACCAATTATTTACTGCCAAGACATTATTTCCAGATATTTATATCTGCTGATAACCAAGGATGAACAAGGTACCTGCACAGTATCCTGGACTCCTAGGATGATTCAATATAAGTAACTTCCCATCCCCTATCCTTCCCATCCTGGTCCACCGCATCCATGTGTGTCACATCCTCTGTGGGTGTCTCTGCTCCCCTCTTGTGTCTGTCTCTTTCACCTCCTTTGTCTTCCAATGGATTCTAATCACTAATGTTTTGCTCACCATGATGTAGTGGTGCCGTGAAAAAATACTGAGGGCCTAAGGTCACTGTCTACTGATAAAGTTTGGAAACTACTGGCCTAGATACTCTGTGGGCCTGATTCAGAGCCGCTCGTAAGCGGCCGCTCGTTCGCTCCCAGCGATGTTCGCACAACTGCGCCTGCATATGGGTTGTATTATGCATGCGCAAACCAGTCATTGCGGTCGGAAATTGTGTGCTCGCAAAATAGCGAATGCCTGCTAATTTGAGTGACAGAATGAGGCGTTTGTGGGTGGTAACAGGGGAAGGTGCTTGAAAACAGAGAGTGGAGATCCGAACGCAGGCATGCCAAGCGGTCAAAACGGGCGTTTTAAGGGTGTGCATAATTAACAAAGAAGAGTCATCGACCACGTCACTTGGTTGTCTTTTAGCCTGAACTGCTCGCATGATTGCTGTAGGAAAATCCTACCACAAGCACTGCGAGCAGTTCATACGCCTTTTGATGTACTCAATTAATCTAATAAATAGCGGAGATGACGTAGGATGCGAGTGGCCAGGGGGCGTTTTTTTAAAAATAGCGAGCGCATGTTTCGTTCGCTCGTTCAGCTATAGAGGCGCCAACAGACCGCAAAGAGCGAGCGCTCTATTTAAATATCCAGCCCGTTTTTCTGAACGAGCGAGCGCAAATAGCATCCGGCTCTGAATCAGGCCCTGTATCCCCTCTTGATGTGTTTGTCAATAAATATACTTTGGAGTTGGCTTTTACTCAATGTTGATTATTATTGTTAGAGTATTATACTATGGTACTGAGAACATTGCAGTGCCTTAAAAATAAAAGATTATAATAAAATGTTTACCGGTACTTTGTTGACCCCAGGTCTTGTACACACAACTCTTTTTGTGGCCACTATGGCTTCAGTTAATGGGCCGCACAAAGGAAAGTTTAATTAAATAATCTGCTTCAAATACTATCAGTCAAAATGTAATAAGCTCAGTAGAGGATATAATAGATATGCATTCAAAATCTCTAGGCAAATGGCAAGGTTCAATTGTCAGAACACAAAGCAAGGGTCAGGAACGTTTCCACAAAAACAATAAAATACAGCTCAGAATTCATGATCTACAAAAGGCGCCAAATAATGCCAGGCACTGACCCTTAATATAATCTCCATGGATACTGTGCTACAGAACAAATACCACTAATACACAAGTCTGGCAAACTACAGTGATAATACAATCATGTGGATTATAAATGATTATCATATAATTGTTATGCATGAGAGAGGACCTCTTACTTTTGAATTAATGTGCTTTTTACATAGAGATTCATCTTTATTTCATACTATACTAGGGATGTGCAGGCTCTGATAGGTTCGAGTTTGTCCAGGAATGATGATGTTCGTCCATGCAAGATGACGTTTTGCCTCTTTCTGAGTTCCGTTTTTTTGGAGGGAAAAATCCGAACTCAACGTGCAAACTCGAACCTATCCGAGCCTGCACATCCTTACTCTATACATACTATGGGTTGTCTTTGTTCATTAGATTCATTCAGCAGGAGAACAGTGACCTAAGCCAATTAGGAGTGAGGCTACAGTTACACAGTGTGTATCTCTCACGCCTAGTCTCCATGGAAGAGGAGCTACAATGAATGGGCAACATCTAGTAGCAGCTTCTTACCTGAAAGATGCCGGTTACTGAGCCTCTATCATAGTAATGGACTACAAGAGTGTCGCTTGGGTACTATGTCATAGCCAAGTGCCACGCTCTCAAGAATAGACGATGCCAAGAATATGACGAGACTAATGAATGGAAGAAAATATAAGGGGGTAGGTATATGCCTAGTATATTTAAAACAAAGAGCAATAAGAGAAACTCAGTTTAATTCAGAAATACAAATAGTTTAAGCTATTTGAGCTGAAATCAAATCAAACACACTTTAAAAGTGTTAATGGATATGAAAAGCTGCTGTTTTAGTAGGGATGTGCGCCGACCCCCGTGTTTTGGTTTTGGTTTTGGATCTGTATCTCCTTCAAGGTTTTGGATCTGGATTTGGTTTTGCAAAACCACCCTGAAGGGTTTTGGTTTTGGTTTTGGATCTGAATTTTTTAACAAAAAATAGATAAAAAGTTTTAAAAACAGCTAAAATCATGTAATTTATGCAATCCAAAACCCGAAATTCAGATCTAAAATCCGAATTCTGAACTGCAAAAAAGATCAGAACAGTGACCTGGATTTATGCGGATCTCCTCAGCAGATCAGAACCGCAACTCGGATTTACCCGGATTCACGAAATTCGGGTGGATTCGGATTTCTTGAGAACCAAACCACAAATCTCTACTTTTTAGTAAAACAGAAGTGTAGCAAGAACCAGGGGAAGAGTGGTTGATTGATATACAGTAGGTAGGTTGGTATAGTAGGAATGCACTCAAGATACTGTAGCATTACAAATCATCTATCCCTAAACATAGCTATAAATACAACATACATTTACCCCTGTTTTTCTTTCTTTCTTGAATTCAATTTTATTTACATAATTTTGTCACATTTAGGTCATAAAAAATCAATAACCAGACACTTTTTTTTACCTATATAGTTCAAAGAGAAATATATTCATGGAAATAGTTCAGCAGTCGCACTGCAACCCCTATTGGGTAGCATCCTCATAACACCGCTCTAATCGAATGAGCCCCGAGTCGGCCCTATTGATATATGAGCCCTGCTAATAGATTTGATAAAGGTTTTTCTGGGGTTTGTTTGTATAATAGGCCTTAACACTATTTTGGTTACATTGAACACAAATACAGTTTTTACATTATTAGTAGGGGTGAGCGGGTTCGGATTTCTGAAATCCGAACCCCCCCGAGCCCCCCCGATCCGAGTCCGATCCGAGTCAGGCTCGACTTTTCCCGCCTGACTCGGATTCTGAAATCGAGGCAAAACGTCATCTTCCCGCCTTCCGAGTCTCGCGGGTTTTGGATCCTATATAAGGTACCCACGTCGGCGCCATTTTCTCACTCGGCTGTGGACAGTGAAGAGGGAGGGTGGGAGTTAGGGCTGTGTAGTGTAGTGTAGTGTAGTGCTGCTGTTGTCCACTACTTCAAAGTCCATAGGGGCTGGCTGTGTTGTGCTGTGCTGCTGTTGTTAATAGGGGCTGTGTCCACTACTCCAAAGTCCATAGGGGCTGGCTGGACTGTGTTGTGCAGTCAGTTCTCCATAGGGGCTGTGTCCACTCCAAAGTCCTGTGCAGTGTCCCAGTCCTAAAGAGGTGCTGTAGTGTTGTCCAGGGGGTGCTCTGTCCATCAGGGGTGCTCCCCCCAAGTGCTAAAAATATAATATATTTTCTGTGTTTGTGAATTGTGTGCGCAGTAGCCGCACGTGCATCAACAAAGTAGTGCCAAGCGTGCGCCTGTGTCATAAGTAAAGGGCCGGCTGGCTTGACCGTTAAAGGGTGCTGTAACCCCCGAAAGTACACTCCAGTCCAAACCAAAAAAAAATTATTTTCTGTGTTTGTGAATTGTGTGCGCAGTAGCCGCACGTGCATCAACAAAGTAGTGCCAAGCGTGCGCCTGTGTCATAAGTAAAGGGCCGGCTGGCTTGACCGTTAAGGGTGCTGTAACCCCCGAAAGTACACTCCAGTCCAAACCAAAAAAAAAATTATTTTCTGTGTTTGTGAATTGTGTGTGCAGTAGCCGCACGTGCATCAACAAAGTAGTGCCAAGCGTGCGCCTGTGTCATAAGTAAAGGGCCAGCTGGCTTGACCGTTAAGGGTGCTGTAACCCCCGAAAGTACACTCCAGTCCAAACCAAAAAAAAAATTATTTTCTGTGTTTGTGAATTGTGTGCGCAGTAGCCGCACGTGCATCAACACAGTAGTGCCAAGCGTGCGCCTGTGTCATAAGTAAAGGGCCGGCTGGCTTGACCGTTAAGGGTGCTGTAACCCCCGAAAGTACACTCCAGTCCAAACCAAAAAAAAAAATATTTTCTGTGTTTGTGAATTGTGTGCGCAGTAGCCGCACGTGCATCAACAAAGTAGTGCCAAGCGTGCGCCTGTGTCATAAGTAAAGGGCCGGCTGGCTTGACCGTTAAAGGGTGCTGTAACCCCCGAAAGTACACTCCAGTCCAAACCAAAAAAAAATTATTTTCTGTGTTTGTGAATTGTGTGCGCAGTAGCCGCACGTGCATCAACAAAGTAGTGCCAAGCGTGCGCCTGTGTCATAAGTAAAGGGCCGGCTGGCTTGACCGTTAAGGGTGCTGTAACCCCCGAAAGTACACTCCAGTCCAAACCAAAAAAAAAATTATTTTCTGTGTTTGTGAATTGTGTGCGCAGTAGCCGCACGTGCATCAACAAAGTAGTGCCAAGCGTGCGCCTGTGTCATAAGTAAAGGGCCGGCTGGCTTGACCGTTAAGGGTGCTGTAACCCCCGAAAGTACACTCCAGTCCAAACCAAAAAAAAATTATTTTCTGTGTTTGTGAATTGTGTGCGCAGTAGCCGCACGTGTATCAACAAAGTAGTGCCAAGCGTGCGCCTGTGTCATAAGTAAAGGGCCGGCTGGCTTGACCGTTAAGGGTGCTGTAACCCCCGAAAGTACACTCCAGTCCAAACCAAAAAAAAAATTATTTTCTGTGTTTGTGAATTGTGTGCGCAGTAGCCGCACGTGCATCAACAAAGTAGTGCCAAGCGTGCACCTGTGTCATAAGTAAAGGGCCGGCTGGCTTGACCGTTAAGGGTGCTGTAACCCCCGAAAGTACACTCCAGTCCAAACCAAAAAAAAAATTATTTTCTGTGTTTGTGAATTGTGTGCGCAGTAGCCGCACGTGCATTATCAAAGTAGTGCCAAGCGTGCGCCTGTGTCATAAGTAAAGGGCCGGCTGGCTTGACCGTTAAAGGGTGCTGTAACCCCCAAAGTACACTCCAGTCCAAACCAAAAAAAAAATTATTTTCTGTGTTTGTGAATTGTGTGCGCAGTAGCCGCACGTGCATCAACAAAGTAGTGCCAAGCGTGCGCCTGTGTCATAAGTAAAGGGCCGGCTGGCTTGACCGTTAAAGGGTGCTGTAACCCCCGAAAGAACACTCCAGTCCAAACCAAAAAAAAATTATTTTCTGTGTTTGTGAATTGTGTGCGCAGTAGCCGCACGTGCATCAACAAAGTAGTGCCAAGCGTGCGCCTGTGTCATAAGTAAAGGGCCGGCTGGCTTGACCGTTAAGGGTGCTGTAACCCCCGAAAGTACACTCCAGTCCAAACCAAAAAAAAAATTATTTTCTGTGTTTGTGAATTGTGTGCGCAGTAGCCGCACGTGCATCAACAAAGTAGTGCCAAGCGTGCGCCTGTGTCATAAGTAAAGGGCCGGCTGGCTTGACCGTTAAGGGTGCTGTAACCCCCGAAAGTACACTCCAGTCCAAACCAAAAAAAAAATTATTTTCTGTGTTTGTGAATTGTGTGCGCAGTAGCCGCACGTGCATCAACAAAGTAGTGCCAAGCGTGCGCCTGTGTCATAAGTAAAGGGCCGGCTGGCTTGACCGTTAAAGGGTGCTGTAACCCCCAAAGTACACTCCAGTCCAAACCAAAAAAAAAATTATTTTCTGTGTTTGTGAATTGTGTGCGCAGTAGCCGCACGTGCATCAACAAAGTAGTGCCAAGCGTGCGCCTGTGTCATAAGTAAAGGGCCGGCTGGCTTGACCGTTAAAGGGTGCTGTAACCCCCGAAAGTACACTCCAGTCCAAACCAAAAAAAAATTATTTTCTGTGTTTGTGAATTGTGTGCGCAGTAGCCGCACGTGCATCAACAAAGTAGTGCCAAGCGTGCGCCTGTGTCATAAGTAAAGGGCCGGCTGGCTTGACCGTTAAGGGTGCTGTAACCCCCGAAAGTACACTCCAGTCCAAACCAAAAAAAAAATTATTTTCTGTGTTTGTGAATTGTGTGCGCAGTAGCCGCACGTGCATCAACAAAGTAGTGCCAAGCGTGCGCCTGTGTCATAAGTAAAGGGCCGGCTGGCTTGACCGTTAAAGGGTGCTGTAACCCCCGAAAGTACACTCCAGTCCAAACCAAAAAAAAATTATTTTCTGTGTTTGTGAATTGTGTGCGCAGTAGCCGCACGTGCATCAACAAAGTAGTGCCAAGCGTGCGCCTGTGTCATAAGTAAAGGGCCGGCTGGCTTGACCGTTAAAGGGTGCTGTAACCCACAAAGTACACTCCAGTCCAAACCCAAAAAAAAATTATTTTCTGTGTTTAGCCGCACGTATATATCAAATCGATATAACATAAATGGAGGACCAAACTTTCTCCGATAAAAATAAAATAGAGAAAGATCAAGAACCACTTCCTCCTAGTGCTGAAGCTGCTGCCACTAGTCATGACATAGACGATAACATGCCATCAACGTCGTCTGCCAAGGCCGATGCCCAATGTCATAGTAGAGGGCACATACAATCCCAAATGGCAAAGTTCAGGAAAATGACCTTGAATAAGACATTTAAATCAGCTGAAGAGAAACGTAAACTTGCCAATATGCCATTTACGACACGGAGTGGCAAGGAACGGCTAAGGTCGATCCCTAGTATGTTCATGACTAGTGGTTCAGCTTCACATGACGATGGAAGCCCTCCTCCCACTAAAAAAATCAAAAGAGTTAAGCTGGCAAAAGCACAGCGAAGAACTGTGCTTTCTAAGAAGATATCACAAATCCCCAAGGAGAGTCCAAGTGTGGTGGTGGTTGCGATGCCTGACCTTCCCAGCACTGGACGGGAAGAGGTGGCTCTTTCCACCATTTGCACGCCCCCTGCAAGTGCTGAAAGGAGCACCCACAGTCCACTTGCTGATATGCAAATTGAAGATGTCACTGTTGAAGTACAACAGGATGAGGATACTGGTGTAGCTGGCGCTGAGGAGGAAGTTGGCGAGGAGGATTCTGATGGTGATGTGGTTTGTTTAAATCAGGCTCCGGGGGAGACAGTTGTTGTCCGTGGGATGAAAAAGCCCATCACGGTCATGCCTGGGCAGAAGACCAAACATTCCACCTCTTTGGTCTGGCAATATTTCTATCCAAATCCGGACAACAACTGTCTTGCCATATGTACCATATGTAAAGGTGAAATAAGTAGGGGTAGGGACGTCAACCACCTAGGAACATCCTCCCTTATACGGCACCTGCAGCGCGTTCATAAAAAGTTACTGTCAAGTTCAGAAACTTTGGCTAAGACCGTAAGCAGTCCAGGGACACCTAAATCCCGTTGTCCTGTTGTATCCAAGCGCCTGCAAACCACACCGTCAACTCCCTCCTCGTCAATTTCCTCCTTAGTTAGGATCGGAAGTAGTCCTGCAGGCCATGTCACTGGCATGACTGACTCTCCTATCCGGGATTCCTCCGGAGGATCCTGCATTGCTACGCCTACTGCTGCCGCTGCTGCTGTTGCTGCTGCTGGGAGTCGTTCATCATCCCAGAGAGGAAGTAGGAACACCACTACTTTTACTAAACAATTGACCCTCCAACAGTCCTTAGCGAGGAGGATGAAGTACGACAGCAGTCATCCTGAAGCAAAACGTATAACTGAGGCCTTGACTGCTATGTTGGTGTTAGACGTGCGTCCGGTATCCGCCATTAGTGCAGTGGGATTTAGACAATTGATGGAGGTAGTGTGTCCCCGGTTCCAAATCCCGTCTAGATTCCACTTCACTAGGCAGGCGATACCGAGACTGTACAGAAACGTCAGAAAAAGTGTCCTCAGTGTCCTGAAAAATGCCATTGTACACAATGTCCACTTAACCACGGACATGTGGACAAGTGGAACAGGGCAGACTAAGGACTATATGACTGTGACAGCCCACTGGGTAGATGTATCACCTTACGCAGCAACAGCAGCAGCGTCACCAGTAGCAGCATCTCAGAAATGCCAGCTCGTTACAAGGCAGGCTACGCTGTGTATCACCGGTTTCAGTAAGAGGCACACCGCCGACAACCTCTTAGAGAAACTGAGGGAAATCATCGCCCAGTGGCTTACCCCACTTAGACTCTCCTGGGGATTTGTGATATCTGACAACGCCACCAATATTGTGCGGGCATTACATCTGGGCAAATTCCAGCACGTCCCATGTTTTGCTCACACAATAAACTTGGTGGTGCAGAATTTTCTGAAAAGCGACAGGGGCGTGCAGGAGACGCTTTGGGTGGCCCGAAAAATTTCTGGCCACTTTCGCCATTCAGCGACTGCGTGCCGAAGACTGGAGCGCCAGCAAACACTCTTGAACCTGCCCCGCCATCACCTGAAGCAAGAGGTTGTGACGCGGTGGAACTCAACCCTCTATATGCGTCAGAGGATGGAGGAGCAGCAAAAGGCCATACAAGCCTATACATCCACCTATGACATAGGCAAAGGAGGGGGTATGCACCTGACTCAAGCGCAGTGGAGAATGATTTCCGTGTTGTGCAAGGTTCTCCAGCCCTTCGAACTTGCCACACGTGAAGTCAGTTCAGACACTGCCAGCTTGAGTCAGGTCATTCCCCTCATCAGGCTTTTGCAGAAGCAGCTGGAGAAAGTGAAGGAGGAGCTAAGACGGAGCGATTCCGCTCGGCATGTGGGACTTGTGGATGAAGCCCTTCATTCGCTTTGCCAGGATTCCAGGGTGGTCAATCTGTTGAAATCAGACCACTACGTTTTGGCCACCGTGCTCGATCCTAGGTTTAAAGCCTATGTGGTGTCTCTCTTTCCGGCCGACACAAGCCTGCAGAGGTGCAAAGACCTGCTGGTGAACACACTGTCAGCTGAAGCGGAACGTGACACGTCAACGGCTCCTTCTTCATTTTCTCCTGCAACTGGGGCTGCCAGGAAAAAACTTAGGTATCCTAAGCAACCCGCTGGCGGTGATGCAGGGCAGGCAGGACCAAGTTTGGACATCTGGTCCGGACTGAAGGACCTGGCAACAATTTCTGACATGTCTACTGTCACTGCATATGATACTGTCACCATTGACAGAATGGTGGAGGATTACATCGGTGACAGCATCCAAGTAGGCATGGCAGACAGTCCATACCTGTACTGGCAGGAAAAAGAGGCAATTTGGAGGCCCCTGTACAAACTGGCTCTATTTTACCTGAGTTGCCCCCCCTCCAGTGTGTACTCCGAAAGAGTGTTTAGTGCAGCCGGGAACCTTGTCAGCGAAAGGCATAGGAGGTTGCTTCCACAGAATGTGGAGAAGATGATGTTCATCAAAATGAATTATCAGCTCTTCCAGGGAGACCAGCCTCCAGAAGGTACAGAGGGACCTGTGGTGGTGGATTCAAGTGGGGACGAGTTAATACTTTGTGAGGATGAGGATGTACACACTGAAGAGGGTGAGGAATCGGTGGATGAGGAGGATGAGGATGACATCTTGCCTCCATAGAGCCAGTTTGTGCAGGGACACATTAATTGCCAGCTTGTTTTGTGGGGGCCCAAACGAACCAATCATTTCAGCCACAGTTGTGTGGCAGACCCTGGCGCTGAAATGATTGGTTTGTTAAAGTGTGCATGTCCTGTTTATACAACATAAGGGTGGGTGGGAGGGCCCAAGGACAATTCCATCTTGCACCTCTTTTTTTTCTTTGCATTATGTACAGTTTGGGGCCTAGTTTTTCAAACTGCCATCCTGTCTGCCACTGCAGTTTCACGCCTAGATGGGTCACGTGTTTGTGCCGCCCACTCGTGTCGCTTAGCATAGTCATCCAGCTACCTCGGTGCAACGTTTTGGACATAAAAACACTATTGTGAGGTGTGAGGTGTTCAGAATAGACTGGAAATGAGTGGAAATTAAGGTTATTGAGGTTAATAATAGCACAGGAGCAGAAAAACCTACAAATTCTGTGATTTTAGCTGTTTTTATGCTTTTTTTAAAAAAAATACAGATCCAAAACACAAAACCCAGAACCCAAAACACGGAAGGGTGGTTTTGGCAAAACCAATCCAGATCCAAAACACGAAGAAAGATCCAGATCCAAAACCAAAACACAAAACACGAAAAGTGGCCGGTGCACACCCCTAATTATTAGTAATACTAAAGGGACCAGGTATATGTGTGTCACCTCTGTCCCACCCTGCACCGTGCTCTTTTCCACACTGCCTACAGCTCTGTTCCCCCACTCCCTTCTCTGTACCCACTGTATATACTTAGTCCGGTCCCTTCCTGGTATGGTGTGATCCTCTGTCCAGGTCTGTCTGCTTGCTCGCTGCAGTAGGAGCCTTTTGAGGGGCTCCCATTATGCATGTAGGAGACAAGACAGACCTTAGCGAATAATTATATAGATTGTATCATTACTATTATTATCAGGGGCGTAACTCCCAGAGACAATGGA
Organism: Taudactylus pleione; assembly: GCA_031769625.1. NCBI lineage: Eukaryota > Metazoa > Chordata > Amphibia > Anura > Myobatrachidae > Taudactylus > Taudactylus pleione. The sequence continues at coordinate 3,804,797 of JAUIMM010000847.1, read as the reverse complement.
GGCGCCTGCCTCCGGGCGCCAAGCCCTGAAGGGGCTCCTCCATCTATAGCATGTACAGCAGCAATAGTGTGATTCACAGAGGAAAATGAGTGAGACCGCTGATCTTCCATTGTAGCTCTGCAGCAACGTACCCGCTGCTGCAGCATTGATTAGCTCTGTCCCGGGAGCCCTGCTAACACCTGCAAACTGAAGAAGTGTGCAAACTTCTTAAACCAGTCCCAATGAAAACAAGAATGCGCATCTGCGATAGAGCTGTGAACACCAGGTTGTTGCACCACAACTCTGTTATTAAATGTCAAGCACCACAAAACCAGGTGTCCCAGTAGCCTGAGAATCTGCAATGAAGAAGGAAGGCTCCCATCTGTGCTGCAGCAAGCAACAGTGCACCCGTCACTGCTGCTGGACAGTGTGCTGGGACCTGAGACACCTATCCCAGGGACCACCAGTACAGAGAGCCACACACTGGTAACCGCCGATTATGCATCACAACAAACGACTGCTCACCAGCATACAGTATGCTGCTGCAGAGGTGGTTGAAACTCTGTGATTCTGTCTGACACTGACCCACCACCTGGAGCCATGGAACAAAATGTATATATTAGGTATAATGGTATATGAGCATCTGTGACTGATTCGGTGCTGCCAAGGCTAAAAGCCACAGCGAAACGCATGTCGGTGTCCTGCTGTATATCCGATGCCTCATGTACATATTGTGAATACTACATATATATGTTTGTACCTATAAACTAATGTTAGGAGAACTATACCTGGGTCTTGACACTGCAAGAACCTGGGGCTTGGTAGCACTAAATCAGGCACAGACTCTCTTATTCATTTATACCTGATATGTAAATTATCATACACCTCTAGGCCCCATGGAATCATCTTCATATATTCTTTCCAGGTGTGATTGCGTGGGTATATTTGTTTTTTTTTGGGGGGGGCGCCAAACTCTAAATTGCCTCCGGGCAACTGGAATGAACTTACGCCCCTGATTATTATTATATGTTATTAATATAGTGCCACAAGGTGTCTGAGTGTACAGAGATAAAACAGCACAATTAGTCATTGTATAAACATGGGATAACAATTAATACAGTATATGACCAAAGACAGAAGGGAATATGGAGGAAGCGAATAGCTTGTTAACATAACTCACTATGACTAGTAAAAGCAGAAAAATATTTTGTTAGGATAGTGATAGGCTTAAATCAGCAATCAATTAACTAGTACCAAACTAGTGAGTTGAGGGTGACAGCCAAAGTCATAGTGGCATGTGGGAGAGAGAGAGAGAAAAACAAGGGCACACTGGTGGCAGGCATGGCTATGAGGAAAGGGTGAGGGAAATGGGCTTTCACTCGAAGTAGTGCTTTTTGTAAATAAGCATGAGGGCTTACACACTAAGCAGTGCTTTTTGTACCACTGCTTGCTTGTCTCTGCTGACGCTGCTCTCACTTCCCTTTTGTACCACTGCTTGCTTGTCTTTGCTGATGCTGCTCTGACTTCCCTTTTATTGGCGGCTGTCTTTGCTGTCACTTCCCTTTGTACTACTGTTGCTGCTGTTACTGCTCTCAATTCTCATTTGTATTACTGTTGGCTGCTGTCTCTGCACTGCGATGCTTACACATGCGCACAATGCATACACACTGCATACCATCGGCAGCAGCGAGAGTATACATCTTAGAGAGCGGGTCTGAATGAGCCCCCAAGTGATTTACTGTGCATGTGTGGTATTGTCCACGCATCTTACCACGTGCCCGCAATAGGTAGCCTGTGCAACAAGTACTCCCCTGCCAAAATCACAGGACAAATCCTAGAAACAAAATATTGTGCCAGAGAAACCCAGGGACCATGTCTCAATTGATCTGTCGTCAACACTTTATCCTGCACAAGACAGAGTCAGAAATCAAAATGAGGGCCTTCAGCAAAGGTGGTAGGGCATGTTTAGATGCAGCTACCAATTTGCAGCACAAAAAATCCCATGAAAGGCCATCACAAATGTGAGCCTTAATAAAAGAACTTCATATGGAGAGGAATAAACAACAGAAATTATGGACATACAACTCAAAAACGAAAAGTAACAGGGTGGACATACCTCACCGATCAGCACAGCAGAGTGTGCAAACTTCTTAAACCAGTCCCAATGAAAACAAGAATGCGCATCTGCAATAGAGCTGTGAACACCAGGTTGTTGCACCACAACTCTGTTATTAAATGTCAAGCACCACAAAACCAGGTGTGCCAGTAGCCTGAGAACCTGCAATGAAGAAGAGGATTTGTTGCCGGAGTTGCGGCTGCGATAATATGCAAATGTGAGTGTCAGCCTTGCCCTGGTCTAGTAGCCTGCATCTGAATGAGTGAGGACTAAGATGTCCACTTCCAGTGTCTCTACACACTGTAATTGTGCCGATGATTATTGACACACCCCCATCGCCTCACCCTGGTGTCCACCATCGTCACTTGCAACAGCCCTTCAGCAGGTGCAGTTTCTAAATCTGAACAAAGCCCCTGTGGCTGCTGCTCTGCATATGAGAATGCAGCTGCTTTCACTGAAACGTCTGTGACACTCCCATAACATGCGCAGGAGAGACTATTTTGCATTCACTTCTGGCCATTTCCCAGTCACCACCCAGGAATGACCATGACATTGCCACACCCATATCTGATACCATCTGTCCCGAACCCAATAGCATCTTTGTGTGTACACTCTGTGTAATACATTCGTCATATTGGTTTTCAGAACTTTGGCGGGTGCACAGTTGCAAATAATTGGTTAACTACATAGCATGCAGCTCTGAAAAAGGCCCCTTATACTCTCCTCTCACTGAATCCTGTTTCTTCCTGTTTTTTTTTCTTTCATTCTACATTATCGTAGAAGTATCAAGTTATCATTATCGGGAAGACTGACTAGCCCCTCCCACTCCCTGCCCCCAAACAGCCACAGCATGTCAATAATGCTACAGTTTAGGGGCAGATAGAGTCCTGCACATATGCAGCACAGATCCTATTCATGCGCAGATCTATAACAATCAGACTTGTACACAAACCATCTTGTTTGCACACAAGTCTGAATAAGGCCCATAGAGTGCTTATAGAACAATCACTTTCATCCAGTGTCAGATATTAATGTTCTCTCTAATTGAAGATAAAGATTTAAGGCTAAGTGGCGGGATCTAAATCCCGTCAGTTTGGTAGCGTTTTGGAGGTGGTTTTGCTATCTGCAGATTTACTAATGCCAAAACTACTGCTAAACCAATGTCAAAGCACAGAACAAAATGGAACAGAATTGAATATCAAAGCACCATCGATGTTTTAGACCATAGAATGAATAGAATAGAATAGGAACCCCTTATTTATCAAGCAGGGGTTTTGAAGACCACCATAAAACTAGCAGCAAACCCACCAAAAAATTGACTATCATTAGACAGGCATGTTGCTGAAACAGCAGGTAAATTAATAGATTTTAATAGGCAATTTTAACAGGAATATTATCCAATTGGACTATGGAGTTTTATGATGTCTCTCACTAGACATGACTGCTCTTTAACAGATATACAAAAACAACAATATAAAGCAAAAAGAACACAAACACACAATCACACTACACTCACACACAAAAAATCACACACAGGACTTAAAAAACTGACTATATGGAAAACACATCTCAAATAGACATAATTGACGGCGGTTTCTAAATGACACGAATCCCGCCGTTTAATAAATTTTGCCCTTAGTAGCCTCATAAATATTAAATATGTTCAGCAGGGCTTTTTGTTATAAATGTCCCGGTAAGTGATATTCTATTGCAAAGTGTTGAGATGTACAAAACTCCAGGGGCTACTGAGCCTCCCGCAGGCGATAAGGAGACCAATTGGTCACCAGCACCGATTTCTACTTCCTTAACATTGCAAGTATATATCCTGATTAGGATTTGCTGCAACTCGATTTGAGAACCAAACTACTGCATCAAAGCCGGAAAATATAAAGATCCCCAATCCAGCTGACGCGTTTCTGTGTATCAAACACCAGAGTTAATCCTCAATTATATATAGAACATTTTTCCCCATTTTTTCGGAACCTGCAGCATCAAGCTTCTAATCCTTTAAACAAATTTTAATTATTTGTCTGTCTTAGGGGAAAAGAAGGGTAATTCATAGTTAATCTATTTCGATGCTACACTCATAATTACTTCTGCACTGCGTTTCCAAAGTCTCATTTATTTTGATGAATTTGTGTGATTTATAAACTTTGAGATTCATTGAAGGCTAAATTGCCCATAAAATCACATATTTTGAAACCGCACACTTTAAAATCACCATTCCATTTTTTATATAAACTGTGCAATTTATTAAGTTGCAGTTTACCCAACTGCACATCAAGCTGTCAGAAACAAGGCAGATTTTCTAAGACATGGTTCTGAAAGGCAAAATAGCTCCTGCTGTTTAAACAAAGTGCAATTTTAAGAAATCACTCCCTTATGTTTTCTACAAGCCCTCAGTTGTGTACACTACAAGTGTTGCCTGAATAATACATTAATGGCATAACCTGTGGTGTTGATAGGTGTCAGCAGTGTGCAACGGAAGTCATTCCACATGGCAGAATGCTTAACCAGGCAAATTGGTTTATTAACTGGAAGATAACAGGATGCAATGTAAGACTGGGTTAATGCAGGTATGCACATATAATGGTACTAGTACAGTGATTCCCAACCACGGTCCTCAAGGCACACTAACAGTCCAGGTTTTAGAGATAGCCATACTTGAGACTATGTAATCCAGTCTCTGGTGCAGTGAGATTCTCAGGGGCACGGCCTGTCGTAATGGAGGACAGAGAGATAAGATGCGTGGACAATACCACACATGCGCAGTAACTCACTTGGGAGCTCATGCAGAGCCACTCGCTAAGATGCAAACTCTCGCTGTTGCCGATGGTAAGCATTGTGCGCATGTGTATGCAGTGCACGTGCGCATACGTTAGTGGAAGTTCACAATGCATTTGTTCGCTGCGCATAGACAGCCCAGCAGAGTGAATAACAGGGGAAGCCATTTGTAGGTGGTAACAGAGGCTGGCCACTAAAAACAGGGGAGTGGAGGTGCAAACGCAGGCGTGCCTGAGCATCTCAATGGCGTTTTAGAGGTGTGCATAATTATAAGACAGCATCATAGTACACGTCATCTGGCTTGTTTTTACACTGAAGTGCTCGCAGTGCTTGCAGCAGGGTATGGTTAACCTCAAGTGCTGCGATCGCATCCGATGTACCGATGGTTGCATACACTTCCTGGACATGACTTGCACAAGTGGGCATCTTAAAACAGGCTGGTGCGTGTCTGCATACACTCAAGGCCAGATTAACAATGGGGCGGATGGAGCTACATCTCCAGGCCTCCACATAAAAATAGGCCCATCAACATGACAGCATGATTACCCACTGCCTAACTGGCCATACATTTTAAGTACTTAGATAGTTTTTCTATTGCAATTTTTCTATTTCTATGTATTGTCCATAGTGTAGGGGGTGCACACACCAAGGAGACTCTGAACACACTCACACAGCACCAATCACAGCTCTTCCCCTTCTCAGTACAGGCCTTTGAACATTTTCAGCTCCAGGCCCATGTGGGCCTTAATCAGGCCCTGCGTACACTATGTGATTGCTCTCTATGAAATACTGGGCGTGCTAATGCATTGCTGTACGATAGCACCGCCTATGCAATTTGCATACACATCGTGCGAGCGATCGCATCTAGTGAGCAGCTCTGAATCAGGCACTTGGGTCGAAGATCATGCTGTGATATCAGCTCACCTCCATCTAGGCACAGTGTCTCGGACCTGGCAATGAGGGGGAGACAGCAGGGAACACACTCCCCTCCTAACGTAAATTAATATTGTGCAAATTCAGAAAAGAGTGAGGAAGTGCCCATCATTTTTAGAATCAAAACATGTTCATATACAAGTGATATCTTAAAAATACTTGCTTGAATTTTTAAAACTTTTTTAATGTGTTCTCTAGAAATATATATCAAACGTTCTGTATAAATCATAATTTCTTAAAATTCTGTTCACATACATTGCAAAGAGTTAGTTTGTTTTGTTTCAAACAGCACTAATCTCATGTCTATAGATGAGCAAAGTAATATTGCCACACTGATCCAGTCAGTTTCTTTCTTTTTTCCTTTTTTCTAATGTACTGTACGTATATCTTCTGTAGACAATGACGGCCAACAACTTCTTCAGCAACTATTTTCCACCTTCCTTCTATCCATATTCCATGAAAATATTCTAACTTGACAGGGTACAACAATGCAACATCAGTCAGAAGGAATTTTGCTTTATTTTCTAGCTCTATAAATATAAAAGTTACAATTGAACTAGGCTCTATAAATACTCTCATAATCTCATTTTTGTTCCGAAAATAAAAGATGCAAGATTATTGTACAAGGTTTGTCATCTGTTCTGCTGTTTCTATTTGCCTTTCTACATCATTGGACTTGTCTTAATTAGAGGTATATTTATCACAAACCACATTTTGAATGAGGACTTGATGGGATAATTATAATTATATTCACAATGCGAAAATAAATATTTTCAAATGCATTTACTGAAGTTGGGGTGCCAGGCTAGCTCCTACAAACTCTCTGTCCCAGGAAGGGCTAGGAGTAAGTGAAAGCAGCAGTGAGGATCCCTCTCCAGCAGAGGATCCCTCTCCAGTAAAAAAATGCATAAGATTAGCCCATAGGCTGCTATGGGCTAATGCTATCTTCAAATGGCGCTAGTTACCAGGGCCAAGCTTTGTGAATTTAACAATTTAGCAGCCCCCATAGAAACCTACGGGGGCTGCTTTTGCAGTCATAAATGAAGGAACTGCCGTAGATATTAGAATTACAGTATCTGTTGTAGAACCCCCTTTATATATCCTAGGGATTCCTAATTTATGTAGGTAAGGGCTGTTTACAGGGGATTTCCCACAAACTCAGTTAGGTAAATATGCCCCTTAGAGTACTGTAATTTCAGAAGACAACATTCAAAAAAATTCTTATAGTAAGTTCTTATACTGTACCATCATGTTTCTGGAAATTCTACCAGCTGCAGATAATTGTGTCTCAATCAGTATGCATATACTGTATTATGCATGTTTTTATTTGAAATCTAACCACCTGCTTGGATTTTATCTTCAATTTAAATACTAAATTTGATATATCTGCCTTTTCCAGAAATGTACTGTAGGATTCAGTTAAGAATAGTCACAATTTATTACTTTGCTGCTCTTTCTGTAGTCTATCCAACTTTGCTTTTGACTTGCAAACACCTGAATATATTTAGATCTGGTAATTTCTTACATTTCTCTATCTCTAACAGGTGTTTTACTGTATATATTTATATTTACATATTTTCCTTACTTTAAACCATTAAGTCCTAATTGTCATGTATTGCTATCTAATGTAATACTTATATAATTATATTTTATTTATAGGGTACTCCAAAGCTTTCATAGTGCCACACATAGTGGTTGCAACATACAGCTAAATTACATAGTATATGGAAGATCAAACAGAGCAGTTACAGACAAGGTCACTGGTTTACAGATTTACAAATGTTACGCAGATACCACAGAAGCAGAGGGTCCTCTTCGTAAGAGCTTACATTTTTGGAAGTATATTCAATGATTTTCAAAATTATAAAAAATAACTACAGCGTCATGTAGCAAGAAAGTGACAAACGCATAATTGTACCAAATGTAAACATCCTGCTTTATTTACAGGGGGACTATTCCTGGGGGCACTGCATAAGGGGTACTATTACTGGAGGCACTGCATAAGGGGCAATACTACTGGGGGCACTGCATAAGGTGTACTACTACTGGAGGCACTGCATAAGGGGTACTATTACTGGAGGCACTGCATAAGGGGCACTACTACTGGGGGCAGTGCATAAGGTGTACTACAACTGGGGGCACTGCATAAGGGGTACTATTACTGGAGGCACTGCATAAGGGGCACTACTACTGGGGGCACTGCATAAGGTGTACTACTACTGGGGGCACTGCATAAGGGGTACTATTACAGGAGGCACTGCATAAGGGGCACTACTACTGGGGGCACTGCATAAGGTGTACTACTACTGAAGCACTGCATAAGGGGCACTAATACTGAAGCACTGCATAAGGGGCACTACTACTGGGTACACTGCATAAGGGACTCTACTACTGGGGGCACTGCATAAGGGGTACTACTACTGGGGGCACTGCATAAGGGGCACTACTACTAGGGTAATGCATAAGGGGCACTACTAGTGGGGGCACTGAATAAGGGGTACTACTTCTGAAGCACTGCATAAGGGGCACTAATACTGAAGCACTACATAAGAGGCACTACTACTGGGGGCACTGCATAAGGGGCACTACTACTGGGGGCACTGCATAAGGGGTACTACTACTGGGGGCACTGCATAAGGTGTACTACTACTGGAGGCACTGCATAAGGGGTACTATTACTGGAGGCACTGCATAAGGGGTACTACTACTGGGGGCACTGCATAAGGTGTACTACTACTGGGGGCACTGCATAAGGGATACTATTACTGGAGGCACTGCATAAGGGGCACTACTACTGGGGGCACTGCATAAGGTGTACTACTACTGAAGCACTGCATAAGGGGCACTAATACTGAAGCACTGCATAAGGGGCACTACTACTGGGTACACTGCATAAGGGGCTCTACTACTGGGGGCACTGCATAAGGGGTACTACTACTGGGGGCACTGCATAAGGGGCACTACTACTGGGGGCACTGCATAAGGTGTACTACTACTGAAGCACTGCATAAGGGGCACTAATACTGAAGCACTGCATAAGGGGCACTACTACTGGGTACACTGCATAAGGGGCTCTACTACTGGGGGCACTGCATAAGGGGTACTACTACTGGGGGCACTGCATAAGGGGTACTACTACTGGGGTCACTGCATAAGGGGTACTACTACTAGGGAAATGCATAAGGGGCACTACTAGTGGGGGCACTGAATAAGGGGTACTACTACTGAAGCACCGCATAAGGGGCACTAATACTGAAGCACTGCATAAGAGGCACTACTACTGGGGACACTGCATAAGGGGCACTACTACTGGGGGCACTGCATAAGGGGTACTACTACTGGGGGCACTGCATAAGGTGTACTACTACTGGAGGCACTGCATAAGGGGTACTATTACTGGAGGCACTGCATAAGGGGCACTACTACTGGGGGCACTGCATAAGGTGTACTACTACTGGGGGCACTGCATAAGGGGTACTATTACTGGAGGCACTGCATAAGGGGCACTACTACTGGGGGCACTGCATAAGGTGTACTACTACTGAAGCACTGCATAAGGGGCACTAATACTGAAGCACTGCATAAGGGGCACTACTACTGGGTACACTGCATAAGGGGCTCTACTACTGGGGGCACTGCATAAGGGGTACTACTACTGGGGGCACTGCATAAGGGGCACTACTACTGGGGGCACTGCATAAGGTGTACTACTACTGAAGCACTGCATAAGTGGCACTAATACTGAAGCACTGCATAAGGGGCACTACTACTGGGTACACTGCATAAGGGGCTCTACTACTGGGGGCACTGCATAAGGGGTACTACTACTGGGGGCACTGCATAAGGGGTACTACTACTAGGGTAATGCATAAGGGGCACTACTAGTGGGGGCACTGAATAAGGGGTACAACTACTGGAGCACTGCATAAGGGGCACTAATACTGAAGCACTGCATAAGAGGCACTACTACTGGGGGCACTGCATAAGGGGCACTACTACTGGGGGCACTGCATAAGGGGTACTACTACTGGGGGCACTGCATAAGGTGTACTACTACTGGAGGCACTGCATAAGGGGCACTACTACTGGGGGCACTGCATAAGGTGTACTACTACTGAAGCACTGCATAAGGGGCACTAATACTGAAGCACTGCATAAGGGGCACTACTACTGGGTACACTGCATAAGGGGCTCTACTACGGGGGCACTGCATAAGGGGTACTACTACTGGGGGCACTGCATAAGGGGTACTACTACTGGGGTCACTGCATAAGGGGTACTACTACTAGGGTAATGCATAAGGGGCACTACTAGTGGGGGCACTGAATAAGGGGTACTACTACTGAAGCACTGCATAAGGGGCACTACTACTGGGGGCACTGCATAAGGGGCACTACTACTGGGGGCACTGCATAAGGGGTACTACTACTGGGGGCACTGCATAAGGTGTACTACTACTGGAGGCACTGCATAAGGGGTACTATTACTGGAGGCACTGCATAAGGGGCACTACTACTGGGGCACTGCATAAGGTGTACTAATACTGGGGGCACTGCATAAGGGGTACTATTACTGGAGGCACTGCATAAGGGGCACTACTACTGGGGGCACTGCATAAGGTGTACTACTACTGGGGGCACTGCATAAGGGGTACTATTACTGGAGGCACTGCATAAGTGGCACTACTACTGGGGGCACTGCATAAGGTGTACTACTACTGAAGCACTGCATAAGGGGCACTAATACTGAAGCACTGCATAAGAGGCACTACTACTGGGTACACTGCATAAGGGGCACTACTACTGGGGGTACTGCATAAGGGGTACTACTACTGGGGGCACTGCATAAGGTGTACTACTACTGGAGGCACTGCATAAGGGGCACTACTACTGGGGGCACTGCATAAGGTGTACTACTACTGAAGCACTGCATAAGGGGCACTAATACTGAAGCACTGCATAAGGGGCACTACTACTGGGTACACTGCATAAGGGGCTCTACTACGGGGGCACTGCATAAGGGGTACTACTACTGGGGGCACTGCATAAGGGGTACTACTACTGGGGTCACTGCATAAGGGGTACTACTACTAGGGTAATGCATAAGGGGCACTACTAGTGGGGGCACTGAATAAGGGGTACTACTACTGAAGCACTGCATAAGGGGCACTACTACTGGGGGCACTGCATAAGGGGCACTACTACTGGGGGCACTGCATAAGGGGTACTACTACTGGGGGCACTGCATAAGGTGTACTACTACTGGAGGCACTGCATAAGGGGTACTATTACTGGAGGCACTGCATAAGGGGCACTACTACTGGGGCACTGCATAAGGTGTACTACTACTGGGGGCACTGCATAAGGGGTACTATTACTGGAGGCACTGCATAAGGGGCACTACTACTGGGGGCACTGCATAAGGTGTACTACTACTGGGGGCACTGCATAAGGGGTACTATTACTGGAGGCACTGCATAAGTGGCACTACTACTGGGGGCACTGCATAAGGTGTACTACTACTGAAGCACTGCATAAGGGGCACTAATACTGAAGCACTGCATAAGAGGCACTACTACTGGGTACACTGCATAAGGGGCTCTACTACTGGGGGCACTGCATAAGGGGTACTACTACTGGGGGCACTGCATAAGGGGTACTACTACTGGGGGCACTACATAAGGGGTGCTACTACTAGGGTAATGCATAAGGGGCACTACTAGTGGGGGCACTGAATAAGGGGTACTACTACTGAAGCACTGCATAAGAGGCACTACTACTGGGGGCACTGCATAAGGGGCACTACTACTGGGGGCACTGCATAAGGGGTACTACTATTGGGGCAATGCATAAGGGGCACTTCGGGCACTGAATAAGAGACACTACTAGGGGCATTGCATAAGGCGCATTACTACAGTGAGCATTGCAAAAGGGTTGTTACTGTGGGCATTGTGCATAAGGGGCACTACTGTGTGTTGTAACATGAATAAGGGACACTACTATGTGGTGTAATGTGAATCAAGGGGACTGTCTGTGGTATAATGTGAATAAGACTGTGCTACTGTTGCGTATTGGGGGATACTTGGTGTGAATTCGGCCATGCCACCTTTTTCTGTATACCACGCCACATTTTTTTGGGTAGATCATTAAAGGCTTTTTGAGTCCAAAAGTCTGGCCACCCCTGCATTATGGTACTGTTACAGTGTGTATATTAAAATAAACATATAGTATAATAATCACAAAATATAGAATATTAATTCCTTATACAGCTAAGAATCAATAATATATAAATGAAATGTAATCAGTCATCCCAGAGCCCAGAGAACTGGTTATTCCAGTCCAATGAATAGACCTGGCCAACTGCTAATTAGCAGTTGTTTAAATATAGCCACAGTTCACACATAGCTAGCCTCACACAGGAAAGCTTAGAACAATGGCCCTCATTCAGAGCCACTCGCTAGCGGCAGTACGCTCGTTCCGAGCGATGTTCGCACATCTGCGCATGCGTACGGATCGTTATACGCATGCGCGAACCAGTCAGTGCGGCCGAAATTCATGTGCTCGCAATATAGCGAATGCCTGCTATTTTGAGTGACAGAATGAGGCGTATGTGGGTGGTAACAGGGGAAGGTGCTTGAAAACCGGGGAGTGGAATTCGAACGCAGGCGTGCTTAAAGGTCAAAACGGGCGTTTTATGGGTGTGCATAATTAATACAGCAGCGTCATTGACCACGTCACTGGGTTATTTTATAGCCAGAACTGCTCGCAAGATTGTGGTAGCAAAAACCAACCACAAGAATAGCGAGCAGTTCATACGCTGGTCGATGTACTCGATTAATCTAATAAATAGCGGACATGACGTATGGTGCGAGCGGCCAGGGGGCGTTTGTAACAAATAAACGAGCGTATGTTTTGCTCGCTCGTTCAGACTTAGAGGTGTGAACAGACTGCAATTTGCGAACGGATCATTTGAATAGCCACCCCTTGTTTTTGAACGAACGACCGCAAATAGCGAACGGCTCTGAATCAGGCCCAATAGCCCAAGTTTAAAGTGAGCAGTAGTTTCAATTGACCAATAGGATATTCCCTTTCTGACCACACCTCATAGGTGAGTGGGAGGAGTATGGCTTTTACATTGTGGACACTCTTACAGGGACACACTGGGAACACACATGCTAGCAGACACACTTGGAGCAGAGAACTGGAAGAGAGAGGTCTTCCTCTCACAAGACAACCAAAAATGGGACTAAGGCCCTGATTCAGAGCCGGACGCTCTGACAGAGCGCTCGCTCTGAATCAGGGCCGGCCTTCATGTTTTTTTGATCGGCCTCCTGGCCGCTCGCATAGCTGTGGGTGACCACCCACAGCTATAGCGAGCGGCCAGGAAGATGGTCGCGATGGTCAAGACCATCGCCGATTTTCAGGCTTGCGACGAGACCCTTGTGGTAAGGTCTCGTTGCCGCAAGCCGTAGAGAGATTTCGGCTCTCACAGAGCCGAAATCTCTCCCACTGACATCACTCGTGATGTCAGTGGGGCCGCCCCCAAATGGAGGCGATCACATGGGGACGCCTCCATTTGGGCAGCCACTCCCCCGGCCCGTCCACCAAAGGGGGTGTGCTGTCACTCAACATCGACAGCACGCCCCCTTTGGTACGAGACCCGGAGCAACTGTTTGCCCGTCGCTATACGGGTTTCGCACATGCGCATGATGGAGCCGGCTCCATCGTGCGCATGCGCACTGGGCCGCCATTGACCCGCTTGCGAGCGCATAGCGCTCACAAGTGTGTCTGAATCAGGCCCAAAGTACTCCTGGAATATGGCTAAGTACATTGTTGTTAAACTGTACAGTAGTTAGCCTATATGGGTATCTGTAGCTAGTTTTGTGTTAATCTGTGTTTAGCTTATATAGATTGTTTGTAGTGATTAATATGGTGATTAACATCAAGGTTATCAAGCTGTAATGCTTTGAATATGCCTTGGATTGTTTGTGTTAATCTGTAGTAGACTATATGTGTAACAAGTTTGTATTGTAGTCTGGTAGAGGTGTTAATTTCTAACAGTAGCAAGCTATATGGGTGAGTCTGTAATGTAGAATATGTGGCAATGCATACAGTGGATTTGTAGTGTATTCCTTGTCTTGTTTAATGGAAGCTACAGTTTCGTAACATGGTGTAGATTTCAGGTTACAAAGGAAATTCCATGTGCTCCCCCCCTTCCAGTTTAATGGAAACTGCAGTTTGTCCATGTGGTTGGTGGATGCTTTCAGTATTAAGATAGGCTTGGTATGTATTGTATTCTTGTGGTCTGACTGTAACATTGTGTAGTTAGGATTAAGATGGAAATTGGGTGAAATCTTGCAATCTGCAGAATATATAATTGTTTTATATCAGCTAGTGATGAAGGAACCCATAATTCGGCAGTGGTCAATTACATTGCAATAAGTTTATAAGTAATGTACACTGTTTAGTAGTTTATACTTTCTGAAATATTATATAATGGAATCTGGTTGAAATATTGTAGTATGAAATGTGAAGATATCAGGTTGAATTTGGCTAGTGGTTGTGGTTCCATGGGAGTTGTGGATTGCTAGCCATATTGTGATAGTATTGTGAAGTTAATTACTATCATAGTTTTGGGATTTTATAGTTCAAATAGATTTGGTATAAGTAATAATAACCATGTGGAAGGTAGTCTGCAGTTTTGTTAAAGATGGCTGCCAGCAAGTGGGTTAGACAATAGCATTACATGTGATACTCCCCTCCCCCCATTGAACCATGTGCTTATTTTAATGGAAGTTGTGAATTGCTAGTCTTGTGATCATAGTAATAATTCTACCCAGTTTTGGTGTTGTATAGTTCAGATAGGTTTATTATAGTTATTATAAGTATGATCATTAATGGATATATGATTTACAGAGTTACAACATTATGTGAGTTTTCTGACATTCAAAACGGAGTTTGTGTTCAGAGGGCCTGATTCAGAGCCGAACGCTCTGACCAGAGCGCTCGTTCTGAATCAGGGCCCTCCTACCTGTTCTTGGAGCGGCCTCATGGACGCTTGCATAGCTGTGGGTTACCACCCACAGCTATAGCGAGCGTCCATAATGATGGTCACGATGGTCAAGACCATCGCGACCATCGGGCTTGCGACGAGACCCTGCAATAGGGTCTCACTGCCGCAAGGCCAGGAGTGATTTGGGCTCTATCAGAGCCAAAATCACTCCCACTGACATCACTACTGATGTTAGTGGGGCCGGCCCCAGACGGTAGGCGTTCCCATGGGAACGCCTCTGTCTGGCAGCCACACCCCCGGCACGCCCACCAAAGGGGACGTGCTGTCAGTCACCATCAACAGCATGCCCCCTTTGGTGCGAGACCCCGAGCGACGGCTTCCTCGTCGCTCGCCGGGTCTTGTGCATGCGCACGATGGAGCTCCCTCCATCCTGGGCATGCGCACTTCGGCACCATCGACCTGCTTGAGAGCGTACAGCGCTCGCGAGCGGGTCAGAATCAGGCCCAGAGACCATGCGGTTTGAACAATAGGACATGGGCCGTAACAACCCCCACACACACTCTCACCATGCCTTCTCAGTAGCCACCTTGAATATGTGGCCTCAACATCCCCCTTCATAGCTCTCTCTCTCTCTCTCTCTCTCTCTCTCTCTATCTCTCTCACTCTCTCTCTCTCTCTTTCTCTCTTATCTCTCTCTCTCTCTCTCATTGTATTTTGACTAGTATTGTTAAAAATTAATACTGTTTTATGAGGATTGATTTCATGAATATAAATACACTTTACTTAAACACATCTTGTGTGGAACGTTATTATCTAAATGATTCAAATGATTTAAAAGGTATATAATTCTGGTTAAACACGTTGCGAGTTTATATATTTATGTTACATATAACCTGATGTTAGTTATATGAAAAATAGAATATTTGCTTCAGATATATTGGGATTAAATAAGCTGGCAATGGCCTGTGTGTACAAAAAGAAAGAAGGAAAAACACCCCTCATCAGGTACATATAATGATTTCTCTTTTTCTACTGCATGTGGCACATTTTTCACATATAATAAAGTGCAAACAAAAACAATGAAGTAAAAACAGTTCTTATCCAATTTATGTTGATGAGAGTCATATATCATCATCTATAAAGGTGGAATACACCAGGCATGGACATTGATAGTTGATTCTCAATCATCAATGGTTGGCAATGTTTTTTTCCATTGATGGTGGCGTTCCAATGTTCGCCACCATCGAATGGTGTGGATGCATTAGTCTTTCAATGCTAAAATACAGGTGAATACAGCGGTTAAAAGTCCAGCCTGGCTATGGCACGAGTCTCTCTTGTCTATGCGCAAACCAGGATTCTAGTGCATGCTTGAACTATAACGATGGCTCTACTATTGAATGGTTTTGGATGTATTGTTAACTTACCATCACCTAGTTTGGTGTGATGGGCTTCAGATCTATCCCTAGCATATGCTGTAATGTACAGGACAGTTCTGACCAAACTGGGCATGCATCTCATTAACTTTAGTAGCCATGATCCATATCCACTTACATTCGTGCAAATGCTAATACTACTCTGGTCTCTTGGACACAATACAGTGGAAACAAACCAATTCTTACAGTACATCATCAGCATAATGCCAGGAGAAAGGAGATAAATAGTCCAAGCTAGAGCAAGACTTGGTTCAGCATGGTTGCTTGTCCATACAGGGATTTAGCATGGGCAAAACAACATACATAAATAGACCTAAACAGCTTACTAGTTGCAGGTACTGGTGTGATTCTGGCGATTTATCCCATAGATTTAAAGGGTGTGATTCAATTCAGTGCAATGTTGAATACCACTGGGAATGAGTCTCCGGAGCTATTCAATTGGCCGCGCTGTTAACAACCAACTAGAGGATTCCTACTGGCAACCAACTGAGGTGCAAGCAGAAATCCAACTAAACTAGTGGTGCAATGCTGGTTTCGGGCTGAGCGCATGCCCATCGCAGTCGGCACTTTGTAAAATGCAGGTTACCATGATTAAACACGCCATAACCTGCATCTCCTGACTTAAGTACGGGAAAAGATGGCGACAATTGAATAGCTCCAGGTACTATTCCCGGTGCTGTTCAACATGGCACTGAAATGAATCGCCCCAAGAGAGGCAATAATTTACAAGACAAATTATTGCCCCATTAAATCTATATGCTAAATACCTTGTAAGGCCTATACTTTACATCATTGGATGGGAGATGGATGAGAAAAACAGATGTAAAGCTGGGTACACACTTGTAGATATATTGTATATAGATGAATGATATATTGGTAGCGGATTAGTGGATGTGTACACCCAATACATTTGTGAACAACATTCTTCACAGACATATCAGGTATTTATTTTAATATTCCTTGTGCAGGTGAACTAGAGGTACAAGTGGACCCTTAATGCCCCGCATGCTGGAACTTGTGGTTCTCCAAGTACCAGCATGCGGGGGAGGCTTGCTGGGACCTCTACTTCTCATGTAAAAGACAATGGCCCTCATTCAGAGCCGTACGCTCTGAGCAGAGCGCACGCTCTGAATGAGGGCCGGCCTCCATGAAAATGGAGCGTCCTTCTGGACGCTCGTATAGCTGTGGGTCACCACCCACAGGCTATACGAGCGTGCATTTTGATGGCCGCGATGGTCGAGACCATCGCGACCATCGAAATTGCGAGCCGGAGCCTGCGGTTGAGGTTTTCAACCGCAAGCTCCGGAGTGATTTTGGCTCTATCAGAGCCAAAATCACTCCCACTGACATCACTAGTGATGTCAGTGGGCCGGCTTCTGACGGGAGGCATTCCCGTGGGAACGCCCCCGTCAGGGAGGCACGCCCCCGGCACGCCTACCAAAGGGGGCGTGCTGTCAATCAACATCGACAGCACGCCCCCTTTGATCAGACACAACGAGCGAAGGACTTTCCTTCGCTCGTCGCGTCTGGCGCATGCGCACGACGGAGCTCCCTCCGTCGTGCGCATGCTCAGTCCAGAACATCGACCCACTTGCGAGCGGACAGCCGCTCGCGAGTGTGTTTGAATCAGGCCCAATGTTATTTAATCTATTTTTATACACAATCAACCCAGCACCTGCCGGCCAGGGGTGCCGGGGATAGTGAGCTAGAAAGAGTCCGGTGCTGGTTTTGGAAAATACAGGGGACCCCTATGTCATTTGCCCCCCTGTATTTTCACAACCAGGACCAGCTCAAAAAACCTTGTGCTTTTAGGGTGGACACCACATCATTTTTGTTTTTTAATTTCAATACTTTCAAACTTTTTACACACAGAAGCATGCACAGATCTCACTAATCTGTGCATGCATCTGTATACCTACTCATGCTAAAATCGCCAGCATGAAGCAGGTCTGTTATTTTGGGGATTTGACGTTCTATTTTGAGTTCGATTTAGTATTCCTTTTCAAATCAAATATTAGTAAATGTGGGATTTGTATGTTGGTCTATGTAAAAGAACAGATGTTTTGCAGATATTTGATTTTGAGTGGGATTCGGTTTTATGTTCGATTTGACATTCAATTTTGCCTTCAGTAAATTTCCAAAGGCAAAATCGAATGAAAACTGTATGAAAACTGAATGTGAAATCACACAAAACTCAAAATCGAACATTAGTAAATATACCCCATCAATTCTGCACAGTGCAATAAAACAATAAAATGCTAAACACTTCATCAGATGCAATATTTCTAATTCATTTGTGAAAAACTAGCACAGTGGTTAGCACATGGTTGCTGACTTTCTAGCTGCCCCTTTCGGGAGGGAGCAGCCAGATCGGCAAGACAGGGGGCGTGGCCTGCCAGATTGATGTAACTTGTGGGAGGAGCGGAGGTGGAGCCATGAGATCGTGTCGTGTTTGGCCTCACCCCCACTACACAATGCCGATATTACAGGCATTGTGAAGCAGGGGGCGGGGCCAAAATGACGCTAATTGCGTCACCGGCCTCCCCCGATGCAGGGGTTTCTCAGGTAATCATGGGGAGGTCGGGGGGGTCGGAGGTCGCCAGGAGGCTTGCATGTATTTCCAGTGGGCCGGGAGCAGGCACCCGATTTTCAGGAGGCCGAATCGGGAGGGTAGGCAAGTATGGAGGGTAGACGGTAAGATACAACACAGTAAAGCAAACCAACACTATATGAATGGAAAATTAAGGGAAAGCTAGGCTTTATACACATGGGTCTTTATTTTAAGCATTTAACACACATCCTTAAAGACTATTAGATGCACATTGAAGCAGACAGAAAATAATGCAAGTGAATGGACCTGTGCATGTTTTCAGTTTGCTTTGTCCATTTAGATGTAGCCTACAGTGCTTTGTAGAATAGCATGAAGTTCTATGTGAATGCTCTTTAAGTAACTTGTATGATATGCTGCAGGGAATCTTTAAGGTTCTTTAAAGTATACACTTATAATGCTCTGTTAAATCAATGAGATTTTAGTGTTGCTCTTCAATGGTTGTGCGTACAAAAATACAAATCCTTATAATCCCAGGATAAAAAAACAAAAGTGATTTTATTTTTTATTATTTTTTATTATTTCCAATAAAAAGCAACTTATAAAGGACTGAGGGCCTGATTCAGAGCCGGACGCTATTTGCGCTCGCTTGTTCAGAAAAAGGGGCAGGATATTTAAATTGAGCTCTCGCTCTTTGCGGTCAGTTGATGCCTCTATGTCTGAGCGAGCGAACGAAACATGCGCTCGCTATTTTGTAAAGACACCCCCTGGCCGCTCGCATCCTACGTCATCTGCGCTATTTATTTGAGTAATCGAGTACATCGAAAGGCGTCTGAACTGCTCGCAGTGCTTGTGGTAGGATTTTCCTACCGCAATCATGCGAACAGTTCAGACTAAGAAACAACCAAGTGACGTGGTCGATGACACTGCTTTGTTAATTATGCACACCCTTAAAACGCCCGTTTTGACCTTTTGGCATGCCTGCATTCAGATCTCCACTCCCCGTTTTCAAGCACCTTCCCCTGTTACCACCCACAAATGCCTCATTCTGTCACTCAAATTAGCAGGCACTCGCTATTTTGTGAGCGCTCGATTTCCGACCGCAATGACTGGTTGGTGCATGCGCATTACGACCCATATGCATGCGCAGATGTGCGAACATCGCTCGGAGCGAGCGAGCAGCCGCTTACGAGCGGCTCTGAATCAGGCCCTGAAATCAAACATTACGTGGTCTCTGGGCCTGATACAGAGATGGGCGCAATGGCGATTACGTACACAGGGCCTGATTCAGAGCCGCTCGTAAGCGGCCGGTCGTGCGTTCCGGGCGATGTTTGCACAACTCTGCATGCGTACGGATCATAATACGCATGAGCCAAACAGTCAGTGCGGCCGAAAATCGTTTGTTCGCTAAATAGCGAATGCCTGCTATTTTGAGTGACAGGAGGAGGCGTATGTGGGTGGTAACAGGGGAAGGTGCTTGAAAACGGGGAGTGGAGATCAGAACGCAGGCGTGCTTAAAGGTCAAAATGGGCGTTTTATGGGTGTGCATAATTAATACAGCAGCGTCATTGACCACGTCACTGGGTTATTTTATAGTCAGAACTGCTCGCAAGTTTGCGGTAGGAAAAACCAACCACAAGTATAGCGAGCAGTTCATACACTGGTCGATGTACTCGATTAATCTAATAAATAGCGGACATGAAGTAGGATGCGAGCGGCCAGGGGGCGTAGTTTTCCAAAAAACGACCGCATGTTTTGTACGCTCGTTCAGACCTAGAGGCGTGAACAGACCGCAAAGAGCGAACGGTTCATTTGAATAGCCACCCCTTTCTTCTGAACGAGCGAGCGCAAATAGCGTCCGGCTCTGAATCAGGCCCACAGTTCCAGTGATTGTTTTGCATCGCACATGCGAATAAGCCACACTGTGCGTGCGCAGCAATCGCATTGCGACTATGGACACACAGAGGAATTCATGGCAAATTGAGTGACAGGCTGGAGGGGGATGAATTAGCCACTGCAATTGCATACGCATCATAAGAGCTCTCAGCATGTCAAGAGAGCTGCCAAGTCTGCGGAAGGTCACACCTTCCGCAAGGGCAAGATGGCCGCTCAATGTGCGTCGATGTTACCGATAACGTTGTACGCAGATGAGAAGGCAGCAGTGGGCATCCCTATGCTCAGATGATCTTTGCACCCATTAGCAAGTTTTTGGAGCTGCGTTGTCTACAAAATCACAGCTGCGATCTCATTACCGTCCATCTCTGAATCAGGCCGTCTGTTTGAACAGGGGAGTTGTGTTACAGAAAAATGTTCTTGGGTTTTTGACATCACATAGATAAAATTATGCAACAGAACAGAAGTCATCATTGGACATAACACAATTAGAGGAAGCTGAACAAATGAAAATAACGTGTACATAAAACACAACACAAATACATTATAAAAAAACATATATTATAAAAAGGATAAGGTAATAATTCTAATGCCACCAGGTCACCAGGGGCGGACAGACCTGAATACAGCTGGGAAGCTGCACATTTCTCGTACGCCTCTCAGCTCCTCCCACTACTTTCCTTACCCCTCCCTTTCACCTCCCCCTCCCCTTACTTCAGCGCAACCCAGGGCAAGGCGGGCAGTGGGGTTTTCTACTCTGCACCATACAGGGAGACTGGCGCTCTACACACAAGCGTACTCGGCTTAACAGTCGGGCTAGCGCTGCAGGTCACAGCTGGAACACCTCACACAAGGACACAGGGAAAAAGGGCTTACCAATTAATAAATCATTCCTGGCTGTAACATTTGTACTTTATAATGATTATTTAGTTTAATAATAAAAATAACAAATAATATATCAAAAAAGAATTCGTGGGTAAAATTATTATGACGAGCATCTTCTTCAGCTATATCAGGGGTAGAATCCTTTGCTTCCACTGAAATATAAATCATGGGATTATTTCATTTTAATTATATGTTTCCAGAAATATGATGTAACAGTATAATCAAACCTTTATGGGACTTTTATTATTTTCTAAATTGATATGACTGAATATTAATATTGATCTTTAGGGATAAATTTACAGCGGGTTTGTAATCTTGGAGGGATTGGATCCTGTCCATTTCCTAAATAAAAGACCGCCCGTAATCTCGGTGAGAAACTACACTTTAGAACAGATAACAATGTCCAAATTTTCCCCGAATAAAAGAATAGAATAGAACTACAGTATTTACTAAGCAGTAGTTTTAAATGCTGCCACAATCCAACTGACAATCTCGTGATGGTAGAAACCACTGCAATGATCATGTGAGAACATGAGTAAAAAGTAAAAAGAAACTAAAATTGGCATGGGGTCCACAAATTTTCCACTAATCAGCATTAGCCTTTCCCAGGTTGGGCAGGTGGTACAGAGTCGGGGAAGACACAACATGGGGTCCACCTTTACCTTTAATAGTGCCAACCATCTTTAGGCTGGTCAGCTCAGCACTGGAATCACTAAGGAAATGGGGCCTGCAAAAAAAATGCATTGTGTACTGTCATTGAAATAACACCATAGACGGTTAGCAACCATCTCTTATCAATGGCCATCACTAACTTTTGCACTTGTCAATTATATGTACCATGACTTTAAATGTGTTTTGCTCTCCTTTTATATGTGTTTATGCACTCATGTTTTCCACATGGTTCCTATTGTGGCAGCATGTGCCTTGAATACCAGATTGGGGCATATCATGTCCATTGTGCCACAGTAATCTGGCCAGCAATACCAGGCCTCTTGTTTCTACAGTAAATGAGAAGGAATGTTTATTCACAATTTCCTGCTAACTATGATTTGGAAAAAGGATGTCATGTGGAGAACAGAGGTGGAAAGGGTCTCCGGTTTTCCTCATCATCTATTCAAATGAACTGAGCCTATAATCAAAAACTCCTGGGAAGGTCCTGGAGCATCCAAATGATCAGACACCACTTTGTGCCCTGAAAGGGGGCACAATTTGTGTACACAGCAAAGATGTAGCAGGACACACCTGTATATGTTATAATTATACATATGTTATTTCTTTATTTAGTTAGTTTTGTTATGTACAGTTATATTATGAATTATGTTATGAATAGTTCTACTACAGAGGCATCACCGTGTCTGGTAACACTCGGTGCGCGCTCTGACTGTCTCACCGTCCCTGGGCGCCAGAGGCACGCCCGAGCCAGAAAAGGGGGCGTGGCCTGAATTAAAGTGGGAGTGGCCTTACAGGGATCCCAATGACATCACTCCAGGTCGAGTTTCGCCAGAGATGCTGGGCTGCCCCGAGAGACTGGGCTGTCAGCCCCTCTTCTATGACAGGAGTTGGATGCTGCAGAAGAATGTTACACTGCAGCACCCGGCTGCTGTTACTGCAGAGGAACCGGCATTTTGGTGTCACCCCGGATGTGGCCTGCACCCTCCGCACCCCCCTCATGATGCCACTGTTCTACTATATATGTTAGGTTTTAAAATTTAACATTTGTACTGTTTCTGTTTTGCTTACTAATTATAAACACCTGGCTACTTCTACTGCAAGTGTTATCCAATTACTGTAAACCACTCTAAAAAAATGTTAATTATATAAATACCAAGATAGGGGGAAAAACAGCTAAAGAGTACAGGATTTTACCTGTTTTTGTCCCTTTTATTGACATCTAAAACACATGAGAAATTTTTGGCAAAATCAACATAATTATTGATCAATATTTATCCCTGCTCTATGTAGGTTATAGTACCCCACTGATTAACAATAACAATAATCATAATCATCATAATAATAATGATAATAGTAATAATAATGATAATAATAATGATAATAATAATAATAATGATAATCAAGACATGTTTCATAGTTAAATAAATAAAAACTGTGTTTAATTTCACAGACAATATTGAACTTATACAGTATTTTAGTAGCAATGAACCTTTAAGGCTCACAATAAAAACTAACTCAAAGATAAAATAAAGACATTAAGAATTGTGACATTTAACTGCTTGTTATGCTTGCAGAACATACAGTACAGTATGTCATGGGAAATACATATTATAAAGCTTCCTGACATTCCACTCTAAATAATATTGCTTTAATAAAGCTCAGACAGTGAATGCATAATGCATTGCAGAAAAAAAAGTCCAGATGAATCCCTGCCCTTTGTAAGTGTGGCTGCTACAGATTTCCAATGCTTCATTTTTCATTGTAGATGCTTATAATTGAAGAACGGAAATTACCCAGAAAAACTCCAGTCACCCTTAATACACGTCAATGCACTGTCATATATCATTTTGATCACACAGTGAAGACATATTTCATCATCAGACAATCCTTAGAGTGCATTCATGTCACATCTCACTTACAGTGGATATTTATGGCTATAAAGCTGCTATTTTCTTCTACTAATAATTCTTCATAGGAAATATATAATTAATTATCCCCTCCAAGCCACCATTTTTCATTTTATTGAATACAGTAGTTCTTAAAAGTTGTGTGTTAGGTTGGTTCACACCTGAACGACTCGTAATTGGAACGATCTAGCACCCAATTTCCCTTGAGCACAGAAAAAATGATATTGAGCGTACATACTGTACAATCTCACGTACGACCAAACGATCTATCGTATTGTTTGATCGTATATGATTTATCCTCGCTCCCATACACACTACAACGGTCACATGGCAACATCTGACGTACAAACGGGCCACATCGGACCAACATATTGTTTGGTCGTACGGTTGGCCGTACACACTACACGATGTGCAGCACATCGCGCACGATATCTTCTGATTGACCTTGCAGCAAGGCCAACCGGAAGATGTCATACACAACTCAGTGGGAATGCGCAATTGTGGGTACACACTGCAGCTCGCTAGATGCTTTCGCTCGCTCCCAGCATATACAAATATAATGCACACCCAGCAAGGCAGGTGATCGTATGGCAAGGCATTAGCATGCCCACTATGTCTTGGCGTGCCCACCAGCCATTCATAAGACACCCACTTGCGCACGTCATCTCCTGTAAGTGCATGAAAACATTGGTACATCGAGCACTTCAGATGTGCTCGCAGCGCTTGAGGTTGGCTATACCTTGCCACAAGCACTGCGATCATTTCAGTGTGAAGTACAACCAGGTGACGTGTACTATGATGCTGCCTGTTAATTATGCACGCCTCTGAAATGGTATTGAAACAATCAGGCACATCTGCGTTCGTACCTCCACTCCCCCGTTTCTAGTGTCCTGCCCCTGTTACCACCCACAAACGGCCTCTCCTGTCACTCATTCAACTGGGCTGTCTATGCTGGGCGAGCGAGCGCTTCCTGATCTTTCACAGTGGTTCACACACGCGCATTGCGATACATACGCATGCACAGATTGCAAATATCGGCCAGCTGCGAGTTATCGCATCCTAGCAAGCAGGTCTGAATCAGCACCACTATACGATGTAGACGATTTGTCGTTCCAATACCGTAAGTCGTCCCAATATCGTTCTGGTGTGTACCCAGCCTTAGTTCCACTTTGGAATTTAAACTGCAACTTTAAAAATAAAAAATGTTGCAGCAGCTGGAGCTTGTAGAAACAAATCGAGGCATCTTCATTTTTAAGAGAAATGATCCGTTCAGCCAGCTGCACTTTTTCCATCATTCCATAAAAAAAAAATCTGACAGATGGCGACGTTCTAGACACTGCTTCAACTTTTAGTGTGTTCTATCTAATCCGTGGCTTGAGTGCCAAATGCTCTTACATTGTTTCTTGTTTGTAGATCATTTCAAAGTGTTACAGTCCATCCCGGTTTATAATTTGCTGGAAACGCTATCAATCAGAGAATGAGAGAGAATAAACAGAACGCTATCTCTTTGTCTCTTCCAGTTCCTGCCAGTGCTACAAGTGTAAATCTGGCCTATGGCTTCTGGCAGAAACTTAATAACAGCTGTTTTTCTCAATTAGCAATGCCGCTCTTCTACCTGTAAAATGCTTGGCAATTCTGTAACATGTGTCCGAGAGTGATGGCTTCCAGCTAGGGATATATTTTCTTCTTAAATCCCTCGCTAGCTTTTGCTAGAGTGAAAAAAAAATGCACCAACCTTAGTATTTTTCTCACTGTGCCCAAGGGCCTTGGAAAAGAAACTGGACTCTCCTTGAAACCAATTTTATTTTGTGATTACATTAATGAATCAATATAGGTGAATTTGCCATAAATCCCCCATCTGGCAAAAATATTACGTAAATAACACAGATTGGAGAGTCCCATTCTACTTTAAAGACCCGTACAGTACTGAACCTGCAGTTAATATAATAAAATTGAATATAACCACCCCCATAATTCCATAGATCTGAATGTTTGTTCTGGAATCTCATAGAATAAATAAATATAAGATAATGAAGTGAAAAAAAAACTGTACCCAAAATCTTCAATCAGCCACATTGTTCACAAAGAATTTCAGCCCAGGGGGGTCCTTTGGGCTCTCAGTTTTGATCAATTAGTGAATATCAGTGCTAATTTGCTGGTAGATAATTTTATGGGGATATTTGGATTACCTTTTCATTTGGACTATGATGAATCAAAAAGAAAGAAGGGAATATTTATTTTTATATTTAATCAAGAGATTATCAAGGATTTGGGGAGTCATATATTTAATTACTTGTCTACTCTCCCAGAATTTCTAGAAGAATCTTGAATTTGGGGGAGATTTCCCTGCTACCAGTAGAATAGACAAGCCTCCTCCATCATGCAGACTAATGAATAATAGCTCCACGACCCCGTCCTTCCAACCTGAATCTCACAGGATCTCACAGAGCACATAAAGAAAAAGTAGTAAAAATCCATCACAGCCCAGGGGAGATGGGAGGAGTAATAGTGCTTTCCATCACAGAGCCTGTGGGATGCTGGTTATCTTTGCCAGACAACCTCTATCCCTGCTTTCCCTAGAAGGGCTCAGTAGAATTTGGAGAGATGGAAACGTAATTGTGTAATCTTTTATAATATGCATTCTATTGAACGGGTCTTGAAAGTATAGTTTTTTTTTAGTAATTTGTTCTCTTACTGTAAATGGTGTTAATCCACCCAGGATGGATTCTAATGGAGGGTGGGGAGTTCATTATTGTTTTCTAGAACATCAGTGATATTTGACACAAATCATAACTTTTAAGACAAAGTACAAAGACAAAGTGCAGAAATGAAGGCTCCAATTGATTGTCACTTTCAATTAATGAACCAAGTAAAAATTCACCTTCATGATAAAAACAATGTACCACTTGGAACACAAATAACTAAATATATAAGTAGACTATGTAAGTCTGCTGAAACATCAAAATACATAATATGCAGCACAAAGAGACATAAACATTCTAGGCTGATGGGTTTAGCAGGAAAAAAATTAAATTGAATTTATTTTAGGCATATCTGGTGTTTAGTAATGTAAATTAATCTATTTAGAAACACTTCTTCATACGCCCCAGCAGGAGACATTCCAGGAGGGGCAAATGGTCTGCACCTTGACTTCCATCTTATTTGTTGCAGGACATCATCTCTGGTGCAACACCCTGGTTAAGTAGCTCACAACAGGTGAGGTGACACATTATTTAACAGTTAGGTCAAGAAACAAATCATTTGGTCCATATTGGAACGGTTCAGGTTTGGTGGTGTTTTGTTTTGCAGATTCTGTGTAACTTTTAAACCATTACAAACCACATATTTAGCCAAGGTTGAAATTCCAAGGTTGTTTAATATCCTTACAGGTGAAATAGCTGGCAATCACTGAAGCCCTAACCTGCCTCCCACTTTCTGTGCTCACAATGTCACCAGATCTAACCAATAGCCCTGCCTGCTCACTGTCTATTGCATAATTTGCTAGGGGAGGTTGTTGCAAGCACAGATTATGCAATAGACATCAGCTAAGCACAATGTCAGATATTTTACCAAAGGAATACAGCAAATTCCCACCAGACTTATCAGGACAGTGAAACTGATATTTTAATAGCCCAAATGTATGTTCTATCACAGATCTAGAGATATTATGTGCATCACTATACTTGAACTCAGCACAACTATCAGGGAGCAACAATGGAGTCAGTAGCCAGAAGAAACAGCCATAGCCTGTATCCCCTGTAGGGCATATGCAAAAATGCAAGTGAAAATTAACATGACAGAATTTATAGGTATAAAGATGTGTACTCATACATCTAGCCTCAATACACAATGCACTGTGACTTGCCTGGCATTAGTGAGCCACCAGGTCCTGTGCAACTCTGTTAGTGATGGGCATCTTTCTTTGCCAACATTTCTATGGGATACAACTAAAACACATCAGCAGACTGTGCAGATTAATTTGAAATCCAACACTTGTATATCTGTGTGCACCTGAGTTTATGTATGGAACAATGGAACTTGGAATGAAAATAGCTGTGGTTGCTACATTGTAGCACTTTGTATACAGATTCATAAACTCTGTCACAAACAGATATACAAGGGTCACATAAATCTAATCAGCACAGTCTGCTCATGCATCCTAATCTCATCGCATTGCAATTTAGATGCATTTTGGTAGAAAAAAAAGACATCTAGCGCTAGCAGAGTCCCACGGGACCTGGCACACAGAGAGGGACTTTTTCATGTGACTTCAGCAAAGATGTGTATGGACACATCTGTATAGTAACAATATAACCATAGCAATGTGCACTTACCCACCAGCCATCCTTCCGGCATTTGTCCCACCTCAAACTTTGCAGAGAGTTGACTGACAGAGGATATATACATCATGAACTGAGCCAGGATAGCCCACCACAACACTCATGATTTATTGTTTGCATCACAAACCACCCACATCTTGGTCGAATGCCCATGGTGACTATTGAGGTTAAAGTGGGCCCTAACCCTAGGTGGGCTCAGCCCAATGTGTGTGCAGTCTATAGCAGTCAGGACTTTTGCATTCCTGAGATGCTATAAAAAGCTAACCTGACATCATGCCACTGTGAGTCCTGGATAGGGAAGCAGATATAGGTGTAGGAGATGGTCTTGAGTGTGCTTAGGACTTGGCCCAGATAGGGAGAGAAGGAGGCTTGTAATATTCCATCCACCCTCCCCATCTCTGACTGAAAGTTCCCAGTAGCAATGTAGTGCATAACAGCCAGCAGTTTGTGTATGCCTGATGTGGATCATGACCATGCGATGTCTAGCTCAAGGTGAGGTTGTTGCAATTGAGGCAGAAAATCTGGATGATTTCAACATCAGACACTACACTGCGATTTAACCGCCCAAGAAGAAACCAAGCCTAGGTAGGCTCTGCAGTAGTTCTACCAGCTGATTCCTCTGTTCTGTTTCTTGCTCCTTGGCCCTTTGAGTCAGCTGGTTCAACTCACATGAAAAAAGTGCCTGTGCCCACATGACAGAAAAGCCTGCCTGAGCCATGTTTTGAATCACAGACAGTGTTGCAGCATAAAAATATGATTTGTGTACTTACTAGACCCAAATGATGCTTGTGGTCTGTCAGTGTCATTGATATTGAGGCCTTCGACAATTTTGAGAGGCATAATAACCTGAGCTCCTCCTCCTCATAGGAGGAATAATCTATGTATAATGAATGATGGGTCACCTCCTGTCCATGTTGCTGTTGTTCTCTCCCCTTAATCTTTTCCAACAATACTACACTGATCTTGGTATATTTACCATGCTAACATTCATAATGTTGACATCAGTTATGATGTCAATATTGATGAAAAGTTGACATTTCACATGTCGGCATGTACCGAATGTCAAAATATTGACAATGCCAACATTTGAAATGTCAATATTCTGCAAGGACCAGAGGGGCAGGGTTAGGCAGCAGGAGGGGAGGTTAGGCTAAGGCACAAGAGGGAGGATTATCAATCTTTCCCACCAGAGACCACGCATGATCCAACAGAAGTCTTCATGGTGTCACTGCCGTACCCAGAAGACATCGCTACATGACTACCACGATCCTTTTGTAAACAATCTGATCGTGTTTAAATTTCATCAGTGTTGACATGGGGAATGTCGACTTGGTCAAATGTAACATGCCAAGCATGTTGACATTATGACCATGTTGACATTATCATGTCGACATGATGAATGTCGACAAAATATACCACACCCTCTCCCATCAGTGTCATAATTGTTTCTTCCTGGACAGAGAGGCTTTTGCTGATAAAATCCCCCCAAATCCTGTCATGGACAGACATAGAGGGGTATTCAATATGGGAGCGAAAAGTCTGTGCTGGACTTTTCGCTCCACAACAGAGATTTTTCAGGGATAAAGTATTGGGCGCGCGCCCGCTTTATCCCTGTATTCAATATAAAATCTACGAAAACGGGACCTGGCGAAGTGGGATTTGCGATAAACTACAAAATTTTCCTTGAAAAAATGTAGGACCCCCTAAAGTCGTAAAAACATGGGGGATCACTATGGGTACCCCCGTTTTAGCCTGCAAATGAAAGTCAGGGATTTAAATAGCCGCAGCAGGTGTTTTTTTCCCGACATTGAAGAAGTGTTGCAGAAGAGCACTTAGGTTATTGTTTTCGTTTTTTAAGTGGTCCCATCAAATTTGGGGTACATGAAAATGGGTACTAGCATATTTTTATGTCCCTAAAATAAGTTTTAAAAAATTCTGCAACTATGCACCTGCCGCTAATAGCCTATTCTAGAATACACCTGCCGCATACTTGCAGAAAAGCCCTGAGCCTATTTCCCTATTTTTAAACACTTTTTTCCCATTTTTTTTTTCACCCCAATTTTTAAATTCATTTTTTGGGGTGTCCCTATTTTTTTTTTTTTTTTTAAACAGTTCTTTTTAAAATGTCATTCCCAGGGGTGCAGGCTATTTTTTTTTAAGCCTGCACCCCTAAACCCCAATTCTGCACTTTTTTTCGCACCTATTCAGTGGTGAAAAGTTATCCCCGTTTTTTTTCAAAGACTTTTCGAACCTGCGAAAAGTCTTTGAAATTGAATACAGTGTAAAACTACTTTCGCTCCATATTGAATTCCCCTAAATATATTAGACACTAGGGCACAGTTTTCCATGTTTTGTGGCTGCTTTTAGTTATCCTGTGGTTGGGTAACTCTCTCCTCTCCACTATCCTCTATAACTAATTGAGTTGATGCATCCTACTGCTCCTCCTGACTTTCCATATTCCTTCTTCTTCCATTCTCCATCATAACACGGAAAACCGACAAGACACAAAACAATTAAACCGTAAAGATAAAACAAAACTGAACACTCACACACAAATAACATAATGTTGACAAAACTTTTAAATTTAAATAGACCGAAATAATAGTAAAAGACAGACAAAATTCAGTAAATGCTTGAAAACGCTCATCAACTCACAGCTCCTCCCCAATCAAATGTCACTTCTGCCTCTTTACTACTAAACCCTCACTAACTCTAAATGTGCCCACACACATAGCGATGTTTTACCCGATCTTGCCGATTCTGACACATTGGAACGACAGATCGTGTAAAATATGGCCAAATCGTGAGCAAATCGTGAGTCCCCACTCACGATCATGATGTGATGCGCATCCATGCTGGTTGCACATCGCATTGTCAGATCTGCCGTGCAGTAGGGCAGTTCTGACAATCTAGGACGCGATGCACTGTGAAAGTCTGGATGCAGGAGAGATCGTATGAAGATTGGACACCAAATCGTGTGCAGATCGTGTGGAGATCGTGTGCAGAGCTGCCGGGGAGAGTTTCAAGGGAAATCGTACACAAATCGTACACATCGTGTGCAGATCGCTATGTGTGTGGGCACCTTAAGGAACCATCCCTGCTTAAATAGTCCTGATGATGCAAAATTGCCAGTTTTTGGACTCGACCAATAAAATTTCTATTAGTTGCCATGTTTCCAATAAGGTCAATGGTGATTGGAGCATTTTAAAATTGACCCAAGTTGCTGAATACTGATGGAAATTTGCGAAGAAAGTCTCAAAATCAATGTCTGTTATATCCGGTGACTTTGAGAACAAAAGATCCACAATCTTACCATGATTTCTGACAACCTATTACATTTGGCCTTTAGAGTAAAGCATATACAGTATATATATATATATATATATATATATATAATTGACACCCAATCCGGCACTCTAGGCTGCTGATCGCCTCTTCATAACTTGCTTGGGTGACCTCTCCCTCCACATGACCATAAACAGCATGCAGCTCTCCCAAGACTTAAATATATATATTAGGTGTGTGCACCGGCCACTTTTCGTGTTTTGGTTTTGGATCTGGATCTTTCTTCGTGTTTTGGATCTGGATTGGTTTTGCCAAAACCACTCTTCCGTGTTTTGGGTTCTGGGTTCTGGGTTTTGTGTTTTGGATCTGTATTTTTTTTTTAAAAAAGCATAAAAACAGCTAAAATCACAGAATGTGTTGGTTTTTCTGCTCCTATGCTATTATTAACCTCAATAACCTTAATTTCCACTCATTTCCAGTCTATTCTGAACACCTCACACCTCACAATAGTGTTTTTATGTCCAAAAGGCTGCACCGAGGTAGCTGGATGACTATGCTAAGCGACACGAGTGGGCGGCACAAACACGTGACCCATCTAGGAGTGACACTGCAGTGGCAGACAGGATGGCAGTTTGAAAAACTAGGCCCCAAACTGTACATAATGCAAAGAAAAAAAAGAGGTGCAAGATGGAATTGTCCTTGGGCCCTCCCACCCACCCTTATGTTGTATAAACAGGACATGCACACTTTAACAAAGCAATCATTTCAGCGCCAGGGTCTACCACATGACTGTGGCTGAAATGATTGGTTCGTTTGGGCCCCCACAAAACAAGCTGGCAATTAATCTGTCCCTGCACAAACTGGCTCTACGGAGGCAAGATGTCGTCCTCATCCTCCTCATCCACCGATTCCTCACCCTCTTCAGTGTTGTGTACATCCTCATCCTCACAGAGTATTAACTCGTCCCCACTGGAATCCACCACCACAGGTGTCTCTGTACGTTCTGGAGGCTGGTCTCCCTGGAAGAGTTGATAATTCATTTTGATGAACATCATCTTCTCCACACTTTGTGGAAGCAACCTCCTACGCCTTTCGCTGACAAGGTTCCCGGCTGCACTAAACACTCTTTCGGAGTACACACTGGAGGGGGGGCAACTCAGGTAAAATAGAGCCAGTTTGTACAGGGGCCTCCAAATTGCCTCTTTTTCCTGCCAGTACAGGTATGGACTGTCTGACATGCCTACTTGGATGCTGTCACCGATGTAATCCTCCACCATTCTGTCAATGGTGACAGTATCATATGTAGTGACAGTAGACATGTCAGAAATTGTTGCCAGGTCCTTCAGTCCGGACCAGATGTCCAAACTTGGTCCTGCCGGCCCTGCATCACCGACAGCGGGTTGTTTAGGATACCTAAGTTTTTTCCTGGCAGCCCCAGTTGCGGGAGAAAATGAAGACGGAGCTGTTGACGTGTCACGTTCCACTTCAGCTGACAGTGTGTTCACCAGCAGGTCTTTGCACCTCTGCAGGCTTGTGTCGGCCGGAAAGAGAGACACCACATAGGCTTTAAACCTAGGATCGAGCACGGTGGCCAAAATGTAGTGGTCTGATTTCAACAGATTGACCACCCTGGAATCCTGGCAAAGTGAATGAAGGGCTTCATCCACAAGTCCCACATGCCGAGCGGAATCGCTCCGTCTTAGCTCCTCCTTCACTTTCTCCAGCTGCTTCTGCAAAAGCCTGATGAGGGGAATGACCTGACTCAAGCTGGCAGTATCTGAACTGACTTCACGTGTGGCAAGTTCGAAGGGCTGGAGAACCTTGCACAACACGGAAATCATTCTCCACTGCGCTTGAGTCAGGTGCATACCCCCTCCTTTGCCTATGTCATAGGTGGATGTATAGGCTTGTATGGCCTTTTGCTGCTCCTCCATCCTCTGAAGCATATAGAGGGTTGAGTTCCACCGCGTCACAACCTCTTGCTTCAGGTGATGGCGGGGCAGGTTCAAGAGTGTTTGCTGGCACTCCAGTCTTCGGCACGCAGTCGCTGAATGGCGAAAGTGGCCAGAAATTTTTCGGGCCACCCAAAGCGTCTCCTGCATGCTCCTGTCGCTTTTCAGAAAATTCTGCACCACCAGGTTTATTGTGTGAGCAAAACATGGGACGTGCTGGAATTTGCCCAGATGTAATGCCCGCACAATATTGGTGGCGTTGTCAGATATCACAAATCCCCAGGAGAGTCTAAGTGGGGTAAGCCACCGGGCGATGATTTCCCTCAGTTTCTCTAAGAGGTTGTCGGCGGTGTGCCTCTTACTGAAACCGGTGATACACAGCGTAGCCTGCCTTGGAACGAGCTGGCATTTCTGAGATGCTGCTACTGGTGACGCTGCTGCTGTTGCTGCGTAAGGTGATACATCTACCCAGTGGGCTGTTACAGTCATATAGTCCTTAGTCTGCCCTGTTCCACTTGTCCACATGTCCGTGGTTAAGTGGACATTGGGCACAATG
This sequence comes from Taudactylus pleione, assembly GCA_031769625.1. NCBI lineage: Eukaryota > Metazoa > Chordata > Amphibia > Anura > Myobatrachidae > Taudactylus > Taudactylus pleione. The sequence continues at coordinate 3,770,502 of JAUIMM010000847.1, read as the reverse complement.
GCATTTTTCAAGACACTGAGGACACTTTTTCTGACGTTTCTGTACAGTCTCGGTATCGTCTGCCTAGTGAAGTGGAATCTAGACTGGATTTGGAACCGGGGACACACTACCTCCATCAATTGTCTAAATCCCACTGCACTAATGGCGGATACCGGACGCACGTCTAACACCAACATAGCAGTCAAGGCCTCAGTTATACGTTTTGCTTCAGGATGACTGCTGTCGTACTTCATCCTTCTCACTAAGGACTGTTGGAGGGTCAATTGTTTAGTAAAAGTAGTGGTGTTCCTACTTCCTCTCTGGGATGATGAACGACTCCCAGCAGCAGCAACAGCAGCAGCGGCAGCAGTAGGCGTAGCAATGCAGGATCCTCCGGAGGAATCCCGGATAGGAGAGTCAGTCATGCCAGTGACATGGCCTGCAGGACTACTTCCGATCCTGACAAAGGAGGAAATTGACGAGGAGGGAGTTGACGGTGTGGTTTGCAGGCGCTTGGATACAACAGGACAACGGGATTTAGGTGTCCCTGGACTGCTTACGGTCTTAGCCAAAGTTTCTGAACTTGACAGTAACTTATTATGAACGCGCTGCAGGTGCCGTATAAGGGAGGATGTTCCTAGGTGGTTGACGTCCATACCCCTACTTATTTCACCTTTACATATGGTACATATGGCAAGACAGTTGTTGTCCAGATTTGGATAGAAATATTGCCAGACCAAAGAGGTGGAATGTTTGGTCTTCTGCCCAGGCATGACCGTGATGGGCTTTTTCATCCCACGGACAACAACTGTCTCCCCCGGAGCCTGATTTAAACAAACCACATCACCATCAGAATCCTCCTCGCCAACTTCCTCCTCAGCGCCAGCTACACCAGTATCCTCATCCTGTTGTACTTCAACAGTGACATCTTCAATTTGCATATCAGCAAGTGGACTGTGGGTGCTCCTTTCAGCACTTGCAGGGGGCGTGCAAATGGTGGAAAGAGCCACCTATTCCCGTCCAGTGCTGGGAAGGTCAGGCATCGCAACCACCACCGCACTTGGACTCTCCTTGGGGATTTGTGATATCTTCTTAGAAAGCACAGTTCTTCGCTGTGCTTTTGCCAGCTTAACTCTTTTGATTTTTTTAGTGGGAGGAGGGCTTCCCTCGTCATGTGAAGCTGAACCACTAGTCATGAACATACTAGGGATCGACCTTAGCCATTCTTTGCCACTCCGTGTCGTAAATGGCATATTGGCAAGTTTACGTTTCTCTTCAGCTGATTTAAATGTTTTTTTCAAGGTCATTTTCCTGAACTTTGTCATTTGGGATTGTATGTGCCCTCTACTATGACATTGGGCATCGGCCTTGGCAGACGACGTTGATGGCATGTTATCGTCTATGTCATGACTAGTGGCAGCAGCTTCAGCACTAGGAGGAAGTGGTTCTTGATCTTTCTCTACTTTATTTTTATCGGAGAAAGTTTGGTCCTCCATTTATGTTATATCGATTTGAGATATACGTGCGGCTAAACACAGAAAATATTTTTTTCATTTTGCTGGAGAGTAGTGCACTTAGTGGGTTACACCACCCTTTAAGAAATGAGCCAGCCGGCTCTTTACTTATGGGACACAGGCGCACGCTTGGAGCTGCTCCGTTGTTGATGCACGTGCGGCTACTGCGCACACAATTCACAAACACAGAAAATATTTTGTTATTTGGTTTGGAGTGTACTTTGGGGGTTACAGCACCCTTTAACGGTCAAGCCAGCCGGCCCTTTACTTATGACACAGGCGCACGCTTGGCACTACTTTGTTGATGCACGTGCGACTACTGCGCACACAATTCACAAACACAGAAAAAATATTTTGTTAGTTGGTTTGTAGTGTACTTTGGGGGTTACAGCACCCTTTAATGGTCAAGCCAGCCGGCCCTTTACTTATGACACAGGCGCACGCTTGGCACTACATTGTTGATGCACGTGCGGCTACTGCACACACAATTCACAAACACAGAAAATATTTTGTTACTTGGTTTGGAGTGTACTTTGAGGGTTACAGCACCCTTTAACAGTCAAGCCAGCCGGCCCTTTACTTATGACACAGGCGCACGCTTGGCACTACTTTGTTGATGCACGTGCGGCTACTGCGCACACAATTCACAAACACAGAAAAAATATTTTGTTATTTGGTTTGGAGTGTACTTTGGGGGTTACAGCACCCTTTAACGGTCAAGCCAGCCGGCCCTTTACTTATGACACAGGCGCACGCTTGGCACTACTTTGTTGATGCACGTGCGGCTACTGCGTACACAATTCACAAACACAGAAAAAATATTTTGTTAGTTGGTTTGTAGTGTACTTTGGGGGTTACAGCACCCTTTAACGGTCAAGCCAGCCGGCCCTTTACTTATGACACAGGCGCACGCTTGGCACTACTTTGTTGATGCACGTGCGGCTACTGCGTACACAATTCACAAACACAGAAAAAATATTTTGTTAGTTGGTTTGGAGTGTACTTTGGGGGTTACAGCACCCTTTAACGGTCAAGCCAGCCGGCCCTTTACTTATGACACAGGCGCACGCTTGGCACTACTTTGTTGATGCATGTGAGGCTACTGCGCACAGAATTCACAAACACAGAAAATATTTTGTTATTTGGTTTGGAGTGTACTTTGGGGGTTACAGCACCCTTTAATGGTCAAGCCAGCCGGCCCTTTACTTATTACACAGGCGCACGCTTGGCACTACTTTGTTGATGCACGAGCGGCTACTGCGCACACAATTCACAAACACAGAAAAAATATTTTGTTATTTGGTTTGGAGTGTACTTTGGGGGTGACAGCACCCTTTAATGGTCAAGCCAGCCGGCCCTTTACTTATGACACAGGCACACGCTTGGCACTACTTTGTTGATGCATGTGCAGCTACTGCGCACACAATTCACAAACACAGAAAATATTTTTTTTTTTGGTTTGGAGTGTACTTTGGGGGTTACAGCACCCTTTAACGGTCAAGCCAGCCGGCTCTTTACTTATGACACAGGCGCACGCTTGGCACTACTTTGTTGATGCACGTGCGGCTACTGCGCACACAATTCACAAACACAGAAAAAATGTTTTGTTAGTTGGTTTGTAGTGTACTTTGGGGGTTACAGCACCCTTTAACGGTCAAGCCAGCCGGCCCTTTACTTATGACACAGGCGCACGCTTGGCACTACTTTGTTGATGCACGTGCGGCTACTGCGCACACAATTCACAAACACAGAAAAAATATTATTTTTTTAGCACTTGGGGGGAGCACCCCTGATGGACAGAGCACCCCCTGGACAACACTACAGCACCCCTTTAGGACTGGGACACTGTACAGGACTTTGGAGAACTGACTGCACAACACAGTCCAGCCAGCCCCTATGGACTTTGAAGTAGTGGACACAGCCCCTATTAACAGCAGCACAACACAGCCAGCCCCTATGGACTTTGAAGTAGTGGACACAGCCCCTATGGACAACAGCAGCACAGCACAGCACAGCACAACACTACTCTGCACTACACTACACTACACAGCCCAGCCAGCCCTAACTCCCACCCTCCCTCTTCACTGTGAAAATGGCGCCGACGCGGGTACCTTATATAGGATCCAAAACCCGCGAGACCCGGAAGTCGGGATGATGACGTTTTGCCTCGATTTCAGATCCGAGTCAGGCGGGAAAAGTCGAGCCTGACTCGGATCTGCCTCGGATCGGGGGGGCTCGGGGGGGTTCGGGTTTCAGAAATCCGAACCCGCTCACCCCTAATATATATGTGTGTATGTGTATATATGTATATATATATATTTATATATATATATATATATATATATATATTTCAGCATCCCCATGTAACCGCTGGTGGTATACTCTTTTGTATGTAGGGCAAACAAAATATAAGCTCTATTGCCATTTTCTATGTATGCCCTTACATCTTGTGCTCAAACGTTGCATTCACTTTACCTCTTATCTATAAATCCTGCATTAACTCTCACTTCATGTCGTTTTTCTCATCACCTTTTTCAGAACCACAAACAGCTATAAGATCCTTACAGTAAATTCACAGAGGAAATATTCCATCTCCCAATCACCCTTCAGTTAAAGCGTTGGGGCCTAGGATAGGAGGGCAGATAAAAGAAAGAGTGAGGTCACTGTAATTTTGGTATAACAGTGAATCGATATAAAATGTTCTTGGGTTCATAGTTACATCCTTATATCTTTAAAGAAGTACATGGCTATAAAAAAGTATCCCGTCTTTATCTTTCCTTCTTGTACAAAATCCAATAACCTGGGAAATGCAGAAAGAACAGTGAAACTGTCAACAAAGAGAATTCTGTTTTTATGTAGGGCAAAACGACAGATAAAATGTTTTGCTTACAGTGCTTGTACACAGCTTGCTCATTAATAAAAATGTAATTAGTGACTAATCATAATGAATGGAAACGCGGTTTCCTTTAACATCCACTTAGAGCAATATATTCCACAAAAAGACAATTAAAATCAATGTTAGCCATACTATTATTCCATTCTCTTGAGAAAACAGCATTCACACTAAATAAGAGACAATCATGCACAAAGGCTTAACGATATACATATATATACCCTGTCTCTTACATTTAGCCAACATGATAGAATTTTTCTGCTGAGGATCACACAAATACATCAATATTAAAGTGTCCCAGTGCTGTAGTGGTTTTGGGTGAATCTAACCAGAGCAGCTTCAGTAGGATTACAATAGCTAAAACAAATTATCACCCAGAATACACTGCAGCACTTATCCCTACTTTAATCTATGTCAATTGACTAGGGGATTGTGTAAATCTGTGACAATCCTAGTAAGTAAAGTTTGTGGCTTCTATATTTTAGTGTTAGACAGATTTAGCTAATGCTATAGAATATTCAGCTATAGCACACACATAAATACATCCTGCTGATGCATTTAGATTCTCTATCCATTGGTATTCCAGGCAATGTTAAAATGGTTATTTGTAATTCTTTATTAATAATAGACATCAGTACATCATATGATATTTAAGCACAATATTATTTCTCAAATACAGTAAGTGATAGTAGACTATTTCCTGTGACATGCATTAAGGCTTTGTAGATGTTCTGTATTTGAGAATTATGAGCTTTTGTTGAATGTATACAATGTACAACATTACATTATTATGTATAAAGCAGAATTTACATCTAATATATAAGTTATATATAAATCAGAAATTTAAGTTTTCTAGATTACAGCTAGAAATGTACAATGATTCCAAAAGTTCAGGATAGATGTTTAAGTGATCTGGAATCAAACCTTCAATGTGTTTTTAATACATAACATGAAAACCCCACATTTAAGGGTGATCTCAATGCTTGTGCTGCAATTCATCTTTACACAAACTCACAGAATTTCCTTTACTGGTAGATGGATTACATACGATCTATGCTGTACATATCTATGTAACTAATCTGCTGCCTAAAGGGAGTTGTGTATCCCAAACAGACTAGTGTACACAAAAATAAATACAAGTGTGATTACTAGACATACTTAAAGGACAAAAATGCTATTGCTGGTGTGTCATGGCAGGTGAGAAATACAAATAACCTACACTAGTGATAGTCATCAGGGTCCGGTACAATGGATTCATTTGTAATTCATAACTATTCAGGAGACTGCTCTAATAAAATATAATAAACAACTTATTTTAGCAAATTAAAGTAATGCATGTACATATAAAAAAATACAGTAAACCACAGTATGGAAAAATACAGTTGAAATGTCAAAATTAAAAATGGATATAAATATAGATTAAAAAAATGATTGATCTAATCTCTTTAGGAGGGAGATTCCTAAACTAAAAGTTAATTTGTGTTAGTTCTAAAGACCATACTTGCCTACTCTCCCATATCATCTGGGGCAGGGGCATTTCTAGAGAGGAGGGGGCCAGTGTACAGTCTTCGACACGGGCCCCCTCCTCTCCGCCCAGCGTCCGGCAGCGCACTGAGCTGTGCGCGGCCAGCACCGGAGTTATAGACTCTGGGCACTAGAGTGCGCCCAGAGTCTATAGACTATGCGCAGGTCACCGGGAAAATGGCCGTGGTGGCCATTTTACCTGTACTGTGCATGCACAAATGACAGGAAAATGGCCGCCACAGCCATTTTCCAGTAGTTTTTTCAGCGCCGGACCCCCACGCTGATGTGGGACTCTGGAGAGGTAAGTAATCTTATGGGTGCAGGGTGTGCGGTGCAGGGCCCCCCTGGACCCAGGGGCCCGTGTGCCCCGTACACCTTGCACCCATTATAGATACGCCCCTGATCTGGGGACTCCCAAAATGTTTAAATGGTGGGAGGGGGTGTGATGACGGGACTCTCATTTGATAAGTGCTGGGTCCTCCCTTCATAGAGATCAGCTGCATCGCCCCTCCGAGAACTCTCCCAGAGAGGAAAATGTGAAAGTTGGCAAAAGGGATGGGATGTAGCTAGTTCAACAGTAGAGCTTAAGTAATAGAAAGTCCATAACTCACATTTGTAGGTTAAGGATCCTAATAATGCAGCTAATACCTGTGTATTTTTCATTTCTGATTTGATGTTTGCATTCCTGCAATGAGGTGTTTGCTTGTCCTGTTTTTTATTTTTCTTTACTGTATTTATTTTTCTTTTCTGCTGCCTCGCTGGGATCTCAAAACAGAGACAAAATCTGGGCTCACACTGTACAAATATTGGGGAAGTTTGGCAATCATGTGACTGGCCTGATTTATTGTATGGTGTGTAGACTAGAGATGTGCGCTAACCCCTGTGTTTTGGTTTTGGATCTGGATTCATCTTCATGTTCTCGTTTTGCAAAACCACCCTCAAGTGTTATGGTTTTGGTTCTGGATCTGGATTTTTATTTCTTTTTTATTTATAAAAAGTTTTTAAAAACAACTAAAATCTTATGTTTGATATCCAAAACATGACATTCGGATATAAAATCTAAATTCCGAAGACTAGAAACGTGATATATCTTGATCTCCTCAGGAGATTGGGACCGCAACATGGATCTGTCCAGATTCACAAAATTCATATGGATTCGGATTTCTGGAAAACCGAACCACACATCTCTAGTGTAGACAATATCGTTTCACCTGTAAAACTTTAAAATCACGACTACACACACTGTCCTTTGATTATCGGATTGGACAGACAGAAGATATTGACCAAATTGTCCCAATATTGTGCAGTGAGTAGGCATTTACAATATTTAGACCACATTTCCTATGACTTTTTTATGTTTACCTCATCATCCTTGTGGGCAGACATATGCAAATTATTGTTCCACAACCCAAAAAAAATTAGCATATTTCTCATTTAAATTGTACAGTGTATAGCACAGATATCGGGGCCTTCCAGTTGCTGAAAAATCATGCTGAATGTCAGGTCAAACAAAAAAATACATAGAATGTACTGTAACTATCTTAAGTTATATTAGTGACTTGACATGGTTTTCTTATTCAATGCATTTCACCTGATATCAGGCTTCTTCATAGATTATATCATGGTGGCTTTTTTTGGAGTAGACCTGGCAGTTGCTGGCTCCTAAGGTGGGAGAGTACCTTAATGACTCCAGCCAAGGAAAGAAGGCTTCCCAAAGCCTTTAAGAGTAATGGTTAGAGAAATGGTGGTATTTCCAGTGCTGACTTAGAGATGTCTTAAGAGTCACTTGATTGGATGGCTTTTACCTTTTACTCAGTAATGAGCCTTGTTTAAGAATTAGGTTAATGTCCAAACCAGAGTGCCATTTTTTGAAAATATATAATGGATTATTTATTATTAAAAATAATAATAATAACTATACTGTTTCTATGATGGAAAACCATAAACATTAAAGGCAGACCAGTAAATATCCCCTGTAGTACACAATATAAAAATATATATATATATTCATAAAGACATTTTTAGGATAGTATATAAAATATGGAACATGAAATCTGAAAAGTCAAAATAAAGCATAAAATAAATAAAACTGTACAATGTCACTTGCGCTACATTTTTTCGAGGATAAGTCCAATTGCATTAGCCATTAAAAATTAAATAAAATTAGATTTACAAGAATTTTATACATAAACAATGATGTGGTGACAGACAGTAATGTCCAGTCCTTATTTAATCAAAAAAGATACCAGCACTCAGAGAAAACATTTATAGATGCATACTCGGGGTAAGACTTTAGATACTTATTTCTAGTTACCACCAGTCTGCATTCCTTGATTGTATAATACAATAATGTAAACAGGCGCAAATAACCCAAAATTATAATCAAAAATCCACATACTGTATAAAATGCTTCTCCCAGTAAGAGTAGTCAGTATACCCCAAAAAACAAAAACAGACAAATCTCAGATGCACAACTCCAAATTATTAATAATATATAAATGCAATACAATTTTGCAATCAATAGAGGTTTTTAGCATAATCTTGGCCAAGGTTATGGGCCTACCCACCATATCCAGGTAACCTCTGTAGGGTAGGTCCCTAACATACTACGATTCAAATCCAGAGTGCAGGACACCCCAAACTAGCCCAGCTAAGCTGCCCCAGGGCACCACCATAGTAAGAAAAGTGCAGTGTGAAAGATAGTTAGGAGCAGCTACTGCTGCATATAAAGAATGAAAAAAAAGTGAGGTACATATATAATAAACAAACAGTGAAGGGTTAAAATGTGTCATAAAAGAAAAATGTGTTATAATGCAGTGCCCTGAAACAGATCAACAAAGGCAATCCAGGGGGCCCCATGCCCCAAAAATGAACCAAAGTTGCACTGCAGTATATAAAACTTGTAAGTTTATATAGTTTGGGGTATCCTGCACTCTGGATTTGAATCGTAGTATGTTAGGGACCTACCCTACAGAGGTTACCTGGATATGGTGGGTAGGGCCAGAACTTTTGCCAAGATTATGCTAAAAACCTCTATTGATTGCAAAATTGTATTGCATTTATATATTATTAATAATTTGGAGTTGTGCACCTGAGATTTGTCTGTTTTTGTGCCTACAATTAGTCTCATCAGGTAGCACCTCCCATTATATATATTCAGGGTGTGCAGTCCAGAAACCTTCCAATATATACTCCATTTAATGTGCTTTATTGCACACCTGAGGGAAAGGAGACGCCCTCAGTCTGGATTAGCACCCCTACTTTATTGGTTTAAAAGCATGGAGTCTTGTAATGAATATGCACACTGATATTAGGCACAATTCTAGGTAAGTCCTACAAATTTTATATACTGTAGTGCAACTTTGGTTCATTTTTGGGGCATGGGGCCCCCTGGATTGCCTTTGTTGATCTGTTTCAGGGCACCGAATTATAACACATTTTTCTTTTATGACACATTTTAACCCTTCACTGTTTGTTTATTATATATGTACCTCACTTTTTTTTTTTCATTCTTTATATGCAGCAGTAGCTGCTCCTAACTATCTTTCACACTGCACTTTTCTTACTATGGCGGTGCCCTGGGGCAGCTTAGCTGGGCTAGTTTGGGGTGTCCTGCACTCTGGATTTGAATCGTAGTATGTTAGGGACCTACCCTACAGAGGTTACCTGGATATGGTGGGTAGGCCCATAACCTTGGCCAAGATTATGCTAAAAACCTCTATTGATTGCAAAATTGTATTGCATTTATATATTATTAATAATTTGGAGTTGTGCACCTGAGATTTGTCTATTTTTGTGCCTACAATTAGTGTCATCAGGTAGCACCTCCCATTATATATATTCAGGGTGTGCAGTCCAGAAACCTTCCCATTTACCCCCAAAAACAACAATATGCTAGTAAGGAACTAATTCAGACCTGTTTGCTAGACTGTGTTTGTCTACTGCCTTAAGGAAACAAAATATGCAAATTACGCGATCGCACACTAAGGTATGAGGACGCCTCCTATGTCTGAACGTACGATCGCCAGGTGAAGTCAGATGCCCAGCAGCCTGGAGTAAAGATGCCCATTTTCAGACATCATCTCCAGGAAGTTCATGAAAACATTGGTACCATCGGGCAACATCGAACCACCATGCAGTACTTAAGGTAGACTCTAGGCTACCGCAAGCACTGTGATCACCGCTGCCTTTTTTCTCTCGTATGATGCGTATGGTGACGCTGTGTCTTAATTATTCACACCCTTAAGTTGGTGTAAAAAACTCCCATCCACACCTGTGCTTGTGCAAGCACACCCTGTTTACACAGACCTGCCCCAGTCACCACCCACAGATGCCCCATTCTGTCATTCAAACTAGCTCTCTGGCAATATGCAGAGAGTGATCGTCTCCCGATTGCAGTGACTGGTTCGCGCACTCGCACTGCAGCTTATACGCATGCGCAGTTTGCAACAATAGCCCAGCTGCGAGCGAACGCTGCCTAGCGAATGGGTCTTATTCGAGCCCTAAGTCAGTATGTGTGCAAAATGAGGCTTAATTAGATCCTTATGCCATACTTATAGCAAATAGAATATACAAGAAAGACATGTATTAACGTGTAACACCATACTGTATTATAATAAAATCACATTACTTTATAAAAATGTGTGCAAACAAATAGTATGGCTTTATTAGTGACAACGTCTATATGTGTATTGTGCACAGGGCCGGCAACAAGAATCACGGGGCCCAGTACACACATTTTTTAGCCCCCCCCCCATCCCTGGGTGAGGCAGAAGGTGACAGGGAGAGGGTAGAGAGGTAGAGAAAAAGGGTGACAAACAGAGGGTGACAGTGTAAGGGTGAGAGGTAGGGGGTAAGTGAGGGCTCTGTAGGAGACGGGAGAGGAGAGAGAGAGAAAACACGAACGTAGTTACCTTTCACTTTCACTCCTATGTACATTCCCCAGGATGACGCAGTGACAGAGGCAGGCATCACCTTTGCGCCGGTCACTACATTGTGACATCCGGCCACCGGCAACGGCAACTTCAGAGAGGAGGAGAGGGAAGGAGCCGGGGCCGGTGACGTCAGGCCCCCGGCAACAGCACTATCAGAGAGGAGGGGAGAAGCCGGAAGGGGAGATTACGGCCCGTGGCAGTGTACTGTAATGAGTCAGTCTGACTCATTACAGTACTGCTGTCAATACCAATGCGGGCCCCCTTATTACCACGGGCCCCAGGAACATTGCACCGCTGGACATGATGACTGTCTCTGAGACCCTCCTAGAATCTTGGGGCTCGGTAAGGCTGTGCCCTTAGTCCCCCCCTGTCGCCGGGCCTGATTGTGCATTTGTAATTTGTAGTAATTTTTCTTGCCCTGGATGAAGAGCATCAATCTAGCCACATTGTGCATCAAATGTGGTAATATCACCAAAGCAAGAGACAAAGGGGTACATTTACTAAAGTGAGAGTTTTTAGAAGTGGAGATGTTGCCCAAAGCAACCAATCAGATTCTAGCTATTATCGTCTAGAAGGTGCTAGTTAAATAAAAGTAGAATCTGATTGGTTGCTATGGGCAACATCTCCAGTTCGAAAAACTCTCACTTTAGTAAATATCCCCCCAAAATAAACTGAGGAATAAAATAAGGTGAAATAAGGCAAAAGAGAAGATTTTTCCTACCTCTGCAAGAGATTACACACCATTTACACCATGCAAAGCCCCTTGTTTAACACACTTTGAAGGCATTATTATCCACCACTTTTAATGGGATGCTGTTTGTCAGTTATAGCAGATAAAAAATACTATATTAATATATTATGAGCATATGTGTCACAGTCTGAGTTTCAAAGAAAGATGCATGAGGCTATAACACAAAAGTAAATGATATGTTACTGCTTGGTTTACCCATTACTAGGATGCATCTGATTAATTATTCTATATTTAATTCAGAAAATAAAAACATATGCTTTAAAGTACAGAGACACAATAGTAAATCACAGTTGCAGATGTAACAATGCTGAAATAAATTTGTAATCACATTGCTTTGGTAATATGCTATAATTTCCTCTTGCATAAGCATACTGTAACCAGGTTCACTGAGACATACGGCAGTCTTAGGTGATAGAGGGGGCATGGCCAAATAGCAAAAACTTTGAATAAAAATCCTATGCGTATAACCGCTTTGTACTGAGAAGGGGTCTTTCCTTATCTTGCTTGGCTGGTGTAAGATACTGCTGTGCTCCCAGACAAGACCGAGCCTAGGTAACTAGTACCCTCTCCATCCCCCTTTCTGCACCCCTGACTGTAACATTCAACTGCCATATAATACAGAAAGCATCAATAATCACCAAATAATGTAGATAACTACTCAGTGACTGCCATATAATACAGAAAGCATCAATAATCACCAAATAATGTAGGGAACAACTCAGTGACTGCCATATAATACAGAAAGCATCAATAATCACCAAATAATGTAGATAACTACTCAGTGACTGTCATATAATACAGAGAACATCACAGAATCTTCACCGTAAAATCCCATAAAAAGACAATAAAATTAGGTAATAGTCTCCAAACATTAGATACACAATGGGAGGCCACCCAACATGCTTCATCAGCCACACCTGAAATAAGAGAGCAATTTTGAAGGTAGATTCAGTTAACCCCATATTGTTTTTTCACTTGTATTAAATGTACGTAGTAAATTGGCACCATATTTAGGGGTTAAGAGACTGTACATACTAGAATATAATACTTTTTAGGAATTGTTTGACTTTGATCTGGAGCTAGAACAGGTCAGAGGATATAATATTTTGAACAATTTGGAATTGTTATCATTTTAGTCAGTGCTGAAACGTACAGTAGACAGAGATATAGATATATACAGGGGCATCTTTATAGAGGAGGGGGCCCATGTGCATTCCCTGTCTGGGGCCCCCTCCTCTCTTCCTAGCGGCCGGCAGCTGACTAAGGTGGCTGGCCAGCCACCAGAGCATTAGTAGACTCTGGGCACTAGAGTCTGCCTGGAATCTACTGCGCATGTGCAAAACGCCAGAAAAATAGGCGCGGCGACCATTTTTCTGGCTTTTTGTACACTGCTGACACCCGGCGCGGGACCTTGGAGAGGTAAGTTTTAAGTAATATGGGTGCATGGTGTGTGGTGCGGGCCTACCTCTACAACCCCTGGGTTTACTGCATTTCTTGCCACCCCCCAACATGCACACCACAAACATTTTATTACACACAAATACACACAATTACTAATTTACTCTTTTATATATAGAGTGTTTGATATACTGTACAAGTATTTAAATGTGTATTCTATGTATAGAATACAAACGTTGTGGGAGTCAACTGTTTACATATCAATAAAATTCATGTGTGTGTGTGGTGCATGTGTGTGTGTTATCTTGGGTTTCGAAACAATATTAATACTTTGAGAAATGATAAATGGCCAGTATATCAAATGTGCATTATATTCTATAGTATGTACTACCCAAGTCCAGTCTCTTGTTATCCTGTAACTTATAGTCTTCTCTCCTGAGGGTAATGTTTTTCATAAAGTTCACGAGATTGACTGTGAAAGTTGTTATAACATATTTTATTTCTCTTATGTAAAATATAAGTCTCTCTCTTCCTTCTTGATTCAGGAGGACTACTTTATGGCCGAAACATCCTTATAAGTGTGCAGTGGTGAACTATTCCATTTGCCTTTCAGAAGGATCTTTGAACTGAAGCTTGTGAATGAAATACTAGAGACATTTATAATAGCTGTTTTAAGGGACTACTGATTTAAACAAAGTTCAACAATACTTCTCCTTTAGTCAGTGCTTGTACTGTACTATATATTTCTGGGACAGTTAGATGATGGCACACAACCCTCACTTAATTTTCCTTTAGTGATGAGCACTGTGGGGTGATATCTCTCTCCAGGACATATGGTACATTTATTAAGTGTATTTGCAGAGAAAACTTTATTTTAGGAGTTGCCCTTTTTCTGCAAGTTCAGCACCTCTCTCACTGTGGACAGCAGTTTTTGTCCTGCTCTTCCTCTGATCAAACTTCTCAGTCACAGCTCTGATGCACTAGAGGGCACAGCAGCTTTCAGAAACTTAAGTCAGCCACTCTCTCCATCTACCCCTCTTTGGCTGTGCAACTCTTTGAAGGAATAAATTAGCCTCAGTGATCCTCCTGTCAGGTGTTGACTTCTATATTGGATCAACCCTACAGCTGCCACAGAGAATCCAACATAAGCTCTCTCCATCTGCTATTTGTACCCTCCACTCTTGTGACACCACTAGCAGATCTTCTCAGTACAGTTAATGTTCTTTTGGGGTTTACATTTCAATTGATCCTTGTGCCATTCGCCAGCTCCTCCATCACATTAATTTTGCAACGACGTTTAACTTTTAGTACTTGACTACTGTTTAATATTATTGCATTTACACACCACACTAGACAATGCTGTTTTTTCTGTATTGTATTACATACAGTATGTCTAATGGTTCCTTTTCCTGCTGTTCTGAATAGTACTATTTTTCATGTATTTATTCGATATACTTCTATTTTCTAATTTAGTTTTTGCTCTGCTAGTGCTCTGTTCATGGAGAAGTGACTCTTTTGACTTCATCTAGAAACTGCTCAAGTTTACATGGTCTCAAAGGCATTTCATTTTTGGAATTTAATTGCCAGTTACAGTACATTTTGTTGCATTTACACATTATTTTTACTGCACAAGCAACAATACTATTCATCTGTATTGTGTCATAAAAGTCTTCAAATCTCATAATTTTCCTTCTTAGAACTCTCCTTAAGCCCACTACTGAGTTGAACTGTCTTTTTGCTTTCTCTCCTTCCACCTCTTCTTATAAAGGTGTCTATCCTTTGGTGTCCACCTTTCACAGACCCCCTCACTCCCCACTTCTTGGAGCAATAACATTTTTACTGGTCTCAGTTTACCCATGGTATCATAGCCATATCCCCTCCATATTTATAGATAGGTGTTACACCTCCCAATTTCCTCTATCATCCCAAAGCCGCACCCCTCCTTTCTCCATTCCCTTTGCAGTCATGCTCATCTCATATCGTCTGTCTCTTGGAGCTTAGGCTCCCTCAATATACCTTTCAGACTTCCATCCCTTATCTCTTCTATTAACTTACTCATGGCTTTAATGCTTTTAACTTATATTGTCTTAACTCACCCAAAAATGCACTAAATTGTAACACCTCACTAAGAATTGGCTATTTAGTCTACCTCCAAGAAAACCATTTTATCAAACATCTCCATCTGGAACTCAGCCCCAAACTTCGCCTCACCTTTCACACCTATGACTATAGAAGGAAGAGACAAGGGGAGGCTGTAATTTTTGACCAATACCTCACCTTCGATTTAAGGCCCACAGAGACTAGGAAGGTAGATTCTTGGTCTTGCTCAGCGAGCTCAATGAGCTCCTCTTTGTGAACATTTATGTTTCAAATTATTGCCAACATTATTTAAAAAAAATAATAATTGGGCTTCCTACTGTGCCCAATCCAGCAGGGTGAAGTAATAATTAAAGACAGCTTTTAATACTATACTTTCATCTTCCTTGGACAGATCTGTACTCCCTGAGGCCATGCATGATCAGAGACGCTGGGTTGCGACTTTAATCACACAGGAATTAGTTATAACGTGTACAAAATCGCAAATGAAACGGAACTTGGTGCGAGTAAAAAGTCATGGCCGCTGCATCAAAGCACTTTGTATACAGATTCAGACTCAGTCTTACACAGATATGTTGCACATCAAATTGATCTGTGCAATCTAGCCACTTAGTGTTGTCACTTTCAGTTGTTTTTATTGAGATGGGTATGGGATGCTGGCGCTCGCCATCCTGACATTTGTTGGTCAGTATCCTAACCCTCCCTCTTCAGTGCCTAAACCTAACTTCCCCCTACCCACACCCTAAACCTAACCCTCCTCCATTAATGTCTAACCCTAACTCTCGCTCTAGTGCCTAACCCTAACTTCTAACCCTAACCCTCCCTCTAACCACAGTACTTACCTTCAGGATGCTGGGGCCGGAATTCTGACAGGTGTTGGGATTCCGGCGGTGGCATTCTAAGTGCTGGCATCCCAACTGTCAGTATATTGACTGGATCCCGTTTTATTTATGCAAATAAGATGCACATTTTGAGAGAAAAAGATGCTTAGTGCAGCTGAGTTGCCAGGGACCTGGTGCGCCAAGTGGGGCTTTTTGGCACAACTGAAGCCACAGTGTATGAGGACACATCTGAAAGGAGGAATTACAAAGGGTCATCTACCGGAAGCTTGGCAAACAGCCGAGAGATCACTCACAGATTTCATGGAGAACCCGGCATCTATTCAAGTTTATGTTTTGTGTACCTATATTTCTCATTACGCCTGGTAGGTAATTAGCATGCAACAAATATCTCTGAATTTCTATTGCCATATAGTTTTCATGTATTGTTGAATGTACAATTTAGTGTGCTGGGGAAACTTTCTGTTTTTCTACCCACTATAGTTACTCCCATTGCAAGATTGCCCACAGCTGAGAAATGCGAGATCCAATTTGTCAATTTGCAGTAGTCACGGTAAGGGTGCACAACTTTTCTATACTATGCGACCTGGGGAAATGCATGAAATAGTGGGGAATCCATTCTGGACTCCAAAGAAGTGGCAAATTAGATATCAGGACCATATCGAAGGATGCTAATGGCCATAAGGAAAGTAGTGGAGGTTTTAAATGGTGTCAAATGGCTGATTTTTGCACTTTTTATTAATGGAAGAAAAATAATAGCAAGCAAGTGATTTTTATCATATTAAATTCTTTCCAGCATTTTTGGGTGCCGAAAAAATGTCTATATAGTATGAAAAATTTGAAATAAACACTTTTACTTCTCATCAGCAATTTTAAAAATCCCTCTCCCAACACCCCTACATACTTGTCCCACATCATTTACACCTCCACATACCTGTACCACATAACTTACATCTCCACTTACCTGTCCTACATCATTTACACCTCCACATACCTGTCCCACATCATTTACACCTCCACATACCTGTCCCACATCACTTACACCACCACATACCTGTCCCACATCATTTACACCTCCACGTACCTGGTCCACAGCATTTATTCCTCCACATACCTGTCCCACATCATTTACACCTCCACATACCTGTCCCACATCATTTACACCTCCCACATACCTTTCCCACATCATTTACACCTCCACCTACCTCTTCCACATCATTTACAGCTCCACGTACCTCTCCCACATCGTTTACACCTCCACATACCTGTCCCATATCATTTACACCTCCACATACCTGTCCCACATCATTTACACTTCCACGTACTTGTACCAAATCATTTACACTTCCACATACCTATCCCACATCATTTACACCTCCATGTACCTGTCCCACATCACTTACATCTCCACATAACTGTCCCACATCATTTACACTTCTACGTACCTGTACCACATAATTTACACCTCCACATACCTGTCCCACATCATTTATACCTCCACATACCTGTCCCAAACCATTCACTTCTCCATGTACCTGTCCCACATCACTTACACCTCCACATACCTATCCCACAACATTTACACCTCCACGTACCTGGCCCACAGCATTTACTCCTCCACATACCTGTCCCACATCATTTACACCTCCACATACCTGTTCCACATCATTTACACCTCCCACATACCTTTCCCTTATCATTTACACTTCCAACTACCTCTCCCACATCATTTACACCTCACGTACCTCTCCCACATCATTTACACCTCTACATACCTGTCCCACATCATTTACACTTCCACGTACCTGTACCAAATCATTTATACCTCCACATACCTGTCCCACATCACTTACACCTCCACATACCTGTCCCACATCACTTACACCTCCACATACCTGTCCCACATCACTTACACCTCCACGTTCCTGGTCCACAGCATTTATTCCTCCACATACCTGTCCCACATCATTTACACCTCCACATACCTGTCCCACATCATTTATACCTCCACATACCTGTCCCACACCAATTACTTCTCCACATACCTGTCCCACTTCATTTACACCTCCACGTACCTGTCCCACATCATTTACACCTCCATGTACCTGTCCCACATCATTTACACCTCCATGAACCTGTGCCACATCATTTACACCTCCACTTACCGCTCCCAAATCATTTACACCTCTACGTACCTGTCCTACATAATTTACACCTCCACGTACCTGTCCCACAGCATTTACACTTCCATGTACCTGTCCCACATCATTTACACCTTCACAAACCTGTACCCCATCATTTAAACCTCCACATACCTGTCCCAAATCATTTACACTTCCACGTACCTGTACCACATAATTTAAACCAATTATTGAGCTTTTCAGATAAATTTACCTGAACACTGATGTGCCATTATTGGGCAAATTATGTTATTTAAACCTCTCCAAATGATTATTCATTAGGAGCGGTGTACCAGAGGTTCTGCGTTGTGTCTTGACCTTTCTTACTTTATAATAAAGATTTTCCCTACCTTTTCACCTGTACAGGGTGGTGCACAGAAACAAAAGTGAATTTCCTCTATAAATAAATGCAAGTTTGGAATTGGATTTGCAAATCTTTGTGAGTTTGCCATGAGAATGGCTCACAGGACCCAACTCGCACCTAATTCGATTGACCCTAAAAGTTCTACACAAAATTATTTTTGCTCTTTTTTATTGGGGAATCTAAGGTTTCTGTCAGTATTGTTAAGTTAACAAAGGGAGTGGGGGGGGGGGGGATTTCCTCACAGACCAAGATAGTAGTAAAATGTTCTGTCCCCTTAAATTATAATTCCCAAAAATATTTATCTTGGGTTGGGGAGGTGCACCCTTGAATATGAGTAGATATATCAAAAAGAAAAGAAAAAGGTATTCCTGTGTCGGTGCATTCAAAGACAATTATAATATATAATTATTGTTAATTGTAATTATTAGTATAATTATATTATTAGTGACATCACTATAAATCCACATTAAAATATAACTTAAAAAATCCTTTTAAAATAAGGTCAGCGAAATATCTAGAAGAAATAATAAAATTATTGTACCACCACACAATATTTTATATTGACAAATAATAGACCATCAGATGGATGTCTTTAGACCTGAGGGCTATTAGTGCATCATACTATATAGCTCCGTGATTCGTTGCTAGCTATAATCTGTCCAGGGTCTATATATATGATCCTCTCTGCTACTAATGAAAATATGAAATAGACTGTAAAAGCTATCACAACCACATATATGGTGTGATATACATAGATATGAATCTATTAGTTCATATTCAAGGAACTATTGCCGTTCAGAAACAAATCAATAAGACTCTTCTATATTTATCATATGACACCTCCTAGAGGCTTATAACAAATCCCAAATTGATATCAAATTATTAAGAGGTGTATGTGAATTATATTGTTAGTAGACATATCTCAGCAGCCAACTCCTATTAGCGCATCACTCATATATGAATATATCATATAGAATTGTATTATATCATCAGTTTATTAAATCCTTCCATATTTGATATCAGTGATTTATTAGGAATCACAACAGATCCCATATATCCTAGTGTTCCAAAGGCATGCTGCAGTCTCTTTACATTCCATAAAGGGAAATCTCGTTCAGACGCCAGGACTGCTATTCCTTAGGATGTAAATAGATCTGTCTCATTTGTCTAGTCACAATATATCTCATTGTTCTTTGTTCTAGGAATAGATGTCACTAGTGTGTTTTCCGATCACACAATAAATGATTAGGATCCCCCGTTAGTCAAATGTAGTTGTGAGGATACCCCTGATCAGTCAACGGGCATATGTCATAGCATAGCTGTTACAAAATTTCTGCTTCTTATCACTTCGATGCTTGTAAATGTATCATCTCACATAACATTCAGTGAGATAGTTTGACAGTGAAAATGTCACACTGTGCATCTCATTGCTCTATGGCATACGAGTAAACTGATATAAACTGATACAATGTTGCACATCGGTCAACGGACATGTACCAGAGCTTAGCTGTTACAAAATTTCTATTTTGCTTATAAATATATTGTCTCACATAACATTCAGTGAGGGAATTCAATAATAAAAGTTGCCTTCATACTAAGGTAAAGCACTGTCAGGGATTCTAACCTTATACATCTCAAAGCTCTATGGTATACTAGTAGAGTGATACAATATAGCACGTTATACAGCAGCTATTAGAGGTCACACATGCCCGTTAGCACTGCCCAAGTGTCTGACAGACACCCATCACATTCGTCATGTATACTGTATAATAAGGGTGGTTTAACATATTAAAAATATATGTTAAACCACCCTTATTATACAGTGTACATGACTAATGTGATGGGTGTCTGTCAGGCACTTGGGCAGTGCTAACGGGCATGTTGAGATATGTCTATTAACAATATAATTCACATACACCTCTTAATAATTTGATATCAATTTGGAATTTGTTATAAGTCTCTAGGAGGTGTCATATGATAAATATAGAAGAGTCTTATTGATTTGTTTCTGAACGGCAATAGTTCCTTGAATATGAACTAATAGATTCATATCTATGTATATCACACCATATTTGTGGTTGTGATAGCTTTTACAGTCTATTTCATATCTTCATTAGTAGCAGAGAGGATCATAGATATAGACCCTTGATAGATTATAGCTAGCAACGAATCACGGAACTATATAGTATGATGTACTAATAGCCCTCAGGTCTAAAGACATCCATCTGACGGTCTATTATTTATCAATATAAAATATTGTGTGGTGGTACAATAATTTTATTATTTCTTATAGATATTTCGCTGACCTTATTTTAAAAGGATTTATTAAAGTTATATCTTAATGTGGATTTATAGTGATGTCACTAATAATATAATTATACTAAATAATTACAATTAACAATAATTATATATTATAATTGGCTTTGAGTGACCCGACACAGGAATACCTTTTTCTTTTCTTTTTACTATTGTTAAGTTATAAGAGATGATCTGTGAGTTTTTCTGACTTTTCTATATGTAGAAAATATCATCAATATACAATACCAGGTTTGCATTATAGCTATATTCAGTATGCAATGTGCAAATAATGGACTTGTTTTGCTTTAAACTCTGAACACTCCAAATTCAACAGCGAGCTGAGGACCTGATTCAGCAAGGATCGCAAGTGCTAAGACGTACGCAGTCGGACGATTTTTATGATCTGTGCATGCGTGTGCATCGCAATGCACGTGCGCGAACTAGCCACAGAGAGCGCAGTGTGTACACAGACCCATTGCAGAGTGATTGACAGGAAATACCGTTTGTGGGTGGTGATGGGGGGATGGTCGGGCAAACGCAGGCGTGCCAGTGCTTTGGGATGGCATTGCAGAGGCATGCATAAATTAGCCACTGCGATACCATAGGTAGCCCGGGGCCTCATAGTGTACGTTGATGTTAGCAATTCCTGACCTGCCTTAACTGTGCGTATAGGTCTGATGTTACTCGATGTTACCGATTGTTTCGCTATGTTGCCCAAGTGTACGGATGTGGGTAAGGGGAAGTGGGTGTCCTAATGTTAGGCTGAGATCGCATTGCAAATGCAAACATTTACATGTCACCCCTGATATTAGCAACTGCATTGTGTGCGTATAAGCTGAATAGTGATTCTTGCTGGATTAGGCCCTGGGTCTACAATGGGTACAGAGTGGGATTTTTTCCCCTCTTTTGCTAGTGATTGTGGCCTCAAGGACCTTTCCTAACATTGTTGAACAGGGTCACCATGTATGGAACCAGTATTTTATTAAATGTTGTTGTGACAAAATTGTCTGGGCCCAGATCCTTGGATTTCAAAGATGTTTTTAACTTTACTCATCTAATTCTTTATGATCTTACTGTAGTTCTTCCAGCTTTTCTGAGGTAGGTCAGCGTTGTGCCAGGAAATGTTCGGTCTCCTGGGAAAAGGAAACTAAACTGGTGTTTTGGAAAGTGTTGTAGAGTTTTTTTCTAATAAAATAAGAAACTCATTACATTTGTATGAGGTTATGGGTAACCCTTCGGACAGAAGCCAATGGCAACTCTTACTGGATATATAATAAACCAAGACTGACTAAAATATAATAAAATATTTTTTTTACAAAATAAACCTATTCAAATAATAAACTCAAATATGAGATATAAAATAGAACAATAGCATCCATTTGCATAAGATAATATAGCAGCATCTAAATAGAACATTGTACAAATTGCAACTAATTATAATAATAATAATAATAATAATAATAATAATAATAATAATAATAATAATTTTATTTATATAGCGCTTTTCTCCTAAAAGACTCACATTTACAGTACAAAATACAAAATAGCTTAAACAAGGGACATTAGTGAAATGCTTGGGTGAATAGGTAAGTCTTGAGTCTATTTTTGAAGGATTCTAGAGTGGAGGCCTCTCGAACTGTGCGGGGAAGTGAGTTCCAAAAGGTTGGAGCCACAAAACTGAAAGCTCGACCCCAGACGAATTCCGTGAGATTCTAGGTACTGTTAATAGTCCTTCGTCAATGGATCGCAGTAATCGAGTGGGACAGTAAGAAATCAGAAGCTGTTTCAGGTACCTTGGGCCATGGTCATGAAGGGCTTTGTAAGTTATTAATCCAATCTTGAAAGCAATTCGCCATCTGACAGGCAGCCAGTGAAGGGAGTAGAGAATGGGTGTCATGTGGCTGGAACGGGGCTGGTTGGTTAATAGCCTGGAAGCTGCATTTTGTACCATCTGCAAGCGGTGTAATTCCTTTGCTGGGAGACCGAGGTAGAGGGCGTTGCAGTAGTCTAGGCGTGATGATATAAATGCATGTATGACTTTAGGCAGATCTTCTGAGGGAATTAAGTGCTTGATTCTGGCTATGTTCCTCAGATGAAAGAATGAGGATTTGATTGTGGCTGATACCTTATGTTTAAGTATCAAGCCACTATCCAGGACAACACCAAGATTCCGCACTTGTTTAGTGTTTTGTAATTCTGAACCCCCAAGCGTAAGTCCTGTTGGTTGACTATGCTGTAGCCCTGTCCTGTGACTTATCATAAGGACCTCTGTTTTATCAGGGTTCAGTTGCAGCCAACTGGCACTCATCCACTCCTGAAGCTCAGCTAGGCAGCCATTTAGGGTTGTTATTGGGTCCTTTGTACCTGGAGCAAAGGACAGGTACAGTTGTGTATCATCTGCATAGCAGTGGTAGACCAGGCCATGATGTCTGATTATTTCACCCAATGGTAGCATGTATACTGCAAAAAGCATGGGGGATAGTATAGAACCCTGTGGGACACTGCATGGAAGTGGCACTGGTGATGAAGAGTTTACTCCAGAAGAAACTCTCTGTGACCTGCCAGTGAGAAATGATTTGAACCATTTAAGGACAGTGCCATCCAGACCACAGAAATTTTTCAGGCGCTCAATTAGAATCCCATGGTCCACAGTATCAAATGCTGCTGAGAGATCCAAAAGGATTAAGATTGAACAATCACCTCTGTCTCTTGCCATCAGAAGATCATTAAGCACACATACCAGGGCTGTTTCAGTGCTATGTCTTCTCCTGAATCCTGACTGGAATGGATCATAAATATCATGGGTAGACAGGTGGGTTTCCAGTTGCATTGCCACCACTTTCTCAATGACTTTTCCTAGAAAAGGAAGGTTTGATACTGGTCTATAGTTGGTCATGCAGTTGGGGTCTAAATTAGATTTTTTAAGAAGTGGTCTAACAATTGCTTCCTTTAGTGGTTCAGGAAAAATGCCTGTGTGCAAAGAGCATTGAACTATTTTTGCAATTACAGGGCCAATCATTTCCATACACCCTATGAGAAACTTGGTTGAGGCAGGGTCCAGATCACAGGTGGTGGGTCGCAACATTCTGATAAGTTTAGCAATGTCTTTTACATCCATTATGTCAAAGCTGTTCCAGGGAAACAGGTGGCTTACCTTGGCAGGCTTGGTAGTTTGGCACTCCTTTGATGGCACTGTGGGGTTTCCAGCCCGGATGGAGGATACTTTATTGCAAAGAATTTTGCAAACTCATTGCATCTTGACTGGGAGAGGGTTTCATCATGCTGCAGGCATGCTGGTTTGCAAAGCATCTCCACTGTACGGAAAAGCTGAGCCGGCCTATTGTTTGCTACCTTGATCTCATTTGAAAGGAACTCTGTTTTCTTATGGGTGATTGTTGATTGATATTCTCTTATATGTTTGATTAGTGTTAATTTATCCTCTACCAGGTTCGTCTTCCTCCATCGTCTTTCAAGTCTATGCCCCCTTTTCTTGAGTTCACTAACACTATTGTCAAACCAAGGGGCTTGACGGTGTGGTGTGAGGGGTCGTATACGTACAGGGGCAATAATATCCATTGCAGCTGTCACATCCCTGTTATAGTAATGGACCAGGGAACAAGGATCTTCACAGGCCCCCATTACTGCCGGACGATCCTGGTTTGCTGCAAGAGCCTAGGGAGTCATGTCCCTCCTTGGACGATACCTTGTCAACTCCATGAGTAAAGTTCTATTTTGAGGGGTTGCATCTGAGAAGTGAATTGAGTGGTGGTCTGACCACGTGACTGGGTTTATATTTAGGTCAGAGACATCTAATCCAATCTGGAAGACAAGATCAAGAGTATGACCACTTATATGAGTAGCCGAAGGAATGACTTGTGTGAGGCCCAGAGCATTCATTGTGCACAGGAGATCTTGGCCAAGGTGTGAGAGCTCATAATCAACCCATGCATTGAAATCCCCAAGGATCAGCCATCTTTGATGCTCCAGAACTAGTCCAGCAACAATATCTGCAAATTCTTGTAGAAATATCTTTCCATCTCCAGGGGGGCGGTAAATGAGAAGTACTCTGAATCCTAATTCTGTAGAACTCTGAGCAGCGATGCACTCAAATGAGTGAGTAATTTCCATTGGGTGAACCCTAAGTTTAAGTGGTTTTCTAAAGCAGATGGCCACTCCCCCTCCCCTGCGGTTAAGTCTTGGGTTGTGAATGACAGAATAATTTGTTGGAACTGCAGCTTCCAAGATAGGTGCTGCATTTTCATCTAGCCAAGTCTCTGTAATACAGGCAAGATCTGCAGATTCAATAAGGTCAGCAATTGTGGCAGTCTTGTTTCTTATAGATCTGGCATTACAAAGGACAGACCTGATTGGGCATACCGGAGTGCCTGTAGATTTCTTTATATTGAGTGTGGGGGCTCTGGGGATGTCAGTCACAGAGCGGGAGTTTAATGATCTGTTCTTCCAAGCACAGGGCCGTTTGATAGGTACCACTTCTATTTGTCTCCTATATGAAACTGGTGAACCTGAAGGCAAGGAACTTGCGTGGTTATAGCAGATAAGAGATTTTCGTCCTCGCTTCCCATGACTGCCCGTTGAGTTTTTTTGAAAATGCCAAGGGATTTAAGAATGGAAGCCTGTGCTGGATCAATAGGAACTGCTGCTCGTGGTGGGCGGAGTGAAATCATAAAGCTGGAGGTGTAAAAATACATTGGGTCATGGATGAGAGAGCATGAATTGCATTTGATGATGAGAGAAGATCAAGTGTTTTTATTTTTTTCTGTTTTCTCAACTCCAGAAGTTATAATGGGATTCATGAGCAGACTAATGTAATTTGGCCATTGCTATGTCCAGTTGCTTCTCTCTTGTACAACATGTATATTTTGAATAAGGAGTATCTAATAAGTAAACTTGTCTTTTCAGTTGATGATTTAGTTACACAAAGTATTCCAGGGCAAAGCAGGCTTGTGGAAAGGTGTTAGAAGCCATTCCTATTGTATAGGTGTGAAAATCCCAGTGTGAGACTCCTTTTGAAGTAGATATTCTGTGCAAGGGTAAAGATAACATGTCTCCAGGGGAAAAAAAAAATAAAAAATGGGATCCTGTGTTTTAAAATGACCAGACTGCCAGATTTCAGAGACTGGGGATACTGTATTTTAGATTATTAATGTAAGAAATCAGAGTTATTTGTTGAGCAGAGAACAGAGGTGGATGATGTCTTAGGGGGGAGCTGGAGCCAAAGATCATTTGTACCTTGCTCTGGGGTGTCCACTGCAGAGGTAATGCCAGTCTGGGTTCTGGAGGAGAGGGCAGAGGTTTCAATCCAATCCAATGTGAATCTCAGTGCAGGAATGCAATCCGTTGATTTTGGAGAGATGTCCACGTAGTGCAGTACAAGTTAAAGGTAAGTCCTTGGATATTTCTTGTGCTTCTGATGTCACTTTTGTAGAATTTAAGCTGTTTTATGGAGATGTTCAGGAGCATGTAAAAGGTGATGCAGCCATCTTGGGCGCATGGTGATTATATCAATGACTTTTGTTTATAAAGTTGAAAATGGCTTATAATGGCCTTTTGTAAATTGTGAGATCTAAGTTCACTTAAATATATTTGGAGCACAAAATTGGGAAAGTATCCAGTAATGATCTATATATAAACAAATGTTCTCCTTTATGGAATTCTGTGTTGAATAAAATGTTCCCAGAAGTTATTAAAGTCAAAGTCATATTTGGGTTATCAAAACTCAATCAAATATACTGTTGTACATTTTAATCAGAGGTGGCTGAATGCCTTGTTAGTGTATAGGTTTACCTCCTGCTCCTTTATTAAAAGTGCATGTCGGCAACTTGGTCGATAAATATGCAGTTTAGTGTGCATACGAAGAGGTAAGGCCTGATCATTCCATCAAAGTCACTTGAAGATGGTAACAGTTGTTTAGGACACACTATTAAGATATGTAGTCAAATGTCACCTGAAGGTGGCATTAGCCTATGGGAACAAGCTTCAAGAATCGGGGCTTGATAAATAGGGGCAAACCGCAGCACCCATTCAGAGTAAAGGGTCTGGGGTCTTAAATAGTCTAAACTACTGTAGAGATATATCACTCTTAATAAATTTAATAGCCCTTAGACCTGATTCGTGTGCAGACCATCATTTCCACATGAAGTGTAGGTAAAAGGGACTTGTTAAATAGGCTCCTATAAAGGCCAATTAATAAGGAAACATTATGAGAAAATGACTTGGCAGGAATAGCAAAGAATGACAGCTATGGTGAATCAGGTGAGAGGTTAGTCGTAGTTTTAGCACTAGCTAAAAGTACTGGTAATCTTTATTACAATTTGAAATCCACTTGTAATTGAATTATATGGTGGAAAATTTAAAACAATTACAATATCTATAAAGTAATTTTTCTAAACCATCCAAGTTAACTATTAACATCACATCTCTTAATAGAAATACTGTAATATACAAATTTGGAAGTAGTAATATTTTCGACAGTGATTATGTTGACAGTAAATATGCCTACGAGAGTCGGCAGTGTAACTTTAAACATGATGCTTTAGGATCATGTTTAAAGTTATACTGCCGACACTGTTACAATGTCTTAAGTAACATTATAAATGTATCGGTACATAGTGATTGTCGACTAAAGGTATGTGTGCAGAAAAAAATAATTAGTTAATAAGTTTAATAAGGAATAACTCCACAATTGCAGCAGGTAGTTAACTCTAATGAACACATAAAAACTAGAAGAAATATTTGGACACAGCCCTGTTGTGAAATATATTAGTAAGGTCATTTGTATCTATTTGTTGCTCTTTCAGAAGAAAGGGACACAACACAGTGGTTTACAATAAACCAAATTACTAAAAATTTGAAAAATAAAAACACATATAAAACTAAGAATATCTAATTATATACTATATAAACAAAATGAAAATAGTATAAAATAGTATACTGTTGTCCTCCTTTGTTCATGTGTAATAATCTTTTGACATGGATAGAAATACACAGCTGGATGCAATTGTTGCAGTCCATATTGTGATGAATAGCCGTAGTCTGATCTTGTAGACCTGATCACAGCTCAAGGCTATTCACCACAATATGGGACTTTATGGAATTTTCTTTTGCCATCTTGGTATAAGGAACCTATTTGTACCTGGCTGTATAAGGGGGACCTCCTTACGCTGATGGACCCGCTGCCCTTCAGAACTTTGACTATTGTATCTAACAGTGTATCTCTATCACACCACAGGACTACTGTACTCCACATGGACAAAGGAGGAATTTTGAGTTTCCCAAATCACTAGATAACTTGGGGTTCTATGTACTAAGCCTTGGAGAGAGATAAAGTGAATGGAGATAAAGTACCAACCAATTAGCTCCTATGGTACATGTCATTTTTCAAACTCAGTGATAGTTAGGAACTGATTGGTTGGTACTTTATCTCTCTCCCTTTTATCTCTCTCCAAGACTTAGTACATAGACCCCTTAATATCTATATAGAAATCGACATCCTATATGCCTTCTATTACTAACCCGCTATCCTCTGTTGGCACTTGCAATACTGATATATAGCAAAGAACTATCTTCCACAGTACAGAGTTCAAAGTGGAGCATATAGTATACTAACATAGAAATTGAATGCAAGTACAGGTTGAGTCTCCAATATCCAAATATTCAGAAATATAGAATTTTTTTTAGCATGACTGAGATAGTGAAACCTTTGCTCTTTGATAGTTCAAAGTACAGAAACTTTATTTAAGGCACCAAATTATATTATATAAAATTACCTTCAGGCTGTGTGTATAAGGTGCATATGAAACATAAATTAATATCATGTATGTACACAAATTTTGTTTGAGCCGCAAAATTCTAGAAAATATTGTATAAAATAAACTGCAGGCTGTGTATTATAAGGTGTATATGAAACATAAATGCATTCTGTGGTTAGATTTGGATCCCTTTCCCAAAATATTGTATAACGGTATGCAATTATTCCAAAGTATGGAATATTCCGATATCCAAATTACCCCTGGTCCCAAGCATTTTGGATATTGGAGATCCAACCTGTATAACTTATTTTCCATATTCCTCTATTTAACCACTAACAATTATTGGTGAAGACTACATACTATTTACACAAGATGTTCTTTCTGTAATAATTGAGCATTCCATTCTCTAGATTCTTTTTTCATCTGAAAGGCCAACAAATACATATAAAGTACATTACTAATATCATTCAAAAAAGTGCTGTGTCCAATAATGCCTTCAAATTTTCAGAACATTTTAATGCTGAACCCTATGGAAAAATTGCTGAAAGTGAGCATGATGTGCTATTCCTCGTTTCCTTCTCTAGTAGCTTCTGCTGCATGGGTTCCTTTTCTCTCACTGGCAGATGCTGTTGTAACAAGTCCATGGCTGTCCCTCCAAACACAGGCTCTTGCAGTGCTCATCAGGGGCCTCCTTTATTATTCTGGGGGCCATGGAGACTCTGGTCATCCCTCTCTTTCACCACCCTCTTTTACAATACAGGGCTCCCTTCTAGTCCTGAACACTGCCAAGCCCTTTCCCCAACTCAGGTCTCCCTACCACAGTATATCCTCATAGGGCTTCCTGTCTCTCTGTTAGGGGATACTTTTCTTTGCTTTAATTACTTATACTGTTCCTTGAGATTATAAATCTTAGGCCCCACTATATAAGTCCTATCATCACATGAAATAACATAAAACAACCATAGAGTTATCTGTATAATATTAGTTTATCAAAGTAGGATTACACAGTACATACATAACCCTATTACAATTAACTACAAAACAATATATTCAATTACACACATAAAAACAATATACTGTAATATATGGAAATGATACTTAGGTTCCTGGAGATCACAGGCCTAGCTTAGATGTTGTTCGGCCAGCAGTCTGAACACATGTGTCCCCACAGTCTTTGTTAATTCACTTATAAGAGTCTGGCTGTAACTTGACCCAGGAAGCGGGGCAAGCAATCTCTATTCAAAAGCTGATAGTGTGTGAGTGTGGCTAGTCTTAATGGAAACAAGTAAAACTGGTTTCAATTCACATAATGACCAGTATGTGAGAGTCCTACATGGTGAATATTATATTTCTCCTTTAACAAGTCCCCCTGATGGCAGTTGCCTTTTCTCAACAGAAAAGCTGACATATGTATATTATGTGACCATTTTAGTGTTTATATAAACATCTGATGAAAGAAGGTGTATTATGACAATGTACTTTTTACAGTTCAGAGTAAGAAGTAATAAAAGAGTTGAGAAGCAGTGTTTCTCTCCTACGACATAGGTAGATGGAAAAAAAACCTTGTTTTTTTGTATTTACAGTATGCAAGGGCAAAAAAATCTTCCTATGTAAGCATCAGGCCCTTTCCTAATGTCCTAATGTCCATCAACATTTCAAACTAAAAGTCTCTAGTTGTTGAGGTGAGGGGCACTTCTGGAGTGTACTTATCTTTGGACATCTGGTTTGGATCATCATTTCCCGGTTCTTCTGATCTGTGTTACGTCCGATCATCTTAGGGTCTTTGCAGTCATCTGCCAGAAATATCATCTGTCTACAGCTGGGCCTCATCAGCATCTAAATAAGAAATTAAGAGATATCAGTACTTTTGAATGTCTCCACCTTTCCTACCAAATCTGACATCCTCTCTTCCATCCGATCTGCCTGTAGTCTTCAGATATCCTGTTGTTGACTTGATTTCCCGATGTGGACGAAAAACAGATTCTCTGAGCATTAGCTGTCCCTCCCCACCCACTTATGATAATCACACATCATTAGCCTTGATGAGTGTTACAGACTGAACTTTACCTTATTTCCTCCACTAGGTGGCATTCAAGTTCTTGCAATGCCTTTGCTTTTCTCATTTCCAATAAAAATCTCCAAAAATATCCCTAATCTGGAAATCCTAAATTTTCATCCTTCAAATATCCATATAACACACCCCCTTTTCTCCTGACAATAATCTGTGTATTAATTGTTGAGGAGAACAGAGAAGTCTTGGGCTCTTTGATCCACTTTAGCCTGCTTTTCGATGTACTGCAAAAATAGAAAGAAATGTTAGTATACATAATGCAGGTATGTCAATATGTAACTTCTTCCTGTCCATTTCCAAACACACAAACTAGGTGTACTCAATCAATTAATCATTCTATGGAACCAATTTAAATATTAGACCATTTTTAAACAACCTGGTCTCGTTGGCCTGTAGGAGAGAAAAAAAAACACATGATTATACAGATTTTTTTTCAAAAACTTATTTACAACAAAATAGTAAAAAAAAATGTTTTTTTTTTTTTTTTCAAAAGGTGTGTGAACTCTATTGAGTAGAAAAAGCACATATGGTTTTCACCTGATCAATATGTACCCAGAATACCTTGCGCCTCGTTCGAGATTCTTTTTTTGTTGTCAATGGTCTTTGTACTTTTAACAAAGTATAACCCATGACTTCAAGAACTTGATATGGCCCTTCCCAGTTTGCATCCCAAGGACCTGCCTTACAGAAAACTTTAACCATTACTAAATCACATACAGAGGGCATAGGTGTCTCCCCCTGTAGATAGGGTTTATGCAGCCGCATAACTGCAAAAGGCAAAAGTCCCTTGAGATTATTTTACACCTGTTGCAGGAACATATCTCTCGCGACAGCATCTTTAATGGGATTTGACAATTGTAGCTCATTAGGGAAACAAAGTGGCATTTTGCAATCTGTCATGAGCTCAAACTGAGTGATCCCTGTGGTGGATGCTTCCGTAGCCCTAATACCCTTGAGTATTGCAGGTAAGACTGTTACCCAAGAATAGCCCTTCTGTAACAGTGCCTTGGCTAACTGGGCCTTGATGGTCTGATTAATTTGTTCCACAATCCCTGCCGATTGGGGATAATATGAGACATGGAAGTGCTGCTTTATGTCCAGAAGTTCACATGACCTTTCATGACCTTGCCAGTGAAATGGGTCCCTCGATCAGATTCTATGATCCTAGGGATACCCCAGCATGACAAAATCTGTTCCCATAGAACTGTAGGAATGGCTTCTACCCACTTTGAGAACACGTCAACTACTACCAAGGCATAGCGACAATTTCAGCTGCCAGCTGGTAGTGGTCCTATGAAGTCTATTTG
Organism: Taudactylus pleione; assembly: GCA_031769625.1. NCBI lineage: Eukaryota > Metazoa > Chordata > Amphibia > Anura > Myobatrachidae > Taudactylus > Taudactylus pleione. Next base: position 3,738,584 of record JAUIMM010000847.1, on the reverse strand, counting down.
TAAGGCTGACCAGGGCATCTCTGCAGGAGGCACATGCTGTAACACTGGCTTAATAGCTGGTGCCTGAGGGTTGATTTGGGCACACACCAAACACTGTTGGGTGACATTTTCTACTGTTTTGAACATTCCTGACCAGTATAATTTGCTCTTTAAAAGATAGAAAAGTTTATCCCAGCCTGGAGGCCCAAGGAGCTGATGATTAAGCCTTGTCAGTTCCACTTGAAGATGTGAGGGTACTGCAGGACGAGGTTTTAATCCTTCTCCTGGGGAGTGGCACAGTATACCCTGTCTGATAGACCAGGGATCTTGTGGTGAAATTCTGTGAGTCATAAGAACAGATTATTTTGCCTGTTCCTCTTCAAATGACACCGGTCCATCTTCAAGGACTTTCTACGTACTGCCACCTGGACTGAGGGCAAAATTTCAGCATCCAGATCCCGAAAGATCCCAGATACTGCTGCCACTTTTGCTGCTTCATCCGCTGCATTGTTACCCAAGATTAGAGGATCGCTCCCTTTTTGTTGTGCAGGCACTTTGATGATAGCTGCATCATCAGTATGGGTCTTACCCCATTCCCAAAGTTCCTTTAAAACTGAAACATGTGCCAGAGGTTTACTCTGGCTGTCCATGAATCCAAGTTTTTGCCAAGTCTCAAGATGTAATGTGAGAGACCGCACTACATATGAGCTGTCACTACATATAGTACATCTCCCTGGGGGATGGAGGAAGAGTGCTTCCTTCACTGCCTCCAATTCAGCATGTTGGGCTGACAGGAGACCTGGGAGTCTAACCAGACCCAAGATGCATATCCTGTCACATATGACCCATCCAGATGAAAGCGTGACCCATCAACAAAGATGATTCTGTCATCAGGGTGCACTACCTGTCTAAAGCATGATGTTGTAAAGGAAGGTGTTATCTGACCACAATGATGTTCTGTTCCAGTTGTGTTTAACAACTGGGAAAGGACATACTTAGCCTTGTGACAGATTTTGATATTCCGTCCACTGAGGTCCATTATCCACCTCCCAAACCTCTGTTGAGAGACTCCAGGAAGTGTGTCCTAGAGAAGGAGGGTTAATGGAGTGTGTGGTGTTTGCACATTGAGTTGTCTGAATGCTACAATATGCTCAGTCACTTTGACAGCATAATGAATGGCTTCAAGTTGCTTTGCACACTCATCGAAACCTCTTTCAACTGGTGAAAGGAGTCTTGATAAATACCATAGTGGTCTAATCACAGATCCTACTTGTTGTAGCAGGACCACTGATATAGACCTGGGGCAGAGGAAAGATCTGTTTTCAGAGTAGAAAATGCAACTTCCTATGTTTCTGCCCAGTCTTTTAATGAAGGTTCCTCACCTCTTAGCAGTTTAGAAAGGGGCTTTGCTTTTGTTGCAAAATCCTCTATGAACTCCCTCATGAAGTTTGCAACCCCCAAGAACTTGCGTAAGTCTTGTAGAGTGCCAGGCCTGGGAAACTTGACCATTGCTTCAATACGGGCAGCCATTATACATTTTGTCCCATGAGAAATCTTAATTCCTAGGAATATGACCTCTGACCTAGTCAGTTTTGCCTTATGAGGACTCAGTTTGAGCCCTGCATGGAAAATGAGGCCTGGCAATTCCTGTAGAAGAGTTAAGTGTTCTTCCATAGTTTCTGTATGGAGGAGTAAATCATCCAAATATTGCAACAGGCAATCTGGTCGTGAAAACACACTCAACACTTTTGCTAGTGCCTGATGAAAATATGTGGGGCTACTGTGGAGTCCCTGGGCTAATGCACAAAACATGTATTGTGTATCTTGCACAGTGAATGCAAATTTGTAACCGCAGTCTTCTGTCAATAATATTGAGAAGAAACCATTGGCTACATCAATGGCAGAGAATACTTGGCCTTTGCCATTTATTCTTGCATTATGTCTGGTGTTTCTGCAACCACTTGTGCTGACATTGGTGTACTTATTCAAAATTCTGAGATCAATTGTAAATCTCCAGGTATTTGTCTCTTTCTTTTTAACAGGCCATAAAGGATTATTGCACTTGGAATTCACTTTATGTCCACCCCCTTGACTCTAAATCAGTCACAGCTTCTATGACTGATTCCATGGCTTCAGGGGGAATATGATATTGACATTGAGGTGGTGGATCTGGACCTTGTATGTCCACTTAGACACCAACCATCTTTCCACAGTAATTTTTTCCTTGGGCCCATAGTTCTGGGTATTGGTACACAATTGATTCAAGGTCTCTATTGTGAGAGATCTCTGGCCATTTGTGTACTACCATATTAACAGTGTCATCAATTGCATTTATGGGTGGTCCTAGGTGATGTTGCTTTATCACACAGACCTCTGAGTTTCTTGGGCCGCTCCACAACATGCAATTCACTAAATCTAAGATCCACTCATTCTGTGTCATTACATCAGTTCCAATGATGTTATCAGAACCAGTGTAATACCACATTGGGATTTATAATGTGAGGTCATTGCTGATTTCTAAAGTGACTTCGTCAATTCTATGAGCTCTCACCCTCCTTTGTTGGTGATCAAATCCAATCACCACACACTGAGGGCTGCCTAATGTAAATCATGCTCAACATTGGTGATTGAAATTTATGCTCCAGTGTAAAGCATGAATTTCAATAATTTTATTTTTATTCTGGCCATTATATGGCGTCTCCCTGAGGAATCCAATATGAGATCACATATTGGAGTCAGATCCTTAGGGACCCCTAACCGTCAATCTAGTTGCACCAGACTTCCAGTAGGGACATCTGATGTGTGAACTGCTATCGTTGCCTTTTGTACTGTGCAGTTATTCACATGCTCTATGCATTTCTCTGTGTTTGTTTTTGTAGAAGTCCCGATGTATGTGGTTGCACATGGGTTGGTTTTTCTACTTGTCCTGTGTGCGTACCCACCAGTGCAATGCATTTTTGCATCTGGTGTATGGGCTGCATCTGTGTTTGAGTATGTGGGTTAACATAAGTTGGGTCTTCTACCTGTCTGTTATAATAAGGCTTCTTTTTGAATCCATTATTATTGCCCAGGTTGTTTGCATTCTCTCTGTTTGCTCCTTGTGGACTATTACGTTGTATATGTCCATACTTTGAACATGCATGGCAACGAACCTTACCCCATTTCTCCTGAGGCGGAGCTGTAGGAGTAAGATGTGTTTGCCTGTATGTGTTACCATAAGTTGTGTAATGGCCATCTTGTGATCTGCCATTTACCACAACATGGTCCCTGATTTTCAGTGATCTTTTGTTTTTCAATAAATCTTGCCTGTATTCTTCTATAACCATCACTGCATCTGCAAGCGTTGATTATTTTGCCGCACTTAAGCAAATTGCTGTGTCAATGTACGTAAATCTTTCTACAAACATGCGTATCATACCTTGTGGGGCTTCCACACTGTGATCGTTTGTCACCCTTCTATACATGGCTTCAAACCTACCACATAGAGACAAAGGTTCATCATATATGGTGAATTTAAAGTCAGATAGAATATCTGGGGGTAACTTCGCAATGACCTGTTGCCAATTTCATGAGAGCAGAAAGTCTCTCTTCTTTATCATGAAATATACAATTTTTGGGAGTAGTATTCCCAGTTGCGGCATACCTCTGGTTAAGGTGAGTGGGTAACCATAATTTAAACAACTCCATGCAATATTCTGGGGCAACGTTAAATGTTTCACAGTGTCCTTCAAAAATATCACAAGAGGTAAAGGGGTCTATGCTGGGGTCGTACTTTGGGTTTTTCTTACAAATTTTTAACAGGAATTGCGTCTTCTTCATGCTATAATTTCTATAGGGAGTGTGCGATCCAGTTCCATTACTCTGACCTGTTTGGAGAATAAGAGCAGACTAAACTGTTTGCCATCCATTGCTGAGTCCAAAAACAGGGTCATCAACATGTGCATGAACATTAGATCCACTCCCAATGGGTGATGGGGAATCATTTAATGTACGTGCTACAGGGTACCTGGGGTCACCCACTGGGAATGTTACACCCTGAGGGGTAAGTATGGGCATAGTATATCCCATGCTTCCCATCTCACTAACTCGGGGCCTGATTCAGAGCCACTCGTAAGCGGCAGCTCGTTCGCTCCGAGCGATGTTTGCCCAACTGCGCATGCGTACGGATCGTTATACGCATGTGCGAACCAGTCAGTGCGGCCGAAATTCATGTGCTCGCAAAATAGCGAATGCCTGATAATTTGAGTGACAGGAGTAGGCGTATGTGGGTGGTAACAGGGGAAGGTGCTTGAAAACGGGGAGTGGAGATCCGATCGCAGGCGTCCTTAAAGGTCAAAACGGGCGTTTTATGGGTGTGCATAATTAAAACAGCAGCGTCATTGACCACGTCACTGGGTTATTTTATAGCCAGAACTGCTCGCAAAATTGTGGTAGCAAACACCAACCACAAGAATAGCGAGCAGCTCATACCCTGGTCGATGTACTCGATTAATCTAATAAATAGCGGACATGACGTAGGATGCGAGCGGCCACGGGGCGTATTTTTCCAAAAAACGACCACAAGTTTTGTTCGCTCGTTCAGACCTAGAGGCGTGAACAGACCGCAAACAGCGAACGGTTAATTTGAATAGCCACCCCTATTTTCTGGACGAGCGAGCGCAAATAGCATCCGGCTCTGAATCAGGCCCTCTATTTTCAGTTACCCAGACTTGTTTCCTAGACACCATATTAGATAAATCATTTATAGTTTTGTGCATATTTGTTATCATTTGGGTTTTGGTGCTTAAATTATTCTCTGTATAATATAGTACTGTTAACTATCAACATCCGCATAATATCTCTCTTTTTCTAACAACTGAGATTCAAGCATACAAATTTGCCTTCCTCTATCAATATTGCTCAAATCTTTCTCTTGTAACTGTTATTATAGGGTACACATCTTTTTCACTTTTTCAATACAGCACAGGCAATGAGAATTTGCATCTATCTATTTGTTATTCGCCAACATCTCAGCATGTTCTGGTCTCCAAATTGTATCCTCAAATGCATGTACCACTTTGGCTAACATCTGCAAATGTTTTTTTTTTTTTTATTGAACACACTGCGCTTATTTATACATAAAGTATCATGTGTGACAACCTGCTCTAGCAGTGTGTTCCATAGCATGTCAGCTGAGGTGTATGTGTTGGGAATTACAGGGTTAAATGTACTGTTTTTGCTCAATTTGCCAATAGTAATAAAATCCATACTTACCTGTTCATTTGCAGAGCTCATTGTCTGTCTGTGGTCGGCGTTATTTCTCACCGTAGTAAAGCTGATCCCCTTAAGTCACCGAGACTTAACTTGCTGCGTGCAGAAAACCTCTGTAAATTTGTGAAGACAAAGAAATAACCAAGTATCCAGGAATGTTTTAATATTTCTAGGTTCGCTGTAATCAATTGTATTTTATTTTTTTTGTATTCAGATGAAAGCTTGTTATCTGTCCAAATTTCTAGAAAAGACTAGCAATAATAACACACTAGTATCACTTCCTTCTGTGTACTTGATACCTATCCCTGGCTTTTCTATCAAATATTTAGCCTACAGATTAACCCTTTCACCACTGTATCCCAGTATAAAATTACAATTAAAACAGTAGGGCCATGGCTCGCCAATGTTAGGGGATACTTTTCTTCGCATTAATTGCTTATACTGTTCCTTGAGATTATAAATATTAGTCCCCACTATATAAGTCCTATCATCACATGAAATAACATAAAACAACCATAGAGTTATCTATATTATATTAGTTTATCAAAGTAGGATTACACAGTACATACATAACCCTGATACAATTAACTACAAAACAATATATTCAATTACACACATAAAAACAATATACAGTCAGGTGCATAAATATTGGGACATTGACAGAATTTTCATATTTTGGCCTCTATTCACCACCATAATAGCTTTTAAATGAAACAAACAAGATGTGCTTTAACTGCAGACTTTCAGATTTAATTTGAGGGTAATTACTTCCAAATCAGGTGAACGGTGTAGGAATTACAACGGTTTCTATATGTGCCTCCCACTTTTTAAGGGGACTGTAATATAAGGAAATGATACTTGGGTTCCTGGAGCTCACAGGCCTGGCTTAGATGTTGTTCGGCCAGCAGTCTGAACACATGTGTCACCACAGTCTTTGTTCATTCACTTATAAGTGAGACTGTAACTTGACCCAGGAAGCGGGTCAACTGGTTACTATTCACGAAATGACCAGAATCTGAGAGTCCTAAATGGTGAATAATATATGTCTCCTGTAACACTCTCCCTTGCAGTGGCAGGAGCTACTGAGAGATCTCATTTCCGACAAGCTACAATTTTGCAAAGATACCGCTCCAGCAGCAGTATTTTTGGTAAGAGTCACCACACGGCTTGCAGCAGGGCGTTTCTAAAAAAAGAAAAATAATAATCATTTAAACAGTACTGCATTTATTATAAGAATAAAGCCTTTTTTATTGGTACTGTTAACATCATCCAATGTGGTGTTACCAGAGCATGGTGTACAGCTGTGATGTGCGATATATACTGTAAGCTCCCCTAAAGGGGGTTATTGCCACTGATATCACCAATAAAATGTAAGAAAAATCGAAGACAATACCTTTTGCTGGCTATAATACTCATTTACTCCAGCAGAAGAGCTTTTTGCCCTTTTATGACTTAGGGCCTGATTCAGACCCACTCGCAAGCACATAGCGCTCGCAAGCGGGTTGATGGTCGGCCATTGTGCACATGCGGTGTACACACCACGTGTGCGTGAGCCCCGGAGTGAGTGTTGATCGACAGCTCGCCCTGTTTTGTAGGCGGGTCAGTGGGGTGGCTGCACAAATGGAGGCGTTCCCTTAGGAATGCCTGCCATTTGTGGGTGGCCCTACTGGTGAACTTCCTGCTCTATTAGAGCAGGAAGTTCACTGGGGCTTCTGGTGGACGAGACCCTACCACAAGGGTCTTGTTGCAAGCCCGATGGTCGCGATAATCGCAATCATTGCCAGGCCACCCGCTAAAGCTGTGCATTGTCACCCACAGCTTAGCGAGCGGCCTGGAGGCCGGGGTAACAAAAAACACCCCGCCCCGATTCAGAGCGAGCACTCGCAAATAGCGAGCACCTCTGAATCAGGGCCTTAGCCTCTGAGTTCAATTCCTAAAACAACCATGTGAGAGCAACTCCTAGGCCAGTGTGGTATAGTTGATCCCCAAGCTAAAATTTGGAAGCCCCTAATTGTGAAGTTTTCTATGATAGAATGTTTAAAACACTTTTTTTTTAACTTTAAAACTTGTACAAATTAATGTATAATGTTCCCCTTGTGGCCTTAAGCATTGATATTGTTTTGAAACTCCTTTGCTGCTCCTAAAATCTTTATATTTGAAGGAAGTACAAATCCAGTCATCTGCCAGATAGGTCTGTGAGTAATTGACCTTCCCAGTCACATTTGTAGCCATGGAAACATTCACTGCAGTTCAACAGCTGTTGTTAAGGAAAATAAGTTACTCACAATGTATATGTCAAATTTCAGCTACCGTTTGTTTCTGAGGTATCAATAGAAATTTAAGCAGGAATCCAATTGGATGAATTAGTTATACCAGTAAGTTCTAGTACCATGCAGAGTATGTTTAATTAGATAAAATTGCTTCTGGGTAATTACTCTTTAACTTTTATAGTAAATTATTCGCATGCACAGAACAATTTAAAAACACAGAATATTATTTTGCACCAGATGATTGGCCAAATACTGTATATGATATCATTGGGCTCTGTTTAAGAGTCTAATTATCAAGCTTTGATGACCACTTCCTCAATAATTTTCAGTGGAAAAAGGGGTAATCACTCAGTGATGGAACTAGCAGCGGTGCAACCGGTGGCTTGCAATGTGGCCCGCTGTGATGCAGAGGCCCATAGCTGCTGCTGCACCCACCGCTAGTGTCCCCACAAGTATAGTGCAGACCACAGTGAGACGGTACTGTATAGGGGGATTACTACTGGGGGCAATGCATAGGGGAGATCACTACTGGGGGCAATGCATAGGGGAGATCACTACTGGGGGCAATGCATAGGGGGGATTACTACTGGGGGCAATGCATAGGGGGATTACTACTAGTGGCACTGCATAGGGGTAACTACTACTGGGGCACTGCATAAGGGGGACTACTACTGGGGGGGAAATGCATAGGGGGGACTACTACTGGGGGCACTGCATGGGGGGATTACTACTGGGGGCAATGTATAGGAGGGACTACTACTGGGGGCAGTGTATAGGGGGGGATTACTACTGGGGGCACTACATAGGGGGGACTACTACTGGGGGCACTGCATAATGGGGACTACAACTGGAGGCAAGGTATAGGGGGGTGGCTGCTACTAAGAAGACTGTGTAGGGGGGACCACCACTGGGGGCACTGTTTGGGATGGGTGGCCACTACTAGGGGCAATGTATAGGGGGGACTACTACTGGGGGGCAATGCACAGGAGGGACTACTACTGGGGGCAATGCATAGGGGGGATTACTACTGGGGGCTCTGCATGAAGGGACTACTACTGAGGGCAATGCATAGGGGGGACTACTACTGGGGGCAATGCATAGGGGGGACTACTACTGGGGGCAATGCATAGGGGGGACTACTACTGGGGGCACTTCATAGGGGAGACCACTTCTTGGGGCACTGTATAAGGGGCACTACTGGGGGCACTGCATAGAGGTACCACTACTGGGGGCACAGCATTGGGGGGCCCCAAAGCATATTCTTGCACCTGGGCCCACCACTCTCTAGTTCCGCCACTGTAGTCACTGTTGCCCACCACTTATCAAAAATCACTGCAATCACTGATTTTCTCATGTGGTCCTCTTGTTTTGCCTTAGATATTTACATCATCCCCAAAGCCTATTATAAGGACTATGGTATTGCAATTTATCAAACTGTGATAATTTTCACACTTTAATGGACAGATGTATCACACCCTCTAAAAAGGACAGATGGAGATGTTATCCATAGCAACCAAGTAGCTTCAAGGTATCATGCTATAGAATGTACTGTATAAGTGATAACCAGAAGCTTGTTGGTTGTTATGGGTAACCTCTCCACTTGTCTACTATATAAACATCTCCCCATTAGAGAGAAAAACATAAAGTCATTTCAGGATGGTGTCATGCATACTTATCATTATCAGTGCTTCCGATGTACTGTACATAATCATCGCAAGAAGTACTGCACAGGACTTTCCATCTCAGGCATGTGCAGCTCTGATTAAGGTTAACATTTTTACTGGGTATTAGCGCCATCTTAACGTATGTAGTTTGATTGAATGGGCACGCACGGACTCTTGAGTACTTTTTTTTCCAGAACAGCCTAAGTATACAATATCTGGTGCCATCTTCCCTTCTCCAGGGAACAATTAAACAGCATAAGCTTACAAGTGTAAACATTTGACCATTAATAGTATTACAATGTACAAACAATTAATACATAAAGTCTTATTACAAATATATGTAAAAAAAAAAAAGAACAGGAAACAAGATACTCTCATATGTTAGTTTAATTTGGCATTAAAAGGTACCCAATATCTCCTGCTTACCTTACAGCTCCGATGCGGCCTGAAGTTCCCACTCCCCATACACTAGTATGGGGACCTCCTTTCATCAGACTGAAAGTTTTCGGTATTTGATTGCAGGAACTGACATTAGCTCCGGGAGCCCTGCTTATTTCTACGGGAATAATGTCTGGGATGTGAAAAAGATTCCGTTTGGATACCATCTACCCCTCTGGCCCTGCACCCTCTCAAGCAATGCACATGCGTGGCCAGCAAAAAGCGAGCGCTCGCTCTGAATCAGGGCGGCCGCTTTTTAAAAAAAAAAAAACTGGCCTCCTGGCCGCTCGCTAAGCTGTGGGTGACCACCAGCAGCTTTTGCAAGCAGCCAGGTGATGGTTGCGATGGTTGCGACCATCGGGCTTGCGACGAGACCCTTGTGGTAGGGTCTCATTCCCGCAAGCCCCAGTGAACTTCCTGCTCTAATAGAGCAGGAAGCTCAACTACTGACATCATGAGTGATGTCAGTAGGGCCACCCACAAACGGCAGGCGTTTCTTCGGGAACGCCTCCGTTTGGCCAGCCACCCTCCCTCCCCGCCTACAAAACGGGGCGAGCTGTCGATCAACATCGACAGCCGCCCTGTTTTGTTGTGAGCCCCAGAGCGAGTGATTTCTCACTCGCTCCGGGGCTCGCACACGCGCAGTGAGCACGTGGCCTGTGCGCACTGTGTGGCAATCGACCCGCTTGCGAGCGCATAACGATATTGAATTGTTCCTATAGTTTGGTATCATGGAAATTTGAATGCATAATTAACGGGTGGCAGATGGGGCAGTATGACATACTTCCCAACATTGCGTAGGAATGAAGCATGATGTTGTACATGCGTTGAAGGTGCGTGCATGAAAAAGGGGCAGGAGCAATATTGAATTGCTCCTATAGCTTGGTATCATGGAAATTTGGATACATAATTATTGGATGGCAGATGGGGCAGTATAATATACTTCCCAACATTGCGTAGGAATGGAGCATGACGTTGTACATGCGTTGAAGGTGCGTGCATGAAAAAGGGGCAAGATCTGTGGTACAGGGCATGACCTCATGGTGCAGGAGTGTGGTCATCATGCATCACGCCCCCATTTTTTTGGTCACACTGGGGGCATGCTAGGCATTCCCAAGTTGCTTGGCTGCCCCAACTTCCTAAAGTATAAATGCCTTGCACATGCGCATGTCATCTATTCAATGCTGCTCTGCTGTGCTATGCAGAACAGCAGGTGATAGTCAGACTTCCTAACCTTGCCCCCCCCCTCGCCCCCACTATCCATGGAACACTATGGCCCTCCTGTGGAATGGTAGGACAGTGCCCGACATTATATATGTCCCATTTAGTAACTTTTGTATGAAAGATACATAAGGCCTTATGTAGAGTTAGGAGCAATAAAAAATTACCAAAACAGGAGCAATTTGTACCTGGAACAAATCATGTTGCAAAATAATGGGTGCAAATACAGTTATTGTTTTTGCTTACAAAGAGAATATTGGCTGCTTCTGTATATATCCCACAAATATTGGACAGTGTTGTGTCCACACAGACATTTAGAATTAAGCTATTATACATCCATCCAAACTTTAAATCTCTTTGTACATGTTAAGTCTGCACCACCTGTAGTGCAACATAATTTTACCAAGGTGCAAATTGCTCCTTTTTTCTGATGATTTTCCTGATTTGCTCCTAACTCTGATTTGTTGTCACCAAGATGTTCTGATCAGACTGTTCAAGTCCACAACCAATTTACCTACATCCACCACAAATAGCACTAAAATGGTATTTGCGTTGCAGAATATGCTTCTTTGTTCAACCATCAACATATAGGGATGATTGTGAGATACATCTGTCTGTGAGTGATACCTGTAACTTAATAACATAACATAACATGACATGCAGTATAAAGATTGTAAAAGTGAGTACATTATCATTATAGGGAGGGAATACACAGTGATAATATTTGATATAAGTTAATATCCCTCCAGTATAGCTTTCAAGCAACACTCAGCCTGTAGATGTTGCTATAGACCAACAATTTGCTACAAAAACCAGCATATTTATATCATGTTATCACAATTTGTTCTCCAAGAAAAAATTACCATAATGATCAAAGACCATCATTGCACTTGTTTACTATGTTCTGGAATAAAACTACTTCCATAGGAAATCTTGTCCTTTTATCTAAGTAGAAAATGATCTGTTCTATTTACAGTATGTACAGTTAATTATATTTTAACCACAGGAGGAGGCACTGTATGAAGGTTGTATCTTGGACTCTGCTTCCTAGTTTATGATTCCTTTTCCACTATGGTAATCAGTAACTATTAGTGTCAAGAACTAGTCATGAATTTAAATTTAATTTTTATACCGCAAAGCAAAAATTATATTAATGAAGATCAACATAACTGAATCTATTTCCCATTTTGTGGATCAGTTGTGCTGTGCGGGGGAGAAGATGCTGAAAAAAAGCTCCACCTTCTTCTTTGTGACCCTGAAATTTAAAAAGAATGGTTAATGAAAAAAATAAAAAATACAAAATCAAAGGCTGAACTACTTCTCTACTTTATGGCCATCCAAAAATATTAATTTATGCCTTACTTTAATCATGAAGGTCAATTTCATGGCCCTATGCTGAGTGGGACGCATTGGTATCCGTGTCTTTTGCCACAGTTGCACCTGTGACTTTATGTTAATACTGCCACAAGTCCTTCCCTGGTGTACATCCATGCTGAGGGATGTAGTCGGCATTCCGAAGGCCAGAATGCCGGTGGTCAGAATGCCGGCGGACAGAATCCTGGCGCTGGAATCCTGACAGCAGTCTGAGGACCTCATTCAGAGTCGGTCGTTGCGGCCGCATGGTCGTTCGCATACAATGTTTTTCTTTCTGAGCCTGCGCACGGCTAGCAGTGCGCATGTGCGTACAAGCTCTACCGATCAAAAATACTGTCGGTCGTAGGGCTTCCGACACGGAAGTGGATTGCTAAAGTTGATTGACAGGAAAGACTGTTTGTGGGAGTATACGGGGGTGGTGGTCTGCAAACGGAGGCGTTCTTCAGCGTTTCCAGGCGTTTTTGGGGAGTGCATAAATTACCTGCTTCGTACGACCAAGAGTTGCGGATGCATGAAAACGTCACTCTACGAACAGGATGATCGTCCAGGCTAAGGTAGGCAAGAAGCGTCCGTAAGCCACAACAGTACAATCGTTAATCTGATGTTACCTGCGATGTTTCGATCTGGAACCACACAAACCAAGCAGCTAAGATTGCTGCATTGTAACTATTAACACTGCTAATTACCTTGTAACTCATTTCATTTGTGTGTGCATTAGGGAATTCGTAACACAAATGTTTATTTGTGGTTTTTAAACCTTTTTTTTGTAAAACAGTTTTTAAAACATCTAGCATTGTGTTTTGCGTAGCAGCCTTTTCAGATACCACACTTTTTAAACCTTGTATACATTGATATAGTTAAAGATAGACATTTTTGGTATTACATTTTTTTTTTTTTTTTTAATTTGCCTTTCAGCACAATTTAAATAATAATTGTTACAGCAACATTTGTATATAATTAAAATAATAATAATAATAATAATAATAAAAAAAAAAAAAAAACATAAATTTTTTGTTTAAAAAAAAAAAGAGCTTGAGACATTGGTGACAAGAAATATGGGGACTGGACAACAGATGAGGGAGGAGATATCCAGGGCTACTTTCATCATTTGGGCCAGCTCGGAGGAAGAGGTAAGCTACGGACAGCCGACTGGCGTGTAACACGCCGACTGGCCTGGCCAGAGGTAGATGGGATTTCCTCTGGCCTACGCATAGTGCTCTCCATACTTGCGGGGATGGCTGTTGGGCTGCCAGAGGTGGTAGTCCTGGGAGGAAGGGAGTCTCGCTCCAGCATGGCAGGTGGGTTGGTCTGCTCCTGGGTATTGGCCAAATGATCTAGGGCCCCAGCAATGGTCTCCAGGGCCACCGCCACCCTCACCAGAGTGATCTCCATCCTCAGAAGAACACATGTGTCCTCCTGAGTTTGGGAGACCAACCTGGTGAGGAGAGGCACTGCTCGGTCTTATGGTTGCCCTGGAGGAGACTCCTCAGGGTCCCCAGATGGAGTACTTGGATCCTCCCCTGCAGAGTCTCCATCTGTGCTGGACCCAGACCTGACCTCAGGAGCAGGCACTACCTCCTCCGAGTCTGGAATATAAAAAAAATATTTTTTATTTGTTTTCATTAAAAAAAAACGCATAGACTTTTGAGCTTTATACTCTTTGGCTACCAAAAAAAATTACTTTCTTGCACATGTGGAGCGTTGAAGTCGGCCATGTCAGTGTCCATAGTGGACACGCCGACTATCTCCTCTTCCGTCACACATCCCTGAGCCAACGTCTCCAACCTCGTCAAGGCCAGCTCCTCAGGGATGGGACCACCACCTGTCCCCGCAGGTGTCCCCGCACCCTACTCCGTAGCTTCCTCTTCAGTTGGTACTTGAAATCCGTCCAGCTGTCAATGTGATTTTCGAAATTTTAAGGGTTAGTTTATTTAAATAAGATCAAGCTTTGGACTTCAGTACACTCACAATATCATTTTCTTACCATTTTTTAACGACTTTCATGGTTCTGTAGGTTGACCCCACAGCATTAACAACCCTGGATATCTCCTCCCAAATCCTGTCTTTGGCTCCAGCCCCCATATTTCTTGGGGCATTGACAAGGTTCTCCATTGTCATGGTCACCAATGTTTCAAGCTCAATCCGTGAAACCGGAGGGTTTCTTGGCCTTGGCCTTGGCCTGCTTGGGCCCGCCTCCCCCTTCTCTACTGGTGGAATTTGATTCCCAGCACCTACAACATTGTTTAAATTAGATAAAATTATAAACATTTTTTAAGGGAAATATGAACAGTTCTTGTGTTGTCGAAAAAAAGTGATTTGCACTTACCTGCCTCAGTTGGCCTCTGCTCACCATGCTCCTTGCTTGACATTTTGCTAATCTGTGAGAGAGCATGAAGACTACTGCTTGACTAGACTTTTTAAATAGATGTGAGCGCATCCCTGGATTGGTTACCCATGCATCCTTATTTGCCTTACTACAAATGCACACCTTTCCTGCATTCCGTAATTACTGCGTGGGTTGTGCTAGATGTGAGCGCATCCCTGGACTGGTTACCCGTGCATCCTTATTTACCTAACTACAAATGCACACCTTTCCTGCATTCCGTAATTACTGCATGGGTTGTGCTAGATGTGAGCGCATCCCTGGATTGGTTACCCATGCATCCTTATTTGCCTAACTACAAATGCACACCTTTCCTACATGATTCAATAATTGGGGTTTTATTTCTTTATTTAAGGCAAAGCCAAATGTTCCCTTACTTGTGGGTTGTAGTTGGAGTGATTTGTGGTGCAGGAAGGGATTGTTAGTGGTTACATTGTTTGGAGTTGTTTGAGAGGTGCTTGTGTGAGTTGTTTGAGAGGTGCTTGTGTGAGTTGTTTGAGAGGTGCTTGTGTGAGTTGAGTGTTGCTTGTGTGTATTTTTGGAGTGTTGCTTGTGTGTGTTGTTGCTTGTGTGTGTTTTTGGAGTGTTGCTTGTGTGTGTTGTTTGTGTGTTGGTTGTGTCGTTTTTTTGTTTGTTTTTTTTTTGGTTGTGGGTGTTTTTTGTGTTCCTTTATTCTTGGTGGTTGTTTTTTGTGTTCCTTTATTTTTGGTGGCTCTTTTTTGTGTTCCTTTATTTTTGGTGGTTGTTTTTTGTGTTCCTTTATTTTTGGTGGTTCTTTTTTGTGTTCCTTTATTTTTGGTGGTTGTTTTTTGTGTTTCTTTATTTTTGGTGGGTGTTTTTTGTGTTCCTTTATTTTTGGTGGGTGTTTTTTTTGTTCCTTTATTTTTGTTGGGTTTTTTTTTGTTCGTTTATTTTTGGTGGTGGTTTTTTTAGGTTTTTTTTTGGTGGTGGTTTTTGGTTTTCAAATTTGTTTGGTGTATACATTTACAAAACCCCGTTACTTGTTGTGTTTGAGCCGGTTACTTGCTCTGTTTGGGTGGACGGGCTTTTGTAGCCTTAAAAAAACAACGTTATTAGAATACTCAAGTAAGTGTGCCAGCCTACTGCATTTTTGGTTTATTTTCATTTTGTTCTACAATCCAAAAAAAATTACATTTTTTGTTACTAATTTCTTATTGTATTTTAAAATTTATTAAAGGTGTTTAACAGTCCATTTTGTAGTTGAATCAGGTAAGTGTCTATTTATTCAAACCTACAATTATGTTTTGTTTTTTTGTTTTTTTTTTATATTTTTTTCTTTTAATAATGTTTTTTTTTCTATCTGGGAAATGTAAATTTGTACATTTAACAACAATTCATATTGCCCAATTTAAAAGTTAAGCTTTGTTTTAACAATAATAGTAGTAATATTTTTTGGACTAAAAAAATCTTCAAAATTTTTGTCTTCCATAAAAAAACAACCGTACAACAAATACACATGTAGGGATTTCCGAAGATGGCACTGCCCGACCCTGTAAGAATATGCACCATTATTATAAAGCTAAGTATTTTTGAACAAATAATCAGAAAACACTCTGTAGAACCAATTTTAAATATAAATTTAACTTTACAGATAGATGTTGGACAGCTAATAGTTGCCATGTTGCCCCCCACCAACCTTCCTCAGCCTCCTCCTGGGGGTAGGCATAGGAGGCGTGCAAGGGCCAAGATATATAGAACATGTGTCACCCTTTTTGGAATGCCTGATGATGTGGTTGTAACCACTTATCCCCTGCCTCCAAATATTATCCTAGACACTCTTTCAATAATAAAGAATGATCTAGAAAGTCAGATTCACATTCCAACAGCAATCTCACCACTTACACAGTTGTTGGCGGTGTTACATTTCTGCGCCTCAGGGTCCTTTCAAACCACTGTGGGGCTGGTGGGTGGTCTCTCCCAGCCCTCATTTTCACGGATCCTGAGGCGTGTGCTAGATGCATTTTTCAATCATCTAGCACATTTTATTAGTATGTCTTTGGATACGGAAGCCCTTGATGTGGTAAAGCAGAAGTTTTTTAAAATGGCACTCACATAGCACTTCAGCCCCCTGCATGCAGGGAACAAATATATAGAAACCGAAAACATTTCCATTCCCTAAATGTAATGGTGCTATGTGATGCCTCCCTCCAGATCCTCTCCCTCAATGCCAAATTTCCAGGCTGCAGCCTTGATGCGTACGTGATCCAGCATTCAGGGATTTGGCCAAAATTAAGCACACTGCAAGCTGGTGACGCGTGGATTCTTGGTAAGTAAAAATCCAGTATGTATCTATAGTAATAGTTTAAACATATTTTCATGGTAAATGTATGTATCTTTTGGTGTCCCATTTCCATCAGGTGACAGTGGATATCCTTGCACGCCCTGGCTGCTGACTCCTTATTTGACTCCCACACCAGGGTCCCAAACTCACTATAATGCCACGTTTACTGCTTCCAGGCAGGTGGTGGAGCGCTGTATCAGCCTTTTAAAGGGCCGGTTCTGGTGTCTCCATCACTCTGGTGGTACACTCATGTACTCGCCGGATATGGTTTCTCGCATTGTGGTCCTGTGTGGGATTTTACACAACATTGCAATAAGGAGTTGAGTACCCATGCAGCCAGAGGAGGCCTTGCCAGAGGATGGCCCCCCGGAGGAAGGTGTTGTGATGCTGTCGGGGGGGGGCAGACACGATTATGTTGTTTCACGATTTTTTAGGTAGGAATATTTACTTGTTTTATTTAGCAAAACACCTTTTTTTTGTTTTCTTTTCCTACCAACCAAATCACAACACTTTCCAAAACCTGCAAAAAAAATGGAACCCATTGGCAATACCCTGTATGTTTTTGGACAACTAACACATTTAGCACGGATATACCCCAACATGTTTAGTTAATTTGCCTTTTGTTTTATTAATTTGTATGTTTTCCATTCAAAAATCTGTTTGGTTTTTACTATAGTTGTTTATGTCTGACTAAGCCAGATGTTTTCTTTGGCCAAACCCTGAGGACATTTGTTACGTGTGAATCTGTTCTGAAATTCTTTTTACGAGTAAAAGCCTGTTGGCAACATGTTTGTGATTTAATAAATTTTTTCAAATAAATACAAATGGTGGTTTTTTTTATAAAAATTAAAGCCATTTTGAGGTGGATAATGTATGCCAACCCCTAAATAAAAAATATACAACATTACTGCAAATGTTCTTAAGGTTTACTAATACATTTTTGCACTTCTTACACTATGGAAAGGCACCAACCTTTGTTCACAAAGTTTTTAAAATGCAGAATTACACCCTTTAATGTGTGGCAAAAAAGAGGACAAATGCTTGAAACACAAAAACTTTAATGTAATATTTTTTTTTTATGAAAAATTCAAAAATATGTAAACAAAATAACTATAAATCCTCCAAATGCCCCACAATTCTTTGGAGGCAGCAGTAGGCCTGCATTAAACAGCCAGATGTGTCTCAAAGCTCCTCCCTTATTTCCCTCAGGATGTGGGTTAGATCTATGGACAAAAAAATTTTTTTTTGGATTAAATACTTCATTAAAATTACAAACATTTGAACATTACACATTATTCAATGTACCAAAAAGTGGTTAAACACAATGATATTACGGTGTGTTTGAAAGTATCAGCCACACAACATTATTAATAGGTTTATACTTTATGTTGTTAAAATAATTTGAAACCCTAACTATGTGGTATAAGCCAAAAACCACTTTGATGATGTTAAAAATAATGGGAGGTGTATTCTTAAGTCATGATGGCCATATCCTTAAAACACAATGCACATATTCACTTCTAGAATGTTCTTGATAATCCTAAAATACAATGTGTTTGTTTGCTATGGCAAACATCACTTTTCCTAATTAAGTTACATCTTAGTACATTTTAAACACAGTGTACATAACATCAACAAGGGTGGTCTGGTTCCTAGCACCTTGCCAAGTTGTGTGACATGTTTTTTTAATCCTAATGTAATCATTATTTACTAAAAATTCAAAAACATTTTTTAAAGGCCACACAACCTATATTTTTGTGGCCCACAATAAGAAAAAGGCCCAGGCACAAAACCTAAGGTAGCAATTATGAAAAACAGCATTACTGTGCAATGTTTTTGACACCCATACTGACATTACACCAAAAAAAACAATGGTAAAAAATTTGAACAAATACATGCATAACAACAACACCCAAAAAAAAATAAAACATAAAATAAAAAAAAAACACATACCCTCAGAGTGGTCGGGCACAACCACAGATGTCACCGGAGATGCTTCCGGAGAAGGGGAATACTGTGGAGTTGGGGGAATGGTGGTAGGGGAAATAGAGCAGGAAAGATCCAAGGGAGGGGATATTTGGGAAATTTGGGATGAGTGGGCAGGGGAGGGAGGAATACTCGGGGAGCATTGGAAGAGGGAGGGAGGGTTACTGGGGGAGTATGGTGGTGGGGAGGTAGGGCTGGGTTGAGGAGATGGTGAAGGTGAGGGCTGCAGGTTGGCACCTGCATTTCTTCGCATTCTGCGTGCCCTTCTCTGTCTCCGCTGTGCTTCTAAAATGTAAACATAAAAAATAAAAAAAGTTTAGTTTTGAATTTCAGCTACACAATACAAGTACACTTTACACATTCAGGACAATAGAGACAACATACAGGAGGGTTTTTATAACATTGACTAAAATAATTGGCAAAGGAACATATATTTTTAACAGTCCACTAATTATTACTTTTAAACAAACGCATACTTACATCTGCGTAGTTGCGCCCGCAAATTCATCAGAAGTGCAGGCGACCGGCAGCGCAGATCGGACCAGCACCTTTCTAATTGCGCAATATTGCGCCTGTAGCCCGCACTTCTCAGCGTTCGCCTCACATCCGCATTTATGCGGTTTGAAATGGGCCGCTCTGCGGACATAATCCGCCTGTCCAGGATATTTACCAGGACCAACAATTCTCTCCTGGTAAAGGCCGCGGCTCTCATGATGGCAATGGCCGATTTTTCAGAAAACATGAAATATACATGGGGTAAATAAAAGATGATTGGCTAAAATATTTACACATTTTCCAAAAAAAACCACTATTGGCCAATTCTTTAATCATGTGGCCTGAAAAATAAGGTCACATTTGATTGGCTACAACACGCAGTGTGCAATTGCAAACATAAGAGTGCAAATGATCCTAACGCAAAATGCACATGTATTTTTAAAGATAACACACTTATCAACAGTACATTCACAGATAATAAATCTTACTTTGTTTTTTAAATTGTGTTAAAAAAAAAGAGAATGGAGAAAACACCCACGAAATGAACAATAAAGTTTATTGACACATGATAAAAACTCGTTTTCAAGAACAGCAAGAGTTAAACACTATTAATTAGATAATTGACAACAAGCTCATAACAAGCTGATCGATAGTCCATGTAAACATGACATGTGACCATCAAAACAACACATACGGCCGCAAACATCAGAACATAATTAGCATACAACGACTGACAGCGCCTGACTACGATTGTTTCGTTCGTTCGATCAGATCAGTCGGTAGCTAGAGGAGGTGCAGTGCTAACGAATGGGCGTCACTTTGTTTACGATCGACCTGCCGTACGATCGGAATTTGCGGTCATTGGCCGTATGACTATGCGGTCGCAACGACCGACTCTGAATGAGGTCCTGAATCCCGGCTCCAGAATCCCGACAGATCACCTGACATCTAGACAGGGAGTATAAGGGTTAGGTTTAAGGTTAGGGATTAGGATTATACAGTAGGGGGAGGGTTAGGCTGCAATATGGGAGGGTTAGGCAGCAGGGAAAGGGAGTGGTAGGATTAGGCTGTGCGAGGGGAGAGTTAGGGTTAGGAAGTGGGGAAAGGGATGGTTAGGGTTAGGCAGTGGGAGGGGAGTGTTAAGGTTAGGCTGTGGGGAAAGGCAGTGTTAGGACTAGTTTTTGGGAGGGGTGGGTTAGGGTTAGGAAGTGGGGAAAGGGAGGGTTAGGATTAGGCTGTGGGAGGGGAGAGTTATTGTTAGGCTGCAGGGAAAGGTAGTGTTAGCATTAGGCTGTGGGAGGGGAGAGTTAGGGTTAGGCTTCAGGGAAAGGGAGGGTTAGGGTTAGACTGTGGGAGGGGAGTGTTAGGGTTAGGCTTTGGGGAAAGGATTAGGCTTTGGGAGGGGTTGGTTAGGGTTAGGAAGAGGGGAAAGGGAGGGTTAGGGTTAGGCTGTGGGAGGGGAGAGTTAGGGTTAGGCTGCAATAGGGGAGGGTTAGGGTTAGGCAGCAGGAAAAGGGAGGGTTAGGATTAGGCTGTGGGAGGGGAGAGTTAGGGTTAGGCTGCAATAGGGGAGAGTTAGGGTTAGGCAGCAGGAAAAGGGAGGGTGAGGATTAGGCTGTGGGAGGGGAGAGTTAGGCTAAGGCTGCAGGAAAAGGGAGGGTTAGCATTATGCTGTGGGAAGGGAGTGTTAGGGTTAGGCTGCGGGGAAAGGGAGTGTTAGGATTAGGCTTTGGGAGGGGTGGGTTAGGGTTAGGAAGTGGGGAAAGGGAGGGTTAGGTTATGAGATGGGAAAGTTAGGGTTAGGAAGTGGGGAAAGGGAGGGTTAGGGTTAGGCTGCGAGAGGGGAAGTTAGGGTAAGGGTTAGGGTTACTTATGAAATTTTGGCAAGATTCTGACAGTTGGGATACTGCTGTCAGTATTCTGACCATCTGCATACTGACCACCGAGATCCTGTACCCAACCCCGTGCAGCTGATTGTGCTGAGACATGCCCTTCTGCTTTTTTAGATGCAGAAATACCACTTGGTGCATCACTATTGGACTATCGGTAACAACATCGAAACTTGAACTGCCCCCATGTAGATGTACTAAGTCTTGGAGATAAATAAAGTACACAGAGATAAAGTATCAACCAATCATCTCCTGTCATTTTTCAAACATCCTGTAACATGACAGTTAGGAGCTAATTGGTTGGTACTTTATCTCCATCCACATTATCTCTCTCCAAGGCTTAGTATTTTTCCCCTTATATCCTTTAATGTATGCGATTGTGCATCTAATGCTGGGTACACACTAGACGATATGTCATCTGATGCGGCGGATCGGACTGACATATTAGGCAAATCGTCTAGTTTGTACCTGTTATATCTCTGACGATGCGCGCTCTAACGGGTTGTCAGCGGCATCCTCCGTTGGTGCTACATGCAGGTGCGACGGGGGATGTTATTAGCGAGGGCCATACTGCCGAATGCAGCATGGCCCCCGCCGTCGCTCCATCGCTGCCCACAACGGCAAGCGTGTTGGCTGTCCCGCTGGGTCCCATCGCTGAAGATGTTGGGCTGGGTACACATCGTCTAGTGTGTACCAAGCCTTAGTCTGCAACCATTTCCGTGACATGCCTACTACACTCTTATTACACGCCCATATGACGAACCATCTCTATCTCACTAACCACCTCCCTGTCACCGTCCATTACATCTACAATACATTTCTGAGTCCATGTGCCTCAATCGATACTGTGACACACACCCCATTTCACGCATCTGCTGAGTGACTATTTTGCAATTCCAACCCATGCGCAGATGAAAACCATCTTCCCTACATGTGAATTTTGGCATTGCATCCGACTCAGATCAGAACCTATAAGTCATCTAGGGGTCTATTTAGTAAGCAGTGTTAGGAGACAGAGTGAAAAGTGATAGGGTGCCAGCCAATCAGCTCCCAACTGTCATTTT
This sequence comes from Taudactylus pleione, assembly GCA_031769625.1. NCBI lineage: Eukaryota > Metazoa > Chordata > Amphibia > Anura > Myobatrachidae > Taudactylus > Taudactylus pleione. The sequence continues at coordinate 3,716,269 of JAUIMM010000847.1, read as the reverse complement.
TCAAACACAGCCTGTGAGATGGCAGTTGGGAGCTGATTGGCTGGCACCTTATCACTTTTCACTCTGTCTCCTAACACTGCTTAGTAAATAGACCCCATAGTGTGTCTGGCAAAGGTAGGCCTGTGACGTCACAAAATAATGATTTCCACTAAGACACTGCACTACTCGAATATATTTTTTATATCTAAATATAGGGCTAATCCTGAACATATATAAGCCACCCTCCTGGCTGTGGATTGTTTAATTCCATTTTGCTAACGTGACTGCGGCAGCATTATACCAAATACCATTCCTCATGGTTTCCTGATAAATTCCCTGGGTTGCCCCAGAGCTCTCTCTTTATAATCTGTAGTTCATAGAGAACATAGTATGTCATGTTCAATCTCATCATGGGTTTAAAACCATGAATATATAAGCAATGATCTCAGTGTACAAATTCATTTCTAAAAGATTTAACATTACAGGTCCATTTTTAATTCTACAAATAAATGAAAATACTCTCTGAAGTTACTGGAATAAATAGCATATAAAGCAAACATCCATGTTCATATTGATACAGATAGCCTTCAAATTTCTCTATAATAAAAATAATTTTGAAAGTCACATAAGAGAAAGTGTAGAAGATGCTTTACCCCAAACTGGTCCTCCAAGGCAAGTTACTCCAGTTTATATTGGTTCCGTGATGCATGAACATTAGGCACCTCAGGAAGGACACTGAGCAATATACCAAACTACAATTCTTTAGGAGTTGGACTGGAATGGAAATTGGAGGACATGTACTGTAGACCTGTAGGCTTAAAAATAAATCACATTTGAACAAATGGAGCAAGTATACATTTTATACAGTGGTTTATCAAAATATGAACCTGGGCCCCCTAAGGCCCCCTACCCCAAATACTGACCTAGAAGTGCACATTGGTAACAGAATTAAAAGTCAGCCCCATTGATCTTAAGACCAAAGAAATAAATGACATATGCATGGTTTGATCTATATTTCTGAATGCTGTTTTAATACTGCGTACTCTAAAGATGTGTAGAAGTTAAAAACACTTTGGTGGTGTTATCTGTGCCCCTTTTTGCGCTCGCTCTGGGGCTCACGTGTGCACACTCGCCCACCGTCGACCCGGTTGCGAGCGCACAGCGCTTGCGACCGGGTCTGAATCAAGCCCAGAGTAAGAAACAGCAAGTAACTGTGTACCTGGACAAACCATGTTGCACTGCTAGGGGTGCAAATACATATTTTTTTTTTGCATGTGGGGTAAATACTGGCTGCTTTTGCATGTAGCCCATAAATGCTGGGCAGCTTTATTTTTAAACTGCAATTTAATTTTTCAGTTTGGACACACACTGCCCAAATCTAAATCACACTGCACATTTTACATCTGCCCCACCTGCAGCACACATGGTTTTACCAAGAAGCACAGTTACCTGCTCTTTCTTAAGCTGCATACACACTAGACGATGTGTGGAATTGGTATGAAATACCGTCGGCCGCATGTTCGATTCCCATCAGCGGCAGCCCGACAGAAGCAGAGTGCGACCCAGCGGAAGCCCGACTGCACTGGAAATCCCGATCGTGGATAGGTAAGTATCCACTAACCTAACCTAACCCCCCTAACCCTCCTTAGGGGTGCCTAACCCTAACTTCCCCCCCAAGTGCCTAACCCTAACCACCCCCTTCCCCGCTGCCTAAACCTAAGTCCCCCGGGGGGTGCCTAACCCTAAGTCCCCCCCGGGGGTGCCTAACCCTAACCCTCCCTCCCCCTAGCCTAACCCTAACCCTCCTGGGGGGGTGCCTAACCCTAAGTCCCCCCCGGGAGCCCTAAACCTAACCCTCCCCCCCGATTGCCTCCCCAATGTGTGTATGCGCCGATATCGCCATCGGCGGGCCCGGTGGTGGTGCCGGCATCGACAAGTGTATACACACATGCCAATGCCGGACTGCAATGGATGACGGGGGGGGGGGGCGCGACCATGCTGAATTCAGCAGCATGGCAATGCTCACGATATTCCCAGATTGGGCTGCATGTACAGCCGACTGTGGTTATCGTAAACGACCAGTGGGAGCACGGCTCGCTAGTCATTTTGCGCATACACACTGGAAATTTGTGAAAGTTTAGCAGTAAGCATTGACACTTTTTAAACTCAGCCAATGTAATAGATTCCAAGAACAGGCAAACTCGCATGTTTTTAGAACCGAAACATGAATTGAACGCTCATCCAGATGTTTTCCCATTTTGAAGATAAAACTCGAACAATGCGAGACTTTACTGCTAATCTCTCACATTTCCTAAACTCTCACCCTATTACATTTGGCCCGTCATGTGAAAATTTACCCTAAATATTCTATATACAGTTTATTTGGCATGTTCATTTGACAATTTTTCTACAGTTTAGTACAGTCATTTTGCATTATGTAGTGCTAAAGTAACATTTTCACACTGCATTTGTTTTTTCCCTTCATCTAGCAGTGGATGAAGCTATAAACAAAAAAGTACACATCTGGTACATAATGCTTAAATCATACTGTAATCAGTATTATGAAGAGTTACAGAAGGTATTTTATATGCCTGTTGGAAAATGAAGACCGAAGGGGGGATCATTTCACACTGGCAAAGCAAGGGGTTCAGATTGCTATACCCCACATAAGACACGGTAACTAAATACACAGGTACCTCCCAGGTTGATAGATAAATTCCCAGGTCTCAGTCTGAGGCCACCATTCACACTACACCAAAACCCAGGAAATTGCAGGGTTGGATATGTTCATACTGAACCCGGGTCTGTCCTGGAATTTGGTGTGGATTTAAAGGGGACACTTCCTTTTTTGTTCACAGTAATAACATAATGAGTAAAGCCCACAAAGTTTGTTTGTTTCCAATGTTTGTTTTCATAAAGTTTTGGTCTATACAAAGACAAAATTTTCACATAAAAAAGGTAAACATAAAATAATACACACTTAAATTTGTTTGCTGTTGATGTCATCTGCAGGTGCATGGAACAGCCAATGAGAAAGTTTTCTTAAAACCTTGGTCTGAAAACCTGAGTTGGATGCATTCACACTAGAGCCTACCCGGGTTGCACCTGGGAAAAACCCTGGTACAGAGCAGGGTCATGGACCCAGGACTTCAACCCAGGTTGTTTCTGTTCACACATAGCAAAAACCAAAGTTGATGTACAGTATGTTCATAGCCAAAAACTGTGTTTTTGCTGTATTTCTGAAAGGGGTATTAGTAGTAAAGTTTACATGGGTGTTCCCTGGGTTAAAAGATGTTTAAAGAGAAGGAGTTTGTGGGTGAGTATATTTGCTGAATATGGAGTTTCTGGAAATTTCTGGTTCTCTTTTACATTTGGCATTGACCCTGGTTATGTGCCGGCCTTCCGGTGGGTGGAAAGAACAGTAATTGTGGCTGTCTTGCTCTAGATCTTGTGGTGGTCTTCCTGTCAATGCACAAATTAGGCTGATCTCTACTAGGGTCTGAGGTACCACCTTGCGGCCTTCTATCTGTGTCACTGGGAATGGAGATACCTTTTATTGTTATTGGATGGATTGGTTCTTGGCATCCCATCTAGGTCTGATGAGTAGATCTAGCAGACAGCGATACTGTGAGTGGAGCTGTTCTCCCAATAATTTATATTTATTTCATTTTGTTTAGAATAAAAAAAATCAATAAATAAATAAATAAAACTGACCCTTTTTGTTTCTCCACCTACATTTCAGAGTCCTTATTTTAAATAAATTAAATTAAGTAAGTGTGTTGCATACCTGTTTTGCCTAAGTGTAAGATGATATCAGCTGTTAGGGCATTTATTTAGTGGTAATTGCAAGCACTGGACACATCAAGTATCAGGGGAAGTCTGGCAACTGAGAGGCGAGTAGAACATACTTATCTACTCACCAAGAATATCTTTGAAACTCCCAAATGTTTGGAGACTCCCCTTGACTCTTGGCAGAAAAGGTAGCCCTCCCACATCCTACCCAATTATGAAATGGACAGAATGGGGAGAAAAATTAATTTGTGGCTCTATGGTGAGAGGGCATGGACAATATGATGCCACAAGGGGTTTGGGGCTGAGTACTTCTCATCATTAGGTCCCACTCCCTCATGACATTATCAGAAATCAAATGCTTCTCCAGGAGTGGGGAATATAAATATAAAAGGGGACTATAAAGTAGGCAAAAAAAATCAGGAGTTTTCTCGTTAAGTCAATGGCCCCTCTGACATTATAGGACCACCTAAATGTTTTTCTGTTTCTGCATGTTTAATGATCATATTTTTTCCTAGAGCAGTCTTGAATACAGAAAGCCTTGGGCTTAAAAAGTCAGACATTAGAGTCTCTAATGTCTTGGTTCCGTGCTTGTGCACTAGGTAATACATCGCTCTGCCTGTAATTCAATTAGAATGGGAGAGCGTTACTCCCTCCTCCAGGGATGATGCTTATTCCCTTACCAAGATGACCACCGGAGTTACTACTGCACATGTGCAGCACCATCTTAACAGTGTGTGTAGACTGACATAGTGTAAGGTAGATTTCTCCCCCTTTGAGTCCTGAAGTTTTTACCCATGACCCTTCTACCTGCATCCAGAAGACAGCCACCAGGTGGTGAACTGTCCCCACCCCACTCCGCTTCATGCCTCCATTAGTGTAACAGAGAGTAAGGCTGTACAGCTTTACTTATCAATAAACTAAACTACTGGTTAAGCCACTGGACTTGTTGCTGGGTTAATCACAAGTCTAGTACAGAGTGAAGAGAGCACAGTGTGTTTAAAACGAAAAGTGTTCCAAAAACAAAAGTTGTTACAAAAAGTGCAACAGTAAAGACAGTTTAGAGTACAAAAGCTGCAAGATAATGTCTGTAAGGAGCACACATGCCAAAGCTACACCTATAATGGGGTTTATTAAACAAAAATGTGCTATGGAAATGCAACTAAAGTGGGAAAGACTGTGGTAAGTAACAGTAGGTCCTGGTGACAGTACAAGCCCAGATAATACAGTATAGAGAGAGCCATGGGCACCATAGGTTTAAATGAGGAGCTACATGCATACTCCATAATTCATTAGAAAATGTCAGCTAGAGACATGTGGACATTACTGCAGGAGCATATCAAAATGGAGGTCTAATGAAGAGAGTACATTTAAGATGTGCAATGGGTGATGTATGATACAAAATTACATGATGAAGAAGTATGAGTGATTATATAGACTGGATGATGTCTGTCTCTCATCAGTTAACGTCTGTTGTTGTTCAAGTAGATGACAAAATAATAGCAACAGCTATGCTCCAAAATCTAACAACAAAGTTTGACTTCTTAGTTGTGGTGTTAGAGGCAAACACTGCAAAACTAACAAAAGGCACAGAAAGAATAAAATGAGTATAGTTTCAGGAACATGTCCCCTGTGATTTAAACGCTGAGGCAACTGTATTACAAGCAAAGAGTGAGAAGTTCAAAAAGTTTAAGTTCAAGTGTTATAATTGTCACAAGATATGTCTCAAAGCAACTAACTGCAAGCAGATAAATATAAGTCTTGTGCAGAACCAGAAATGTAATGACAAAGTTGAGCCAGCCTTGAGTGTTACAGATAGCCACAGAAAGGATTGTTGGTACACTGATTCAGGTGCAACAAGACATTTCAGCAGCAATGAGAAGTGGTTTTCAAAGTTACCTGAGTATGACCCTATCACAATCAAAGGAATTGGCAATCAAACATTAACAGCCACACTAGTTAGGACATTTAAAGCTTGCATGAGAATAGGATCAAGAACAAAAGTCATGGTACATAACTTGGGGCCTGATTCAGACCCTCTCGTGATCGCACAGCATTCGCAAGCGGGTTGATGTTCCCTCACCACACATGCGCCGCTTTGCTGTGTGCATGCGTGAGCCCCAGCAAGCGATGGAAGCTCCATCGCTCCGGGGCTCACTACAAGATGGGGTGGCTGTCGATGTTGATGGACAGCTCGCCCCATTTTGTAGTCAGGGAGAGGGGGTTGCTGCACAAACGCAGGCATTCCCTTTGGAACGCCAGCCATTTGTGGGCGGCCCTACTGACATCACTCATGCATTAGAGCAGGAAGTCCACTCGGGCTTGTGGGAGCCGAGGCCCTACCACAGGGTCTCGACGCAAGCCCAATAGTCGCGATAACAGAGTCATCATCCATTTATAAAGTCAACAAGTAGAGCTACAGCACCACTTGAGATAGTACATGCAGATGCATGTGGTCCAATGGAATTAAAGTCTGTTAGTGGAAAAAGATACTTTGTGACATTTATAGATTATTTTACGGGAATGATACGTGTGTACTTCATAAAAGAGAAATCTGAAGGGAAAAAGAAGATTGTAGATTAGACTTGTAGAAAACTAAACAGGTTTTAGACTCAAAGTACAGTGATATAATAATGTTGGAGAATATTTTAACAGAGAGGTAGAATTATTCCTGAGAAAATATGGAATTGAGCATCAACAGAAAATAATGGTGTAAGTGAGCAAGCAAACTGTACACCAGTGGAGAGAGCAAGATGTATGGATGCAGGCCTAGAGAAAGAGTTTTGGGTGGAAGCCATGTCCACAGCAGTTTATCTAATAAAATATTTTGCCACATTTACCATAAAAGACATAACACCTGTTGAAGCCTGGTCTAAGAGAAAACATGTGTGAAACATCTACGTACCTTTGGAAGTACTGTACTGCTTATATAGGGTGGGTAAGGTGCGCTCTATGGTTGTGTGAGATAGGGAGATGGTGGTTTGTGTTCAGTGTAGTGTTGAAATGAGAGACTGACGCTACGGTGCAAGGGCAAATAGTTTAATAAGTAGACACAATGCTGCTTGGGAATAAAACCCGGGGGTAGGGGGGTGGATGAGGGAGGCTTGCTTGGGGGGAAGGTGGGTGGACCCTTTTAGGGGGCTCCTTACCGTGCAGTTCAGGACCAGCATGTCTTCCCTGCTGAACCTATGGTCGACAGTCTTAGGAACTCGGTGGTGGTGTGGTGGAAGTCTCTGGGAGTGTGGGTGGGAATGCGGCATCCCGCACTTGTGCAACTTACCTACCAGTAGGGTGCCTTGGTGTGGCATTGCGATAAGGGTGTGGAGGGTGGCTATGAGGCAGTCAAGGTTATCCGGCCGATGAGATCCAGCTCCCGTTTCATTCAGTGGAAATCCCATACATTGGATTTAGATAAGCTTTAAAGTTCTTTTATATTTGGTATGCACATTTGATTTGAGCACTGGTGGACAATCTTGTAACAATAATACACTATCAAGCGCATGTCTTTTTAAACCTTTTTTCCAGAATTTTCCGTCTGGCATACTGGATTCCAAAAAGACTGCTGCTGCCTCTCACTTGAAGGATTAGTGACTTTTTGTTCTTTCACTACAGCTTTTTGCTGCACTTTTTTATACACTCACCATTGTCATACAGGATATAACATACAACTGACTGAGGGATTACTTTTGTTGTGCGCTGTCCTTACAGACACCTATATATATATATATATATACAGTATATATATATATATATATATATATATAAATATATATATATATGTTGACATTATGTTGGTGATGACTTGAGAAAAGGGGATTGCACTCCGAAACATTGCCTTAATACACCAAGTTTTTTACTTTGCATTGAACGTATCCGAGTGCCTTTTTCCTGTCTAGGGTGATGTTTCTGCTATATTGAAGAGAGCATCGGGGCACACTGTTGAACTTTTTAGGAGTGCTGGCAGTCATTGCATAGTATATATTAGGGGTGAGCGGGTTCGGATTTCTGAAATCCGAACCCCCCTGAGCCCCCCCGATCCGAGGCCGATTCGAGTCAGGCTCGACTTTTCCCGCCTGACTCGGATCTGAAATCGAGGCAAAACGTCATCATCCCGCCTTCCGGGTCTCGCGGGTTTTGGATCCTATATAAGGTACACGCGTCGGCGCCATTTTCTCACACGGCTGTGGACAGTGAAGAGGGAGGGTGGGAGTTAGGGCTGGCTGGGCTGTGTAGTGTAGTGTAGTGTTGTAGTGTAGTGTAGTGTAGTGTAGTGCAGTGCAGTGTAGTGTTGTGCTGTGCTGCGCTGTGCTGCTGTTGTCCATAGGGGCTGTGTTCACTACTTCAAAGTCCATAGGGGCTAGCTGGACTGTGTTGTGTAGTCAGTTGTCCATAGTCCTGTGCAGTGTCCCAGTCCTAAAAGGGGTGCTGTAGTGTTGTCAAGGGGGTGCTCTGTCCGTCAGGGGTGCTCGCCCAAAGTGCTAAAAAAAATATATTTTTTTCTGTGTTTGTGAATTGTGTGCACTGTGGCTGCATATGAATCAACAAAGGAGCAGCGCCAAGCGTGTGCCTGTGTCCCACAAGTAAAAGGCCAGCTGGCTTGTCTGTTAAAGGGTGCTGTAACCCCCAAATGGTACTCCAAACAAAATAAAAATATATATTTTTTTGTGTTTGTGAATTGTGTGCGCAGTAGCCACACGTGCATCAACAAAGTAGTGCCAAGCGTGCGCCTGTGTCCCATAAATAAAGGGCCGGCTGGATTGACCGCTAAAGGGTGCTGTAACCCCTAAAGGGCACTCCAAACAAAGTAAAAAATTTTTTTTTGTGTGTTTGTGAATTGTGTGCGCAGTAGCCGCACATGCATCAACAAAGTAGTGCCAAGCGTGCGCCTGTGTCCCATAAGTAAAAGGCCGGCTGGCTAGTCCGTTAAAGGGTGCTGTAACCCCCAAAGGGCACTCCAAACAAAATAAAAAAATATTTTCTGTGTTTGTGAATTGTGTGCGCAGTAGCCGCACGTGCATCAACAAAGTAGTGCCAAGTGTGCGCCTGTGTCATAAGTAAAGGGCCGGCTGGCTTGTCCGTTAAAGGGTGCTGTAACCCCCAAAGTACACTCCAAACAAAATAAAAAAATATTTTCTGTGTTTGCGAATTGTGTGCGCAGTAGCCGCACGTGCATCAACAAAGTAGTGCCAAGCGTGCGCCTGTGTCATAAGTAAAGGGCCGGCTGGCTTGTCCATTAAAGGGTGCTGTAACCCCCAAAGTACACTACAACCCCAATAAAAAAATATTTTCTGTGTTTGCGAATTGTGTGCGCAGTAGCCGCACGTGCATCAACAAAGTAGTGCCAAGTGTGCGCCTGTGTCATAAGTAAAGGGCCGGTTGGCTTGACCGTTAAAGGGTGCTGTAACCCCCAAAGTACACTCCAAACAAAATAAAAAAATATTTTCTGTGTTTGTGAATTGTGTGCACTGTGGCTGCACGTGCATCAACAAAGGAGCAGCGCCAAGTGTGCGCCTGTGTCCCATAAGTAAAGAGCCGGCTGGCTCATTTCTTAAAGGGTGGTGTAACCCACAAAGTGCACTACTCTCCCGCAAAAATAAAAAAATATTTTCTGTGTTTGTGTGCGCCTTAGCCGCACGTATATATCAATATAACATAAATGGAGGACCAAACTTTCTCCGATAAAAATAAAATAGGGAAAGATTAAGAACCACTTCCTCCTAGTGCTGAAGCTGCTGCCACATCAACTATCTTGCCATATGTACCATATGTAAAGGTGAAATAAGTAGGGGTAGGGACGTTAACCACCTAGGAACATCCTCCCTTTATACGGCACCTGCAGCGCGTTCATAAAAAGTTACTGTTAAGTTCAGAAACTTTGGCTAAGACCGTAAGCAGTCCAGGGACACCTAAATCCCTTTTTCCTGTTTTATCCATGGAATCGGTGGATGAGGAGGATGAGGACGACATCTTGCCTCCGTAGAGCCAGTTTGTGCAGGGACATTAATTGCCAGCTTGTTTTGTGGGGGCCCAAACGAACCAATCATTTCAGCCACAGTCATGTTGCAGACCCTGGCACTGAAATGATTGGTTTGTTAAAGTGTGCATGTCCTATTTATACTACATAAGGGTGGGTGGGAGGGCCCAAGGACAATTCCATCTTGCACCTCTTTTTTTTCTTTGCAGTATGTACTGTTTGGGGCTAGTTTTTCAAACTGCCATCCTGTCTGCCACTGCAGTGTCACTCCTAGATGGGCCACGTGTTTGTGCCGCCCACTCGTGTCGCTTAGCATAGTCATCCAGCTACCTTGGTGCAATCTTTTGGCCATAAAAACAATATTGTGAGGTGTGAGGTGTTCAGAATAGACTGGAAATGAAGGATATTGAGGTTAATAATTGCATATGAGCAGGAAAACCCACAAATTCTGTGATTTAAGCAGTTTTTATGCTTTTTTAAAAAAAAATACAGATCCAAAACACAAAACCCAGAACCCAAAACACGTAAGGGTGGTTTTGGCAAAACCAATCCAGATCCAAAACACGAAGAAAGATCCAGATCCAAAACCAAAACACAAAACACGAAAAGTGGCCGGTGCACACCCCTAGTATATATATTGCTGGTATTTTTTTCCCAGTCAGGGTGCTTATAGGGACCAATAGAGGTTACATAGTGTGCAAATATCAGATGTCCAGAACATTGGTATTTTTTATGGATAAAATACTGGGTATAAGTCGGTTACCTCTCTGGAGAATGGATCTCATTAATTGCCAATAAATACAAATAAAAGACATGTTTAGGTTTAGGCACTAGGGGGGAGGTTTGGTTTAGGCAATGGGGAAGGAGGGTTAGGGAGAGGGGGAGGGTTAGGATACCAACCAACAGGTGTCGGTATCCTAATCCTATCTGGCATCGGAATTCTGACCGCTGGGATTCCGAGCACTGGCATCCCGTATCCAGCCCCTCTCTTTCTCTCTCTATCTATCTATCTATCTATCTATCTATATATATATATATATATATATATATATACTGTGTAAATATATATATATATATACTGTGTAATATATATATATATATATATATATATATATATATATATAATCTCTTTATGTTGCACATTAGATGATGTTATTTATACCTGTTCTTATTCTACAGGTAAGGTACTATTTATTGTAATGCTCATATTTTTGAGGTCAGTGTAGGGACTGACCAGGTGACGAAGACCGTGACGTGGTTGGACAGCTGGACAAATGATTGCAATATTTTGGAACTACCATTCCCTGAATTTAAGGAACTACAGTCTGAAAAGTAAGTGAGTGCCAAGATTGTATGATTTTTTTATGTCAGTGGTGTGGTCCCATACCCAGGGCACTGCAGATAGTTGAATGCCATGGATTAAGCCTATTATTTATTTAATTTTTGTGGTCACACTTTCTAGGGTACTCTGCTTTTTCAAATGTAACCCAAACTTTGTCAGCTTATTTCCAGGTGCTCATTAACTGATATGCCAGGGTGTGGTTCTGTCTCTTTAAGCCAGGACCCATACTCATGGTAGAAGCATAATTTGTATTTAAAAATCTGTGTGATGGCTGGAGCCAGACGTGGCAGAGCAATACTCATATTTTTGAGAGTTTAGGGACTGACCAGATGGGGAAGACTGTGACGTGGTTGGTCAGCTAGACAAATTATTACAATATTTTTTAAACAAACATTCACTGAATTTAAGGGACTACAGTTTGAAAAGTAAGAGAGTGCCGAGTATGTATGCTTTTTTTATATCTATACATACAGTATATACAGGTTGAGTCTCCCATATCCAAATATTCCGAAATACGGAATATTCCGCATTATGGAATATTTTTAGTATGACTGAGAATGTGAAACCTTTGCTTTCTGATGGTTCAATGTACACAAACTTGTTTTAAAGCAAAAATTCATTAAAATACAGTATACAATAAACTTCAGGCTGTGTGTATACGGTGTATATGAAACATAAATGAATTTCATGTATGTACACAAACTTTTTTTGATGCTCAAAATTATAAAAAATATTGTATAAAATGACCTGCAGGCTGTGTGTATAAGGTGTATATAGAACATAAATGCATTCTGTGTTTAGTTTTGGGTCCTATACCCAAGATATTTCATTATAGTATGCAAATATTCCAAAATACAGAATAATCTGATATCCAAAATACCCCTGGTCCCGAGCATTTTGGATATGGGAGACTCAACCTGTATTGCACATTTGATGATGTTATTGATACCTGTTCTTATTCTACAGGTAAGGTACTATTGATTGTGTGGGGTATTTAAAATGAGACAGGGCACTTTCAATATAACTGTACATATCTTTGCAATCCGTAGTTCTCCAAAGTATAGCAAGTCATTATCACTTCAGTGTTGCTGACAAGGTGCCTCTCAGCATATCATGCCCAACTGACGACAGACATTCAAAAACTACAATTTCACTGTTTCTGTTGAATACATATTACATTATAAAACCTAGAAAATGGATGTCAACAACTGCACACAGTGTACAAAATTAGGGAAATTGTATAACACAGATGGTCGGTGTTACAAACCACCATTTGAGAATTCCAGGGGCAAATTCTATACCAGATGGCATCAGTGTGTTTTGTGTATGATGTGTTTATATGCAACAATTCAGCAGCTGTGTGTTGCTGGAAATAATTTTTAATTTTGGCATCTATGCAAATATGTAAGGCTACCATGTGTCCTGGTTTTAAGAAGACATTCCTTTTTTTCCAACTAAAATCTATAATTTACAATATTTTTTTTTACTATCATATAATCCATGTTATACCTGAATTGACAGGTGGCAAAAATACTACTGTATAATTGTTTTACCTTATCTGAGATTGAATAGGTCATATATAATAGATTTTATTTAGTAAACTAAGGGTTACGTCATACTTGCTGACCTTTTGACCTTCTCCTCCGGGAGGGGGCAGCCATGTCGGCACTGCAGGGGTGCAGCGCTCGGCGGAGGTAGGCGGGTCTGGAGGCAAGATGATGTGTTTGTATCAATGTAACCTGCCCCCGCTATGCAATGCCACCATCAGTATGGTAAACTGGAGGCAGAGTCGCGATGACACGATTCAATGCAAATTGCATCTTCGGCCGCCTGTGGCACCCACTTCATTGGGGAAGTACACGACCAAGGGCACCACACGATTTTTGGGAGCATCACGGCCATTCTGGCTGGGTAGACAAGTATTTAACATGTGCGTTCTGGTGTTCACATGTTAACCCAATAAACGGGCTTGCATGCATCGCTGAATCCACTTCCAAAACTGTACATATTTGTATTATATCTTACAGCTTTCCTAATTGAAAAATAAGTACACCACCAATCTACTTAAACCATACCCTGATTCACTTCTGCCATGTCCTTTTTTAAAATTTCATGTCTGATTTCAATTCTGGACTATACCTCAAAAATCGTGATTGTTGAGATCAGCTGTGATGCTATAGACTAGGGATGTGCACCGGCCACTTTTCGTGTTTTGTGTTTTGGTTTTGGATCTGGATCTTTCTTCGTGTTTTGGATCTGGATTGGTTTGGAAAAAACCACCCTTCCATGTTTTTGGTTCTGGGTTTTGTGTTTTGGATCTGTATTTTTTTGAAAAAAAACCCATAAAAACAGCTTAAATCACAGAATTTGTCGGTTTTTCTGCTCCTATGCAATTATTAACCTCAATAACCTTCATTTCCACTCATTTCCAGTCTATTCTGAACACCTCACACCTCACAATATTGTTTTTATGGCCAAAAGATTGCACCAAGGTAGCTGGATGACTATGCTAAGCGACACGAGTGGGCGGCACAAACACGTGGCCCATCTAGGAGTGACACTGCAGTTGCAGACAGGATGGCAGTTTTGAAAACTAGGCCCCAAACAGTACATACTGCAAAGAAAAAAAAGAGGTGCAAGATGGAATTGTCCTTGGGCCCTCCCACCCACCCTTATGGCTGTATAAATAGGACATGCACACTTTAACAAACCAATCATTTCAGCGCCAGAGTCTGCTACATGACTGTGGCTGAAATGATTGGTTCATTTGGGCACCCACAAAACAAGCTGGCAATTAATGTGTCCCTGCACAAACTGGTTCTACGGAGGCAAGATGTCGTCCTCATCCTCCTCATCCACCGATTCCTTGGATAAAACAGGAAAAAGGGATTTAGGTGTCCCTGGACTGCTTACGGTCTTAGCCAAAGTTTCTGAACTTGACAGTAATTTTTTATGAACGCGCTGCAGGTGCCGTATAAGGGAGGATGTTCCTAGGTGGTTAACGTCCCTACCGCTACTTATTTCACCTTTACATATGGTAGATATGGCAAGACAGTTGTTGTCCGGATTTGGATAGAAATATTGCCAGACCAAAGAGGTGGAATGTTTGGTCTTCTGCCCAGGCATGACCGTGATGGGCTTTTTCATCCAACGGGCAACAACTGTCTCCCCCGGAGCCTGATTTAAACAAACCACATCACCATCAGAATCCTCCTCGCCAACTTCCTCCTCAGTGCCAGCTACACCAGTATCCTCATCCTGTTGTACTTCAACAGTGGCATCTTCAATTTGCATATCAGCAAGTGGACTGTGGGTGCTCCTTTCACCACTTGCAGGGGGCATGCAAATGGTGGAAAGAGCCACCTCTTCCCGACCACTGCTGGGAAGGTCAGGCATCGCAACCGCCACCACACTTGGACTCTCCTTGGGGATTTGTGATATCTTCTTAGAACGCACAGTTCTTCGCTGTGCTTTTGCCAGCTTAACTCATTTGATTTTTTTAGCGGGAGGAGGGCTTCCATAGTCATGTGAAGCTGAACCACTAGTCATGAACATAGGGAAAGACCTTAGCCGTTCCTTGCCACTCCGTGTCGTAAATGGCATATTGGCAAGTTTACGTTTCTCTTCAGATGATTTAAATGTTTTTTTCAAGGTCATTTTCCTGAACTTTGTCATTTGGGATTGTATGTGCCCTCTACTATGACATTGGGCATCGGCCTTGGCAGACGACGTTGATGGCATGTTATCGTCTATGTCATGACTAGTGGCAGCAGCTTCAGCACTAGGAGGAAGTGGTTCTTAATCTTTCCCTATTTATTTTTATCAGAGAAAGTTTGGTCCTCCATTTATGTTATATTGATATGTACGTGCGGCTAAGGCGCACACAAACACAGAAAATTATTTTTTATTTTTGTTGGAGACTAGTGCACTTTGTGGGTTACACCACCCTTTAAGAAATGAGCCAGCCGGCCCTTTACTTATGGGACACAGGCACACGCTTGGCACTGCTCCTTTGTTGATGCATGTGCAGCTACAGCCCACACAATTCACAAACACAGAAAATATTTTTTATTTTGTTTGGAGTGCACTTTGGGGGTTACAACACCCTTTAACGGTCAAGCCAGCCGGCCCTTTACTTATGACACAGGCGCACGCTTGGCACTACTTTGTTGATGCACGTGCGGCTACTGTGCACACAATTCACAAACACAGAAAAAATATAATTTTTTTTTGCACTTGGGGGGAGCACCCCTGATGGACAGAGCACCCCCTCGACAACACTACAGCACCCCTTTAGGACTGGGACACTGCACAGGACTTTGGAGTGGACACGGCCCCTATGGACAACAGCAGCACAGCACAGCGCAGCACAACACTACACTGCACTACACTACACAGCCCAGCCTGCCCTAACTCCCACCCTCCCTCTTCACTGTCCACAGCCGAGTGAGAAAATGGTGCAGACGCGGGTACCTTATATAGGATCCAAAACCCTCGAGACCCGGAAGGCGGGATGATGACGTTTTGCCTCGATTTCAGATCCGAGTCAGGCGGGAAAAGTCGAGCCTGACTCGGATCGGCCTCGGATTGGGGGGGGGCTGGGGAGGGTTTGGATTTCAGAAATCCGAACCCGCACACCCCTACTATGGAGAAAAATCTGTGCTGGTATCCCCCTACCCTTACTCCATTTTTAAGTGAGTAACATAGTCTGAGGCTCTTAGACATATGCAATAAAAGCTATATACTGTAGCATAGAGATCCCCTATGTGACGAGGCAGAGGTTCCAAGTGCATATTACTAATGCTCTATCATTAAATAATGCTGATGACACTATCCCTGTAATTCCTAAGTACAGCCATGTGTGTCATTTGGATGGTGCTGCTATAATAATAAATATATTATGGTTTTGGCTAGTCAAGTTGTGACAAAGAGGAGTGACAGTTGGTGTGTGGTTGTTTTTGGTAGGTAACTAGGACCACTAGAGCCATTGTATCAATGGCAACAGAAAAACAAGAATTTACTTCAATGAGGGTTAGAGCATGAAAATGGGTTGAATAGTGTATATCTCATCTCTAAGGATCTTGAGTGTCATCCATACTAGAGAGCGATTATTGCGAGGTCAAATAAACTTGTGTTGCTAACTCGATATCGTGTCCCTTTTAATTCAACTGTACAGTATAAACATTAATAACTGTCCTCTAAAGGTCACCAGAGACCTCTGTATAGAGTTAACAAATCCACAAATTCTCATGAACAATCTAGTGCTGGTACATTGATATATACTAATCTATGCTGTCATGTAGGAACACAATATCTTATTCATTTGCTAACACCCCCCCATTCCTAGGTGGACCTCAAGAATATTTGTTTTCAAGTGATAAATTTGTCAAACGCCCCTTTCATGGGAGTGTAATGAGAGTGTCACAGCAAAACTGTGTCATGGCATGCCGGGATGTGATGTTTCACAGATGATGGAGGTCCACATGTTGAATACCACTGTAATAGGTTATCTATTGTGTTATGTGTCACATTATTGAAAGAGCATTTTGAAAAGAACTTTATTGCACACGTTTATATATGAGGGTGAATCCAAAAGTTGGTGTCCTGACCATAAATAACAGAGAAATTTAAGTTCAAATGGCATTTATTTTTCAAGATTTCATCTCCATTTACTTTAATACACGTCTCCAATCGTGTGTTCCAAGCTCTTGATTCTGGGCCTGATTCAGAGCCGGACGCTCTGAATCAGGGCCCTCCTACCTAAAATTGGAGCGGTCTCCTGGACGCTCGCATAGCTGTGGGTGACCACCCACAGCTTATGCGAGCGGCCAAAAAGATGGGCGCGATGGTCAAGACCATCGTGACCATCGGGCTTGCGATGAGGCCCTGCGGTAGGGTCTCGCTGCCGCAAGCCCAGGAGTGCTTTTAGCTCTATCAGAGCCAAAAGCACTCCCACTGACATCACTAGTGATGTCAGTGGGGCCGGCCCCAGGCGGGAGGCGTTCCCATAACCTCCGTCTGGGCAGCAACGCCCCCGGCACGCCCACCAAAGGGGGCGTGCTGTCACTCACCATCGACAGCACGCCCCCTTTGGTGCGAGACCCATAGCGACAGCTTAACTGTCGCTATGCGGGTCTCGCGCATGCGCAAGACGGAGCTCCCTCCGTCGTGCGAATGCGCACTAGGGCACCATCGACCCGCTTGCGAGCGCTCAGCGCTCGTGAGCGGGTCTGAATCAGGCCCTCTGTTCGGAAAAAAGTCTGGTGATGGTCCTCAAATCATTCCTGTACAGCAGCCATGACATCATCATCAGATGCAAAAGTCAGATGCAAAAATCCAAATTATGTGTTCCTTGAGCTTGAGTGTGAATTTCAGTAGGTGTCATGGGCTCATATTTTAAGTTTTCTAAATTTTTCAGTATTCTCCATTTTTCAACTTTTAGAGATGCTGTTCCCTACTTTTAGTGATGTTTTTCCATTGATTATTCAATATCTGTAAAAATAATAGAAACATTGGCCCTCATTCAGAGCCGTACGCTCTGAGCAGAGCGCACGCTCTGAATGAGGGCCGGTCTCCATTTTTATGGAGCGTCCTCCTGGACGCTCGTATAGCTGTGGGTCACCACCCACAGGCTATACGAGCGTGCATTGTGATGGTCGCGATGGTCGAGACCATCGCGACCATCGAATTTGCGAGCCGGAGCCTGCGGTTGAGGTTTTCAACCGCAAGCTCCGGAGTGATTTTGGCTCTATCAGACCCAAAATCACTCCCACTGACATCACTAGTGATGTCAGTGGGCCGGCTTCTGACGGGAGGCGTTCCCGTGGGAACGCCCCCGTCAGGGAGGCACGCCCCTGGCACGCCCACCAAAGGGGGCGTGCTGTCAATCAACATTGACAGCACGCCCCCTTTGATCGGACACAACGAGCGAAGGACTTTCCTTTGCTCGTCGCGTCTGGCGCATGCGCACGACGGAGCTACCTCCGTCGTGCGCATGCTCAGTCCATAACATCGACCCACTTGCGAGCGGACAGCCGCTCGCGAGTGGGTCTGAATCAGGCCCATTGTGTTGTAATTTTCCACATTGTTCTACTACTGTAAAGTCCTCTAGTACATACATACAGAAAATCAATACGGGGCATCATCTACTATATTACTTCATCAGGACACAGACTTTTGGAACCACCCTCATATTGTGTTATTTGTTACTCTGTTCAACCTGGATCACTTTATTGTTATTTGTACAATTTGTGAGGTTGTGGTCACTCATTGAAAAAATTGAGCTGTATGAGGTGAGAGCGCTAGGTCACAACATTTATGTTCAATTATGATGAAAATGTCAAATCACAAGGGGAGAATGAGGGAAAAATAGGCAAATGAAAAAGACACTAATGTCTTTGTAGTTTACTACATAGGGTCTCACAGCATCTATCTATCTATCTATGTATCTATCTATCTATCTATCTATGTATCTATCTATCTATCTATCTATCTATCTATCTATCTATCTATCTATCTATCTATCTATCTTCACATTTCCCTTCAACACAGATACACCTTTCACACTGCCATCAAATAACCCGGGTTATTGCAAATGAACACACAGCAAACCGGGTTGCTGTGCAGTGTGAAATGGCCTAGTTGAAATAACCCGGGTTGAGTGATCTGGCATTTCAACCTGGGTAACGAGCAGTGCTGTGTGAAAGGGTAACCCAGGTCGAGGTGACCCGGGTCCAGTTCACTGCATAGGGAGAGCCGGCGATTGGAGATCTCCAAACGCCGGCTCACCAGCGATGGCGGTGATGTTATCATCCCGGCATTATTGCTGGGTTAGGCCTCCAGTCTGAAAGGGGTCTCAGACGGTTCACACCCGGGATGGATGCGTGCATAAATCCCGGGTGCAAACTACCAATTGCGATCTGAAAGAGGTAAGAGAGAAGTGGTTGCACAATTATTTTATGGTAGTCCCAAGATGGTCATTTCTATTTAAACATTAACCAGATTTTATTGGAAATTAAATTACAGAGTTTTGACTAACCCAGTTAACTAAACTAATAGATGAAGATTATGAGACATAAAAATGCAGCTGTGCTTCTTAAAATTTTGATGAACAAATGCGTAATTCTAATTGATTCAAATCTGTAACTAGAGAAAATTAAAAACTAATTCAGGAATTAAATGGTTTTGTTGTGCAAATAAAAGCACACAAAATCAGAACAGTAATATTATAAACCACATAAGGTTTGTTTAGTAACAGACCTACTGTATATAAAAGAAAAAAACACATTATACAAAGGCCTGCAAGTGAATTCAGCTGACATCAGGGGCGTTTCTAGAGAGGAGGGGGCCCGTGTGCAGTCTCCGACACGGGCCCCCTCCTCTCCGCCTGGCAGCCGGCAGCGCACTGAGCTGTGCGCGGCCAGCGCCGGAGTTATAGACTCTGGGCACTAGAGTGTGCCCAGAGTCTATAATGTATGCACGGGTCACCGGGAAAATGGCCGCGGCTGCCATTTTCCCTGTACTGCGCATTAGCAAACGAAGGGAAAATGGCCCCCGCGGCCATTTTCCAGTCTTTATACAGCGCCGGACCCCCGCGCTGACGTGGACTCCGGAGAGGTAAGTAATATTATGGATGCAGGGTGTGCGGTGCGGGACCCCCTGGACCCAGGGGCCTGTGTTACCCGCACACCCTGCAGCCATTATAGATACGCCCCTGGCTGATATTAATAATGAGTACTAAAATCAAGAATAAAAAAGGAAAGTGATTGCCTTGCCAGAACTGTATAATAAGTCACACAAATTATAAGTAGATATAGCTTTTAGCTTATCTACAAT
Source organism: Taudactylus pleione (assembly GCA_031769625.1). Taxonomy (NCBI): domain Eukaryota; kingdom Metazoa; phylum Chordata; class Amphibia; order Anura; family Myobatrachidae; genus Taudactylus; species Taudactylus pleione. The sequence continues at coordinate 3,696,350 of JAUIMM010000847.1, read as the reverse complement.
TTATCTCGTCAGAAACTGAAACGATTTAAAAAACAATAGCTTATGTGGAAAAATCAGAAACCATTAGTAGAAAATACAGTCACAGTACATAGAATAACATCATTCATAGACAGTCATTAGTAGGGTAGAATCTAATACGTACATACAAATGATAAGAACCATTTTGAAAATGGGTCTCAGATGAGTTCATAAAATTTACACAAAAATTTGGAAAAAGCATTTAAAACTATCCATCTTTTGCAAATGTTACCCTTCATGAACAGTCAGTAGTTTAAAGTAATTAAAGTTAGATGTAAAATAAGTATAATCATAATGTGGCCCATAGGAATGACCCTGCAGGCAAAATTCAGCAACCTCAAAAGAGGGAAATATATCAAAGCTTGGAGAGAGATACTGCAAACTGGAGAGAGATAAAGTACCAACCAGTCAGCTCCTAACTGTCATTTATATTTTTCAAACACAGCCTGTAAAGTGACAGTTAGGAGCTGAATGTTTGGTACTTTATCTCTCTCCAATCCTTTTCTCTCCAATGTTTGATGCATATCTTCTGTAACAAGGACACTGGTTTGAAAGTACATCTGAACCTGAACCTGTTGACTTTGCTGTTAGGAAGATGGCAACAACACTCAATGGTGTCGATCTCGATATCCAAATAAGTCAACCTAGGGAATGGCCCTTCAGTTTTTTCCCTCACAACTGAAACACTAATATAATAGAACAGAGATTTAACAGAAAACATTCAATCAAACAATGTAAGGAGAAAGTGGGCCCAATCATCAGGAAATCATCACATTAATGGCCCACACCATGGTACATCATCTGAGCCATGATGCACTAGTGAAGGATCCTGAGATTGTTGTAGAAACCACAGGATAAGGAGCAGCCCATGAAAAAGCAATGATTCACCTAAGACCCATCCTCCAATGTAAAGTCCATATGATGAAAATAATTGAGCTGCTGAGGCATTGTCTAAAAGGCCAAATCCACATCTCCCTTAGCCATCAGGGCCTCCTGTCTCTGGGCCTGATTCAGAGCCAGACGCTATTTGCGGTCGTTCGTTCTGAAAAAAGGGGTGGCTATTCAAATGAACCGTTCGCTCTTTGCGGTCGGTTCACGCCTCTAGGTCTGAATGAGCGAACAAAACTTGCGGTCATTTTTTTGGAAACTACGCCCCCTGGCCGCTCGCATCCTACGTCATGTCCGCTATTTATTAGATTAATCGAGTACATTGACCAGCGTATGAACTGCTCGCTATTCTTGTGGTTGGTTTTTCCTACCGCAATCATGCGAGCAGTTTTGACTATAAAATAACCCAGGGACGTGGTCAATGACGCTGCTGTAATAATTATACACACCCATAAAACGCCCCTTTTGACCTTTAAGCACGCCTGCGTTCTGATCTCCACTCCCCGTTTTCAAGCACCTTCCCCTGTTACCACCCACATACGCCTTCTCCTGTCACTCAAAATAGCAGGCATTCGCTATTTAGCGAACAAACAATTTTCAGCAGCACTAACTAGTTCGCGCATGCGTATTACGATCCGTACGCACTGCGCAGTTGGGCAAACTTCGCTCGGAACGAACGAGCGGCCGCTTACGAGCGGCTCTGAATCAGGCCCTGTGAGCCTTAATCAACCCCCCAGGCTTTATCATAAGTCTGATCATTCTCTCTACACAACTACACAGGGATGATCTGGATAAGAGAAGTGTTGGATCAGCCTAATCTTCCCAACTTCATCCTTGGGAATCACCCCCACAGGGTAAACACAACATTGACAATAGGAAGTTCTCCAAAAGGGTCACTCATTTGCCCCAAAGTAACCTCCTTCACTACTAGCTTAATTTAAAATCTAACCAGGAACTAACACTAAACACGGCATACACAGGCAACATAAGCCCACGGAAAACAGTGGGATAAAAATATTGCATCCTCCTAGTTAGGATACCGACCATGTTATCCTAAGAAGATTCCTCATGCTGGGCATACACTATACAATTTTCTGTCAGACATCTGGCAAATCTGGCTGGTTGGAATGAAAACCTGGTAATGTATGGGAGGTAAATGACAGGTCGATCATATGGTTTTAAACTAGGGATGTGCAGGCTCGGATAGGTTCGAGTTTGCACGTTGAGTTCGGATTTTTCCCTCCAAAAAAATGGAACTCAGAAAGAGGCAAAACGTCATCTTGCACGGACGAACATCATCATTCCTGGACTTTTGTCCAGGAATGATGATGTTCGTCCGTGCAAGATGACGTTTTGCCTCTTTCTGAGTTCCGATTTTTTTTGGAGGGAAATATCCGAACTCAACGTGCAAACTCGAACCTATCCGAGCCTGCACATCCCTATTTTAAACACTGGAAAATGGACAAAAAACAATTGTTCAAATTGGTTAAAATTATGTGCTTTAACCAATTTGTCTGAACGACCATTTGCTCCCATACATTACCAGATTTTCATTCCAACCTGCCACATTGGACAGATATCTGACAGATAATTGTATAGTGTATGCCCAGCATTACTTAGGGTCTGATTCAGCAAGGATCGCTGATGTGATTGCAGCTGCAATCGAGCACGCAGTTCTGCTGCGAATGTATGCTAATAATTACCATCGCAAAGCACTTGCACGGACAACATGCAGACACCCACTACCCCTCTCGCACATACGGCATGCCTTTCCATTAAGCCAAAACATCGGTAACCTCAAAGTACATCGGAGCCACTCGCACATTTAAGGCAGGTCTGAAACTACCACTAAATTGCTAACTTTCTGCACGCAGTGAGAGGTCAAGCTGCGTATGCCATCGCAGTGGCTAATTTATGCACTCCCCTGTAACACCGTTCAAATGCACTGGCACATCTGCGTTTTTCCGACCACCGATCATCCCCACCCCCAAACGGTACTTCCTGTCAATCACTCTGCAATGGGTCTGTGTACTCCCTTCAATCGCAGTCCTGATCGCAGTGAGGCATACACGCACTGCGATGCATGAGCAGTACGCAGCAATCAACCATCTGTGTATGCTTTAGCGGTTGCAATCCTTGCTGATTTAGGGCCTGATTCAGAGCCGGACGCTATTTGCGCTCGCTCGTTCAGAAAAAGGGGCCAGCTATTTAAATTGAGCGCTCGCTGTTTGCGGTCTGTTGACGCCTCTTTGTCTGAGCGAGCGAACGAAACATGTGCTCGCTATTTTGTAAAGACGCCCCCTGGCCGCTCGCATCCTACGTCATCTCCGCTATTTATTTGATTAATCGAGTACATCGAAAGGCGTCTGAACTGCTCGCAGTGCTTGTGGTTGGATTTTCCTACCGCAATCATGCGAACAGTTCAAGCTAAGAAACAACCAAGTGACGTGGTCGATGATGCTGCTTTGTTAATTATGCACACCCTTAAAATGCCCGTTTTGACCGTTTGGCACGCCTGCGTTCGGATCTCCACTCCCCATTTTCAAGCACCTTCCCCTGTTACCACCCACAAACGCCTCATCCTATCACTCAAATTAGCAGTCACTCGCTATTTTGCGAGCGCTCGATTTCTGACCGCACTGACTGGTTGGCGCATGCGCATTACGACCCATAAACATGCGCAGATGTGCGAACATCGCTCGGAGCGAACGAGCGGCCGTTTACGAGCGGCTCTGAATCAGGCCCTCAGACCCTTAGTCCCTGTTCCTGTTGTGGACATTCCTGCAGACAGAGCTGACAGAGCCACATGGGGAAGGTCACAATCTTTAGTGATGTAGCCGCTGCCACAATTCAAGCAGACATGCCAAAAGGCACACTGGGCCTTCCACATGCACTGATTACTCTGAAATAAGCACTTCCCTCTAGCATGGTTCATAGGAGAGGGACAACCCAGGGCCATACCCGACCTTTGTTGCGCTTGCCACATTTCTCAGTCAATAGCTGCTAAAATGGCACAATACCACAAGTCACACTTTCATGTCCTTGCAAACAAACTCTGTAATATCTTTGTCATCCTCTCTAACTCTACTGCTCCCTACATCTACATCTCCAACCTCATCTCCTTACATACTCCCTCTCGCTCACTCCGGTCTGCCAGTGACTGTTACCTCTCCTCCACCCAGGTTACTTCATCTCATGCACGTATCCAAGATTTTGCTCGTGCAGCCCCCCTTAACTGGAATGAGCTCCTTCGCTCGATTAGGCTCTCCCCAACCTTGACGAGCTTCAAATGTGCACTGAAAACCCACCTGTTCATCAAAGCATACCCTTGCACCACATAACCGTCACCAAGTCTCTGTCCCTCCTGCCTCAGCCATCTCTACCTCACCTACTTCCTGCACTCAGGTCCCCCTCTACACACTCATGCCTCATGTCATCTGTCAATCTCCCCTCTCCCCTAGATTGTAAGCTCCTAGGAGCAGGGTCCTCCTCCCCACTGTCTCACAGCCTAGCACTTCTATGACAGCCTTTACCTTCCCAGCTGTATTGTGTATGGAGAATTGTGTTGCTAATTGTTACTTGTTCTCTGTTTATAAGTTGGTTACTGTATTGTAATGTAATGTTCTGTGTACCCTTTACTGTATGTACGGCGCTGCGGACCACTTGTGGCGTCCTATAAATAAAATTTAATAATAATAATAATAATAATCCTGCTTCACACCTGAAATGCTCATCGTACACCTGCCACACATCCCCCTAAGAGCTATTTCACACACTCCGGTTCTGGCCGGCCAGACAAGAACCGGGCGGTAGCTGGCCGGGGTTTTTCAGGCAGCGGCTTTGAGCCGCATTTATTTTTATATTTATTTTTTTTATCCTATTGGGCATGCGCAGCAGCTGCTGCACAAGCCCGGCCGGCAGAACATTGTTTCCTTCACACTACTGGCGTGCAGGGACGGCACGGCCACGGCACGGCACCGTCCTGCGTAGTAGTTTTTTCCGGCTATAACACGGCGACCGTGCCATGGCTGTGCCGTGTGAAAGGACCCGCTGAATTCCTGCATGTACTAGATTTTACACCAGGCTGAAAACCGGAGTGTGTGAAATAGCGCTAAGACTTCCTATAGTGCCCTTGAATTAGGGGCAGTTACGTAATGATGTTCAAAGCTTCAGCAGGACAAGCCTCCATATAGTAAGCCCTACAGATTAGCATGGCACTCCACCAGTTATTATATGGACAGTAATAGCAGTGTGTTTGAGGCTACTTGAATATAAAATTTATGAACACACAAAAGCAAAAAATATATAATACTTTTTAATAGGGGTGTGCACCGGCCACTTTTCGTGTTTTGTGTTTTGGTTTTGGATCTGGATCTTTCTTCGTGTTTTGGATCTGGATTGGTTTTGCCAAAACCACCCTTCCATGTTTTGGGTTCTGGGTTTTGTGTTTTGGATCTGTATTTTTTTTTAAAAAAAGCATAAAAACAGCTAAAATCACAGAATTTGTGTGTTTTTCTGCTCCTATGCTATTATTAACCTCAATAACCTTAATTTCCACTCATTTCCAGTCTATTCTGAACACCTCACACCTCACAATAGTGTTTTTATATCCAAAAGGTTGCACCGAGGTAGCTGGATGACTATGCTAAGAGATACGAGTGGGCGGCACAAACACGTGGTCCATCTAGGAGTGACACTGCAGTGGCATACAGGATGGCAGTTTGAAAAACTAGGCCCCAAACAGTACATAATTCAAAGAAAAAAAAGAGGTGCAAGATGGAATTGTCCTTGGGCCCTCCCACCCACTCTTATGTTGTATAAACAGGACATGCACACTTTAACAAACCAATCATTTCAGCGCCAGGGTCTGCCACACGCCTGTGGCTGAAATGATTGGTTCGTTTGGGCCCCCACAAAACAAGCTGGCAATTAATCTGTCCCTGCACAAACTGGCTCTACGGAGGCAAGATGTCGTCCTCATCCTCCTCATCCACCGATTCCTCACCCTCTTCAGTGTTGTGTACATCCTCATCCTCACAGAGTATTAATTCGTCCCTGCTGGAATCCACAACCACAGGTCCCTCTGTACGTTCTGGAGGCTGGTCTTCCTGGAAGAGTTGATAATTCATTTTATGAACATCATCTTCTCCACATTTTGTGGAAGCAACCTCCTACGCCTTTCGCTGACAAGGTTACCGGCTGCACTAAACACTCTTTCGGAGTACACACTGGAGGGGGGGCAACTCAGATAAAATAGAGCCAGTTTGTACAGGGACCTCCAAATTGCTTCTTTTTCCTGCCAGTACAGGTACGGACTGTCTGACATGACTACTTGGATGCTGTCACCGATGTAATCCTTTAACAGACAGACGCACGCTTGTCGCTGCTGCTTTAAGGATGCAGGTGCGGCTACAGCCCACACATTTCACAAAGACAGAAAAAAAAAGAAGAATTTTTTTATTGTTTGTGGAGCGCACTTTGAGGGTTACACCACCCTTTAACAGACAGACGCACGCTTGTCGCTGCTGCTTTGAGGACAGTATCATATGCAGTGACAGTAGACTTGTCAGAAATTGTTGGCACGTCCTTCAGTCCGGACCAGATGTCCAAACCGGCCCTTGACTTATGACACAGGCGCACGCTTGGCACTACTTTGTTGATGCATGTGCGGCTACTGCGCACACAATTCACAAACACAGAAAATATTTTGTTATTTGGTTTGGAGTGTACTTTGGGGGTTACAGCACCCTTTAACGGTCAAGCCAGCCGGCCCTTTACTTATGACACAGGTGCACACTTGGCACTACTTTGTTGATGCACATGCGGCTACTGCGCACACAATTCACAAACACAGAAAATATTTTGTTATTTGGTTTGGAGTGTACTTTTGGGGTTACAGCACCCTTTAACGGTCAAGCCAGCCGGCCCTTTACTTATGACACAGGCGCACGCTTGGCACTACTTTGTTGATGCACATGCGTCTACTGCGCACACAATTCACAAACACAGAAAATATTTTTTTATTTGGTTTGGACAGGAGTGTACTTTGGGGGTTACAGCACCCTTTAATGGTCAAGCCAGCCGGCCCTTTACTTATGACACAGGCGCACGCTTGGCACTACTTTGTTGATGCACGTGCGGCTACTGCGCACACAATTCACAAACACAGAAAATATTTTGTTATTTGGTTTGGAGTGTACTTTAGGGGTTACAGCACCCTTTAACGGTCAAGCCAGCCGGCCCTTTACTTATGGCACAGGCGCACGCTTGGCACTACTTTGTTGATGCACATGCGGCTACTGCGCACACAATTCACAAACACAGAAAATATTTTTTTATTTGGTTTGGACTGGAGTGTACTTTGGGGGTTACAGCACCCTTTAACAGTCAAGCCAGCCGGCCCTTTACTTATGACACAGGTGCACGCTTGGCACTACTTTGTTGATGCACGTGCGGCTACTGCGCACACAATTTACAAACTCAGAAAATATTTTGTTATTTGTTTGGAGTGTACTTTGGGGGTTACAGCACCCTTTAACGGTCAAGCCAGCTGGCCCTTTACTTATGACACAGCACACGCTTGGCACTACTTTGTTGATGCACGTGCGGCTACTGCGCACACAATTCACAAACACAGAAAAAATATTTTTTTTTATCACTTGGGGGGAGCACCCCTGATGGACAGAGCACCCCCTGGACAACACTACAGCACCCCTTTAGGACTGGGACACTGCACAGGACTTTGGAGTGGACACAGCCCCTATGGACAACTGACTGCACAACACAGTCCAGCCAGCCCCTATGGACTTTGAAGTAGTGGACACAGCCCCTATTAACAACAGCAGCACAGCACAACACAGCCAGCCCCTATGGACTTTGAAGTAGTGGACACAGCCCCTATTAACAACAGCAGCACAGCACAACACAGCCAGCCCCTATGGACTTTGAAGTAGTGGACACAGCCCCTATGGACAACAGCAGCACAGCGCAGCACAGCACAGCACAACACTACTCTGCACTACACTACACTACACTACACAGCCCAGCCCGCCCTAACTCCCACCCTCCCTCTTCACTGTCCACAGCCGAGTGAGAAAATGGCGCAGACGCGGGTACCTTATATAGGATCCAAAACCCGCGAGACTCGGAAGGCGGGATGATGACGTTTTGCCTCAATTTCAGAATCCGAGTCAGGCGGGAAAAGTCGAGCCTGACTCGGATCTGCCTCGGATCGGGGGGGCTCGGGGGGGTTCGGATTTCAGAAATCCGAACCCGCTCACCCCTACTTTTTAACCAAATCACAATAGTGTTCCCATATATGTCATGCATTCGTATTGAAAAAGAGCCAGCGGAAAGATTGAACTAAAGGCTCTCAGGGCCTGATTTAGAGTTGGGAATAGAGAGATATCTCTCTCTCAACTGATCATCTTGGTGAAACCATGCTGCACTGCAGGTGGGGAAGATTTAAAATGTGCAGAGAGATTTAGATTTGGGAAGAGTGGCCCTCATTCAGAGCCGCACGCTCTGAATGAGGGCCGGGCTCCATTTTCATGGAGCGTCCTCCTGGACGCTCGTATAGCTGTGGGTCACCACCCACAGGCTATACGAGCGTGCATTGTGATGGTCGCGATGGTCGAGACCATCGCGACCATCGAATTTGCGAGCCGGAGCCTGCGCTTGAGGTTTTCAACCGCAAGCTCCGGAGTGATTTTGACTCTATCAGAGCCAAAATCACTCCCACTGACATCACTAGTGATGTCAGTGGGCCGGCTTCTGACGGGAGGCGTTCCCGTGGGAACGCCCCTGTCAGGGAGGCACGCCCCCGGCACGCCCACCAAAGGGGGCGTGCTGTCAATCAACATTGACAGCACGCCCCCTTTGATCGGACACAACGAGCGAAGGACTTTCCTTCGCTCGTCGCGTCTGGCGCATGCGCACGACGGAGCTCCCTCCGTCGTGCGCATGCTCAGTCCATAACATCGACCCACTTGCGAGCGGACAGCCGCTCGCGAGTGGGTCTGAATCAGGCCCAGTGTTTCCAAACTAACATCTAAATTGTAGAGTAATAATAATGCTGTGCAGTATTTGTGGGCTACACGCAAAAGCAGCCAGTATTTACTCTACATGTAAAAATGTATGTATTTACACCCCTTGCATTGCAACATGGTTTGTTCAGGTTCACAGTTGAGAGAGATATCTCACTCTGGCCCTGATTCAGAGCCGGACGTTTTTGTTTTTTTTTGTTCGGCCTCCTGGCCGCTCGCATAGCTGTGGGTGACCACCCACAGCTATAGCGAGCTGCCAGGTTGATGGTCGCGATGGTCAAGACCATCGCGACCATCGGGCTTTCGATGAGACACTTGTGGTAGGGTCTCGTGGCCGCAAGCCCCAGAGAGATTTTGGCTCTAACAGAGCCGGAATATCTCCACTGACATCACTCAACATCGATAGCTTGCCCCCTTTGGTGCGAGACCCGGAGCAATGGATTGCCCGTCGCAAGCCGGGTCTCGCGCATGCTCTCGACGGAGCCGGCTCCGTCGTGTGCATGTGTTGTGGGCCACCATTGACCCGGTTGCGAGCGCTCAGCACTTGCGATTGGGTCTGAATCAGGCCCTCTATTCCCAACTCTGAATCAGGCCCTCAGTTAGGGAAACTTTTTGGAATGACACATTAGATACAAGTACAGTCAGGAGCTTTAACCTTTTTTTTTTTTAAACTGCTCCAAAATTGTAGTTTGTTTTATGATTGAATTAGGTCAAAAACATCTATTTTTATACTTTTAATACTTATCCAACACCATTTTATAAAAAAAAAAATAAGATAAAAATTGTTGAAACATTACATTTTTTTAATATATTGTTTATCTGTATATCAGACCATCGATGTTTGGAACATCACGACCATCACAACTTGCTTTCCTCGGCAGGTTCTTCTCTGAGCAGCTGCCAGATACACACTGGGGGGGCTGGGGTTAACTTACATTTCCCTGGTGGCTGCTGCTCTCTGCTGCAGCCGGGTTGGGGGTCCTATCATGCTGACCAATCAACAGTGATCGGCAGCACTGCAGTCACTGGAGGAGGGTGCAGGGATGCAGAGGTGCCAAGAGATCCCTCTGCTGGAAGATTATCTTCTGACAACTGCCCACTGTGCGTTACTGACTGGTCGCATCCTTTCCGACCATATCAGTTTACGCACTGGGGGAGATGCACTAAGCCGTGGAGAGTAATAAAGTTGGGAGTGACAAAGTGCCAACCAATCGGCTCCTAACTGTCAGTTTACAGGCTGTGTTTGAAAAATGACAGGAGCTGATTGGTTGGTATCTTATCACTCTCCAAGGCTTGGCGCATCTACCCCAGTATAACAGCATACAGTTACACGCACTGCTAAATAAATTAATTATCAATACAAGTCATTTAAATAAGCAATTGCAAGATATTGGATACAATATGGGTGTAAGCTAAAAATGAATATAACTTTAATACATACAGTAAAACAGTAACAATAAACACATTAATTAAATACAATGTATTGAAATATATACATATTAAAAATTACATTTAAAAAGATTCATTGACAACTTTCTGAATACAGTTTTGGCATAAATGTCATGTTTTGTTACCTAAATGGATAAAGCTAAATAAGAAACAGGCCATAAAAATAGATTAATATCTAAACCATCCTTAACCACTTGCCTGGCGACATCGCATTGTTTGCAACCACACCAGGCAGTGCGTTAACTGATATGGTCGGTAACCATGCGACCTGTCAGAAATGCACAGGGGGCGGCTGTTGGAAGATAATCTTCCAGCTGCCGCCACTAGCAGAGGGACCTCTTGGTCCCTCTGCATCCCTGCACCCTGCCAAATATCACCCACCCTGTGAAAAGTCATTATGTCTGTCCTATATATGAACTGTGCTCACCAGACTGACACTATGCCTCCTGCATCATCTTGACATAGGTAATAGAGGAGACTATTACCATTGGTCAGGTCTTTCATTGCTGTGGCGAGGAGCAGCCGTAATTGCTTCTCTGTTCAATATATATTGATATATTATAAGGGTATTACCTACTACCCATATTAAACTTTTCTTTCGTCTTGATGTCACTAGTGTCAATAGCCAATGACTTGCAGCATGGCAGTGGCTTCATAGCCATACCTTCGCCAGGAACTGATTCTCAGTCTGCCCCGCTGCCCCCCCACAACACCCACCGGAACCTCTGCAGCACCCGTGCCCCCACCTGCAACACCTGCAAGACCCCACCACGATATCCACCGGACCCCCCTGCACCGCAGCACCCGCCGGATCACCGCAGCACACATCTGGCCCCACCCACAGCACATTTCAGACCCCCCTTAGCTTTTTGGAACCTTGTACAACTCCTAATTTCACAGTCCCCATAGAAACTGATTAAATAAAGAGGGTCTGCAGCAGTTATCACAGTACACTCTTAATACCTTGAGGGGATACTTGATTAATGTGAAAAATTGATTATTGTGAAACATTTTAGAAGTTTTCACAAGAGATGAGTGGGTCCGGTTACCAGGGAATCCAACCCACACGAACATAGGGGATCCGAGAAGGAACTGAGTCAGGCTCGGGTTATCCCGCCTAACTCAGAATCCAAAACGAGGGAAAACGTCATCCTCCTGCTGTTGGATTCTCACGGATTTTGGATTGCGTATAAGTCCCTCCCAGCAGTGATCGACTCCATACTGTTGCTGAGTCCTGGGCTGTCGGGCAGTGCTGTGCTCTGCGTCCACTCCATGGGGGCAGTGTGTCAAGGGGGCTGTTGTCCAATCCAGTGGTGTGCACTGCTGCTGTCACTGTGCTCTGTGTGCTGTGCTCTGTCCACTCCAGGGGGGCTGTGTGTCCAATCCAGGGGTGTGCTGTCACTATGCTCTGTCCAGTGGGCGATTGTCCAAAACAGGGGTGAGCTGTGCTCTGTCGGGGGGTGGGCTGTGTGTCCAATCCAGAGGTGTGCTGTCCATCCACAAAAAATAAGTTAAAAAAAAGTTTTTTTGTGCTGTACCCCAGTGTATCCATATAAGCACTGTGACGCTGCTGGACATACCAGAGTGTAATGTTCATAAAAGTACTGTGATGCTGTAGGTCATTCATACTACAATGTAATATTCATACAAGTACTGTGACGCTCTAGGACATTCATACTGCAGTGTAATATTCATAAAAGTATTGTGACAATGTCGGTCATTCATACCGCAGTGTAATTTCATACAAGTATTGTGAGTGATGATGTAGGTTCATCAGACCAAAGTGTAAATTTCAAACAAGTATTGTGATTTGTGACGAAGCCATCCATACCACAGTGTAATATTCATAAAAGTTGTATTGCTGCAGTCCATACTGCAGTGTAATATTCATACATGTATTGTGACACTGTATGTCATACGGCAGCATAATATTCATACAAGTATTGTGACGCTGTAGATCATACCGCAGTGTAATATTCATAAAAGTATTGTGACACTGTAAGTCACACCACAGTGTAATATTCATCCAAGTATTGTGATGCTGCAGGCCGTACCCCAGTGTATCCATACAATTACTGTGATGCTGCAGGCTGTACCCAGTATATCCATATAACCACTGTGGAAAAAACCCCAATTTTTTGTGTGGAATTATTTCTACACAAATCCTGACAACAGTTGTCAAGTCATCTATAGCATTTGCTAAGCCTCCCTGTTATGTCATTTTCAGTGAGTTCATGGAACTTTTTTGGGAAAATCAGAAACTAGAGCTATAAACATAACAACAGACAGTCCAGAATCAGTTAGCTCCCTTCCCTCAGCTAGTTCCCAGCACCTGCAATCTCCACCACCAACACCTTCACCATCAATATCCTCACTAATGATCGGAGGTAGTTCTGGGCCCGGGATAAGGCTAGGTGACTCCTTCCTTATCAAGGATTCCTTAGAAGAATCCTTGAGTGCTAGGCCTGCTGCTGCTGGGGGGTGGATCTTCATCCCAGCAAGTGTCCAAGAAGACTACTACTAGCAATAGTTTAAAAAAACAATTGACTGTTAAATAATCCTTTGGTAGAGGAAGCAAGTATGACAGCTGTCACCTAGTTGCACAGTGGATCACTGACGCTATGACGGCTGTGCTAATATTAGATGGATGAGGAGGATATTTGTGTCCTATCTGACACTAATGAGGATGTTGATGATGAGGATGTTGTTTGTGTAAATCAGCCACCAGTGGCAGCAGATATTGCTTGTCATAAAAATTAAGTCAGAAAAGCCACATCTTGGGTGTGGGATTATTTTAACCCAAATCCTGATAGTTGTGAAGGCATCTGTACCATTTGTGAAGCCAAAGTTAGTAGAGGTAGGGACGTTAACCATCTAGGCACCTCCTCCCTGTTATGTCATTTGCAGCGAGTTCATGCAATTTAACAAAATTACAATAATTTGTAAATTTATAACAAGCAGTCCAGTATCAGCAAAAACAAACCAAGGACTTGAGCCACAAAAGTGTCAGTCCTTGTTGCTAAAGTGCTTGGTTTGTTAAACTGTGCATGTCCTTTTTAAAATCCCACATACGAGTGCATTGGAGGGACAATTCCATCTTTCACCTCTTTTCTTTTTCTTTTGCACAATTTGGGGCATTGCCAACTGTCATTAATAAGTTTATTAAACCACCATCCTGTCTGCCACTGCTGTGTGGTAATGTTTCATAGATGTCCTATATTTTTTAAACTGCCATGCATTTGTGCCGCTGCTCTGTCGCTTACTTTAGCCAGCCAGCTCACTGCAGCCTTTGGCCTATATTGGTGAAAAAGTAGTGAGATCAATATTGTGAGCTGTGAGGTGGTTAAAATTGACTGGAAATGCCTGAAAATTATTGTTATTAAGGTTAGTAATACTGTGAGAACAAAAACTGGCCCAAATTATGTTTTTAGAATATTTTGAAAAGAATACAGATCCAAAACCAAAACACACAAAGGTGGGTTTATAAAACAAAATCCAGAGCACAAAGGAGATACAGATCCAAAACCAAAACCAGCAAAATTTGCCTGGCGCACATCTCCAGTTTTTACGCAAAATATGGTTAGTAGATTTGCCCCATGATCAGTCAGCACTCATGGAATAAATTTTTTGGTTTAAAGTAAATTTTTGTTAAAATATATCTGTCATCTACAAAGTGAGCTAATTTTATTGCAATATTTTTTGCTCACCATTTAGTTAGAAAAATATGATTTTCTTTTTTCAATCTGGAGCTGCTATAATTTATATAAAGAGAACATGCTCTGGATGTCAGCGTAACCTGTGCAAATTTAAATAATTCTTTCTTAGATTTCTAAGTGTCCAATTTTCTAAGAATTTGCTCATGTCAGGCAGCTCAAACCCATGTATTTGCTGCTACCTAAATTGTGCTAATGTAAACCCAGATTTGGCCTTTGGAGTATGTAACCACACAAGAAACTTTCTTAAGGAAACAATCTTTGCAAATTTGCATTTTATGAAGTCCTTTTTCCTAACCAAGTTGTATACTGCAGATTAATGGCAGAACATTTTAGGGGAGTTGAATGAAGCATAGACAGAACACTTAATGAGGAAAATAGAAGAAATTGAAGTGGATTAAAAATAGGGATGTGCGCCGACATCCGTGTTTTTGTTTTTGTTTTGGATCTGTATCTCCTTCAAGGTTTTGGATCTGGATTTGGTTTTGCAAACCCACCCTCAAGTGTTTTGGTTATGGATTTTAAAAAAATGGATAACATTTTTTAAAAACAGCTAAAATCATGTAATTTATGCAATCCAAAACCCGAAATTCAAATTTAAAATCAGATTTCCGCACCGCAAAAAGATCAGAACCGCGACCCGGATTTACCAGGATCTCCTTAGGAGAAAGAACCGTGACTCAGATTTACCCTGATTCACGAAATTCGGGTGGATTCGGATTTCTGGAGAACCGAACCTCACATCTCTAGTTAAAAAGAACATTGTAGATGTTGAGGTTGAAGAGATGAGGGACAGCAGTAAGAATCATAAATATATGAGTTATGCTGTCTGGCTTACCATGTGGGACTGATATCAGTTTTAAAAATATGGCCGAGATTTTAAGTAGGGATGATAGAAATGGAATGTACTCAGTGTCCCATCGGTCAGAATACTTGCAACGGAATCTCAACAGCAGTTGGATCCCAGCTCCAGGATTTTGACTGCTGACATCCTGATGATAAATATTAGGGTTAGACTGCGGGGTGGGGGGGGGGTTAGGGTGCAGGGGGGTTAGGCTGCAGGAGCAAGGGTTAGTGTTAAACTGAGGGGGGAGGTTTAGGGTTAGCTGTGGTATAGAATGTTTTTTTTCTCTACCTTTATTAAGCATTGATCATATATTTTTTATTATAAACCTGCAGTTCTGGGATGTCCTGAAACTAGGGATGTGTGCCGACCCCCGTGTTTTGGTTTTGGATCTGAATCTCCTCGTGTTTTGGATCTGGATTTGGTTTTGCCAAAACCACCCCTTGCGTGTTTTGCTTTTGGTTTTGGATCTGTATTTTTTTTTTCAAAAATTGTAAAAAACTGCAAAAATCACATCATTGGTTTTTTTTTGTTCCTACAGTATTATTAACCTCAATAACATTAATTTCCACTAATTTCCATTCAAATTTGACCACCTCACAGCTCACATTATTGTTTTCATCCGGTTTAGGCCCAAAATTTGCACCAAGCTAGCTGGCTGACTAAGCTAAGTGGCAGCAGTGGGTGGCACAACACTTGGCAGTTCAACTTCCTACATAGTACATAAGGAAACATATGTTTTTCATTAATCAAGAGGTCTGAGGGAGGTGGAGTATGTATGTAGTTGAAGGCAGGGACAGGAAGGGTTGATTGGTAGTAAATTTGATTAAAATTTTTGATTCCGAAGCAAATTAATGAGGGAGCAGGGGAGAGCATGGATGTACAATATGTCCCATGTTTTGTCCACAAAATCAACTTGGTGGTTCAGAATATATTTTTAAAATTAAAGGGGCATGCAGGAGATGCTGTCTGTGGCCATTAACATTTCTGGACATTTTTGGCATTCAGCAACTGCATGTCAAAGATTGCAGCAGCAGTGGCAGTTCAACTTCCAATATGGCACATCAGGAAACAAATGTTTTTATTATTCAAGAGGCTTGAGGGAGTTGGAGTATGTATGTAATTAAAGGCAGTGAAAGGAATATTTGATTAGTAGTAAATTTGATTGATTTTATTCCCAAGCAAATTTGTGAGGGAGGAGGGGAGGCATTTACAAAAATTTTTTTACTCATTCACTTCAGTCCTTGTCCCAGAAGAATCCTTGAGCGCTATTGCCTGCTGCTGCTGGTAGTGGATTTTCATCCCAGAAAAGGACCAGGAAGACTACTAGCAGTACTTTAAAAAGCAATTGACTGTTAAACAATCCTCTGCAAGGGCGAGCAAATATGACAGCAGTCACCCAGTTGCAAAGCAGATCACAGATGCCATAACATCTATGCTGGTATTAGATGTGCATCCAATATAGGCCAATAATTCAGTGGGTTTTAGACAGTTAATGGAGGTCCTGTGTGCCTGCTACCAAATCCCATCAAGATTCCACTTCACTAGAAAAGCTATTCCCAACCTGTACAGGGACATTGGAAAAAAAATTAATTAGTGGTCTACAAAATGCCACTGTACCCACTGTCCACTTAACCACAGATATGTGGACAAGCTGAACAGAACAATTGCAAGATTTAAGATATAAGGTTTAAGTCATACATTGTGTTCTTCTTCCCAATGGACACAGATCTGAAGAGATGCAAAGAGCTGTTGGTAAGTAAATTGTCAGCTCAAGTGGCACATGATGCAGCGACGGCTCTTCTTAAGTTTCTCCAGCAAGTGCATCTGCCGAGAAAAAATTAAACTTTCCCAAAAGATGGTGATGCAGATGCAGATGAGTCAACACAAAACACAATACCTTTTTGGATGGATGAACTTCAGATGAGGTAACAGGGAGGAGATTCCTAGATGGTTAAGGTTCCTACCTCTACTTACTCTGGTTTTACAATGGGTACAGATGATTGCCAAGTGTTTGGGATTTTGGTAGAAATAATTCCACACACAGTAGATTTTTTTGTCTCATGCCCAGGCATGACAATGGGCTTTTCCTTATCATGGGCAATAACTGTTTCTTCCATTGGTGGCTAATTTACACAAACAACATCCTCATCAACAACATCCTTATTAGCGTCAGCTACACAAATATCCTGCTCATCCTGGTGCACTTCCACAGAAGCATCCTCAATTTCTATGTCAACATGTTCATTTGTGTTTTCAGTACATCATCATAACAGGCATAACCACCAGTAATAAATAATTAAAAATTAGCCTTTCCTTGCCACTTCATGTGGTGAAAGGCATATTGACAATGTTATGTCTTTCTGCAGCTAACTTTCCCTTTTTCCTTTACCATTGTAAAAGATTGTTTCTTGATTTTAGATGCCCTGACTTAAGCCCTGTATGCCCATGGGCACCGGCTTCAGTAGATGATGTAGAACTACTAGTATCATCATGACTGGTGGCACTGGCAGCAGCTCCAGCACTAGTATGTGGTTTCTGTTCTCCTCTCTACTGATTGTTGTCCATATCAACAAACATGAATGAAGTGGGGTACAGCACACACGTCTATTTGTACCAATTTTAAATATTACACTGTGGTATCAATGACCTTCTGTGTCACAAGATTTTTTATCAATAAGAAAAGAATAACAAATTGCAATGCCACTTAGTGTCACAATTTTTTTTATGAATAAGTAAAGAATAACACACTGAACTACCACTTAGTGTCACAAGAATTTTAATGAATAAGAAAATAACAACATACTGCGCTGCCACTTATAGTGATATCATTATGTTTTATGTTTTATTTAGCACTTTGTTGTGGTCTTGTAGTCGGTGTGTAGACTAATCATTTATTCACAATTGGGGAAATAAGTGAAAAGTTGAATATTAGACTACGCTACCACTTACAGTGTCACAATATTTTTTATGAATAAGAATAACACACTGCGCTACGACTTATAGTGTCACAATACATGGACAATAAACTGCGGTCTTGCCGGTAGTGTCACTAAACAATCAAAGCGCAGCTAAGTTGCTAATGCACACACACAAAATCAGCACTTTTATTTTTTTTTACACTGGGGAAGAGCACCCCTGAATGATACAGCAGCCCCTTGATGAACAACACAGACAGCACCCCTTTTTTATGGAAAACAAAGCACCCCTGGCAAGTGCAGACAGACCACCAGCAGAGTCACAAATACATGGACTATAAACTGCGGCAGTGTCACCGTACAATAATAGCGCAGCTAAGTTGCTAATGCACACACACAAAAAAAAGAAAGAAAAGAGAACTTTTATTTTTTTTACACTGGGGAAGAGCACCCCTTATTGACAGAGCACTCCCCCTAGACAACACAGCACCCATTTATGGACTGCAGCCCTAGCCTGATGGCAAGGACAACACAGCAGCAGCCACAGTTAATTGACAGGACAAGTGACACAGCAGCTGCAGCACCCACTGAATGAAGCCCCCCTTATATACTGCAGCCTAAGCCCCTTTATTGACAACACAGCACCAACCTTCAGGCCAAGACCCCGACTGGACACACACACTGAGTGACTGACAGTGACTGACTACAAGTCTGCTAGCTTCTCTCTCCACAGCCAGAGTGAAAATGGTGCCGATCACGGGGACCTTTATATAACCCAAATGATGATGCACTTTGCCTCATTTTCGGACCTGAGTCAGATGGTAAAACCCGAGCCAGACTCGGATATCGCCTCGGAACACAAAGTTCGGGTGGGTCCGGTTCTCGGAGAACCAGACTCACTCATCTCTACTTTTAACCCTTTCTTTTACAATACAAGTGCAAACGTGATAAACAACTCTAATTGTTTTCCTGAAACAGATAAAGAGTAGGAGGTACATCTCTATTTGAATTTTTGTTCATATATTTCACTTACTGTACATGCGTGTGCGTGCGTGTTTATTAGGCTCTGTTGTGAGTCTTAAACTACTGTAAGTTAAAAAAAAGTAAATGTATAGAATCAATCAATTAAACTTATTGCCAAAATGTGGCATTTTGGAAGACATAATGGGTCTGATGCTGAATTGGGCTAATGCCAGTTTAGGTAGTGTACTGTAAAATGCAATATTCCACTCTATGCATGCCCAGAAAACTATTTTTCAGTGTGAATCTATTTCTATTTCAATTCAATATGTTTTCAACTCAACATTAGGCTCAATGTATCAGTGAAAAATAGATGACATTAACAACATATACTGTCCTTGACAGCAATTTATTTCTACAGGGTAATATTAGCTGTCCTGTTTAAGTTGTAAATTTGCTGCTGGAAATTGTGTCATGGAAAAATATTTGACATTAACAAGATAGACTGATCTCAGCAAAATTCCTGCAGGGTAATATTAGCAGTCCTGTTTAAGTTGTAGACAAGCTAGTGGCAATTTGACTTTTTACAGGGCTACTCAGTGCTAATAACCTTATCATATCCTAGCTTAAGAGAAAAATATTTGCATAATCTAGTTTGGCACAGCACAACATAACACAACAAGCCTTAGTGAAGACCTCATCACCATGCCGGCTCACCTTCCTTAGCCCAGTGCTGTGCTCTTATAACCATGAGTGGGGGCAGAAAATGTGCAATGATACCCCTAGACTTCACAACACTTTCATCAACTGCTCACATTTTAAAAAAACAAGCTGAATGGGGACATTAGGGGGGTGGATTAACATTGCTAGGTTGCACTTGTCTCTGGACCTTATAGAGGCCACACCCCCTTTAATCTTAGTAGTTCCACTATTCATAAGTACTCTTACAGCAGAATTATATTTATTTATTTGAGAATATTTGGCCATTCACATTATTACCTGCCCCAGTTGCATTTCCAATCTGGAAACCCTATTGGCAGATGCCTACAATTTGGTAGGTGCACATCGAATGTGAACAAGGAGGTTAGTCCACACATTTCAAACCAGAATATAATTTATTATTATACAGGTGATAGTAGATAAACAGCAGTCAATATGGAAAGGTAGTAATCTCTCTTGGGCTAAGTACTATACAGCTGTACAGCATAGTGAGGCTCCAATAACACACAGTGACAGGCTTGGGCAAATGCAGACCCTTTTATATATCCAAGTAAACAAGCATTGTACCTGCTGTCTTCATTGGACTAACCTTTATGTCTGGTCAATACTATTTACTCAGACATGGAATGTGTATTCAGACAGATTAGTCATGCACCATAATACACAATTAAGAAACATGTGATGTTATTGAGTCTGATGAGTCTTTCACAATAACACTCAGTTAAAGAGACAGCTTGTAGCAGTTAACTACATGTCAACAATCCCTACCATATGTACACATACACACTAGAGTTATTTTTTTTGTTGCAAGCCAATTAACCTACCAGTATATTTTGAGAGTGTGGTAGGAAACCTTGAAAGAGAACACAAGCAAGCACAGGGTGAATATACAATCTCCATAGTTAGGGATGCGGTGGGAATCCAACCCACAACCTCATTGCTGTGAGGCAGTAATGCTAGCCATTACTTCATTTTACACATTTACAACTTTTAAAAGTAATTTGCAGGAACACTGTGCACACATGCATACAGTTATTCTTATACTTTAAATAATATTTTATTCGAATTTTACTAACATTGAATACAGACTACAAACTGATACTAAAAAGCCTCTCCAGCAACCAAAGCATAAAATAAAAAAATATACAATACTCTTCACTTGATATGTTATGTATTTATTATGAAAGGGGGGTTGGCGGAGCGCAAGTTGTGGAGGTACTGACTTTCCCTACAAACTCTCCCTCTCTTCCCCTTTCTTAAGAGGGCTATAAACAACTCCAGTGCCATTTCTACATCAGCGGCTGTAATAACAAAACGGACTCTCCACCAAAACCCCTTTCTTAAGAGGGCTATAAACATCATATACTTTTTTTTTAGTTCCATTTTTTATTGAAAATAGTTGCATTCTCTGTGGAACTCACACACTATACATAAAAACATGCACACATTTACACTAAAGCGCTCGTTTGTTTGCATCACAATTTACCTTACTTGAAACTGAGCTGCTATAAATACATCAAATATCAAGCACAGAGTATTGCATATTTTTTATCTTATGTTTTTTATGCCCTGCTACTCATAATGCAATCAACACTATGAACACATAAACTTAGGAGTAAAAATCTGGAAAATATTTTCAACACAAATGCACCACCAGCAAGTGGCCATAGAAAATGAAATATTCTGCAGCCAATTTTTAAAGTTAGAAAAAAATGATGTCTATGAAACCAAACAATTGTTGGAAATCATCACCCTTACCAAATACTGTACCTTGAGAAAGGATTGTGTATGCAAAAAATAAAACTACGTTTGAACCCATCAAGACAGATTTTTATACAAAGTGGAACACAATTTTAGACACTTGTTCAAGAGAACTGATTAAAATAGTTTTAGAAGATAGGAGAATTCTTTGGGAAGAATAAATGATCAATTAATATATTTGAAAATAAATTTGAACCTCTAAACAACTTGGAGGAGTATAACAACCTACTTAAAATAACAAATGAAAAAGTAGAGAAACTTGAAGAAAACATCATTCAACAAAAATAACATACATTTTTACAGAAACTCTGAGAACAAAAAAACTTGAATGAAAGAATGAACAAGAAAATACTACAACTAAAAAAGATGGAGGATTTTAACTGTAATAGAACACAGACCACAAGTAAACAGAGGAACCAAAGAACCGGACATAATTATCAGACAAATAGAGCAACATTGATAAAAGAAAGACCCAAAACACCAAAAGAACCTTGAAAATACCAACCATACAATAACAGACACTTCAAATACAAGAACGAGTATCCATATAAACTGATGCAAGATTCCTTTAGACAAGGCACAAAAGCAGCAAGGATAAAAGAGGTGGACATTTCTGATCCCTAATTGAAAGGGTGGAAGTTACTATACCTAATAAAGAAATAAGAAGACAAAGAGAAGAAACAAATAAAGATGAAGAAAATATTGAAGAGGATTTTTTAGAATTCATATAGGGAACAGAGAAACCCCCAGAACAAATACAAAAATGGAAAAGATCACTTACCCCTGCCCAAAAAAAAAAAAAAGGAACAAGAGGAGGAACAAGGAACAAGAAGAAAAAGATGGAATTAACAAACACCCAAAATAAACAAAGTATTTTTAATCTTAGCAAAAAAAGACTAAAAGAAGAGCACATAAGCGTACTAAATAAAGGATTCAAGTTTGCTCCACTTTCTAAAGTCAACAAGTTCGATTTATACATAGACAGTCAGAAGTTTGTCAGAAAATTATGTTTAAAGATATATTTTTTAAGAGATCCAGCAACAAGAAGTGCCATTTGACCACGTTCCATTTATCAACACATTTCATTGAAATCAAACTCAACATTCTACCCATCACACATCACAGGACCACATATTGACATGTTCCAGAAACTCATAGAGAAAGAAATTGAAAATCTTCCAGAAAAAATTAAACCAAATTACAACCTCAAAATAGTAGAATGGAAAGAGCTAAAAAAAACTAAAGTAAAACAACACCATCGGTATAAAACCAGCAGATAAGGGAGGAGGTTTGGTAATTATGGACAAAGAAAAACACACCCAAGAATTAGAAAGATTACTATCAGACACTACAACATACAAGAAGCTAGAGGGTGATCCCACAAAGAAATACCAAGAAGAATAAGCTATACATTTGGAAGAAGGCTTAGAACTCAAATTTTGTTCAAAAAAGAATTTGAATATCTAACAGAAAACACTCCAAAAATACCTGTCTTATCATTTACCAAAACTACATAATGAAAAAATCAACCCACCAGGCTGGCCCACAGTATCCGGAATAGGGTCTTTAACCTACAAATAATCCCTCTACATAGACTACTTTTTGCAAACAGTAGTAAGCCAACAAAAGAGCTACTTAAAAGATACTATCCAAGTATTACCATTTCTGGAACAATTACAATGGAAGGAAAATTATAATATATCACCAGTGACATCAAGTCACTGTATACGTGCATTGTACATGAGATTGGATGTGATCATACAAGACATTATCAAACTTCAAGCACGGACATCAAAAGAACCAAATAAATTTCATCATGAGCAATAAAGAATTTATATTACAACATAACTGTTTCTGGTACAAGGGTAACTACTACCAACAAATCAAAAGCACAGTGATGGGCAGTACATTTGCATCAAGTTATGCAAATTTATTTGTAGCAAAATGGGAGGATGACCATATATGGATGAACAATATATACAGGAACAATTTAGTCTGCTGGAAACTTTATATTGATGTTGTCCTCTTCATTTGGGATGGACCAGACAAGAGACTGACAGACTTCAAAGATTATATCAATGGAAATCAAATTGGTCTAGAATTCACCACACAAAGTAAGGAGTTCTTAGACTTGGAAATTTTTATTAAAGACAACCTACTTAAAAAGAGCAACACACATCAAAGATGTTGATAGAAACAACATCCTGGGAGTGTCCAGTATTCACCACAAAAATGGATCAAGAACATCCCAGGAGGTCAAATAAAGAGACTGCACAGAAATTGTACAGACAAAGAAGACATAAGACAAATTGAAGAACTAAAACAAAAATTCATAGAAAAAGGATATAAGGAACAAGACTTGCAAAAAGAAATTATACAGATATACAGATAATGGATCTAGACAGAAAATAAATCATCCAATACAAACAGAAGAACACAAGCAACCCAAGACTTTCCCTAATAGCGCATTATAACAGCAATTACAAAACAATAGAGAACATCTAACAGAAACACTGGCACATACTCCACCTCGACGAAGATCTAAAGACAATTATTGGAGAGCAACCAAAAAAATCTATACAAAAGCAAAAAATCTGAAACAGTAGCTAACAAAGAGCTACATCCCACTAGCAGATAACAAGATAGCAACAAACAAGGGATTCTTACACTGCCTAATTTGCAAAGGATATAAAAGTTATGGTTACACCTCAAGAAAGAAGACAGAAGAATTTAAATCTAATCAGAATGCAAAGAATTTCAAAATTGAATATCAAATCACATGCGAAACAGAAGGGGCTATATATTTATTGGAATGCCCTTATGGACAACAGTATGTAGGACAAACAAAGAGGAAGATCTAAACTCGAATAACAGAACAAATATACTATATAAAAAAGGTTTAACCACACAAAGCCTCTCTCAACATTTTCTGGAGAAACATAACAAAAACCGAAGCGGATTGAAATTTTTGGGAATCCAAAAAGTAACCCCACATTGGAGGGGAGGAGACATAGTTACATCCATAAAGAAATGTGAATCAAAATGGATACATACCTTGGGGACCCTAACCCCCAAAGGCCTGAATATAGACATTGAGCTGAAAGTCTTTTTAGAATAAGAACTGCATTTTACCATTATTTTATAATTCACTTTAGTTTCTTATTAAGTCCTCTGGATGAGTTTTTTATCCTACCTCACATAATAATTTTTAATAACCCCATAGATTCTACATCCAACACCTCCATATATTTTGTATGAATTCTACTTCAAATATCTAAATTATTTTTTATATTTTCATATTCTTCAAGTTCCCATATTTTACATATCTATTTTTTATATATTTTATATATTTAATTTATTATGTATTCAAAGTTTTATATTGTCCTTCCCAAAGGCACATAACATATTACTCCTTTAAAACGTACACAAATTTCAACATTCACTACCTATACCTTTGCAGAGTTCCACAGAATAATAGTGCAACTTTTAGTATGAGCTTACCACTCTTTTTAAACCTTTTTCTGGACATGAGTGTCAATTGAGAAAAGAACAATAAAGTTTTTTTTATTAAATTGTCAAGTAAATAGGTTTCCAAATGAGAAACCCACTATCCTTGACAAAGTATTCAGGGTGATACAAAATGAGTTGCTGACAATTGAGGAGGCCCATGCTTCAGGCACTCCTGGGTGACATCATTCCCAGCCGTGAAAGCTCACTGTTTACCGGACCCGCGATCCCCAATCCCAGCAACGGCCACAATAAGAAGACACACTTCAGCATCGGATGCCAGGAGGTAATTGAGGGAGATTTTGTAGAGAAAGTCAGTACCTCCACAACTTGTGCTCCAGTGCCATTTCTACATCAGCGGCTGTAACAACAAAACGGGACTCTCCACCAACCCCCCTTTCTTAAGACAGCTATAAACATCATATACTAAATACTTGCAATATATGTGGAACTCAAACACTGAACATAAAAACACACACACATTTACACTAAAGTGCTCATTTGTTCACATTACAAAAATTAAATTGTCACTGGCCAACTAACCATGATTACGCAGCATGGAGCACTCCCTTTGGTCTGTCAAAAACTCATTAAAATATTCTTTTTGTATCTCCTCTTATTAATTTATCATCCAATATCTACTGTCAACAAAATTTTAATTCAAAGCAAACAGTTTGTGGAACTTATTCAGCTTTTCTGACCTTATATCTCATTATGACCAATATTTACATTTACTAAAACTATCATAAATCAAATAACCTTCTGTATATTGGTTACTTAGCATCTTTAAAAGCCAAATGTAATCATAATTTGTTAAGTATAGAAAGATAGAACATTATGAAATGTAACTTAATATGGTGGTAAATATTCACTATGCCATGGTTTCCCAAACTCAACGTGTTTTATCTCTAACACCAACAAATCTGGCTGGACTTCATCCTCCTCATGAAATCCAGCCAGATTTGTGGGCATAAAATACAAAACGTGTTGAGAGCGTAGCACTGTATCCAGCAGCTCTCTCCAAACTTTCCAACCAAATGTAAGACTTTTTGTTTTTTCCTTTTCGATATGATTTTAATGGCGTGTGTGTGTGGTAAAAATTAAAACTGCTAAAGAAGTTGATACCATTGGAGATATTATTATGTATTGTAATAGAAGATATCAGGTACATCCTGATAATACGGCGGAGTGACAAACTCATTGACAAGATAAAGATCTATTTTGATGAGCACATATTTGATCTAACTGCGGTACTCATATTACTTATACTTTTGAACAAACCTTGTCATTTAATTATTACAATAAAAGCACCTTTTTTTCTCACCATTTTCTAGCATTCTACAACTATTGAGACACCATAACAGGTCTCCCTGGAGAATTAAAAAGGCTGCCACCTGAATAACACAGGGAGTGTTTACAAAGAGAACTTTTTTGAAGGACTATATTTGAAAAAGGAAAATTATAACAGACCTATAAAGGTTGTAGTGCTAAATCAGTACTATTGTTTTATTATATATAGATAAACTTTTTTACTATTTTTTTAAACAGTTTATTGTTTTTATTAACTATTTTAGTATTCTACAAAAGTGGTACTGAAAGTCCAAATCTGGGCATAAATTCCCCTGCACATATGTGAACCAGCAAAGCCAGGTCGTGCTTGTGCATATGCATTTTTGTTCTTAATAAATGTTAGAAAATGTAAAAAGTTATATGTGTCTGTGGTTTGGAAGAGGATATTGGGGAGAAAGGGATGGTCGTATGAAGGTTATCCTATAGAGCCTAAATACCATGCACTGGCACAGATCGCTACTGGTTGATGTTTTGCAGGTAATCCCACAATCTTTGTGCATTAGTAGGGGGGTGGTGAAAGCTATCCATTTTCTTTACTTATTTTTTAATTGGGAATTGGATTTTATGAATTAATATATTGTGCAATGTGACCAAAGAGTCCACCAAGCACCAACTACTGGTACCACCTGCAATACAGTAATGTGCATTTACTTTACAGCATCATAATACAATGTTAACATCATGATGCACTGGTAGTCAAGTTAATGCTTGTTATATCTGCAATTGGGTGGAAGCCTGGCATATGTAGATTGCCATATGGAGTGATGATCCTAAAGTCCCAACCTCTTCTGAATAAAAATGACTTGAAATATATTTATTTCAAACTCCCTTAAAGAAATTGTTAGTTTGAGTTAATCTGGAAAAGTCCTGTGTCTCAACAGCTTACTTGTGATAATTTTCATAAATGAATGACTGGTATATTGTTCTGTAACAATAAACATAATACATGCTGTACATTCAATTTGAAATAATAAGTGGGCTGGTGCAATAGAAAATACAAACTGAGCTGTTTATAAAATGTTCTATTAAGAACAATGCACGTGTCAGATGCAAACCACATTTCATTTGATTATTTTTAAGTGGGCTTTGCCATTTACTATGGGAAAAAAATGTAGATCAAAGCAATCTGAACATCTATTGTTGCTCCATGTCATAACAAAGGCTTTGTCCCTGAGGAAAGCGGTCGACAGAGAAAAAAAGAGACAAGGACGACTCATTGTTCAAACACAGATCAAAAGAAAAGTGGCACTGACCCCAAAAAAAGATACTATGAGCACTCAAAATAATCGAAGCCTAAAATGATATTATAAAGATACTATCAGATCTGAAAGAATAGGACAAAAAAAGTCTTTAACTGCTATTAAATTCTGACATTCAATTTTTCTTACTTTTTAAGTTCCATTTTTATTTGGAAATAAAAAAGACAATATGGAAATGTTAGAGCTTAGGAAGAAATCTGATGAAGAAGTAGTATGATTTGTACAGAAATGAAAATCAATTGACAGCATGCGCTCGCCTGAGCCTGCGGGAAATGTGGGTGACAAAGGGTTACAATTCTCTTTTTATATCATACGCTCACTATTAATTCCCAAATTCTGTCACCACCAAGATTAGGCTACTCCTGTTACTTGAGAATACCATCCAAAATGTATATCCACTACAAGAGATCTGTAAGTTATCACTAGCCATATAATTACCTGCTACAATCATGTCGCACTTATAATTTAGCACAGTTGTCTTAATATGAGTCATTCCTGGGTGGTGACAGGGAGGTGGTTATTTAGACATATGGAGTTGGACTGTCTTACGGGTGTATTATGGAAGTGTTGCTGACGTGTTGCAGGTGAAATCAGTATGTAATACCAGCGGCTGTTTAGCCACCGGTTCAAATCCCGACACGAGAAGCCCAACAGCAGGAAATCCTGATGCCGGCAAGTAAGTACCCTAACCCTCCCCTCTTCCCCCCCTAACCCTCCCTTAGGGGTGTCTAACCCTAAAACTCCTGGGGTGGCACCCAACCCTAAGTCTCCCCCAAGGGTGCCTAAACCTAACTCTCCCCCCTAGGGGTGCCTAACCTACCCCCCAAAACCTAACCCTAACCCCACTACCCACCCTAAACCTAACCCTCTCTAAACCGACCCCTCCACCCCCACGGCTAATGTTTAGGACGCCCCGGGCTTACCTCGTTAGGGCTGTTGTCCTTAGCCTTTCTGGCATCAGGATTCAGATAGACATCGGTATTTTGACGCCTATCTGAAGTCCCCCATCGGGCTCCTCGTGCCGGGATATAGACTGGCCCCATTTAGTCCGCTGGTCAATAAACTGCATCTTGTTGCAATCCTGTCCCTGAAGAGGTTGTGTATACAGAGCCTGATTCTGAAATAGACTCTGTAGAACATCTGCTGTGTCTTTGCACTCAACAGCTCTACTACAATATGCAAAAGTCGCAGGAGACGTCTCAAGTAACAAGGTGCCCACAGCTGGCTTCTCTGAACCGAGTCTGGAGATGCAGCCATCGGATCAACTGCATTAACATTGGTCATCTGAGTTACCCCTTAGGTCACTCAGGATGGGCTGTGTTTTCACTCTGCCGGGGGCCAGTGAAGTTGCGTCTAAAGATGCAGCCATGGGTCTCGTCAGGTTAAGAATATAATATGCACCTAGCATTTCGCTGGTGCAGGTTTTGATGGTGCGACCAAGGGTGTTATCTAAAAATGCATGAATCCGTATTACAGCGTATAAAAGGGCTCAAAGTGGGAGAAGGGCTTTTCCTAGCATTAGCATAAAGATGCAATTGCGGCAAAAAATGCTAAAGCGGTCGCAGCAGCATGGGACTCAAAACCAGCCCCAATGTGACCTATGGCAATTTGAAAGAAAAATATTATATACACATAATCATAAAACTAACTCATTTTCTTATAGCTGCACCTAGAAAAGTAGACAAATCCTCAATATGAAATTGATATATTGTACACATGTAGGGGGAAATTGAATAGCCTTTGGGCATTGGTGAGATTCTGGTGATTTTCCCCGATGGTTTAAAGTGGCAATCATTTAAAAGGCAAAAACAGGTTGGTTTTACCATTGAAATGATTGCCACTTTAACCATTGGGCAGACTCACCGGAATCTCACCCTGCATGTTACAGGGTATTACATATTCCTCATAGGGCCTGATACTAAGTTGAACATACCCTTTTTTTGGATCACACCTTGTGGTCCAAAAACTAGAGATGAGTGGGTTCGGTTCCATGAGAACTGAACTCACCCGAAATTAGAGGATCCGAGTCAGATCCGAGTTGACTCAGGTTTTCCCGCCTGACTCCGACCTGGAAACGAGGCAAAATGTCATCATCCGCTGTCGGATTCTGGCGAGTTTTGGATTCTATAAAGGTACCTGCGATCACTGTCATTTTTAATTCTGGCTGTGGAGAGTGAAGAGGGAGGGAGCTGGGAGGTGTGCTGTGCTGCTGTGCATAGGTGTTGGCTACAGTTGTCTTGCTTAATGTCCATAGAGACTGGCTGTTGTCTCCATATAGGGGCTAGCTGGCTGTTGTTGTGACTGAAGTTGTCCTGTTCATCCATAGGGGCTGGCTATCTGTTGTCCATACTGTATATAGGGGCTGGCTGGCTCTTGTCCTGTCCAAAGGGCTGGCTGGCTAGCTGTAGCCTATAGGGGCTGGCTGGCTGTTGTCCTGTCCATAGGGGCTGGCTGGCTGTAATTTATTCAATCAATCATTTTCTTTGTGTGTGTCAGGAGTGCTGCCTGTGTCATTTATCAAGAGGCTGGTGCCTCGATCGGGTGCTCTCCCTCCCAAGGGCCCCCCAAAAATGAATTCAATCAATCAATATTTTTTTGTGTGTGTGTCAGGGATGCCACCTGTGTCATTTATTAAGAGGCTGATGCCTCGTTCGAGTGCTCTCCCTCCCAAGTGCCCCCCAAAATGTAATTCAATGAATCAATCAATCTTTTTTTGTGTGTGTCAGGGGTGCTGCTTGTGTCATTTATCAAGAGGCTGGTGCCTCGTTCGGGTGCTCTCCCTCCCAAGTGCCCCCCAAAAATGTATTCAATCAATCAGTCTGTTTTTGTGTGTGTGTGTGTGCGCGTTTTAGCCATGGCATCACAAAATGCCTCTGCTGAGATTTACATAGAAATGAGAGGATATGGTTTAAAAAATGGAATAAAGCAGCTAAAACTGCGCTCTCTGATTATAGTGTCCCTACTCCCAGACCCTACCCATGGCCCCTCTACCTGAATTTCAGCAAGGCAGAGGGGCAACTCCATGCAATCGTATTCCAGAGTGCAGCTGCTCCTCCTGTAGCCCAGGTCAGAAGATGTGTAGGGGGTGTGGTGATGATATGGACTAAAATGGAGCTCACATCCACTAAAGTGGACAATGAATCCCCAATCTAACAGGGAATTTATACACAACTCAGGATGGGATGACGACATAGGCTTGGGTGATGGTATAATCTGGGGTGATGTATACATCATCCTCTTCACACAATAATAATTTATAATTTTTGCACATAATTGACAGTAAAGGTTTCTCTCGTAGAATTTGTAGTTCATTTTGATGGGCATCATATTTTACACATTTTGGGGAAGTAGTCTCAGGCCGATCACTGACAAGGTTCCCAGCTGTGCTGAAAACTCTTTCTGAGTGCACACTGGAAGATGGGCAGCTCAAGTAAAGCAAAGGCAGTTTGTGTAAGGGCCTCCAAATTGCCTCTTTTTCCCGTCAGTAGTTATTTACATCTCTTCAGATCTGTGTCCATTGGGAAGAAAAAACAATGTCTTCATTCCTTCTGGGATGAAAATCCACTCCCAGCAGCAGGCATGGTGCTCAAGACACAATGTAAGACTTGAACCATAAATATTAAATGTTGCATTTGCTACTCTGTTCCACTTGTCCACAATATCTGCTTCGGTTAAGTGGACAGTGGGTACAATGGCAGTTTGAACTGAAGGCCACTAACTAACTATGTTTTTTTAATGTCCCTGTACAGGTTGGGAAATGCTTTTTCGGAAGGTTTGCAAAAAATTATTTAACAGTCAATTGTTTTTGGAAATCATTCTCCCTGGTCCCCATTCTGGGATGAAAATCCACTCCTAGCTGCAGTAGCAGGTGCAGGATTCTCAAGAAAGACACAATGTAAGGCCTTAAATCAGGGGTAGCCAATCTCGGTCCTCGAGAGCTACTAACAGTTCACATTTTCCAGACCATCTAGCAGGTGCACAGGTGTATTCATTACTCAGTACCACATTTGAAAAGATCCACAGGTGGAGTTAACTATTACAGTTGTGATTCAGTGAGGAGACCTGGAAAACATGCACTGTTGGTAGCTCTTGAGGACTAGGGTTGGCTACCCCTGCCTTAAATCATAGATCTTACACTTATCCACATATCAGTGCTGGTTAAATGGCACTTTGAGACCACTAACTAACTATGTTTTTTTTTATGTCCCTGTGCAGGTTGGGAAATGTTCAATGTGTAAGCTTTGCAAAGGATTATTTTACAGTCAATTGTTTTGGAAAGCAGTCTTCCTGGTCCCCTTCTGGGATGAAAATCCACTCCTAGCAGCAGAAGTTGGTGCAGGATTCTCAAGAAAGACACAACGTAAGACCTTAGGGGTAAATTTTATTTACTACAGTGAGAGTTTTTAGAAGTGAGTTTTAGAAGTGATGTTGCTTGCCCATAGAAAATAATCAGAATCTAGCTATCATCTTCTAGAAAGTGACTAGTTAAGTAGAATCTGATTGGTTGCTATGGGCAACATCACTTCTAAAACGCACTTGTAAAAACTCTTACTTTAGTAAATTAAATTTACCCCTTAATAACTTTGTGCTGGTTAAGTGGCAGTTTGGAGGCCACTAACTAACTGTTTTTTTAATGTCCCTGTATAGGTTGAGAAATGCTTTTTCATGTGGAAAGCACTACTAGCAGTATTCCTGGTCCCCTTCTGGGATGAGAAAATCCACTCCCAACAGCAGCAGCAGGCATGGCCTCAAGGATTCTTCTGGGGCAAGGATTGATGTGAATGTGTAAAAATTATTTTTGTAAATGCCTCCTCCCCTCCCCTCCCCTCCCGCCTCATAAATTTTCTTCTCCCTCAGGCCTCTCTTGAATAATAAAAACATTTGTTTCCTGATGTGCCATGTTGGAAGTTGAACTGCCAGGTGTTTGCGCCGTCCACTGCTGCCACTTAGCTTAGTCAGCCAGCTAGCTTGGTGCAAATTTTGGGCCTAAACTGGATGAAAACAATATAGTGAGCTGTGAGGTGGTCAAAATTAACTGGAAATGAGTAGAAATAAATGTTATTGAGGTTACTACTGTAGGAAAAAAAACAGGCCCATTTTATGTGTTTAGCTGTTTTTATGATTTTTTAAGAAAAAACTCCAGATCCAAAACCAAAACACAAAACACGGAGGTGAGGTTTTGGCAAAACCAATCCAGATCCAAAACCAGGGGAGATCCAGATCCAAAACCAAAACACGAGGGTTGGCGCATATCTCTTGTTTTTACACAGCACCTGCAAGCATGGGTGATTCACGGTCATATCTTCATTTACGACTGAAGAGGTATAATAGGCTGTAATGGGTTCATCTAACTTAGGCAAAGTTCATTGGGGTGCGGGCTATACAGTGATGCACGTAAGTATAATTATACATACATTCAAATGTATCAATTACAGATAGTATAGGACTGGTGTACATGTTCACTGATGATAATGATTAATATCAAACCTAGCATATGGATTTGGGGTGGTGCATGTTAAAATACATACATCTCCTCATATGGGCGACTATTTAACATTTGTGTCTACACAATGTGTGACCACGTACACTCGATCCCAACACAATTCAGTGGAGATCTCTTAAAGATGAACTATTCCTTGGCCATATATCACAAAAGTATGATTTTATCTACAGTCAACTAACCACAACTACTTTACATCTGTCAAGCCCTGAGGAATTGTGTCCTAAATATCAGCTCCCAAGCTCATGTCTCTAAATGCAAGCGGAGATTTGCATCTATTTTCCAAAATGTCTGCAGATGTGGCTGAATTGTTTATACCTCTGCATCATCCCCAGAAGGTCCTCCTCTCTTGGTAGTGCACATTTATATTTTCATATTCTGTCATTACATGTATTTAGAATTGTATTAACTTGTGATTAAGAGCCAGCAATAGCATCGTTCATATCAGACTTATCAGACTGATAAGTATTGAGAATGATGATGATATTCAGCAAGATGTTTTAATGAGTTAACAGACTGTTTTTATTATTGACCAAGAGCAGAGGTGGGCATGTGCGACCAAATGTAATAGGGTGAGAGTTTAGAAAATGTGAGAGTTTCACAGTAAATTCTCACATTGGTTGAGTTTTATCTTCAAAATGGGAAAACATCCCGATAAGATTTTAAATTGTAAGCGTTTTTGAGTCTGAAAAAGTTTGCTCTGTTGCTTTGTTTTTGGACTTTAAAAAGTGTGAGAAAATTCTCGCATTTTCTAAACTCTCACCCTGTTACATTTGGCCCGTGAAGTTTTAAAAAGGAAGAAATTAAATTTTTTAAATTACGTATAAATCTTTTTTTATTCATCTTTGTACTCCATTCATTGTAAAACTATTAAATATACATCCGTAAAGTGATTATAGGACACATGTTACTGTATAGCGCATTAATGAAAGCATCTGTATCCTTTTTCTGACCATTGTCTGTGGATTCAGCAGTGTGATTTTTTTCATGTGAATTATACACTAAAGGAAAGATTCTAGGGTGGCGAGCAATTCAATTGTTGCTCTGTGTGGAAGCACATAGCTGCGGGTAGACACATTTCTGCTTGCAGCCTGCTAAGGTGGTGAGCAGAAATGTGTGAGAAGTCTGCACTTTGAGCACCAAAAAGGGAGTTTAGGTGCCCAAAGCAGTATTTTAGATTGGTTAACCACTTTGCACTGCTAAAACCTATGCTGTCAGGCATGCACACATGGCACAAGTGCCAGAATGGAGCAACAATTGAATTGCTCTGTCGGGAGCCCATTAGTTAAGACTCCCGATAAAATAATTGAATTGCGCCCTATATGTCCAAAAAAAACAATCTTTGATATTTACAATTAATATAATCTAAACATGAGCGGTTCGGTTCTGCTGAAAATAGAACACACCCAAACCTTCGGCTTGGGGTTTCAAGTAGAAAAGACTCCCGACCCTGGTCTTCCCACAAGTTCAGATCTAAAAAACTAATCTTGTGTGTTTTGGATTGCAGGTGATTTCATGTGCCAAAATTTACTGGAAATTATTGGAAATTAATGTTATTGATGTTAGAAATACTATAGAAATTAAAACAGGTCCAGGTTATATGATTTTAGCTGTTTTTATCAATATTTTAAGAAATCCAGATCCAAAACCAAAGCCAAAGCACTTGAGGCTGGTATTGCCAAAACAAAAATATGCTGATTTAGAACCAAAACATGGGGTCTGCGCAAATCTCAATATATTATCTAGATGCTTTGCTGCAACATCCCAGTGGTATAAAAAAAAATAATAATTATTGAACTGGCAGGCAACTCACAGACAAATGGACAGTTATCTATTAAATGATGATATTTTTCTTATTATTAATAATAATAATAATAGTACAGGTTGAATCTCCCATATCCAAATATTCCGAAAAACGGAATTATTTTTTTTCATGACTGAGATAATGAAACCTTTGATTTTTGATGGTTCAATGTACACAAATTTTGTCTAAGGCACAAATAATAAAAAATATTGTATAAAATTACCTTCAGGCTATGTGTATAAAGTGTATATGAAACAAATTAATTTCATGCATGCACACAAACTTTGCTTGAGCCACAAAATTATTGAAAATATTATATAAAATTACCTGCAGGCTGTGTGTATAAGGTGTATATAATACATAAATGCAATCTGTGTGTATATTGGGTCCCATTCCCAATATATTTCATTATGATATGCAAATATTCCAAAATACGGAATATTCCGTTATCCAAAATACCCCATGTCCCAAGCATTTTGGATATGGGAGACTCAACCTGTAATACATTGAGACTGTACTTTCATCCTGGTAAAGGCTCCTTTAATGAAACACAGCAAGTGGTGGAAGAGACAATTAACTGAAATAGAGTATTCTGAATTTGAACAGAGGAAGTTTTCACAAAGAAAATATGCATTTTCATATAAAACTATCTAAATTAACAGTTAGTCACATGGACTAGTAAGAAGTCTATGATTGTATAAGGATATTTAATCATTTGGGAACTCTAGCACATCTTTGCAAACAATAAGTAGAATAAATAAAGGAACAAAATATGTGTATATATATATATATATATATATACACACACACACTGTAATTGGATCGGGATATGAGGTCCCTCTCCTGGGGTAGATGGCACCTCCTAACACACAGCAGCCAGGAATCAGCACACCAGTTTTTCATGCAAGCTAGCCATGGCTAGTTTTTATTGTGCAGAATAAAAACAGAACAAATAAAAGTAAATCCTAGCTCGTCTGGGCACTAACTAAACAACAGATTCCCTCTCTCAAAAATGTCAGGGCCTATTACCCTCAACACAAATTTAGGCATATGCACAGTACTTACGGTAAGTATAACACAGTGTCTCTGAACAAGTCTGCCTGCTTGCTCTCCCCAGGTGTGAGACACTGAGCCATAACCCTGGCACTGCTTATATAAGCCTGTTCCAGGTGCAATCGCTAATCAGCCTGCTCTCAGGTTGAAAGGTCCAAACACCTGAAATGGCCCTGTGGATGGAGCCCTCCCTTCTCTTCTCACATCCACACCCCCAGGACCTTTATCCGGCTTTTACTAAAAGCCCAAAACTCCAACAACAAGCACAGACATTTCAAAACACATATGTAAAAAATCTGGGATATACATATATGCCATCCAGCACTTTTCCAGTGCTTCTATCACAACACATACACACTTTCTTTCCTAACCTTTCCTGCCCGAGAGACACGGACTTAGAATTCTATTCCTCATCATTATTACTGCTAGTTGAATGCCTGTCGACTTAAAATGGCAATGCAGTGTTTCAATATCCAGAGAGGATACAGGCAACCTTTACATTCAGTTCCTGCCACTACAATTGTAACACACCATGTTGAAAGTGAATATTATGTGCTCATTCTTTTTTGAGGATGAAGTTCTGTAACAAGTTGCAGTGACTTCACAACTACAGTATCCTTAGCAGGACTAGAGCATTACACAGGAGACCATTATCAGGTCTCAGCTGACATCACTAATGGAACAATACAAACTACTGGATTTAATAAAAAAGCTCTATAAGATCTACTTATCATTTATCCCTTTAGTGTTAGCAAAACAGGAGCCCCATCAAACCAATGAGTATCTCCACATTAAAATAAATATTAATAAAACAATTTAAATTAGGAAAAATGCAAACATAGTTTGCTTTTATAGCTCTAAAATATATATGTATCAGTGTAGACAGTTTGATTATATTAGAGGTGAAAATCTGTTGTCGTAGTTATATCTTTAACACCCTGTGACATTAACAGTCAACAAAGATGATATGTTTCACCATGGCGGTCATGCCCAGCTGCTCTAATACACTGTCTTTGAGGGGAGGTAACTGAAATCCCGGCTGTCAGAGCGCTGGCGCTCAGAATGCCGGCTCTAGAATCCCAATACCAGTCAGAATCCCGGTGCCGGCTTCCCGACGGTAAGTATTGGGGTTAGGGGAAGGTTTGGGTTTGGGGGTAAGGGTTAGGCACTAGGGGGCAGGGGTGTCGAGAGGGGGGGGAGTGGGTACTATTTACCTGGGCCCATGCTGGGCTGCAGTGTGAGACTGCTCGTGGCTGCTGAGCAGCAGCTGCAGCAGTCTCCTATGCCTGTGCTGAGGGGCTCACAGCTCCCCCTTACCTACGTGGTGCTGCAAAAGTGTTTTGTTTTTTCCCCTCAAGGGGGCACGGCCACGCTGGCGAGATTAGACCATGCCCCCTCTTCACCTGTGCCCAGCAGGGCTCTCTATGCCCCTGCTAGGGGGAGAGTTAGGTTTAGGCACTAGGGTGGAGGTTATGGTTTAGGGTGTGAAGAGTGAGGGTTAGGGGTAGGGGGATACATACCTACCCTTCCGGAATTCGCGGGAGGCTCCTGATTTTTTGGGTAACCCCCCAAACCCTGAAAGGGTAAGCACTTCTCCCACAATCTGCCGACTTCCTAGTGCAGTGGGCAGAATGGGGAGTTTCCGCAGGTCCCCATGTAGGGGGCAGGGCTTAATGACATGATTCTCCTCGAATCACACCATTTAGCCACACCCCCTATTTAAAGTAGAGGTAATTTCCCACAAAGGGGGTGGGGCTTAATGGTGCAACCCGTCTGGCCCCGCCCCCATTGCAAACCACCTGCCTCTCCTCCCCGGGCATCTCCTGGGGAAGAGACAACAAAGGTAAGCAAGTATGGGTAGGGGTAGAGTTAGGATACTTACCAACAGGTATCAGTGTCCTAACCCTTTCGGGATGACGGCATCAAGATTCTGACCGCCACTATCCCGAGCGCCGGCATCTTGTATCCTACCAGTCTTTGAGAAATTCTTACATCTTCTCTAATTCATTGTTGCCTGTCTCTTTCAAGCCTAACTCAGTTCTGCACCACAATGAATAAAAGGCACACAGCACAACCCTTGGCCCTGACCATCCCCTCATCTCTGGCCCTCACCTCAGTCCATCTATCATGCAGCGAACTGTCACAGGTAGCATCATCTCACAAAACAAATCTGTTTAAAAGTCTTACAGTTTTGATTTCTCTTAATAAATCCCACAAATGACATGATGGTAATTAAAATGTGAAAATACCATACATTATCAGAATAAAGCAGTAATAGACCTTCTCTGTGAAATATAAGGACAACAGAAGTCGCTCTCTAGTTTCATAATCCGTATAAAAACACCCATCATGAAT
This sequence comes from Taudactylus pleione, assembly GCA_031769625.1. Taxonomy (NCBI): domain Eukaryota; kingdom Metazoa; phylum Chordata; class Amphibia; order Anura; family Myobatrachidae; genus Taudactylus; species Taudactylus pleione. Next base: position 3,658,206 of record JAUIMM010000847.1, on the reverse strand, counting down.
CTATTAGGTGACTTTAAAATACTTTAGATGTCACAGTAGAAGGTGCATTGTCCTCATGGACAGATCTATAATGGGCACAGGGTGTGCGATCCCCATACGTTATACTTACTTATTTGCAGAAATCGCCAAGAAAATGGTGAAATAAACATTTACCTGAAGATTTGCGCATGCACAATAGATAAAAAACACACTGGCAAGAGAGGGAGTGAGGCCGCACGGAGACTGCACATGGTCCCCCTCCTTTCTTAAACCATCTGTGATTACCCTACATATATCATTAATATTAATAGTTTTAATATCTGTAATGGTGTAATATGATATATTCATTTGATACTTAGCAATTGTCCAAATACTCAGGTCCCCAAAGATCAGGTCTACTGGAATGTGGGTATGACTACTATACTTAAACTGGGTTAGTCCTTGTGGTAATATAATGATAGTGTCTTGGTAATTATACCTGTAACTGATGGATTCTAGTAACAGGAAAAAGAATACTATTAAACTTCAATAGCAGACAGGTGTATAATTGTAGTCTTCAAGAATATAATAAAAATAAAAAAAACTTAAAAATCCAAAAATAGTGCTAATTGAAATATTGCTACAGCAGCTGTGATACAGAGAGGCAAAGCACCCTCATCCCATCCACACCAAAAAGAAATAAAATAAAATAAAGCATGCACAAACATATAAATAATATTGTACAAATAAAAATGGAAAAATGCACTATACACCATACATTGCTACAAATTAAAAAACATGAAAATAGACTTTGATGAATATTAATATTAATATGAAATATAAAATAAAATTATCCAAATCTCAACTGTATAAATCAAAACATACGTACTGTTGGCTGCTGATCGGTAGGATTTGTGGAAAGTGTTCACTGTAAACCAGCCCATTGTAAACAAATCATTAAAATTATGAAAAAAAGTCTACAAAAATACATTTAGTGTGTGATAGCTGTATGTTAGATACATACAATATGTCAGTGTATATTATATAATCTTATCTGGTGTCCATTCAGTAATGGCGAGCTGGCTCCATACACTCACACAGAGGGCCAGCTTCAAGTCTACTTGCTGCCTGTGCAAGAAATTTTGGTGCCCACCAAATCCAACTATATCCATAACTAATATTTTTATTAACCAAAAAATATATTTCCTAGTTTTTAATTAAACTAATTATTCCACAGAAGAGAAGTACACACATTGGCCCCCACAGGAAAATAAAAAACACACATTGTTCCCTACAGAAAAAAACCACACACACACATTGGCCCCCCACAGCGAAAAATAAACACACATTGGCCTCCACGGGGAATAAACACACATTGGCCCCCACAGGGAAACACTCATACATTGGCCCCTCACAGGGAAAAAAAATCACACTGATTCAATAATTGTCCTCACAGGAAATCAAAAATAATACACGTATCGATTAATTTTTCTCGCAGGAATACAAAAAAATAAAACACACATTTATTTATTAACCCCACAGCCAGAAAAAAAAAATATTGATTTATTTTTATTGACCCCAGAGCTAATTGCAGGAGACCAGCCTCCAGTTGCACCAAAAACTCCAGACCAGTGAGTGCCTCCCTCCAGAGTCCAGGCAGACCAGTAAGTGCCATTCTCCAGAGAGACACCAGACCATTGGGTTGAAACTTTCCTCACCCGGGTCCTCAGCATCATAGTCAGCCCCCAGCACCTCATCACTGTCCTCAACCTCTCATCAATGTCCTCAACCCCTAAATATAGTCCTCAGACCCTAATCACAGTCCTCAGCCTGCTCATCACCTCATCACTGTCCTCAGCCCCTCATCACTTAATCACTGTTCTCAGCTCCCAGCACCTCATCACTGTCCTCAGTTCCCAGCACCTCATCCCTCAGCACCACAACACTGTCCTTGCTCACACGTCCCTTTGTGACAGTTGAGTTACCCATAAATGACTGCATGATCCCAGAGGGAAAGTGGCCATGAGAGAGGCTGGAACTCACTGCATCCTAATTGCTTGTGCCCCTGATGATGAGACTAAGACACCATAACCTCTACCAGAGTGCCCCTGCTTCAGCCCCGCTTACAGTGCTCTGGACAGAGGCATCCCGGTACTAGACAGCCTCTGCATTCATGCATTTAAAATGATGCCCAGTGTAACATGGGGTATGTGTGTGTGTATCGTAGACTGGAGAGACTGAAAGAAAGCCAGGGACAATCTAGCTTCTTCCTACAAGTAAGTGGGAAGAACTCAGGGGAGGCCAAAGTCTGAGACATGGTACAGAAGTGGGAAAGAAATATGGGAGGGGAGAGTGGGAGATGAGATAGGCGGGCAGACTGATGTAGAGAGAGTGACAGGTGGAAAAAGGGATGACAGATGGTAGCTGTAAAAGAAAAACTCAGAAGTAATACACAGGGAAACAGCCCAAGAATGTTTGTAAATTAACAGGAGTGAAGAGTTTCTGATGAAACCAGTCCAGTTAGAAGTAACTTAGCCCAAGGAATGGTGTAAGTATAATGCTTGTGTCACAAGTCACCAGCAAGCCTTGTTACATTCCTGTTTCCCAGTTGTTTCTCCTCCTCCAGGTCACCAGCCACACGCCTGGACCTCTGCACCTGTGCAACGTACATACCATACTGGGATGACACCTTCAATTGCTAAGAGACTGGGATGCCAGACTGTGGCACGTGATACAGGGGATACATTTCCTCCTCACCTGTGGAATTTCATTAATCATCTGCCTTGCTAGTCCTATGGTTGCTGGTTCATCACCAGCTATACCGTGTCTGACGTGTCCTTCCGGTTCCTTCCAGTTGTGTTCCTGCCTGTCTTAGCCTGTATCTGCATTGCTTTGTTGAATCTCAGCCTGTAGTCTCATTGCACCATCTAGAATTCTGTTGTACCACGAGCTGCGGTGTTCTGTGGGTTGCTCTGTCCCTGTAGCTCTGCCGTTTATGCAGCCACAGTATTCCATCTCACATCCTGCATACACATCGGCTTTCAAGCCGCACCTCAGCTGTTCTAACTGCACCTCGGCTGTCCTAGCTGCACCTCAACTCTCAAGGTTGCATCCCGGCCCTCAAGGCTGCACCTCACAGCCTGCATACACATCAGCTCTGAAGCCGCACCTCAGCTGTCCTAGCCGCACCTCGGCTGTCCTAGCCAAACCTCGACGCTCAAGGTCACATCCTGGCCCTCAAGGCCGCACCTCACAGTCTGCATTCACATCGTCTCTCAGGCCACAACTCGGATGTCAAAGCCGCACCTCAGCCGTCAGGGTTACATCCCGGCCCTCAAGGTCGCTCCTCATAGCCTGCATTCACATTGGCTCTCAAGCCACACCTTGGCTGTCAAAGCCGCACTTTGACCCTCAAGGTCACATCCCGGCCCCGAAGGCCACACCTCACATTCTGCATTCACTCTGGCCCTCAAGGCCGCACCTTGGCTACCTTTTCCCTACCTTGGAAGACTCACACCTTATCCGGGTCAGTATCCATCAGTCGCATAACATCCTGCAGCTGTAGGATAAATGTGTAAGGACCCCAAACAGTGCATGTTTTCGAGGTCTTCTCACAGAATCACAAGTGAAATAATTATCTCCACCTGTGGATCTTGTAAAATGTGTCAGTGGCCCCACTGACGGGTGACCGCACCCCAGTGACCGCATCTGCTGGGTGACCTGCGAAACGTGAACTGTGTGGGGTTCCCGAGGACCTCATTCAAACCTGCTCGCTAGATGCGTTTGCTCGCACCCAGCGTATGCAAATCCATCCAAGTGACGTCTGCTATGTCTTGGCGTGCGATCACTTTGTGTATGCAGATGCCCACCAGCCTGTCTTAAGATGCCCACTAGCGCATGTCATCTCCAGGAAATGTATGCAACCATCGGTACATCTTGTACCATCGGAAGCGAATGCAGCACTTGATGTTGACTATACCCTACCGCAAGCACTGTGTGAAATACAGCCAGGTGACGTGTACTATGACGCTGCCTCTATATTATGCGACACTCAGACATGCCTGCGTTCGCACCTTCACTCCCCCAATTTTAATGGCTTCTCCTGTCACTCCCTCTGCTGGGCAGCTTATGCACAACGAGCGACCACTTCCCTATCTTTCGCACTGGTTTGCACACGCACACTGCGATGCATACGCATGCACAGAATGCAAAAAATCTGGCAGCTACGAGCGAACGCTTCTTAGCGTCCGGGTATGAATCAGGTCCCGAGTTTCAAAACCACTGGTCTAGTGTATATGTTATCTGAACATAACCATCAACATCAACATAACCATCAGTATAGTTTACTCCATTCACCAATTCTAACTCCAATAGAATACCTTTGGGATGTGGTGGAAAAGGAGATTTACAGCATGAATTTACATGCACATGTAATTATGGAAAACCAATGATCATATATAGGAAAGTTATTGATACTAGATCAAAAAATTATTAGCTACAGTAAATCATAAAATAGGAGTCAAACATTTTATACTTAAAAATGGAGTTATTAACCAAAATCTCAAACATATTAGTAAGTAAACGACTATTTTCAATCAGTTTCCCTTGATTAGCATAGCTACAATTTGGCTGGGGCCTCTTTGTGAGGATATTAACCAAGCAGTTCCTTTTTCAGTTTAAATATTTTTAGTTTTAATGAATTTTTGATTTTTTTGGAAAAAAGGTAAACACTACATGGAATATCTACCAACAGTTGGACACATTCCATCATGCAGCTATAGAGCCAGTGGAATGATATAAAGTTTTGTTTTTTTCTAAACTTTACTGTGTTCTGACTGGAGAACACGGTGTCAGAACAGCAGACAGAGCCGGAGGCAGCTGCAGTGGGCAGGTAAGTCGGGGTCGAGGGGGGGGAGAGCGGAGGGGGGAGGAGGCAGTTGGGGGGGGTACACAGAATTACCGCAGCTGTAGGCAGTGTCAGAGCAGCCACCGGAGCCAGAGGAGAGACCAGGGAGCACCGGAGGGTAAAGGTGCCCATTCACTATACAATTTATGTGAACGATTGAACGATAGCGATATCGTTATCGTTCAATCGTTTGCAAATCGCTTGCAAGTCATTTGTAAAAATGTCTTAGACGACCAGCGACGCGCGTGCCCGCTGGTCGTTTAAACATCTATCATCGTGCAAACATGCTGGACAATCTGATGGTATCGTCAGGTTCAGCATGTTTCCAGATGATTGATGAGCCTGCACTGTATGACTGCTCGTTCAGTGCAGGCTCATCACAGACTGACAAAAGACTGCACGATTACAATGTCGTAATCGTGTAGTCGTTTTCATGTCTGCTAGCGGATGGGCACCTTTAGTGTCACCTACTATATGCCACTTCACAGTGGCGTATAGTAACTCCATCAAATTCCGAAAATACATTATTTTTGGAAATTGATGAATAGCATAATTTCCATATGCCCATACTAATGTACTAATGTATGGGGAGTGTGGAAATTAACGCAGATGGACTTAACCAGGAGATATCAGTAATATCTCCTGTGTTAAGTGTGTTCATGAATACTAAAATAACGGTAATTAAGGAAAATGTCCTTAAAAACGTTATTTTAGTGTTGATGAATAGGCCCCTAAGTCTTTATCAATACACCTTAATTAAGTTAATGAACAGAAATTTGTGACTCTCCATTGAAGTAATAAGAGACTGCTCTATACCCAAACAGTTGGAGCTCTGTACCACAATATTGTTGTTTTGTGTATGTTTAAAAGGGGACTGTGACTACAAAAGGGGTAATTAGCAGCACCAAATTGGTTGGGCAGGTTTTACAAGCTGTGTGTTTTAGATCCATTATTGGAAAAGGCAATTGATGATGTAGGTGTCATTTCATGCAGTGTATATAGGTGTTAGCATCCTTTGAATTCTCTTACATTATATTTTCAGCTCCATACCCAACAACTGTGTACATGTTTGCACAGTGTTTTCCTATGGACTTCTGTAAGAGTCTATCAAATGTGTGGAAATACAGTATTAAAAGTAACTAGAGATATGCACTGACCCCCATATATTGGTTTTGGATCTGGATTTATTTCCGTATTTTGGTTTTGGTTTTGGATCTGGGCTACTTTTTAACAAAAAAAAATTATAAAAAGTGTTTTGAAACAGCTAAAATCATGTAATTTTTGCAATCCAAAACCCACAATTTGAATTTAAAAGCTGAATTCCGAACTGCAGGAAGATGAGAACCGTGACTCAGAACTTTCTGGATCTCCTCAGAAGATTAGAACTGTGATTCCAATCTTTCTGGATCTCCTCAGAAGATTAGAACTGTGACAGATCTTTCTGGATCACCTCAGAAGATTAGAACCGCGATTCAGATCTGTCTGGATTCACGAAATTTAGGTGGATTTGGATTTCTGGAGAACTGAACCGCACATCTCTAAAAATAACTAGAGGTTTTCACATATTTAAGGTGAAGTAAAAGACTTGCTCTATAAAGTGCAATAGTTGGCTTGCTGTATATGCCTTTAACTGTTAATTGGATAATAAAAAAAAATCCTGTCAAACAAGCATCTCCCATTAAGCAAAATGATGACTGTAATGTGTAATTATACAATGATGATTTGGACACTAATATGTCCTATTTGTATCTTCATCGGATGTTGGTGGAAATTACTTGGCAACAGAAGCCCACAGGCACTGCTAAATGTCACAATTAGAGTTCCTGCTAAAGCTGATACTGCAAATCTGCAGTTATACGATATTGTCCAATACCTGGGTATCACTGAAGACTATTTTTCTTTAAAAATATTTTATTTATTTCTTTAGTACTGTAAATGATATTTTTTGGATCTCATCTGATGGTATATTTGCAAATAACACGCATAGCACAGACGGTGTAATGGTTAGCATTACTGCCTCACAGCACTGAGGTCATGGGTTCGATACCCACTATGGCCCTAACTGTGTGGAGTTTGTATATTCTCCCTGTGCTTGCGTGGGTTTCCTCCGGGTGCTCCGGTTTCCTCCCACACTCCAAAAATATACTGGTAGGTTAATTGGGTCCCAACACAAATTAACCCTAGTATGTATGTGTGTGCGCATGTGGTAGGGAATATAGATTGTAAGCTCCACTGGGGCAGGGAATGATATGAATGGACCAATATTCTCTGTAAAGCGCTGCGGAATATGTGTGTGCGCTACATAAATAACTGATAATAATAAATAAATAACGTAGGGAAAATTTACTAAATGTATGTTTTTGCTTGTGAAGGTGCAGATGTGTTTTTTAGATTTAAATTGATCACTCGCATAACAGTTGCAATTGTAAATGTGACTGTGGCAAGATGCAGATTATCTCTGAATGCATGTCAAAGCTTAAAGTGAATAGATTACATTAACAGCTCTTTTCCGCTTAGATAAGGGAACTGTATAAACAATGGGCACAGGTTATCCAACACTGGACAGTTGAAGATTAGAGAATCACCTGATCTGATGAATCTTTGCTGCAATAAGCAGATGGTAGGTTCAGAAGCATGAATCCAGGGTTCTATCCTGCCTTGTGTCAATAGTTCAGGCTGCTGGTGGTGTAATGGTGTGGGGAGTATTTTCTTGGCACACAGTGGGCCCCTTAATAGAGATGTGCGGGTCTGGATTTCTGAAATCCAAACACACCCGAATTTAGGGGTTCCGAGTAGAACGGCTCAAGGTCCGGGTTCACTTTTGTGACATGGTTCGAACCGAGTCCAGGTTTGTATTTGTTGCCAGTTCGGAACTCAGATTTAAAAACTGAACTCAACATTTTAGCTGTTTTTATCAATTTTTTCCAAATACAAAACCAAAACATGAAGATGAATCCAGACCCAAAACCAAAACTGAAACAGGGGGGTCACCACACATCTCTACTTAATCTAATCATCAAATATACATCAACTATATAACCATAAAGATGTGTCTGTCTATGACATGCGCAGTGATAGCCAGATGTTGGTGCCCGCACGCTGTGCACCCCCCACTCACTACTCCCTCTGCCACCAATGAGGATTAACAGCAGATAACCCAACATGGGCCATCTTGGTCTGACCTCTCACCTAACATCTCCACTAACTAATGGACACATTTTTCCACGAATATTTGCCTACTTCAACACAGCATTTGAAGCATATGCATTTGTATTTGTGTTCGTGTAAGTCCATGATGTTGTGCATTGTGCTTGGTTGTCATCATTAAGATGGTCGTTCAAATAAAAAAATAAAAAATGTGGACAGAGAAAAAAGAAGGAAAGAATGAGAGACAATGGGGAGTAATAGTAGAGGGAGAGAGAAAAAAAGAGGGAGAGAGAAAGGAGATAGCAAGAGGAATAAGGGGTAAGAGACAAACAAAAATAGGCAAAAGAAAGAAGGGGTAAGAGAGATGGGGTAGAACGGGAAACAAGGGGTAAGAGGAGAGAGGTGTGTTAAGAGAGGGAGAGAGAGACTGGGGAAGGGGGGCAGAGAGATGGGAAATGGGCAGAAGAAGAGAGAATAAAAGCCTGCCTATGCCAGACATAATAATAGCAAGCGTTCATATATTTCTGTCACACTTTAATGAGTGTAGTTTAATAATAATAATTCTATTTTTGTAGTGTTCCTTGAAACTAAGTATAATATAGTGATGAATGAGGGTTCAACAAATACAATAAGATGTTCTAACATATTTCACGTGTGATATGTTTCAGACAATAAATTGTTTACAAGTGTTGGTGAAAAACATTAAGAAGTGTGTTTTTTTAATAAGTTAGCACATCTGAAGTGTAATACACGGAATACTAATAGTACAAAATGATGTTTATGTCTCAGTATTCCTTAAATATGCAGTGTTCAAGTTAAAAGGTTAACATGAGTTGACTGTGAACTATGGCCCTCATTCAGACCCACTCGCAAGCGGGCGCACGTACGTTAGGCGTACGTACAAAAATATTTAAATTCAAGGGCTCGCTCGTATTTTCGTTCGCATCTAAAAATCCTCCCCAAACTCAGACGACCCCTCCTCTAACTAACGAGCGTGCGAAATAGCGAGCGTACATCCCCGAAATGGCTTGAAGGGAACGCACGCACAAGTATAAACCGGAAGTGGCCATGTCAGATGTCGATTACCTGCTCCTTTATTCTGCCTACCTCCATCAATCGTATCATGCCAAACAATGTATCAATTAGCTTAATTGTTTTTTTTTTTCAACACAATGCAAGAAACTTTACTCTTGTCCGTGTTTGTGTTTACCCGCAGAATACGTACGGCTTAAACATTCGCTTTTATTGCTCAAAAAACATGTTAGCCACAATGAAACAATTGTTCTATTGCTGTGGATCCCCGCATATTTCCCAGGGTTCATTTCTTTATTTAAATTTGCTTACGCATGTCACTGCATCAAGCCTATCATAACTCTCCAGAGATTTCTGGCCCTGTCGAACACATGACTCATACACTAACCAATAAAATTGCTCCTGTTAATTTCCAAGATACATTAGCCAATCAGAAATTTTTTGCACACTTTATCAAAAATGTTTTTTAAGAAAAACACCATTGCCATCATGAGAGCCTCCGCATTCACCAGGCGCGAGCTGCTGGTGCTAACGGAGGTGATGGATCGGCGTATCACCAGCCAGCCTCCACCCATCACCAACCGGCAGAAGCGTTCCGCGTATGCGGAGGCACGGGCCCGCCTGCGCTCCTTCGGCTCACGCTGCAACATCGGCCAGCTGGAGCGCAGGTGGTCTGACCTGCAACGGCGAACGCCCCGCTTGCTGGCATGCTTTCGCATGCAGATAGTGGAAAGTAAGTGTTATGTATTGTGGTTTTCATGTTTGTCTTTGTGGGGCAAACTGCGTGTGCATGTTTTCATGTCTGTCCTATTTATTCATTCTCCTCATATCTGCATGGCCATGTTTTCCCTCTATTTCTGATATATTCATTCTACTCATATTTGCATGTTTTTTGTTGGTGGTGGGTGATTTTAAAATGTTATTTGGCCAGGATTTGGCCAGAAACTAACCACAATTTGTTTGACATCTTTTAGGGGGACAGCCAAGACTATGCCGTAACCGTCCGGCCAGACGGCGTTCCCGCCCACTCTCATCAACCCCCAGCCAACACTCCACCCCAAATAATTCCCCTATTCCCGCCTCCTCCCAAGCCTTCCAAGACCCTCTCCCGGAACTGTCGGGCCTCCTTCCCCTCCGTCCCCCTTCCCCCTCTCCTCCAACCACCCCTCTTCCAATTACCCCCTCCCCGGAGTCCGTGATAACCCCGCCCCGTTCTTTGGGGAATGAAGGCTCCTCCGAGGATGAAGATGGAGGGACTTCCGGATCTGCCGTTTTGGCTACCCGTATGTTTTTCTTTCGCGTTTTTTGTAACCACAAACTGTTTGTATGTAATCATGTGTCGTTCCTTTATTCGTGATTTTTGGGTTGTTTTTTGGTGATTTAGCAGTTTGCCTTTACCTCTTCCTGCTGATTTCAACATACACATATCACACCTGTGGGTATTTCGACATAGGCCTTGTAATTTTTGCAGCACCCCTTTTTTTTTAATTTTTGGTTTTGGAGTGATTTCGTTGTGTTTTTGTTTTTTTAATGTGGATTCCCTATTGTTTTATTAATCCACACACTTTTCTCACCCACAGAGGAACAGAGGCGTCGGCAAGAGGTCGAAGAATGTGTGGCACACATGCGCCAAAATGTAATTGGGGTGCTTGTGGCCCTTGACCGGCTGTCTGGCATCCTTCGGCAGTAGTTTTTTGTTTTTTTTTATCTTTTTCAAAATAAATTGTTAATTTCTAATATACTTTCTGCCTCATTCGTTTTTTCAAAACCAAAGATAGTTAACCCTGACATAAGTAGACTGTTCCTGCAAGGATTTGCATTTTTTAAAATTAGATTGGGTTTGGTATTTGTATGTAAAACACCCTCAAGAAACACATAACAGTAACAATGTCATTTCCCTTTTTGTGTGTAGTGTCAATTAGATATTTCAACATTTTACAGGTTCCTAGTTGGTGGGCAAGCTGCTTAGGCGAATCTTACAAAGCCAAATGATTGGACAGGCTTCCTTTTGGTGTGGGTTGGGAACCTGAAAACATATTTCATTTTTGCTCAACTGGCATCAGTACTGGATAACCCCTTAGCCAAATGTAAGGTGTGTTAACCTGGTTAAACTTGCTGGTAACGTCCAAAAAAAGGAAGAACATTTAACTCTCCAAAAATTTATTCACAACATAACTGAAAAATCAAAGTGGTCACTCACAAAAAAAACACACAGTGATAATCTCAAATACAACACATACCAATAAAAAAAAAAAAAAAATCAACAAATCAAGAACTGGTTGAGAAAGGACCATGCCAAAATGATTCCACAAACATGGCGTTGCGATATGGGTTCCAGAATATATTCCCAAAATGACCAGATCCAGGTTTGGTAAGGGTAGCATGAAGTAGTGAGCGTTGTAGTGCCAAAGATTATGTGAACAAACCGAAGATGGTGAAAAAAAGAAAACAAAATTAGATGTTCGCAAACAAACACAAACACATTAGGTATAAACACTGTTTTGTTAAAACTTACCTAAAAAATCTGGCCACCACATCATCGCGTATGGCCCCCCCCACATACTGACCTCCGACCAACCTCGGGGGGGCCATCCTCAGGTAAGGCATCCTCTGGCTGCATTGGGACACCACTCCTTATGGCGATGTTGTGAAATATCCCACACAGGACCACAATTTTCGACACCATATCCGGCAAATACATGAGCTCGCCACCAGAGCGGTGGAGGCATCTGAATCGGCCTTTTAAAAGGCCGATACAGCGCTCCACCACTTGCCTGGTGGCTGTAAGTGCGGAATTAAACGCACTTTGTGGGCCTGGTGTGGGAGCCAAATATGGAGTGAGCAGCCAGGACATGCAAGGATATCCACTGTCTCCTATGGAAAAGAATTGACAACATCAGGAACACTGTGTATCAAGCTTAACATTGTTATGTACTAAAGGTCTCCACTTACCCAGAAGCCACGCATCACCAGCTTGTAGGTTGGTTAATTTGTGCCATATCCCTGATTGCCGGATGATGATGGAGTCATGTGCACTTCCGGGTAATTTTGCATTCAGGGACAGGATCTGGAGGGAGGCATCACATACCACCATTACATTCAGGGAGTGATAGTGTTTCCTGTTTCGAAATATGGCCTCCAGCCGTGCTGGAGGCTGAAGTGGTATGTGAGTACCATCCACAACCCCTATGATGTGTGGGAAGCCAGCTATTTGGTAAAAATTGGCCTTGGCCACACTAAGGGCACCCATATCCAAAGGCATTTGAATAAAATGATGGAGGTGCTTGAAAAGTGCCTCCATCACTGCCCTCAGGATCCGGGAAAAGGAGGATTGGGAGATGCCCGCCACTATTCCCACCGTTGTTTGAAACGATCCTGAGGCACAGAAATGTAACACCACCATAAATTGCGTAAGTGGTGGTATTGCTGTTGGACTGTCAATTTGCCGCTAAAGATCACTTTCTATTAATGAGAGAGTGTCTATGATGATTTTGGGAGGTAGACGGTAGCGTCTTAAAACCTCATCATCGGGCATTCCAAAAAGGGTGACACGTGTTCGAAATATCTGGGGCCTTGCATGCCTACGATGCCTACGCCTGGGACGAGATTGAGGTTGGTCGGCTTCCGGGAGCATGGCCAGAACAATCCGCCCCAGATCAACCTGAAATTCAAAGATTTCAAAGTAAGGCTTTTGACCCACCCCAAAACTATATTAAAACAACTTAGCTTGATGATACCATCCATTGCTGCTTACATGCCGGGGTATTGTCATGATACGTCCAAACTGAAAATAAACACGAAAATTATTTGACACATTTCACTCTGTGCATTTTTGTTTATAAATTTTGTGCTAGACCAAAGTTAAAATATGCCAAACACCCATTTACCAAAACAGCAAAGCGACATTTAACACAGTACATCAAAATGGGTCGAAATGTTGGCACCAAAAGCGAAAGAGAAACCACCAAAAAGTCAGAATGATTATTAAGCAGTTAAAAATGCGCAAATTAGTTCGCTAATACAAGTCACAAGAGTAACTACTAAAAATGCGCTAATTAGTTCGCTAATACAAGTCACAAGAGTAACTACTAAAAATGCGCTAATTAGTTCGCTATTACAAGTCTCAAGAGTAACTACTAAAAATGCGCTAATTAGTTCGCTAATACAAGTCACAAGAGTAACTACTAAAAATGCACTAATTAGTTCGCTATTACAAGTCACAAGAGTAACTACTAAAAATGCGCTAATTAGTTCGCTAATACAAGTCACAAGAGTAACTACTAAAAATGCACTAATTAGTTAGCAAATACAAGATAAAAAATGGACTTACCAAGAGCAAATATATAAGAGTCAAAATCAAAAGGTCTTTTGGGTCGAAAATAATCAAAATCTAAAATAGAAGAAATTATGGTTCCAAAAATTACAAAAAATAAGAAACACAATGAAACAACAATTGAACAAAAGTTAGACTTCACAAAACTTACCAAATCAAGAAACGAGGTCCCAAAAATATAAACCAGCAAAGATAACGGAAAATAAAAACGCAAATCTAACCAACAAACGAATCTCCAACCGCCAACTCCTTTCTACGCAATCAATAAACTCCAGCCAAGATAACCTCCAACAATCCAAAAACGCCACCTTGACTTGAGACACACCAAGCCATAAATAGTGTTTAGTTTCCCGCACAAATTAATGAGGGATCATAGGGCCGCACAATCAATGATGCGGCCGCAAAATAAGGACGCATTTATAAATACGTCACGAAAACACATTCAAATTCTGGTGTATTTCTTGTTTGGACCTCTAACATGGCGACAGACCAGGGAAAAAATGCCCAAGAGTCAGGCGGTAAGTCTTTCATGCATTTTGGATCAATGATTAATTTGAAACATAAGATTAGGCAAGTTGTGATTTTGTGAATTCTGTAAATTTACACAAATAGGTGAGGAGGATGACATGGAAGAGGCTGCTGGGCCCAGTATTCCGGCCAAAGCGGCCAAAAAAAAAAGGCAGCCACATTTCACAAGAAAGGAGATGGAGGTTTTGATCCAGAAGTGTGTGGACATCCTGCCACAGGCAGACAGGAATATGAGTCTAAGCCAGAAGTGGAGAATGTGGGAAGAGGTAGCCGTTGCTGTCAATAGGGTGGGTGATTATGTCCGTCTAGCCCGGGATGTCAAACGGCGGTAAGTAAACCCTTGCCCCCCCTAAAAACAAACCCCATTTTAAACCAAAGGATAATGGCTTCCATTTTTCCCCACAGATGGGCCGACTTCAAATATCGCCTAAAGCAAAAACTCGCGGACAGGGCTAGGCATGCAAGGGGGACAGGTGGGGGTCCCACCCCTGTGTCTTTGGGTTGACGGATTTAGAAGAGCTGGCACAGGGGTGTGTGCAGCCTGTGGAGGTGTTTGGCGTGTCCAACATGGATACGGACATGCCAGACTTTGCAGCTCCACATGTTGTCCCAGGTAAATCTTTGGATGTCATCAACTCTGAAATGTTATTGTGCCAATATGTAGATTGTAATGTGAGGCTTTTCTCTTTTTTCCTAACAGAGACACAGGCGGATGAGTCTGCTCCAGAGGGGAGCCTTGGCCCGCCGAATTTCTGCTGGCTCTGCAGGGGAGGAACCAGTACATCCGGCTGAGGACCCTGCAGAAGCCAGTCCAGGGCAATCCCCCTCTCAGGCAGTGGCCCTCCTCACAGAACTCAATTTCAAATCGGATTCCCATACGGAGATTCTGCAGAGGATGGACGCCAGTCTGCTACGGGTGGCTGAGGCCCTGGAGCAAAATGCTGCGGCCAACGTGACCATTAGTCAGGCCCTGGCGGAAAATACCAGGGCCAACATCCGCATCACCAATGCCCTGGAGCAGCTCGTTCGCCAGCACATGGTGGAGCCGACCTCCCTTCCTGCAGGAACATCAGGATCCTCCACCTCTGGCACAACATCAGCCTATCCTCCAAATGTGCCTAGCCCTGTGCCTAGTCCAGAGGCCACAACATCTGCCTCTGGACAGGCCAGCCCGATGACATCCCGGACCCGGTCTGGCGCCCACCCTCCCCCATCCAAACGGGTGAAAAAACGGTGACAGCAATGGTGACTTTTCCCACAATCCTTCTGTGCTTGGCTCATATTCCTTTCTGGGCCAAACTTCCCTCTCCATTCTTGTGAAATGTTTTTATTTTTTTGTTGTATGTTTATGTCAGCAGTTATGTTGGGCCAATTTGTTTGAGTTTGGAACATATCTTTGGGCAAAAAAGATGTCCCCAAAATGTTAAAAATAAGTTTTTTTGTTTGAGCAATTAATTGGAAATTACAAAATGACATTGGATTGTGAAATTATTGTACAAATGGGTTACATTTAATCCTGGGCCAAAAGGCAAAAACACGCCCAAAAAAAAAAAAAAAAAAAGCGCTCTTTAAGGAACGTTTAAAAATTCATATAATTAGGCAAATTCAAGAGGCACAAATAAAATGGTGCGAAACTGAAAACATGATGACATTATTGTTACAATAGGCCCTAACCACCAAATTGCTGCCCAAATAAACCCCCACAAATGTACGCAAATTGATTGTGTCATCCTGACATTAGCAGCTCTGAGTTCCACCTGCGTACGGTTTTGTGCTATCCCAAAAAACTGATTTCAAAACACATACCAAGCCGGTTCTCAATCCAACACTAATTGCTTTTCTGCCCTCCCGCGATTAATCGCAACAACATCGTGGAGTCCCGGGACGGAGGAGAAGGCCATCGCCAATGTGGTCGAGAAATCCAGACCCTAAGCTGTGCGAGCATTTGGAAGGGAAAGAGGATCATCCAGTGACGTAGGAGTCGGTCCGTACACATTTTACGCTCACATCTGCTAATGTATGTACGCCCCAAAAACGCCTCGCCACGCCTGCGTTTTTCCATCTCCACCCTCGTCAACACCCTAAAACGCCCTGTTCTGTCAATCACATTTGACATGTCACTTCCTGTACGCTATTTTAGGAACGAGTCCAAAAAAACTCGCAATCTGCAGTACGCACATGCGCAGTGTTACACCAACACATGCGCGGTTAGTCAACATCGGAACGCAACGAGCGTACTGCTGTTAACGAGCGGCTCTGAATGAGGGCCTATGAGTTAATAGTGAGTGGTGTATAATCACTAGTGAGTGGTGTATAATCACTAGTGAGAGGTGTATAATCACTAGTGAGAGGTGTATAATCACTAGTGAGTGGTGTATAATCACTAGTGAGTGGTGTATAATCACTAGTGAGAGGTGTATAATCACTAGTGAGTGGTGTATAATCATTAGTGAGAGGTGTATAATCACTAGTGAGTGGTGTATAATCATTAGTGAGAGGTGTATAATCACATGAGATTGATAGAAGCTATACACATTTTTCTGTGTTGATTTAAATGCAAACACAATACCCATAAACATGGTCCACATACTTCCAATCCTGAGGCAGAGAGCTCTGGCCCTGATTCAGAGCCGGATGCTCTGACAGAGCGCTCGCTCTGAATCAGGGCCATCCCTCTGAAATTAAGAGCGGCCTCCTGGCCGCTCGCATAGCTGTGGGTGACCACCCACAGCTATAGTGAGCGGCCAAAATGATGGTCGCGATGGTGAAGACCATCGCGACCATTGTGCTTGCGACGAGACCCTTGCGATAGGGTCTCGTTGCTGCAAGCCCTGGAGTGCTTTTGGCTCTATCAGAGTCAAAAGCACTCCCACTGACACCACTAGTGATGTCAATGGGGCCGGCCCCAGACGGTAGGCGTTCCCACGGGAACGCCTCTGTCTGGGCAGCCACGCCCCCGGCACGCCCACCAAAGGGGGCGTGCTGTCACTCACCATCGACAGCACGCCCCCTTTGGTGCGAGACCCATAACGACGGCTTGGCCGTCGTTACTCGGGTCTCGCGCATGCGCACGACTGATGCGCGCATGCGCACTTGGCCAACATCGACCCGCTTGCGAGCGCTCAGCGCTCGCAAGCAGGTCCGAATTAGGCCCCCTGTACATGGAGCCTGATTCAGCACGAATCACAAGGCTGCGTTCACACGCACCCGCTAGCTGCAAAAATATGTTAATGAATGTAATCGCGCGGCATCCGCAGCTCTATACCAAGACGCCCATCACTGTGTAAAGCCGCCCACTTCCCATGACATGCGTCCGCAAGTCAGTGAAAACATTGGTAACATCGAGTAACATCGCAACCATTCGCACAGTTGTGGTTGACCTGACCCTACCTCACTAACTGCTAAACTTCCTGTCGCCATCTAGACCTCTGCCAGCGTATGCAATCGCAGAGGATTAATTTTGCACGTCCCTGTAACGGCATTCAAATGCACAGGCACGCTTGCGTTCCGCCAACCACCCCCAAAGGTCACTTCATGTCAATCACTATGCTATGGGACTGCGTGCTCACTGCGATCGCTTCCATATCACAGTGGCTGATTCGCGCACTTGCACTGCGCTGCATACACATGCGCAAAGCACAAACATCAACCGTCTGCATGCGAACGCAGCCTTGCGATTCAACCTGAATAAGGCCCATGATCTGGAACATGCTATGGAATAAATGTGCATATGCTGTTAATAAGGACACAGACGAGAGTGTGTCTGTGCACTTTTCTATACTATTCTAATTTTGCTAACAACTCGGTATCAGGCCCACATTGTATAATTATTATTAATGCAATAAGAAATTGCAACATTATTTCATTGTACTGTACTTAATATTGGACTGTTAATAACCAAGGTGTCTATGTACTAAGCCTTGGGGAGAGAACGTGGACTGAGATAAAGTACCAATAAATCAGCTCCTAGCTGTTACTTTACAGGCTGAGTTTGGAAATGACTGTTATGAGCTGATCGGTTGGTGCTTTATCCCTCTTCAAGGCTTAAGTCGCATACACACTTTATGATATGCTCCATGAGCGATATCGTTAAGTGTTTCCCCTGCACTGTCGTTAAGTCATTGAGCAAAAACACTGACCGATATCATTAACAATATCATTCAGTGATGGCACCATCCCTCATCCCCGAACTTGCAGAACCTGTGTCAAATGTCGACATTTTGAATGTGTCAAAATTTTAACTACGTTGACCTTGATACATGTCTCCATATTAATTGTCTACCTAATGACCTTGTCGACATTCTGACTGTCGACTTTCTAAATGTTGACAAGACATACCACACCCAGAGCTATACTGTATGTAGTCTGTGCATGTTGGCATGTACTGTACTCAGGGGCATTTTAAGAGAGGAGGGGCCCGTGTGCATTCCCCGTGCAGGGCCCCCTCCTCTCTCCCCGGTGGCCAGCAGCCGACTGACGCGGCTGCCGGCCACCGCAGATGCAGTAAACTCTGGGCACTAGAGTGTGCCCAAAGTCTACTGTGCATGCGCAAAACGCCGGAAAAATGTCTGCGGCAGCCATTTTCCGGTGCTATGTGCAGCGCTGACACCCGACGCTGGACCACAGACAGGTGAGTTTTACATAATATGGGTGCAGGGTACGCGGTGCGGGGCCCCCATGGACCCGGGGGCCCCGCACACCCTGTACCCATTATAGATGCGCCCCTGAATGTACTTGCATATTATGAGCATGAGATTGCAAGGCTAGCCATGTGAAAGCCATGTAACCGTACATGTCATAATAGCATGAACAATTGCCTGACACTTTGTACATGGGCATTTGCAGATTATGAATAATATTAATATAAGTTTGATGCAGTTAGTATTTAAATTCATATTCAAAGGATGGTATTTCAAAATATAATTTAAATTATGGCAAGTGGAAACATCGCTGTCAACAAAAGACTTGTCTTCAACAAGAGTCTGTCCAGGTCTGAAACAACAGTTGGAAATTGGGAGATAACCCCACATACAGTACATTCAGCCTGTTTATAGTCTGTCGTCCACTGTTTTCTTTATACTTGGAAGGATTCTATGACATGCTGAAATAAAGCTCTTTTCTAATAATTGCTTCATACTATTTTTATATTGCTGATATTAAAAAACTTTGGATTATGGGAAAATTGCTGTGTCAAAGTACACCTAATTGAGATAATTAGATTTCCACTTGAATGACTTTAGAGAATCACCACAGTCACACAGTGGGTTGATTGGTTAGTTCCAGGTCCAGAGTTATAATTTCTGCCTTCAATTTAAATTTTTACTGAACTACACATTCTAAGCATATATATACAGTATGTCAAGTTACAGAGACAAAGGCAACTACTAGGTGTAGTATTTTAATGAACAAGTTAAATATTAATATACAGCCATGGCCAAAAGTTTTCAGAGTGACACAAGTATTGTTTTTCACAAAGTTTGCTGCTTCAGTGTTTTTAGACCTTTTTGTCAGATGTTACTATGGTATACTGAAGTAAAATAACAAACATTTCATAAGTGTCAAAGGCTTTTATTGACAATTACATTAAGTTTATGCAAAGATTCAATATTTGCAGTGTTGACCCTTCATTTTCAAGACCTATGTAATTCGCTCTGTTATGCTGTCAATCAAATTCTGGTCCACATACTGACTGATCGCCACCCATTCTTGCCTAATCAATGCTTGGAGTTTGTCAGAATTTGTGGGTTTTTGTTTGTCCACCCGCCTCTTGAGGATTGACCACAAGTTCTCAATGGGATTAAGTTCTAGTGAGTTTCCTGGCCATGTTTGATGTTTTGTTCCCCAAGCCACTTAAGTATCACTTTTGCCTTATGGCAAGGTGCTCCATCATGCTGGAAAAGGCATTGTTCATCACCAAACTGTTCTTGGATGGTTGGGAGAATTTGCTCTTGGAGGATATTTTAGTACCATTCATTATTAATGGCTGTGTTCTTAGGCAAAATTGTGAGTGATCCCACTCCCTTGGCTGAGAAGCAACCCCACACATGAATGATCTCAGGATGCTACAAGGCCCACCCCTACTGTAGGTAATTTGCATTTGTCTATCTAACCACATCTCACTGCCTAGGTTTCATCTTTGACTTGGAATTGTCCTTTGCTCCCCACAGTGAATCTGTTTTTAAATACTGTTACATACACCTAAGAAACATATGCAGAATACTCTCATATCTCACACATGAGGCTACAAAAACTTTAATTCATGTACCCATTATCCTCCTCATTGACTGCTGCACTAGTCTTCCCTAACCAGATTTTTACCCCTACAATCTATTGTAAAATCAGCACCTAGACTGGTATTCCTCTAAAAATATTCTTTCACTGCTGGTCTACTTTGTCAGATCATACATTGGCTGCCTGTATTATTATTATTATTATTATTATTATTATTATTATTAGTAGTAGTAGTAGTAGTAGTAGTAGTAGTAGTAGTAGTATTATCCTTTATTTACATCGCACCACAAGTGTTCTGAAGTGCCTTAAATAGTACATAAACATAACTGAACAAGAAACCAGTGACTTACAGTCAATACAGAATAAGGATATGCTGCATTAGCAATTGTAATACTCTAATTAAGCAGCAGGGAGTCAGCAATCAAGTGTTAGATGGCCTTGTGAGGAGTAGAAGAAAGTATAAGGAAAAGCACATGAGAGAAAAGGTCCTGCTCATGAGAGCTTACACTCTAAAGGGGAGGGGCAGACAAACAGGCGTGACACAGATGGGATAGACAGGGAGAAAAGAGCATGCAGTAATGAGTTAGGATGAGAGCTGATAGGCCTTCATGAAGTAGTGGGTCTTGGGAGCCCGTTTGAAGATTTGTAGATAGGTGGCGAGTCTAATAGGGAGAGGGAGAGAGTTCAAAAGGTAGGGAGCAGCACAGGAATAATCTTTGAGACGGGAGTGGAAGAAAGTAATTAGTTGACAGGAGAGACGGCATACATTTGTTGAGCAAAGTAAATGGGCAGGAGTGTGAAGGGAAATGAGGTCAGATATGTAAATGGGAGACAATTGGGTGAGGGCTTTGTAGGTGAGAGTACCTGGAGATAGAGTTTGGTTTTGGCTCAGATCTTCCCACCAAGTTTGGATCTCATAATGAGGTAAAACATCATCTTTCATGGATAGAAGATCATCTTTGTCCATGAAAGATGACATTTTACCTTGTTCTGAGATCCAAACTTGGCGGGAACATCCAAGCTAAAAAAAACTACACCAATATATATTCTTCAATTGTAATAAAATATGTCCCAAATCGACCCCCTTCATTCATCACATGTTCTGCATCTTTCATCCACACTCATTACCTGCCCTTATTCCAAGTTAGAAGACTTTTTTTGGATTGAATACACTCTGTGGAATGCCCTCCCTCACAAAAGATTTTGCTCTAGACTCCGAACCTTCAAGCATTCCCTGAAGATTCACTTTCTTAGACAATCTTGTAAAAAATCCAGAACATCTCATTTAACCTTTAAAGATTATTCTACCCAATTACCTCCCCTCTACAGAATTAAAAAAATTGCATGTGTTCTCTTTCCATACAATCCTATCCGTATGTTTGGTTTTATAGCCATCGTCATTATCAGTGCACAGGTATACCAGCCTTATCCTCCATGCCATAGATCTGCAGAAAACAGGGCCAGCTCGAGGTATGTTCGACCAGTGCGGTTGAACATGGGCGCCACCCCATAGAGGGCACACCCCTCCCAGCCATTCCCGAATTCAGTGGGACAGTCCCTTTTTTCAGGCACTGCCTGGCTGTTCCACCCACTGGATCAAGTGTCCCGTGGGTGCTCGGGAGGTTGGGCACCTCTAACACTGCAGCTATGTGGCGGTGCTGGCCCTGGAGAAGATGAATGGATGCCACACAGTGCAGGAAGAGGGCTGGGGGTAGCCCAGCTACTGACGTAGTGCTGGGCTCGCCCCCAGCCTGATGTTAACGGGAGGCGTAGCCATAAGGCCATGCCCCCAAGTAACATTTAGGGGCGTGGTCTTTGGTAATTAGGCTACACCCCCATTTTCACCACACGCGAGTAAGGGGCGACAACTACCCAAACTGCACAGGAAGTGGCTCCCCCTGGAGCCGGTCCTGCATGTTGGTTTTGCACCGACAGGATTCAGACCGGCAGCAGGCCGTCCACCGGTCTGCTAACTACATCCCCTGTTACCAGCCAGTTACACACTTTCTACTGTGAGTGCAGATGTGACCTACTTGTATACAACTCTTCATCGCCTATAGTAACATACAGTATTCTTGGCTCTGGGGCATGCACAGTGTGAGAACACACATAAAACATCAATGATGTGTCCTCAACTTTTATGAGTCAATGCTGGAGAAAAAAAATATACTGGCAAGAAAACAAATCAGGTCTAGAGAATACCTCTGTTTTATCTTACTGTACTTCAAACCCATTTAAGTTTATGTAAAAGTCAAATTATAAACATAATTAAATATTTGGATGTGGCTGCACTGGATGTCTGGCTTACACAAGTCAAATTCCACACAGCCTGACCTCCGGTTCTCTTTTCCTGTAAGCATTTCAGAATGTATTACTGATCTGTCACTCAGACCCCAGCGTTCATGTACTTCATTCTACAGCAAAAAGACCTCAGTCTGTTTTTTTCTAGACTGAAAACATGAGTATTAATATTGTATTACCCTTGGTTTTTGTGTGCACAGGGGAGCTGACTCAATTGGGAAATTTTCTTCCTCTCATTCTTCCACCTTTATATTTCTGTGCTTGTCCTTCTGCTGCATTTTACATTGATTAATGGGACTATTCACAGCTTATCACAATTTCTGCCCAGGTAAGCAATACGTGCGGATCAGCTGGTACAAGGCAAACATACATAGTAGCAGGAATAAAAGCACAGATTGCTGCCTCCCCTTTGGCCAGTACAGTTCCATGTTTAAGACTTTAAGTGACATCTCACTTGTCCTTTTTACATTTTGTCTTTAGCACTGTGAATTAATATGCACGACAATGTTTCTTGAATTTATTTCAAATTTATTTACTATAACAGTTAAAATATATTATTCTACAAATGGCAACTCAAGGTGTAGGTCAATCCTATATACAGTAGATATATTTACACCTCACATTATGCAAATGCCATTTAAATTTTTGCCTAATTGGGGCAGACCTAGCTTAGGAAATGGTCGGGAATGGGGTTAGTATGGGAGCTGGACAAGAGGGTGTGTGAATGAGCAGGGGGGGCAGGATGGGAGGGGTATAGAGTAGCAGAGACGTGGGCAGAGCAGCAGATGTAGAGGGGACAGGCAAAGCTGGAGGCATGGTGGAGCAGATGAGGGGCAGACAAAGGTGACCCTCTGTGAGGACATGAGATGTTTGTTACAAATGTACTGGCAGCATCTCAGTCCTTGCAGAGATCAATTTACTTTTTAGTCCTTTTGTGTTCCCCTTCCCGTCTCCTAGTGTATGTGTGATCATTCTCAGGACACACATTTCCATTACCATGAATATTATGTACTGTAAAAATGTAAGTAATTGTAATGTTTAATACTGGATAAGCCTTGATGTTAGCCTGGTCCATAGGTCTGTGTTATTCGTAACCACTAGAGCAAGGTGACACCTCCCAGAACAAAAGACCCTCTAAGTTAATTCCCACCTCCCCAGGGGATGCTCAGGATTTACTCCTCCTTCCATTTGCCTGTTTTGTGCTTCACGTGAACCTGGTAAACAGAACGGAACCATCCCAGCAGGTGTTCGTCAGGGAAGTAATATCCGGAGGAGGTAGGAGAAAGTGACAGCATAAGGGACTCGCACCAATCAGGAAATGGTGCAACCCCAATGGGTGGTCACAATATCGTGGGAAATTGGAAGATTTTAAAACATGTCACCGACGGCAACTCCACATGTTAGTCACTGACTTTGGCTAAGAGGTCTCGCTCTGCCAAGGTACTAGTGGAACGCATCACCAGTTCTGTGGATTTATACTTTGGAAATTCTGCAAGGACCTATACGCTATTCATTGCTGTGTGTTCTGTGATTAGCTTCTACTGTATGGGGTCCTGGAAATGCTTGATTGTACCCAGGGACTATCACTGCTGTGTGATCTCTGATAGTTTCTACGTGTGGGGTCCTGGAAGTGATTGAGTGGACATACGCTATTCACTGCTGTGTGATCAATGATAGTTTCTACTGTGGGGACTGAGGGTCTCTAGCTATTTTGTGGAATTGTTCTGGGACATTATACTCTACTGGGACTGCCTCTGTCTGGACTGCTACCTGTTTATTGCCCGTTCACTGGATTTACTGCTTGTCCTGACATATTATCTATTTCTGTGTGCTGTGGAAAAATAAACCATCACGTTGGTTTCATCTGCTCGGTGTCTGGGTGATTGAGAGAACCCCGTATCCTCACATTTGGCGGCAGCGACAGTGGGATCATTCAGACATGAATCAAGGAGCAGTGAAAGCGTGAAGTCACTCACAATAGAGAAGAGAGGATCAGGCCAACTGAGTGGTCATCAGTCCTGTAAAAGGTAAAATGTTGCTAAGGAAAGAAAGTCAGTGCCTCAAGTCTCCCAGGTCAGTGAAGCTCGTGGATGGAGGTACGTCGGTATGTCGGCAGGCTAGGAAGCCGGATATATTATTTATTATAAGGATGCAGTACATATGGGCATACTGGAATGATGCTCAGAGGATGATTAGCGGGTGGAGAGTATCCAGCTTAACAGACAAATTGTGTTATCTGGGAGATGCTATCATGCACTGCAGAAGTGGAGCAGTCACATGGAAGATGCTGGATGAACCAGAGTTTGAAGAATTTGCGGAGGAAGTGAAGGCTACAATGGCCCAAATGATACAAGGAAGCCACTGTACAAAGACAGAAGGGCAGGTCCAGGATAAGTGGTCCTACTGGACAGACCCAGAGGAAAGATCCGATATAGAACTACTGCAACCCGGACAGACAACTGAGGGGGTTGCCCCAAAATTAACTGTTACCAGTGGAGCGGGGTCATTGTCAGGGGGGCCCCTAAGCCCTATGGACGAAATGAGCATGGAGCAGAATGCCAGCTGCGGGGCATCCCTGGCCAATTCGGCACGCGCAGGGAAATCCTTCAGTGTATACTCCAGGACGAGGGGGACCCCACCAAAGCATTCACTGATTATCGGACATTTATACTCGATCACAGCCCACCGATAGTTTCTACGTGTGGGGTCCTGGAAGCGATTGAGTGGACATACGCTATTCACTGCTGTGTGATCAGTGATAGTTTCTACTGTGGGGACTGAGGGTCTCCAGCTATTTTGTGGAATTGTTCTGGGACATTATACTCTACTGGGACTGCCTCTGTCTGGACTGCTACCTGTTTATTGCCCGTTCACTGGATTTACTGCTTGTCCTGACATATTATCTATTTCTGTGTGCTGTGGAAAAATAAACCATCACGTTGGTTTCATCTGCTCGGTGTCTGGGTGATTGAGAGAACCCCGTATCCTCACACCCTCTATATGCCGAGTCTCTTTACTAGTCTTACATATAATTATTATTAGTATTACATTTTATTTATAGGGGGCCACAAGTGGTCCGCAGCATTACATACAGTACAGGGTGCACAGGACATTACATTACAATACAGTAACCAAATTATAAACAGAGCACAAGTAACAATTAGCAACACAATTCTCCATACACAATACAGCTGGGAAGCTGAAGGCTGTCATTGAAGTGCTAGAGAAGAAGGCTGTGAGACAGTAGGGAGGAGGACCCTGCTCCTAGGAGCTTACAATCTAGGGGAGAGGGGAAACAGACAGATAACATGAGGCATGAGTGTGTAGATGGGAACCTGAGTGCAGGAAGTAGGCAAGGTAGAGATGGCTGAGGCAGGAGGGAGAGTGACCTGGTGACACGGTTATGTGGTGGAAGGGTATGCTTTGATGAACAGGTGGGTTTTCAGTGCACATTTGAAGGTCTGCAAGGTCGGGGAGAGTGTGATCGAGCGAGGGAGCTCATTCCAGTGAAGGGGGGCTACACTAGCAAAATCTTGGATGAAGAGGAGTAGAGGAGAGGCAACAGTCAATGGCAGACTGACTAAACATCTGTTTCTGACCCCTCCCACATGGGAGGGGTCAAAGTTAATACCAACTGCCATTAGATGTTATGTGGCTGTTACTTAGTAAAGGTGTTTTTTTGTTGCTTCTATCCAACCTCTTATTAGCACTAATCTACAGAGACAGTGGTAAGATGGTGAACATCCAGGAGGCATCTTTCAGAAATGCTTTGTGAAACCATATGACCACCTAACAGCCTACGTAGCAACTGACCTCAAAGTGATCGCTCTGACCACTGAGTAAATCTCATGTAAAATAAATATATATACATTTACACCACCACCCTGGGCTAGTTTGGCCAGGCCACTAACACACTGGGCCTGATTCAGAGCCGGACGCTATTTGTGGTCGTTCGTTCAGAAAAAAGGGGTGGCTATTAAAATGAACCGTTCGCTCTTTGCGGTCTGTTCACGCCTCTAGGTCTGAACAAGCGAACAAAACTTGCGGTCGTTTTTTGGATAACTACGCCCCCTGGCCGCTCGCATCCTACGTCATGTCCGCTATTTATTAGATTAATCAACCATCGACCAGCGTATGAACTGCTCGCTATTCTTGTGGTTGGTTTTTCCTACCGCAATCTTGCGAGCAGTTCTGACTATAAAATAACCCAGTGACGTGGTCAATGATGCTGCTGTATTAATTATGCACACCCATAAAACGCCCGTTTTGACCTTTAAGCACGCCTGCGTTCTGATCTCCACTCCCCGTTTTCAAGCACCTTGCCCTGTTACCACCCACATACGCCTCCTCCTGTCACTCAAAATAGCAGGCATTCGCTATTTAGCAAACAAACAATTTTCGGCCGCACTGACTAGTTTGCGCATGCGTATTACGATCCGTATGCATGCGCAGTTGGGCAAACTTCGCTCGGAACGAACGAGCGGCCGCTTCCGAGCAGTTCTGAATCAGGCCCTCTGTCCTCAATAGCATTCAATAATTTGCTCACAATCCCCCTTCTGTAGTTCAATGACATGTGTCTGTCCGGGATGACGTTCAATGCTCATGACCACAGTGCAGTAGAACAAAAGAAAAGTAAAGAAGTGTGACGAAAATCAAAATGAGACTAACAGAGACATCTAAAGGAGAAAGCAAGGTACCTCTTAGAGAGAAAGACAAATACTAAAGGAGAGACAAATAAAGAACACACAACCACAGAGGGAGGGTGGCAAAAGGCAAATAGAGCAAATACAAACATAAAAACATACTAAATCACTTTTACAATTAGAAAGACAGAGAAACTGTAAAGTAGAAATAAAGAAGTAACACACAAGACAGAGGAGAGAATGGAGGTTGAGAGTAATGAGAAGAGAAAAACAGACCGCCTTAACAGAAGAAATAAAATGTAAAGGAAACATAGAAAGATACTTGGTGGGAGATGTATCGAGCCTCCTAAAGAGTGGAGATGTGGACAAGTAGAGAAGTTGCCCAAAGTAACCAAATAGCTTTTACGTACGTACAGTAGCTAGCATTTATCAAGTACATTCTATAAAATGATAGGCAGAAATTGATTGCTTGCTATGGGCAACTCCTCCACTTGTCCACATCTCCATGTTTTAGGAGGCTTAAAGCCAGGGGCGTTTTAAGAGAGGAGGGGGCCCATGTGACCTCCCTGTGCGGGGCTCCCTCCTCTCTCCCAGATGGCCGGCAGCCATCTGGGAGAGAGTGTGCCCGGAGTCTAGTGTGCATGCGCAGAATACCAGAAAATGGCCACGGCGGCCATTTTCCAGTGTTCTGAGAAGCGCAGACACCCGACGTGGGACCACGGATAGGTAAGTCTAAAATAATATGGGTGCAGTGTACGGTGCGGGGCGCCCCTGGACCTGGGAGCCCGTGTGCCCCGCACACACGGCATCCATTTTAGAATCGGTAATATTATGGTACAGTAAGTCTTTGGTGATTTTTTAAAATGTGTTAGTAATGGGGATGTTAAGGATACACATGATGGGATCCATCTTGTCAGGTGGATGAGCAAACATTTTTGTCCACACACGTGCTAAGAACCACACTTATACTCCATGTTAATTGTAGATAGTCATGTATATTTTGACCATAAGTATACTTAATACTTAGAATGTGCACCTGCAGTTACAATCTCCAGCATGGTACTACAAAGCGCAGCATGGTAACACCCATAGGCGTCATTATAATGGGTGCAAGGTGTGCGGTGCACATGGGCCCCTGGGTCCAGGGAGGGCCCACACCGCACACCCGCACTCATAGGTAATTACACTTACCTCTCCGCTGATCCCGATGTGCTGCTCCGCAGTGCCGGACCGGCACTGCAGAGCAGCAAATGCTCACTGGGAAAATGGCGTCGGTGAAAAAATGTCCCCTGGGAAAGTAGGTGTGGGCGCCATTTTCCTGCAGACATGCGCAGTAGATTCTAGCATGAAACAGATATCTACAGCGCTCAGTGCCACTAAGCAACTGACAGAGAGGAGGGGGCCCAAATGGAGGTTGCACACGGGCCCCCTCCTCTCTTAAAACGCCCCTGGTAACACCACTTATTATGTTAAAAATTAGGGTGTGCAGCCAAGCCTCTAATTCCCCTTCTAATATAAGGGGTATATTTACTAAAGTGTAGATTTTTAGAAGTGGACTTGTTGCCCATAGCAACCAATCAGATTCTACCAATAATTTACCTAGCACAGTGTTTCTAAAACTCGGCCCACAGTTCACTTTTTCCACATTTTAAAAGATCCACAGGTGGGGCTAATTATTTCACTTGTGATTCTGTGAGGAGACCTGGAAAACATGCACAGTTTGGGGCCCTGAGGACCGAGTTTGAGAACCTGTGATCTAGCACCTTCTAGAATATAATAGCTTGAATCTGATTGGTTGCTATGGGCAACACCTCAACTTCTAAAAACCTGCACTCTACTAAATATACCACATGTAGTCAATATCCAGCATGCATACATTAGAACTGACCTCTGCACCTGCGGGTACATTATGCTAGTATAGTTAAAACGGATTATCCTACTAGAAAGGAAAAATACCTTAATTTCTATAATGGTTTAATTTATTACAGAAACAAATAAGATAAGCATCTACCTAACTTTGTAACAAGGCATATTTACAGTAGGGATGAGCGGGTTTGAATTTCCGATATCCAAACCCCCCCGAGCCCCCCCGTTCTGAGCTGGGAATCGAGCTCAACTCAGGTTTTCCCGCCAGACTCGAGGCAACACGTCATCATCCCGCTGTCGGATTCTCGCGGGTTTTGGATTCTATAAAGGTTCCGTGATCGCCGCCATTTTTATTTCCGGCTGTGGAGTGTGCAGTGGGAGGGAGCTGGGAGCTGTTGGCTGCTACTAGTACTGTTGTGTGATACATATAATACATTACATAATGGGCTGGCTGGCTACTGTGAAGAGGGAGGGAGCTGAGAGCTGTTGCTGACGCTGGCTGGCTACTGTGAAGAGGGAGGGAGCTGAGAGCTGTTGCTGACGCTGGCTGGCTGGCTACTGTTGTCCATATACATAGGGGTGGCTGGCTACTGTTGTCCATATAGGGGATGGCTGTTGTCCTGTCCATAGGGGCTGGCTAGCTGGCTGTAGTGCTATGTTCAGGTGGTGTTCGTCCTTCAGGGGTGTGTGCCGTGTTAGCCACACCTACGTCATCGGCGTAGGTAGGTGCGCAGGGGTGCTGTGTTCCTGTCAAGGTTGCTGCCCAAAAATAAAAATTATTTTTACAGGGGCTGTCTTGTGAGTTGTATGCTGCCCTTCAATCAAAGTAATTTTTACAGGGGCTGTCCTGTGTGGTGTACGCTGCCCTTCATTATCAAACTAATTTTTACAGGGGCTGTCCTGCAGGATGTACCCTGTCTTTCATCAAACTAATTTTTACAGGGGTTGTACTGTGTGGTGTACGCTGCCCTTCATCATCAAACAAATTTTTACAGGGGCTGCCCTGTGTGTTGTACGATGCCTTTCATCAAACTAATTTTTACAGGGGCTGTCCTGTGTGTTGTACGCTGCCCTTCATCAAACTAGTGTTTACAGGAGCTGTCCTATGGGTTGTACGTTGCCCTTCATCATCAAACAAATTTTACAGGGGCTGTCCTGTGTGTTGTTGTATAGTATGTGTGCTAATTTCACAATTGAGTTCTTGGGCAGCTAAGTGACCAGGAAAATGAGGGTTATTGTGCACACAACCATTGCACTGTTAGCTTCTCTCATGAAACTGTCCAGGTCTTTTTCCTTTAATGAGGAAGGATGACACTTTTATATTGATATACCAATGGTTCAGTTAATAAACCATATAACACAGAAATATTCCTGGGAAACAAACGGCAAATCAAGGTGTAGTTCAATCTGCCTCAACTGACTCCCATATACATTATTCATCTAGATATTATTAAGATGACCCATGAAATGTTGCCAACAGCCAAGGCTTAGCAGGGCTGAGGGAAGCTAATCACCAGTATTCACATAATATATGTGCTTTGATAACGTGACCTCTGATCCTCGTTGTTTGGAGACATGGTATGTTTTGCAGATGTGTTCAGCAGTCTTTGTATTATGTATTCATTTGTTTATCTTTGTAGAATATAAGTTTTTAAAAGAAAAAAAAATCAACCTCACAATCTTGCAAAGAATAATGACTAGAAAAACTAACAGGATTTATGAATATAGAAGTGTGAGACAGAAGAGGGGAGCAGGGGATAGAAATGTCTTGGCTGCTCTAGATTAAAGTATTTGTTGCCGGAGTTGATAGAGTGTTGTGCTAAATGGCTATTCGATACCAGTGATCCTGCTAAGCAAATAAAGTTTTAGACGATATGTACTGTGCAGGGTTGTTTTTATAATTAGGAAATGATAAAACTGTGTTCTTCCTAAGTATATATAGATAATACAGAGCGAGACTGATTATGGAAAGTCCTTAATACATTAGCAGTGGGAGAGCGAGGGGAATCAGTACAGGTAAAGTAGCCACAGCATATACTTTTGTTAATGCTATGGATGTGATGTTGAGTAAAGTATGGGTATAGAATATATACAGTATAAAGGCAGCCAGGATTAATGCTTGTTCGGGTTTGGTATTAAAACTCGACGAGAAACAGATACACAATGTCTAGATACACAACATATGTTAGACAGGCAATAGGTTGACAAGGACAAAAGGTCAACAAAGAAAAGTTTGACATGGATGAAGATCGACAGGGGAAAAAAGTCGACCCAAAAATGGTCAACACAAAAATGGTCTACATGTTTTTTTTATTTTCTGACCCTAACCTTCACCCTAACCCTAACCCTCCCCTTGGTGCCTAGCCCTAACGCTTCCACCTTGTGCTCAAACCCTAACTGTCGGGGTAACCGCCTAACCATCTCTCCTAGTGCCTAACCCTAACCATCGGGGTACATACTTAACCCTAATCGTCCCTTCTAGAGCCTAACCCTAACCCTCCAATAAGTGCCTAACCCTGAAAAAAAAAAACATTGACCATTTTTGTGTCGACCATTTTTTGCGTCAACCTAAATCTATTGACTGGAACCCTGCTTGCCCGCAGTTAAGGTTTGTCACATTCGGAAAGAGTAGGTCGGTTTGGATACCACACGGATCCTGTTTGGGTCACATATTATGCACATTTAAAAAAAAAATCATTTATGATGATTTAAAAGTGACACATTTCCATTATGGAACTTTTGTTATATATATATATATTCTCATTTCTGTCAGGCGCACCAAAACTGTATATCTACTGTAGATGGTTATATAAAGTAGAAATGCATCTCTGCACAGGTGCAATGGTACAGACATACTAGATATCATAAGGGCAAGTTCACATAAGCAGGATACAATTAGATGTGGACCTACTGTATCTTTAGATATACTATTTATTAGTCTAAACTCCCTATTGGCTGATGACATCCTCTGTCAACCCCCCACCAGCATCAGCAACTTACATATCATATCATAGCATAGCAACTTATCTAAAAACAGAGACCAGGCAAGTATTGGTGTGGCAAAAAGATCACCTTTTATATAAGTAAATTAAATTATGTTATTCAATTAAAATGTATAGTGGATCGAATCAGATCAATATGACTTTATATAAGTTTAACTCAATCTTTTTACTTAATTTTATTTGTTTGTTAAGGTACTGTTGTGGCACTATACTTTACTCTCTTAATGAATCATTAAGTTGCTGGAGTATGGGATAAACTTAAAGAGGGGCAGTGGCAATCCTACCTGAGGTGACTGTGGCAAAGCTATGCACCAGCAAAAAGGGGAGTGGCTTTGTGGGTTGGGGATGTGGCCTCGCGACCCGAACCCCCGTTTTAGTCACTCACTCCTGGTTCCTGTCACTGAGGAGGAGTTGGCACTTTGGTGTCACCCCTCGGCAGGTGACACCCAGGTGCTGTCTGCATCCCCCTTGTGACGCCACTGAAGAGGAGGCCAATGGTTTTGTGCCAACAGAATCCACTGTTCTGGCCTCATTGTCAATGGTTATTGTATATTTTGTTTGTTTTATTATGTTTTACAACCTTGAAGTTTATTATTCCCACACCTTGAATTGTAATCCATACAAATATGATCCAATACAACTTGGATACCATCGGTTCTGGCTTTTTACTGTTTAATGGTAAGGCACGGGCTTGATTCAGACATGTACGCTATTCCAATATTTACGCAGTTGAAAAATTATCGGAAGACTGCACATGTGTCACGGTGCACATGCCAAGGTACCTATGCGATGCCACTCGCAGTGAGGACTACTTTGCAAAGTGACTGACAGTCAGGGACCATTTGGGGGAGGTAACGGCAAAAATTGCAGGCATGTCCAAGCCATTTTCAGGGTATTTCGTAGCCTGAATCTGTTATCCCGTATGTAGATAAAGTGGTTCACGCCACTCAGTCCAGATGGCCATTCTGCATGACCATAGAGCTACTCAGATGGCCGATTATCAAATTATCTATGATGGTGGCTGCGTATTTGTACGCACTTGCTTAGATCTATGATGCCACCGGTGGGTGACTCAATACATTTCCAGCCAGCTACAGGATTACCATAATTTAGCACAGCAGCTGCGTGCGGGATTGCAGCGGCGAATGCATTAAAACACATCTCTGAATTAGGCCCACAGTTCATTGTTCCATCCATGTTTAGGATAGCAGAGGAATTGCAATGGCTTTCTTCTCAGTACCAATAGTATGCTAATAAGGCAGATTGTACCTATAACCTTACTGTACTGTATGTAGTATGTGCCTATAACCTTACTGTACACTATGTAGTATGTGCCTATAACCTTACTGTACTGTATACTATGTGCCTATAACCTTACTGTACTGTATGTAGTATGTACCTATAACCTTACTGTACTGTATGTAGTATGTACCTGTAACCTTACTGTACTGTATGTAGTATGTACCTATAACCTTACTGTACTGTATGTAGTATGTACCGGTAACCTTACTGTACTGTATGTAGTATGTACCTTTAACCTTACTGTACTGTATGTAGTATGTAACTATAACCTTACTGTACTCTATGTACTATGTGCCTATAACCTTACTGTACTGTATGTAGTATGTACCTGTAACCTTACTGTACTGTATGTAGTATGTACCTATAACCTTACTGTACTGTATGTAGTATGTACCGGTAACCTTACTGTACTGTATGTAGTATGTACCTTTAACCTTACTGTACTGTATGTAGTATGTACCTATAACCTTACTATACTCTATGCTCTATGTACTATGTGCCTATAATCTTACTGTACTGTATGTACTATGTGCCTATAACCTTACTGTACTGTATGTAGTATGTACCTATAACCTTACTGTACTGTATGTAGTATGTACCGGTAACCTTACTGTACTGTATGTAGTATGTACCTTTAACCTTACTGTACTGTATGTAGTATGTACCTATAACCTTACTATACTCTATGCTCTATGTACTATGTGCCTATAACCTTACTGTACTGTATGTAGTATGTACCTATAACCTTACTGTGCTGTATGTAGTATATACCTGTAACTGTACTGTATGTAGTATGTACCTATAACCTTACTGTACTGTATGTACCTGTAACCTTACTGTACTGTATGTAGTATGTACCTATAACCTTACTGTACTGTATGTAGTATGTACCTATAACCTTACTATACTCTATGCTCTATGTAGTATGTGCCTATAACCTTACTGTACTGTATGTAGTATGTACCTATAACCCTACTGTACTGTATGTAGTAAGTACCTGTAACCTTACTGTACTGTATGTAGTATGTACCTATGACCTTACTGTACTCTATGCTCTATGTACTATGTGCTTATAACCTTACTGTACTGTATGTAGTATGTGCCTATAACCTTACTGTACTGTATGTAGTACTGTAAGTACCTATAACCTTACTGTACTGTATGTAGTATGTGCCTATAACCTTACTGTACTGTACGTAGTAAGTACCTATAACCTTACTGTACTGTATGTAGCATGTACCTATAACCTTACTATACTGCAGTGGCGGGCTGGGCCGGGGGGCAGGGTGCCATGTGCCCCCCGGGCCCCAGCGTCATGCGGGCCGCGGGCCGCGGTGCAGTCTGTGTCACTGTGACACAGACTGCACCGGCGTGTGTAGCGCTGACCGGACGGAGTTCGGTCAGCGCTACACAGCACAAACACAGCCACCGAAGCCGGCAGCTGTGTGTTTGCTTTAGCAGCTGATGAGAGTCAGACAGACTCTCATCAGCTGCTGCTCCCACAGCCTGAGCCGGACATCTTCCGGCTCCCGCAGTGGGTAGTGGGAGTGACGCGTCACTCCCATGACGCGTCACTCCCATAATGCAAAGCGGCGGATGGAGGAGCTGATCTCGGCGTCGGGACCAGGAGCAGGAGCGGGTGTCAGATAAGTGTTTTTTTTAATTTTTTTTTTATTATGTCTCTGCTGCAGGGGGGACTGGGACTACTGGGTTCACTACAGGGGGGGAATACTACTGGGGGCACTACAAGGGGGGGACTCCTGGGAGCACTACAAGGGGGGGGGACTACTGGGAGCACTACAGGGGGGGAATACTACTGGGGGCACTACAAGGGGGGGACTACTGGGAGCACTACAAGGGGGGGACTACTGGGAGCACTACAGGGGGGGAATACTACTGGGGGCACTACAAGGGGAGACTCCTGGGAGCACTACAAGGGGGGGACTACTGGGAGCACTACAGGGGGGGAATAGTACTGGAGGCACTACAAGGGGGGGGACTACTACTAGGGGCACTACAAGGGGAGGGGACTACTACTAGGGGCATTGCATAGGGGGGAGGGGACTACTACTAGGGGCACTACATAGGGGGGAGGGGACTACCACTGGGGGCACTGCATCGAGGGACCACTGCTGGGGGCTCTATATAAAGGGCAATAGTGGGGGTACTGCATAGGGGGAAGACTACAATTGGGGCCACTATTTAAGGGGCACTGCATAAGGGTTACCACTACTGGGGGCACTATATTAGGGGCTTACTACTGGGGGCACAAGGGGCACTGCATAGGGGGGATCACTACTGGGGGCACTACTCGAGGCCTGCATAGGGGTGTCCTCCTGTGGCACAGGGTGGCACGGCATATGGGCACTACGACAGGGGGCTGCCCCTAATCTTTATTTTTACCTTACATTAATCCCATATGGACCCGCCTCCTCCCTAGAACACTTGAGGAGGGGGGGGTGCCGTAGCATGCACGTTCTTTCGGGCACCCTGGATACACGCTACTGCTCTGCCAGGGCCGCCTGCATGCATTTGCCCCCCAGGCTAAAAGTTGCCAGCCAGCCCCTGCTGTACTGTATATAGTATGTACCTATAACCTTACTGTACTGTATGTAGCATGTACCTATAAACTTACTGTACTGTATGTAGCATGTACAGTACCTATAACCTTACAGCACTCTATGTAGTATGTGCCACGTCAGCACGGGCGTCTGGCGCTGTAAAACGACTGGAAAATGGCCACGGTGGCCATTTTCCCATTGTTTGCGCATGCGCAGTACAGGGAAAATGGCTACCGCAGCCATTTTCCTGGTTGCCTGTGCATACACTATAGACTCTGGGCACACTCTAGTGTGCCCAGAGTCTATAACTCCTGCTCAGTGTACTGCTGC
This sequence comes from Taudactylus pleione, assembly GCA_031769625.1. Classification (NCBI taxonomy): domain Eukaryota; kingdom Metazoa; phylum Chordata; class Amphibia; order Anura; family Myobatrachidae; genus Taudactylus; species Taudactylus pleione. The sequence goes on along the minus strand of JAUIMM010000847.1, from coordinate 3,622,066 downwards.
CCGCCGGGCGGAGAGGAGGGGGCCCATGTCGGAGACTGCACACGGGCTCCTCCTCTCTAGAAATGCCCCTGACCTTACTGTACTGTATGTATTATGTGCCTATAACCTAACTGTACTGTATGCAGTATGTACCTATAACCTGACTGTACTGTATGTAGCATGTGCCTATAAGCTTATTGTACTGTATGTAGCATGTACCTATAACCTTACTGTACTGTATGTAGCATGTACCTATAACCTTACTGTACTGTATGTAGTACGTGCCTATAACCTTACTGTACTGTATGTAGTATGTACCTATAACCTGACTGTAGTGTATGTAACATGTACCTGTAACCTTACTGTACTGTATGTAGTATGTGCCTATAACCTTACTGTACTGTATGTAGTATGTACCTATAACCTGACTGTAGTGTATGTAGCATGTGCCTATAACCTTACTGTACTGTATGTAGCATGTGCCTTTTAGTTAAAGGAGATAAGATGTTACATATACTGTAAGTATCAATTTCATATTATTTCATATTGACATCTTCCTAGAGCAGGGGTGGCCAACCAGTCAGAGACAAAGAGCCAAATATCTGTAGTCAAGTTAAAGAGCCAACATCATGCTGTCACAAGGCCACACCCCATTTTTGTGCGCACGCCGTTGGTATGACATTTGCAGGAGCATGACCTTGTGTCACACCCCCGTAGTAGTGCTCCTTATGCAGTGTCCCCCCGTAGTAGCACCCATTATGCAGTGCTTCCTGTACTAGTGTCCATTATGCAGTGCCCCCTGTAGTAGTGCCCATTATGCAGTGCTTCCTGTACTAGTGCCCATTATGCAGTGCTTCCTGTACTAGTGCCCATTATGCAGTGCTTCCTGTAGTAGTGCTAGTGCCCATTATGCAGTGCTTCCTGTACTAGTGCCCATTATGCAGTGCTTCCTGTAGTAGTACCCATTATGCAGTGCTTCCTGTAGTAGTGGCCATTATGCAGTGCTTCCTGAAGTAATGCAAATTATGCAGTGCTTCCTGTAGCAGTGCCCATTATGCAGTGCTTCCTGTAGTAGTGCCCATTATGCAGTGCTTCCTGTAGTAGTGCCCATTATGCAGTGCTTCCTGTAGTAGTGCTCATTATGCAGTGCTTCCTGTAGTAGTGCCCATTATGCGGTGCCCCCTGTAGTAGTGCCCATTATGCAGTGCTTCCTGTAGTAGTGCCCATTATGCAGTGCTTCCTGTAGTAGTGCCCATTATGCAGTGCTTCCTGTATTAGTGCCCATTATGCAGTGCTTCCTGTAGTAGTGCGAATTATGCAGTGCTTCCTGTAGTAGTGCCCATTATGCAGTGCTTCCTGTAGTAGTGCCCATTATGCAGTGCTTCCTGTATTAGTGCCCATTATGCAGTGCTTCCTGTACTAGTGCCCATTATGCAGTGCTTCCTGTATTAGTGCCCATTATGCAGTGATTCCTGTAGTAGTGCCCTTTATGCAGTGCCCCCTGTAGTAGTGTCCATTATGCAGTGCTTCCTGTACTAGTGCCCATTATGCAGTGCTTCCAGTAGTAGTGCCTATTATGCAGTGCTTCCTGTAGTAGTGCCCATTATGCAGTTCTTCCTGTAGTAGTGTCCATTATGCAGTGCTTCCTGTAGTAGTGCCCATTATGCAGTGCTTCCTGTAGTAGTGTCCATTATGCAGTGCTTCCTGTATTAGTGCCCATTATGCAGTGCTTCCAGTAGTAGTGCCCATTATGCAGTGCTTCCTGTATTAGTGCCCATTATGCAGTGCTTCCTGTAGTAGTGCAAATTATGCAGTGCTTCCTGTAGTAGTGCCCATTATGCAGTGCTTCCTGTAGTAGTGCCCATTATGCAGTGCTTCCTGTATTAGTGCCCATTATGCAGTGCTTCCTGTAGTAGTGCCCATTATGCAGTGCTTCCTGTATTAGTGCCCATTATGCAGTGCTTCCTGTACTAGTGCCCATTATGCAGTGCTTCCTGTATTAGTGCCCATTATGCAGTGCTTCCTGTACTAGTGCCCATTATGCAGTGCTTCCTGTAGTAATGCCCATTATGCAGTGCTTCCAGTAGTAGTGCCCATTATGCAGTGCTTCCTGTAGTAGTGCCCATTATGCAGTTCTTCCTGTAGTAGTGTCCATTATGCAGTGCTTCCTGTAGTAGTGCCCATTATGCAGTGCTTCCTGTAGTAGTGCCCATTATGCAGTGCTTCCTGTAGTAGTGCCCATTATGCAGTGCTTCCAGTAGTAGTGCCCATTATGCAGTGCTTCCTGTAGTAATGCCCATTATGCAGTGCTTCCTGTATTAGTGCCCATTACGCAGTGCTTCCTGTAGTAGTGCCCATTATGCAGTGCTTCCTGTAGTAGTGCCCATTATGTAGTGCTTCCTGTATTAGTGCCCATTATGCAGTGCTTCCTGTATTAGTGCCCATTAGGCAGTGCTTCCTGTAATAGTGCCCATTATGCAGTGCTTCCTGTATTAGTGCCCAGTATGCAGGGCTTCCTGTACTAGTGCCCATTATGCAGTGCTTTCTGTATTTGTGCCCATTATGCAGTGCTTCCTGTAGTAGTGCCAATATGCTGTGCTTCCTTTAGTAGTGCCCATTATGCAGTGCTTCCTGTAGTAGTGCAAATTATGCAGTGCTTCCTGTAGTAGTGCCCATTATGCAGTGCTTCCTGTAGTAGTGCCCATTATGCAGTGCTTCCTGTATTATTGCCCATTATGCAGTGCTTCCTGTAGTAGTGCCCATTATGCAGTGCTTCCTGTATTAGTGCCCATTATGCAGTGCTTCCTGAACTAGTGCCCATTATGCAGTGCTTCCTGTATTAGTGCCCATTATGCAGTGCTTCCTGTACTAGTGCCCATTATGCAGTGCTTCCTGTAGTAATGCCCATTATGCAGTGCTTCCAGTAGTAGTGCCCATTATGCAGTGCTTCCTGTAGTAGTGCCCATTATGCAGTTCTTCCTGTAGTAGTGTCCATTTTGCAGTGCTTCCTGTAGTAGTGCCCATTATGCAGTGCTTCCTGTAGTAGTGCTCATTATGCAGTGCTTCCTGTATTAGTGCCCATTATGCAGTGCTTCCTGTAGTAGTGAAAATTATGCAGTGCTTCCTGTAGTAGTGCCCATTATGCAGTGCTTCCTGTAGTAGTGCCCATTATGCAGTGCTTCCTGTATTAGTGCCCATTATGCAGTGCTTCCTGTACTAGTGCCCATTATGCAGTGCTTCCTGTATTAGTGCCCATTATGCAGTGCTTCCTGTAGTAGTGCCCATTATGCAGTGCCCCCTGTAGTAGTGTCCATTATGCAGTGCTTCCTGTAGTAGTGCCCATTATGCAGTGCTTCCAGTAGTAGTGCCTATTATGCAGTGCTTCCTGTAGTAGTGCCCATTATGCAGTTCTTCCTGTAGTAGTGTCCATTATGCAGTGCTTCCTGTAGTAGTGCCCATTATGCAGTGCTTCCTGTAGTAGTGTCCATTATGCAGTGCTTCCTGTATTAGTGCCCATTATGCAGTGCTTCCAGTAGTAGTGCCCATTATGCAGTGCTTCCTGTATTAGTGCCCATTATGCAGTGCTTCCTGTAGTAGTGCAAATTATGCAGTGCTTCCTGTAGTAGTGCCCATTATGCAGTGCTTCCTGTAGTAGTGCCCATTATGCAGTGCTTCCTGTATTAGTGCCCATTATGCAGTGCTTCCTGTAGTAGTGCCCATTATGCAGTGCTTCCTGTAGTAGTGCCCATTATGCAGTGCTTCCTGTACTAGTGCCCATTATGCAGTGCTTCCTGTAGTAATGCCCATTATGCAGTGCTTCCAGTAGTAGTGCCCATTATGCAGTGCTTCCTGTAGTAGTGCCCATTATGCAGTTCTTCCTGTAGTAGTGTCCATTATGCAGTGCTTCCTGTAGTAGCGTCCATTATGCAGTGCTTCCTGTAGTAGTGCCCATTATGCAGTGCTTCCTGTAGTAGTGCCCATTATGCAGTGCTTCCTGTAGTAGTGCCCATTATGCAGTGCTTCCTGTATTAGTGCCCATTATGCAGTGCTTCCTGTAGTAGTGCAAATTATGCAGTGCTTCCTGTAGTAGTGCCCATTATGCAGTGCTTCCTGTAGTAGTGCCCATTATGCAGTGCTTCCTGTATTAGTGCCCATTATGCAGTGCTTCCTGTAGTAGTGCCCATTATGCAGTGCTTCCTGTAGTAGTGCCCATTATGCAGTGCTTCCTGTACTAGTGCCCATTATGCAGTGCTTCCTGTAGTAATGCCCATTATGCAGTGCTTCCAGTAGTAGTGCCCATTATGCAGTGCTTCCTGTAGTAGTGCCCATTATGCAGTTCTTCCTGTAGTAGTGTCCATTATGCAGTGCTTCCTGTAGTAGCATCCATTATGCAGTGCTTCCTGTAGTAGTGCCCATTATGCAGTGCTTCCTGTAGTAGTGCCCATTATGCAGTGCTTCCTGTAGTAGTGCCCATTATGCAGTGCTTCCAGTAGTAGTGCCCATTATGCAGTGCTTCCTGTAGTAATGCCCATTATGCAGTGCTTCCTGTATTAGTGCCCATTACGCAGTGCTTCCTGTAGTAGTGCCCATTATGCAGTGCTTCCTGTAGTAGTGCCCATTATGCAGTGCTTCCTGTATTAGTGCCCATTATGCAGTGCTTCCTGTATTAGTGCCCATTAGGCAGTGCTTCCTGTAGTAGTGCCCATTATACAGTGCTTCCTGTATTAGTGCCCAGTATGCAGGGCTTCCTGTACTAGTGCCCATTATGCAGTGCTTTCTGTATTTGTGCCCATTATGCAGTGCTTCCTGTAGTAGTGCCAATATGCTGTGCTTCCTGTAGTAGTGCCCATTATGCAGTGCTTCCTGTAGTAGTGTCCATTATGCAGTGCTTCCTGTAGTAGTGCCCATTATGCAGTGCTTCCAGTAGTAGTGCCCATTATGCAGTGCTTCCTGTAGTAATGCCCATTATGCAGTGCTTCCTGTATTAGTGCCCATTACGCAGTGCTTCCTGTAGTAGTGCCCATTATGCAGTGCTTCCTGTAGTAGTGCCCATTATGCAGTGCTTCCTGTATTAGTGCCCATTATGCAGTGCTTCCTGTATTAGTGCCCATTAGGCAGTGCTTCCTGTAGTAGTTCCCATTATGCAGTGCTTCCTGTATTAGTGCCCAGTATGCAGGGCTTCCTGTACTAGTGCCCATTATGCAGTGCTTTCTGTATTTGTGCCCATTATGCAGTGCTTCCTGTAGTAGTGCCAATATGCTGTGCTTCCTTTAGTAGTGCCCATTATGCAGTGCTTCCTGTAGTAGTGCAAATTATGCAGTGCTTCCTGTAGTAGTGCCCATTATGCAGTGCTTCCTGTAGTAGTGCCCATTATGCAGTGCTTCCTGTATTAGTGCCCATTATGCAGTGCTTCCTGTAGTAGTGCCCATTATGCAGTGCTTCCTGTATTAGTGCCCATTATGCAGTGCTTCCTGTACTAGTGCCCATTATGCAATGCTTCCTGTATTAGTGCCCATTATGCAGTGCTTCCTGTAGTAGTGCCCATTATGCAGTGCCCCCTGTAGTAGTGTCCATTATGCAGTGCTTCCTGTAGTAGTGCCCATTATGCAGTGCTTCCAGTAGTAGTGCCTATTATGCAGTGCTTCCTGTAGTAGTGCCCATTATGCAGTTCTTCCTGTAGTAGTGTCCATTATGCAGTGCTTCCTGTAGTAGTGCCCATAATGCAGTGCTTCCTGTAGTAGTGTCCATTATGCAGTGCTTCCTGTATTAGTGCCCATTATGCAGTGCTTCCAGTAGTAGTGCCCATTATGCAGTGCTTCCTGTATTAGTGCCCATTATGCAGTGCTTCCTGTAGTAGTGCAAATTATGCAGTGCTTCCTGTAGTAGTGCCCATTATGCAGTGCTTCCTGTAGTAGTGCCCATTATGCAGTGCTTCCTGTATTAGTGCCCATTATGCAGTGCTTCCTGTAGTAGTGCCCATTATGCAGTGCTTCCTGTAGTAGTGCCCATTATGCAGTGCTTCCTGTACTAGTGCCCATTATGCAGTGCTTCCTGTATTAGTGCCCATTATGCAGTGCTTCCTGTACTAGTGCCCATTATGCAGTGCTTCCTGTAGTAATGCCCATTATGCAGTGCTTCCAGTAGTAGTGCCCATTATGCAGTGCTTCCTGTAGTAGTGCCCATTATGCAGTTCTTCCTGTAGTAGTGTCCATTATGCAGTGCTTCCTGTAGTAGCGTCCATTATGCAGTGCTTCCTGTACTAGTGCCCATTATGCAGTGCTTCCTGTAGTAGTGCCCATTATGCAGTGCTTCCTGTAGTAGTGCCCATTATGCAGTGCTTCCAGTAGTAGTGCCCATTATGCAGTGCTTCCTGTAGTAATGCCCATTATGCAGTGCTTCCTGTATTAGTGCCCATTACGCAGTGCTTCCTGTAGTAGTGCCCATTATGCAGTGCTTCCTGTAGTAGTGCCCATTATGCAGTGCTTCCTGTATTAGTGCCCATTATGCAGTGCTTCCTGTATTAGTGCCCATTAGGCAGTGCTTCCTGTAGTAGTGCCCATTATACAGTGCTTCCTGTATTAGTGCCCAGTATGCAGGGCTTCCTGTACTAGTGCCCATTATGCAGTGCTTTCTGTATTTGTGCCCATTATGCAGTGCTTCCTGTAGTAGTGCCAATATGCTGTGCTTCCTGTAGTAGTGCCCATTATGCAGTGCTTCCTGTAGTAGTGCCCATTATGCAGTGCTTCCTGTAGTAGTGCCCATTATGCAGTGCTTCCAGTAGTAGTGCCCATTATGCAGTGCTTCCTGTAGTAATGCCCATTATGCAGTGCTTCCTGTATTAGTGCCCATTACGCAGTGCTTCCTGTAGTAGTGCCCATTATGCAGTGCTTCCTGTATTAGTGCCCATTATGCAGTGCTTCCTGTAGAAGTGCCCATTATGCAGTTCTTCCTGTAGTAGTGTCCATTTTGCAGTGCTTCCTGTAGTAGTGCCCATTATGCAGTGCTTCCTGTAGTAGTGCTCATTATGCAGTGCTTCCTGTAGTAGTGCCCATTATGCAGTGCCCCCTGTAGTAGTGCCCATTATGCAGTGCTTCCTGTAGTAGTGCCCATTATGCAGTGCTTCCTGTAGTAATGCCCATTATGCAGTGCTTCCTGTAGTAGTGCCCATTATGCAGTGCTTCCTGTATTAGTGCCCATTATGCAGTGCTTCCTGTAGTAGTGCCCATTATGCAGTGCCCCCTGTAGTAGTGGCCATTATGCAGTGCTTCCTGTAGTAGTGCCCATTATGCAGTGCTTCCAGTAGTAGTGCCTATTATGCAGTGCTTCCTGTAGTAGTGCCCATTATGCAGTTCTTCCTGTAGTAGTGTCCATTATGCAGTGCTTCCTGTAGTAGTGCCCATTATGCAGTGCTTCCTGTAGTAGTGTCTATTATGCAGTGCTTCCTGTATTAGTGCCCGTTATGCAGTGCTTCCAGTAGTAGTGCCCATTATGCAGTGCTTCCTGTATTAGTGCCCATTATGCAGTGCTTCCTGTAGTAGTGCAAATTATGCAGTGCTTCCTGTAGTAGTGCCCATTATGCATTGCTTCCTGTAGTAGTGCCCATTATGCAGTGCTTCCTGTATTAGTGCCCATTATGCAGTGCTTCCTGTAGTAGTGCCCATTATGCAGTGCTTCCTGTATTAGTGCCCATTATGCAGTGCTTCCTGTACTAGTGCCCATTATGCAGTGCTTCCTGTATTAGTGCCCATTATGCAGTGCTTCCTGTACTAGTGCCCATTATGCAGTGCTTCCTGTAGTAATGCCCATTATGCAGTGCTTCCAGTAGTAGTGCCCATTATGCAGTGCTTCCTGTAGTAGTGCCCGTTGTGCAGTTCTTCCTGTAGTAGTGTCCATTATGCAGTGCTTCCTGTAGTAGTGTCCATTATGCAGTGCTTCCTGTAGTAGTGCCCATTATGCAGTGCTTCCTGTAGTAGTGCCCATTATGCAGTGCTTCCTGTAGTAGTGCCCATTATGCAGTGCTTCCAGTAGTAGTGCCCATTATGCAGTGCTTCCTGTAGTAATGCCCATTATGCAGTGCTTCCTGTATTAGTGCCCATTACGCAGTGCTTCCTGTAGTAGTGCCCATTATGCAGTGCTTCCTGTAGTAGTGCCCATTATGCAGTGCTTCCTGTATTAGTGCCCATTATGCAGTGCTTCCTGTATTAGTGCCCATTAGGCAGTGCTTCCTGTAGTAGTGCCCATTATACAGTGCTTCCTGTATTAGTGCCCAGTATGCAGGGCTTCCTGTACTAGTGCCCATTATGCAGTGCTTTCTGTATTTGTGCCCATTATGCAGTGCTTCCTGTAGTAGTGCCAATATGCTGTGCTTCCTTTAGTAGTGACCATTATGCAGTGCTTCCTGTAGTAGTGTCCCTTATGCAATGCCCCTTGTAGTAGTGCCCATTATACAGTGCCCCCTATAGATGTGCCCCATACACAAAATAAAGGTATATTATAGTCAAAGTTTGGTGTGTTGTAAAGAGTACATAGAGCCTAAGCCTTTCCCTCCTTCCTAAACTCTTCCATTGTGAACAAAATGTAGATGTTTTTCAAAGACATGCCTGTGCTGTTTCTGTATATCAGGGGATTCCTAAAGGCTAAAATATATATTTCTAAACTTTACACCCTAAAATAACTCCTCCTCAAAAGATCAGCATGTCTGCATTTATTACCGGTTAAAAAAGCAGCGGCACTCAATTGCAGATTCAGGAAACGAGATGCGTGGTTGATTACCAACGTTTCACTGTTTAATCACATTTTCCTCAGGGTGCAAGATGTTGTGATTAAACATTGAAACATTGGTAATCAACCACGCATCTCGTTTCCTGAACTGCAATTGAGAGCCACCGCTTGGTAAATATTGTAACCCTTGCGTCATTTGCACATTTTTAAGCCAAGCATCCCCTTCATGCTGCCATATTTTTAAACATTCAAAATACTTAATCTTTTTCTCTCGGGATCGCACCATACTGATGTGATCCTGTACATTATCTAACACATTTTTGTCAAAACTACCAATTCTGGGAAACGGTCTAACACTCTTTCTCGTCATATTAAACCATATATCACAATACCTTATTGCATACATAATACGACGGGCTGATCCTATCGGAGCCTCCATTAGCAGCACATCATTGCTTAACATTTCTACCGTTTGCGTGGCTCCCATTTTGAGACAACTCCTACGCTTTTCAATACAAATTTAAACTGGTGAAAGACAATCAAGATACTTTCACTTACCTGTGAACGATTTAAGTCGGCGGCACCCACACACCTGGATAAGGTTTCGTAAGGCCACTTCCACACCTAGATAAGTTTTGAAACAGGCAATTTCCAGACACGGATAAGCTTTAGTAAGGTAACTTCCAAACCTATGAGAGTTTGTATGTCGGCTACTCTCACGCACCTCTATACAGCAAAGACAACATGTACAGCTGCTACAGTGTTTAGAACGGTAAAGCTGCTTACCGAGCGACTAGGCTAACCCTTGCACCTAGCCCTTAAGGATCATACGGTACCCTTAACTTTAGGGAATAAATTACCCCTACCAACAATACACACACTGTTACACACTTTTTCTCTGCGCAGAAAATAAACATTTAACCCAGATATTGGTAGATAGAAAAAAAATGTAAACCTCAATGGCTTTGTTCAAACACGTGGCAGCAGAACCGGAAGTGCGTATACGTTATTGTGCGATCGTCCACATACACAATTATGCGACTACCACACAAGCGTATAATTACTTTTTTAACTGCGTACGCAAAAATGCATTTTAGCTGCATACGCAAATACTGCAGCACCCCTCTAAACACAAGGTTCTATCAACAGAGGAAAAACAAACTTTTTTTTCCTCTCTTGTCCCTGGATTCTAATCAGCGCTTCCTCTACACAATAACCGGCAGTACGCTCTCAGCAACACTGTGGTAATGAAAGACTAATGCGTCTCCCAAAAGGCGCCTCCACCCTTTTGCTGAGAGAGGACTGACCAAGTGTTATCGTGTATCAGATAGTGTGATAAACCGATGAGCCCCCACTGTTGAATTCGTCAATAAACCTTCTAATATATTCCTTCCTATAAACCTCTAAGATTCACCTGCCTAGAACCTCTAAGACAAAACCCTGCCTAAAACCTCTAAACAGAACGCTAATTGCGTACGCAGTTTAACAGCAAATAAAGACAGGAGTGGAATCTGTGTTTCCAACGCAAAAGTATTATTCAGGTAAAAGTACAGTCAGTTACACGCAATCTATACATACACAAGTTAGGCGTAAAAGGAAATAATACAGACCCAAGTACGGTTATACATACGCTGCGCCTCTGGACCCAGAGATAGACTTCTGGCTAGATATCCTCAGTTCACCCAAAATTCAGCATGAACTGGCAAACCAGTGTTCGGACACATGTATTTATTCCCCCCCAGACTGAAACAGGACAAAGGGGGAACTTCCTGCTGATCTCATTGGTTCCCAGAGGAGAAGCATATGTAACGACACATTTAACAGGTTGTTTCAAATAGACTTTCCCTGCCTCTAACAGCCGGAGTCTTTCTGGTAACGCCTCCTGTAACATTCCATCAACTAAACATTTTGTTGCTTGTAAGTTCTGCGATCCGTAACTTGAGTTTGCATGATGCGATCTCTCCACCGATTACACCGGGATTCTGTAAAAAGCGTACGCATCAGAACGAAACCAAACACACCTTGCTTATCATGGATAATACCTTAGATATCAAAAACCTCTATTTCTTAGCATTTAAACTAACTTAACCAACTTGAATAATACAATTTGATGCTAATGGAACCTTGTGTGCGAATATGTAGTGTGTGAGTATTCGGGGTTTGATATAAGGACGCTAGTTATTAATGGGTGAGATTTAAGTGCATAATTTCTCATACACGAAGTGAACATCCAGCAGTGTGGATGGCTGAGGGTTGTAGTTCTACATGCCCTCTGTCAGCAGGCCCCCACCTGTTGTGTGTTCAAAGGAAAACAAAACCTCTTTTGTTCTCACAGACTCTTGTGTGAAGTGCAAATGTATTAACACCTCAAGCTGTGGAATCTGGGGCCATCCTGTCTAGGATTCAGACAAATCCAATTGTGTAGATATTATATTACAATTGCCACAACTATACTTTATCTGCATCCAGGGATTCCCAATTTGTATGTAAAAATACCCATTGTCTCTTCTTATTTACTTTTACTCAGAAAGCTTGTTTTTCCAGTTGCCCTTGGTAGGTTAACAAAAACATTGCCATCTGTTCTTAGCTCCTGAGTTATAACTTGAATTGACGCTGACCACAAAAATGGTGTCTTGCGATCTCATTTCCAAAATGGAGTCTTGCGGCCATTCGCAAGATGGCGTCGCCGCGATTAAATTTTAAACTGAACTTGTCTCAGCCAATTATTCAGCTTCGACAGTCCACCCTTTGATAGCAAACAACATGCTATCACATTCTGCTATAAAAATTTATGTTGGGCTTACATTAACATATTATTTAGTGTTATCATGGGATGCCACAAGGTGGTTCTTAATCCATCAACAATGTGTCTCTAGGTGGGGGCATAAAACTACTATTATACGCACACCGCGGATCTTGGGAGATCATGTGACAGATGTGGGGATGCACCAGTCTTATAACAGTAGTTTTGAAGGGGAATTTGAGACTTTACATTGTCTGGGTGTTCTATAAATAACATTTCAATAATATCTTCTATGCATGTCTAAATATTATACATTTAAATGATGGTACTTTCTAGCTCAGGGTTGTAGTGCAGTTCTGTATCTACCTCGGTATACATATTATCATTTCTGACCACCATCATAGTTTCATCCCTTCGTTTCACTCTGTTTTCACATTTTTCACACTTCAACACAATAGGAACACACCGGACGCATATGCCAATTACTATGATGACAATCAGTATAAGGATCAAGAATTTGCCTATGCTGGCGACCACTTCCTGGACCCACTCTCCTAGACCCGAGAACCATTTCACTGGGTTCAGCCATGACACCCATCCTTCTATCTTTTCCCTTGCTTCAGCCACTGATGCATTATGGTTCTTACGAAATTCCCACTTTAGCTGCAGAATCTCATCCATCTTCTGGTATATCACCTCCTTAGGGTCGCTGGTATCATTGGTGACATAAGTGCAACACTTTACTCCAAATTGGGTGGCTAACGTTACGCAATACCCTCCAGTAACAGCAGTTAAATAATTCAACACTAGCCTGTGTTGCACTAGTTCTTTCTTGTACGCTTGCAATTCTCTCCCTGTGTACCTGAATGTGTCATCGTACATCTCGGTGATATTATCTATTAATTTTGCAAGTTCCTGGATATATCTAAAATTTAATGTACCCCTAGCAATTCTGGTGGGATCCAGGGCGACTAAAACTTGGAAGCCAGTTGTCTCACTGATTAACTGAGCGGCTTTATGCATATCACCAGGTATCATATTTCTCTTGCCTCTGTGTTCATATTGTGTGTGAAGATATGGTGACAGTGTGTTTTTATGTATTCCCAACATTTCAACATGTGTGAGGGTCATAACTTCTGGGACAACTCTTCCCAGATAACACAAACCTTCGGAACTCAGGGAGAGCCATTTATACGCTTTTCTTCCACATATAAGATATACATTATCAGGGAGAATATAAGGAATGGTATGCATCATTATCATTAAACACATTTATCTTGCAAACAATCCTATCTCAGGCTCTTCCATCTGGTATATGCAAGTTTCTGGTTGTATTATTTTAGCACAATAACCATCTGGTACTTTACCAATCATTTCTTTGGTGGAACTCAATGTATACCGGTACCTAAAATATTTCCCACTTGATTTAATTGAGCGTAGCAGATCATAGTTTATGGACTCATTATCAGCTCTTTGTGAGAAGGTCATCATCTGATTATTCCCCGTCACTTCCCAACCTCCGGGTTTATTGGGGTTGGTTATGTTTAAACACAAAAGTGATTTATCTACTTGAAATTGATAGAGTTTGAAATGAGGCGGTTTGGATGAGAGGAATTTTCCATCCAATGTTTTCCCCTTTTGTAATTCTAAAATTTCCATGATATTCAGCGGAAATGGCACCAACCCTACATTATGCTGTCCCTGTGGCACATGTGAACACACCCAGCAATCGGTTTGATTTAACACTTTGCCTACCATGCTGTGATAATCCTCTAAAGGATACCCTCTCCAGTACGGGTTATATTTAGGTTGGCACCGTTGAATACAGTTCTCATCAACTAGGGACCCACAAAACTCACAAATACAGGAATCTTCAGACGATAACCCTTCACACCTTCCCTGAGTATCCGGAATGACAGCTCTCTTAACAATAACAGTACTAAGATTGGTCAGACACTCCCCTGATTGGCATTGCACTCCTCCTTTCTCCACTCCATCAGCACTGCCATCAGCTCCTGTTTCCTCAATAGGTCCCCCATCACAGACACTGGGTATTCCCGAACTGACCAGGATGGTGAACACTCTAAAAGAGAATATGAAAATGAACACAGCAGGCCCGTCCATTGTCACAACAAGACCTGCAAATTTCTCTCAGTTCATGTATCTCACTACAACCTTTCCAATCCTCCCGGAACAAGCTCGCGAGTGACAGATCCACACTATCAGCTTTGTCTCCGACCTGTTTCTCCACCGGTTGATTGACCTTTTTACAATGAGTAGAATGGACCCAGGTATCTCTCTCGGCCACCTTCAAAGATGTAGTACTTGTCAGCAGCACCTGGTACGGACCTTCCCACCGATCAGTCAAACAACCTGAACGTAAGAAATTTCGGATCATTACATATTCTCCTGGTTCAACATCATGGCAGTTCATTTCAGGCATATCATGGGACAACAATTTCAGTTTCTGCTGCTGTTGCTTTAACTGCTTACTCATTGATATAAGATACTTCACAGTTACCTCGTTGTTACCCTTTAGATCTTCCTGTGGACTTATAATCAAATGAGGTTGTCTACCAAACAATATTTCAAATGGGGACAGATTCAGAGGAAATCTAGGAGTGGTCCTTATACTATGTAGGACCAAAGGTAAAGCTTCTGGCCATCCTAGTCCAGTCTCCGCCATGATTTTACTTAGCTTATTTTTAATAGTCCCGTTCATCCTTTCTACCTTGGCACTGGCTTGCGGTCGGTAGGGGGTGTGAAGACGGCTATTAATACCCATCAGCTTACACATATTTTGGAAAGCATCACCTGTGAAATGGGTACCCCTATCACTTTCGATGATCCTAGGGATACCGTACCTGCATACAAATTCCTGAACTATTTTCTTGGCAGTAAATGCAGCAGTATTAGTGGCTGCTGGGTAGGCCTCAACCCAGTTAGAGAATACGTCTGTGCACACTAATACATACTTAAGGTTCCTGCAGGGTTGTAATTGGATGAAATCAATTTGTATCACCTGGAAAGGTCCATCAGTCGGTGGAATGTGGGATGGTTCGGTAGGGATCGCTTTCCCTATGTTCTTTCTCAAGCAGGTCAGACAGGACATTGCTATCTTCTCTGCTTGTGAAGACAACCCTGGTGCGCACCAGTATGCCCTCACCAACTTGCACATGCCCTGTTTACCCAGATGAGTCAGACCGTGTGCTGCTTCAGCCAGGCTGGGGTAATATGCCTTGTGGGCTACTGGCTTACCATGTCCGTCCCTCCAGAGCCCAGAGGACTCTTGCCCACACCCCTTGGACTTCCATATGGATTTTTCCTGAATTGAACACAAATTTTGCATCTCAATTAATTTCAGCATATCAATGGTTTGGAATGACATAATTGTTTCAATTGGAGAAGGCATTTTTAACCCCGCTGCCCATTTTGCAGCATCGTCAGCTCTGTTGTTGCCCAGTGACACTGGGTCATCCTCACATGTGTGGGCTTTGCATTTAATTACTGCCACTGCTTTGGGCAGTTTGATTGCTTCTAAGAGATGTTTTAGGTGTCGGGAGTGTGCAACCGGTGTGCCTGCTGCTGTCATAAAATTTCTCAGACGCCATAGAGCCCCAAAATCGTGCACCACCCCGAACGCGTACCTCGAGTCAGTGTAAATGTTAGCAGATTTTCCTGCTGCCAGTTCACATGCTCTAGTCAGTGCTACTAACTCTGCCACCTGGGCTAAGTGAGGAGAACCGAGAGGTTTAGCTTCCATGATGTCTGTGTCATTTACAACAGCATAACCTGTACATAATTCACTTGTGTCTGTTTGTCTATGACAACTCCCATCCATATAGAAAGTCACATCCACATTCTCTAAAGGTGTGTCATGTATGTCAGGTCTAGCAGTAAAGGTCTGATTCAGATATGTCATACAATTGTGGGTGTCATCATGTCTGCTGAACTCACCTCCCGCCAGCAACTCCCCTCCTTCCACCCTTTGTACATCATGTTGTACATATGGCAGGTATGTTGCTGGATTCAGCGTACTGCAACGTTTAACTGTAATATTTGCAGGAGCGATTAGGGCTAGTTCCCATTTGATGAACCTAGCCGAGGAGACGTGTCTGGTTTGAGCTGAGTTCAACAGAGCAGATACAGCATGGGGAGTGTAGACAATCATATCATGGCCCAATACTACATCCTCACTTTTATTCACCAATAAAGTGGTAGCTGCTACTCTTCTCAAACAGGTGGGGAGTGATTTTGCTACCGTGTCCAATTGGGCACTGTAGTATGCTACGGGCCTACTGGCATCACCATGTTTTTGTGTAAGGACACCTGCAGCACAACCATTGGCTTCCGTACAATATAAATCAAAAGGTTTTTCATAATCGGGTATTCCCAATGCAGGAGCTTTTGTCAGGCTATCCTTAAGATTAAGAAAAGCCTGTTCTGATTCCTCAGTGTGTGTGACACAATCGGGCTTTGAGGAAGAGACTAGTTCCTGTAAAGGCAAGGTCAAAATAGAAAAACCTGAGATCCACATTCGACAATATCCACACATTCCCAAGAAGGTACGAATTTGCTGTTGATTCTGCGGCAGTGTCATGTTTTGTATGGCCTGGATTCTATCATTTGTGAGATGTCGTAACCCCTGGGTTAGGCAGTGTCCCAAATATTTTACTCTGGGCTGGCACGGCTGTAGCTTGTCCTTAGCCACTTTGTGTCCTGTTTGCGAGAGATGAAGTAACAAAAGTTTAGTATCATTCACACATGACATAGATGAGTCAGAACATAGCATTAAATCGTCCACATATTGAATTAGAACTGATCCATTGGCAGGTTGAAAAGCTTGTAAACAGTCATGCAATGCCTGGGAGAAAATACTGTGGCTGTCTATGAAACCTTGGGGCAATCGTGTCCATGTATATTGCACACCTCTGTATGTAAATGCGAATAGGTACTGACAGTCAGGGTGGAGAGGCACAGAGAAGAAAGCAGAACAGAGGTCAATGACAGTGAAATTGGATGCATTTGGTGGGATCTGCATCAGGATGACAGCTGGATTTGGCACTACAGGGAATTGGCTCTCTACTACCTTATTAACACATCTAAGGTCTTGCACCAGCCTATAACCCCTCCCACCACTCTTCTTTACTGGAAAGATGGGACTGTTGGTTACACTAGCTGTATGAACTAAAATTCCCTGTTGCAATAATCGCTCAATTATTGGAAACACCCCTAGTTCTACTTCCTGTTTTAGTGGGTACTGGGGAATTTTTGGAGCTTGCCTACCGCTTTTTAAGTGTATCATTACCGGGCTTACGTCTGCCATTAATCCAGTGTCCTGTCCATCTTTTGTCCAAAGGGAATCTGGAATTTGGGACAACATTTCATCTACTTGTGATGGATTTTCTTTTAAAACTGTAGAGTGGTACATTATGCTTTGTGGGGTGTCTAACATATCCCGCACCTCGTATACCATTCTCTCTGGGATATCTAAATATACACCATCAGGGGTGCAATATATGACACATCCCATTTTACATAACAAGTCTCTGCCCAGCAGGTTAGTAGGAGCCGCGGCAGCCAGAAGAATGCAACGGCCCAATACTAACTTCTGCGGGTCTGGTTAAAGGATAACGGTCCACTTTACCTGTCACACCCATTGTTGGTATTGTCTCATTGGTCACCTGTAAATTAACGGGAGATTTCATCACTGACTTGGTCGCCCCTGTGCCTACAAGAAAAGGATATTCAGTACCAGCTACATCAACCATCAAGACCAGTTCTTCCCTAGTACTTCCCGTTAACCTGACTATCTGTAGACTACAGGTATGACCTGACCCCTAGCGTTGGCTACCTTTCTCCAATAAAGCATTTACGGCTACAATTGGAGCTGGTGCTTGCTGAATATTTGCTGATCTCTGTGCATATCCCTTATGGGGATATCCAGGTTTCCCTTGGTGTGGGGTCCATACTCTTTTTACTGTGCAGTTTCTACTTAAGTGTCCTGTTTGTTTGCAATTAAAACATGTCCGTGATTCAGGTGAAAGCATGTGTTGTTGTGAAGTTTGAGCAGAGGGCAAAGGTGGTGGATTTGGGTAAGGATAGGGAGGGTAAGGGTATTGTGGGGGGAAAGAAGTGGGTGGATATCCTGGGACCTGTGGTTGCATTGGGTTAGTGGGATAGAGTTGTGTTTGTTGTTGAGTGGGGTTAGTGAGAGCAACTTGTTCTGGCATGAGTGTGTGTGCAAGTGCAAGCGTGTCTGTTGGCTGTGATGTTAACGTCATTCTCTCCAGAGCTTGTATACTGACAGCCATTAATTTTTCGCTCTTGGTCTCCCTCTTTTTTGAGATGTTTTTGTCATGTTCTATGGCAGACTCTATGAGGTTATCTATTGTAAGTCCCCGCCAGCCAGGCTGTGAGGTCTGAACCCGAGTTTTTAAATTCTCTTTTAACCCATCCATTAATATCGTGACTATCATTCCCCTGTGGTGAATGCTATCTTTAATCTCTTCTATCCCAGTGTACTGGGTGATAGCCTGCAGAGCCCGGTCGCAATATTCTTCTGCAGTTTCACTCTCTTTTTGTTTGATTGTGAAGATTTTGTTCCAGTTAACTACTACTGGAAAATATACACCCAATTGAGTCACAATGCGGGAAATGTTACCTTGGTTTACTTGGTCTGTTAAGGGAACGTCGCCATCCAATACACAGTCCGTGATAAATTTTGTCACGTCGGTATTGTGTGGCAGGCAGGCCCTTAACACCACACGCCAATCTTTATTAGTGGGCTCATGAGAACTACCCAAATTTCTCAAAAATCTTTGACATTTGGCTAGTTCCTTTTGGGGATTGGGGAAATCATTTATGATGGAATTCAGTTCTGCTCTTGTCCATGGACAATGCATTACTACTTCCCTCGTGGGCACTACACCGTTTGCATCTGCATTTCCATTCGGAACAGTTATTGTCCGAATGGGATGGAGACCGGCAGCGTTGCTACCTCTGACCTGGTTACCTGGCTGGGGGTTTAATCTGCTGCTGCTACGTATGGTATTAACAACTTCCTGAATGGGTGCAGAGTGTATTAACACTTCCCTTGCTGTTACCGATGGAGATGGCGGCACCACCCATGATTGTGGTGATGCAGCATCTATCATTTCTACAGCATGGGAAATAGCAGACATTACAATAGGCTCATCTTCTACATCATTAACATTTTCTTTATGGTTACTTAAGAGGGGGTACAAATTACTTGTTACATTTTTATTGGTATTTTTGGTAACCGTACTTGCACCTCCATCCACATAAGGTGGGGGAGGTGAGCGTGAACTGCTGGCAATACTCTCCACGACGCTACTTTGCCGCCCGTGCGCGCCAATTTGCGGCTCGCCCGTATTGCAACTCACCGTCGCGGATGTATTTTCTGGCAATGCGTTCGCAATGCTAGTTTGCGTCATTTGCACATTTTTAAGCCAAGCATCCCCTTCATGCTGCCATATTTTTAAACATTCAAAATACTTAATCTTTTTCTCTCGGGATCGCACCATACTGATGTGATCCTGAACATTATCTAACACATTTTTGTCAAAACTACCAATTCTGGGAAACGGTCTAACACTCTTTCTCGTCATATTAAACCATATATCACAATACCTTATTGCTTTAGTAAGGTAACTTCCAAACCTATGAGAGTTTGTATGTCGGCCACTCTCACGCACCTCTATACAACAAAGACAACATGTACAGCTGCTACTGTGTTTAGAACAGTAAAGCTGCTTACCGAGCGACTAGGCTAACCCTTGCACCTAGCCCTTAAGGATCATACGGTACCCTTAACTTTAGGGAATAAATTACCCCTACCAACAATACACACACTGTTACACACTTTTTCTCGGCGCAGAAAATAAACGTTTAACCCAGATATTGGTAGATAGAAAAAAAATGTAAACCTCAATGGCTTTGTTCAAACACGTGGCAGCAGAACCGGAAGTGCGTATACATTATTGTGCGATCGTCCGCATACACAATTATGCGACTACCACACAAGCGTATAATTACTTTTTTAACTGTGTACGCAAAAATGCATTTTAGCTGCGTACGCAAATACTGCAGCACCCCTCTAAACACAAGGTTCTATCAACAGAGGAAAAACAAACTTTTTTTTCCTCTCTTGTCCCTGGATTCTAATCAGCGCTTCCTCTACACAATAACCGGCAGTACGCTCTCAGCAACACTGTGGTAATGAAAGACTAATGCGTCTCCCAAAAGGCGCCTCCACCCTTTTGCTGAGAGAGGACTGACTGAGTGTTATCGTGTATCAGATAGTGTGATAAACCGATGAGCCCCCACTGTTGAATTCGTCAATAAACCTTCTAATATATTCCTTCCTATAAACCTCTAAGATTCACCTGCCTAGAACCTCTAAGACAAAACCCTGCCTAAAACCTCTAAACAGAACGCTAATTGCGTATGCAGTTTAACCGCAAATAAAGACAGGAGTGGAATCTGTGTTTCCAATGCACAAGTATTATTCAGGTAAAAGTACAGTCAGTTACACGCAATCTATACATACACAAGTTAGGCGTAAAAGGAAATAATACAGACCCAAGTACGGTTATACATACGCTGCGCCTCTGGACCCAGAGATAGACTTCTGGCTAGATATCCTCAGTTCACCCAAAATTCAGCATGAACTGGCAAACCAGTGTTCGGACACATGTATTTATTCCCCCCCAGACTGAAACAGGACAAAGGGGGAACTTCCTGCTGATCTCATTGGTTCCCAGAGGAGAAGCATATGTAACGACACATTTAACAGGTTGTTTCAAATAGACTTTCCCTGCCTCTAACAGCCGGAGTCTTTCTGGTAACGCCTCCTGTAACATTCCATCAACTAAACATTTTGTTGCTTGTAAGTTCTGTGATCCGTAACTTGAGTTTGCATGATGCGATCTCTCCACCGATAACACCGGGATTCTGTAAAAAGTGTACGCATCAGAACGAAACCAAACACACCTTGCTTATCATGGATAATACCTTAGATATCAAAAACCTCTATTTCTTAGCATTTAAACTAACTTAACCAACTTGAATCATACAATTTGATGCTAATGGAACCTTGTGTGCGAATATGTAGTGTGTGAGTATTCGGGGTTTGATATAAGGACGCTAGTTATTAATGGGTGAGATTTAAGTGCATAATTTCTCATACACGAAGTGAACATCCAGCAGTGTGGATGGCTGAGGGTTTTAGTTCTACATGCCCTCTGTCAGCAGGCCCCCACCTGTTGTGTGTTCAAAGGAAAACAAAACCTCTTTTGTTCTCACAGACTCTTGTGTGAAGTGCAAATGTATTAACACCTCAAGCTGTGGAATCTGGGGCCATCCTGTCTAGGATTCAGACAAATCCAATTGTGTAGATATTATATTACAATTGCCACAACTATACTTTATCTGCATCCAGGGATTCCCAATTTGTATGTAAAAATACCCATTGTCTCTTCTTATTTACTTTTACTCAGAAAGCTTGTTTTTCCAGTTGCCCTTGGTAGGTTAACAAAAACATTACCATCTGTTCTTAGCTCCTGAGTTATAACTTGAATTGACGCTGACCACAAAAATGGTGTCTTGCGATCTCATTTCCAAAATGGAGTCTTGCGGCCATTCGCAAGATGGCGTCGCCGCGATTAAATTTTAAACTGAACTTGTCTCAGCCAATTATTCAGCTTCGACAATGTGTGTATTATACACACACACAAACATGTACATTGCACACACGCATACATATTTATATATACACGCACACAAAATAATTGAGTAAGGCTGTCATGTCTCCTCAATATGTGAACCCCATCGGTTCTAAAGTCGCCTATCCACTAGGTGATATTAATGGACGAATGAACGTTAACAACATCATTATCGTTCAGTCTTCCATTAATTGTGCATGAATCGTGCACTGAAATATCATCAACGACCAGCGGTGCGCATTCAGGCTGGTCATTAATGATATCGCTCCTCGCCCGAACATGCTGGTCATCCTGATATCGTCAGGTTGACCATGTTCGGGGATGAGGGAGGGTGCCTGCTCTGAACGACATATCATTCAGTGTGGGCACCCTGCAGTGTAGTGAACGACTGAAAAATAATGATATTGTTGTCTTTCAGTGTATTCACAGTTGCCTAGTGTATAAGCACCTTAACTTTGAGAGAGTTGGGACAGCACAGCCTTTGGAGAGAAAGACTGGCCACCAGGGTGCATATAGGAGTGGTGGGGTGAAATGGGGTGTTGAGATGGAGCCATGATGGGGTGAGGATCAGGACATGGCTGCGATGGAGGATGGGACGGAGGAGGAGGACAGCAGAGAGGGGGTGGGACCAGCCAGAGAAAATGTAGAGCAGAGCGGGGCGATTCACTCAGAGACTGAGGTGACAGGCAGTTAAACTATATGCTGTGTGTGTGTATGTATAATATATATATAATAAACAAGCAAAGTAAACGCGGCACTCAGGGGTTTCAATAAGACTCATAACACCAAATTTTCTGGGGTCAACGTTTCAATGTCTGTGCATTTTCGTCAGGACAGACATTGAAACGTTGACCCTAGGAAATTTACGAGTCTTATTAGTGCCGTGTTTACTTTGCTTGTTTATTACAGCATGACAACACTTTTATTAACAGGGAGTGGCGGATTTGTGGACTATATATATATATATATATATATATATATAAATAATAAAACACGGCTTATCCGGCACTCTCAACAGATAGTAAGAGTATACCTGCTCCAGTGCCCTCCTTTCAGGGAACAATGGCCCTCATTCAGAGCCGTACGCTCTGAGCAGAGCGCACGCTCTGAATGAGGGCCGCCCTCCATAATTATGGAGCGTCCTCCTGGACGCTCGTATAGCTGTGGGTCACCACCCACAGCCTATACGAGCGTGCAGTTTGATGGCCGCGATATTCACGACCATCGCGACCATCGCCACTGCGAGCCGGAGCCTGCGGTTGAGGTTTTCAACCGCAAGGCCCGGAGTGTATTTTGGCTCTATCAGAGCCAAAATCACTCCCACTGACATCACTAGTGATGTCAGTGGGCCGGCTTCTGACGGTAGGCGTTCCCTTGGGAACGCCCCCATCAGGGAGGCACGCCCCCGGCACGCCCACCAAAGGGGGCGTGCTGTCAATCAACATCGACAGCACGCCCCCTTTGATCAGACACAAAGAGCGAAGGAAAGTCCTTCGCTCGTCGCGTCTGGCGCATGCGCACGACGGAGCTCCCTCCTTCGTGCGCATGCTCATTGCAGACCATCGACCCACTTGCGAGCGGACAGCCGCTCGCGAGTGGGTCTGAATCAGGCCCAATTTTCCAAATCCATATAGCACACAGAGGCGGCACTCAGAGACCTTCAAACGAAATATGCCAAAAATAGAAGTTTAATCCATCAACGTTTCGGCACCTTACGTCCCTTCCTCAGGATGCACAATACAGAATGAAGAAAATACATATGAACAACAACATTAAATAGCTTACCAGTCTGGACGTGTAGTGCTCCTCCCGCCCACACCGCCGGGGACAAGACCGGAACAAGGACTGCACACGCACCGGAAGTCCAATGCGTGTCAAGCGCCCATGTGATCACCCCAGACGTAGCGGTTATAGGAGATAGCACAAAGCCCAGTGGTTGCCATAACAACCTGCAGAAATTACACAAATTAAAGTGATAAGTGAAACATGCATACAAACCAACATGGATAACAATAAACACTATTGCATAATAAAAAATTAGACAGCTGGAGTCTGCTGATGGTGCAGGAAGTGACAATGCGTGGACATAAAAAATTAAAATATATAAAATGAAATAGGAACATGACACTGTGAACAAATGTCAATACATGACGTAATACAACCAAATATATATGTTATTGTCAAGCATAAGTACAAACAAATAATGGTGTAAAAATGTGTGCAAGTGATAATGAAAAAATATAAAGATAACAAAATAAATCTATATAAAATGAAAACATTTTTAAAAAATGAAGCAATCTCATTAAGAGAAAATAACAATGTCTGAGAGTGATCAATCAAGGAATGACAAAAGACATAAATGGTGAAAAAATGTGTGTACACAACTGAAAAATCAAGAGATGAAAAAATCAAAAAAAAGGGGATCCAAGTGCCCTAACCACCACTGAACCAAATAAGGTAAGCAGAAAAACTGCTGTTAATATAAACCATGAGCAAATAAAGGCCATAAAACCTCACTGATCATGCTTGACGTGATGTAAAAAAATAAGTATCAAGAGTGCTCATGCTGACAACAACATACAAAAATGACTAATATATGGTAAACTAATCATCTGAAGGAATATGAATATACATCACTTTGAGACTCAATCAAATAAGGACCAAGCAAACGAGCCAAAAGGTCCCAAATATAGGTAACCATAAAGAAAGACTACTAATATTACTCAACACCGACATAAGCCAAATAATGGCATACGAATAACCCCTTAAAGGAAACAATTTAAGCCCAAAGATTCGTTGAGCCCTCGCGGTGATAAAGTATCCAGCCTATGTATCCATGACGATTCAAGTTGCAATAGTTTTTTGGATCGATTGCCGCCCCTTAATGAGGCTGGTACGTGGTCAATAGCTTTGTAGCGAACTGTAGCGATACTATGTTTCATTAAGGCAAAATGCCTCGCTACGGGCTGTTCGCTATGGCCAGAAATTAAGGCTGCTCGGATGGCTGCACGGTGCTGCGCCATCCGTTCCTTGAATTGGCGCTCTGTCTTGCCCACGTAGAGTAGGCCACATGGGCAAGACAGAATATACACCACAAACCGGGAGTTGCAAGATAAAGACCAGTTGATACTGAATTTTCTACCTGAGTATGGATGTGATATATAAGGGCCCACCTGCATATAGCTGCAGGTGGTGCAACCAAGGCATTTATAACAGCCCTTTTTTTTACTGAGAAAATTCGTAACTGGTGTCTTGAATGTTGAAATGTCAGATTTCATGACAATATCTCTGATGCTAGCACTGCGTGTGTAACTAGGCATCAGAGAAGTGTCATGAAGCAAAGATATATCAGGATCTGAGGCAATCATCGGCCACAACCGTTTAACCCTAGGAGCAATCACTTACTCATTACATTGAACTCATTAATCCAGGGTATCTTATGTGAAAGACCTTTCTTATATTTTGGTTGCAACAAATCTCTCCTATTATGGCGCATATTCAATAGGCTGCGAGGTATTTCCTGCAGGTGCGGGTTTTCTGCTATTCTATTAGGTGCGTGTTTTTTATAAAAACACGCGCCGGGATGTTTTTTTTTGCGCACCTCCTGAGCAAGCATGATTTTTCCAGAAATCAATGTTCTTAGGAAAAATCACGTGTACTTGCTCTGACAACCCCCCCCTCCCCAAAGGACTAATTAAGCAATTGGAAGTGTCCAATTAGCTTAATTAGTCCTTAATTACTCACCTTTCGAAGCGCTGTCTTCTCATCTTCTTCTGCATCCAGCGTCGGGATCCGGCTCTTCTGCAGCAGTGGTGAGTATGTCGGTGTGTGTGGTGTATGTAAGTGTGTATTAGTGACTGTGTGGTGTGTGTGTGTGTGTGTATGAGTGCATGAGTGTGTGTGTGACACCCGGTGCGGAGTGTGTGCCCCCCCCCGGAATGGGCACTGGGAGAACTACATCTCCCAGCAGCCCTTGCTCCTCCCATCAGCCCCCGGGACTCCCAGCAGCCCCCTCTCCAGTAAGAAGAGAGAGGGGAGGCCGCCGGGAGCCGTGGAGACCCGGACAGGTAAGTGACTTTTTTTTAAAAAAATTTAATTTACGCGGCGCGTAGTTTTCAGTGATGAAAACCCCCGCCCACTGTTTTTTTAAATGAATCCCGCGGGTATCGGGAGCGCGCATACCCGCAGGATTTTGAAATTGGCCGCGAGGGGCGCGAGGTTTTTTCCTCGCAAAACCTCGCTGCCAATTGAATATACCCCTATGTGAGAGTGCCTTTTTCTTTGCGCTCAACAATACCTTCAATGGGTAGCCCCGATTCAAAAACTTGTTGGTCATAATATCTAATTGTTTATGGGTCTCTGACTCGTCACTAGTGATCCTACACACTCTTAAATATTGGGAGTATGGTAACCCATGTACAGTTTTGCGGGGATGGAAACTATCATACCGCAAAAGATTATTCCTGTCAGTGGGTTTTACATATAGTGAGGTGATTATCTGTGCATTTTCAGTTTTTATGGTGATGTCAAGGAAATGAATCTCCTTAGAAGTATGATGGACTGTCAGTTTAACCGGACTAGACGACATATTATGGCTCTCAATAATGTGTAACAACACATTGACATCGCCATGCCAAAAAATCAATAAATCATCGATGTATCGATAATACAAAAAAATGC
This sequence comes from Taudactylus pleione, assembly GCA_031769625.1. NCBI lineage: Eukaryota > Metazoa > Chordata > Amphibia > Anura > Myobatrachidae > Taudactylus > Taudactylus pleione. The sequence continues at coordinate 3,596,197 of JAUIMM010000847.1, read as the reverse complement.
ACTCAGAGATACTTGTGTCAGAAAAAAACAAGCTATTTTCAACCTCACCCATGAAAGCATTAGCAAAGGACGGGGCCGCAGCAGAGCCCATGGCGCATCCCGCCCTTTGCCTATAAAATACTGCATCAAACAGGAAGTAGTTGTAATTCAGAGTAAATTCAAGTAAGGTTAGAAAAAATGTTAAGTCAGGACCTTCATACTTAGGGTTATTGACCAATAGCCTTTGTACAGCCCTAATACCTACCTCATGCGGGATGCAGGTATATAGGCTGGTTACGTCACATGTAACCAACACTATATCAGGAGGGAGTGACTCAATCAAAGCAAAGTGTTTTAATAATGCTGTAGAATCTTTCAAATATGAATGCATGTTTTGGATACAGGGCTGCAAATATGTATCGACATAAATAGCAATGGACTCACACAGAGACCCCCTGCCAGATATAATGGGTCTGCCAGGAGGCCTCTGTGGATCCTTGTGGACCTTAGGGATAACGTAGAAAAGCGGTACCACAGGGAACTCTGTTATCAATTTCTTGCACAAAGAATCAGAAATAATGCCCTCCACTGTAGCCTGAGATAATAAAGCATCAATCTGGTCTTTGTATTCAACAGTGGGGTCACTGGTCAAAACACAATATGTATCAGCATCACCCAGTAATCTAAAACATTCCTCTCTATAATAAGTGATGTCCATCACTACAATCAAGCCCCCCTTATCCGCTCCCCTTATAACGCTATTTTGACGTTTTCCCAAAATACTGTACATGGGTTACCATACTCCCAATATTTAAGAGTGTGTAGGATTACTAGCGACGAGTCAGAGACCCATAAACAATTAGATATTATGACCAATAAGTTTTTGGATTGGGGCTACCCATTGAAGGTATTGTTGAGAGCAAAGAAAAAGGCACTCTCACATAATAGGAGAGATTTGTTGCAACCAAAAATTAAGAAAGGTCTTTCACATAAGATACCCTGGATTAATGAGTTCAATGTAATGAGTAAAGTGATTGCTCCTAGGGTTAAACGGTTGTGGCCGATGATTGCCTCAGATCCTGATATATCTTTGCTTCATGACACTTCTCTGATGCTTAGTTACACACGCAGTGCTAGCATCAGAGATATTGTCATGAAATCTGACATTTCAACATTCAAGACACCGGTTATGAATTTTCTCAGTAAAAAAAGGGCTGTTATAAATGCCTTGGTTGCACCACCTGCAGCTATATGCCGGTGAGCCCTTATATATCACATCCATACTCAGGTAGAAAATTCAGTATCAATTGGTCTTTATCTTGCAACTCCCAGTTTGTGGTGTATATTCTGTCTTGCCCATGTGGCCTACACTACGTGGGCAAGACAGAGCGCCAATTCAAGGAACGGATGGCGCAGCACCGTGCAGCCATCATACCAGCCTTAATTTCTGGCCATAGTGAACAGCCCGTAGCGAGGCATTTTGCCTTAATGAAACATAGTATTGCTACAGTTCGCTACAAAGCTATTGACCACGTACCAGCCTCATTAAGGGGCGGCAATCGATCCAAAAAACTTTTGCAACTTGAATCGTCATGGATACATAGGCTGGATACTTTATCACCGCGAGGGCTCAACGAATCTTTGGGCTTAAATTGTTTCCTTTAAGGGGTTATTCATATGCCATTATTTGGCTTATGTGGGTGTTGAGTAATATTAGTAGTCTTTCTTTATGGTTAAGTATTTGGGACCTTTTGGCTTGTTTGCTTGGTCCTTAGTTGATTGAGTCTCAAAGTGATGTCTATTCATATTCCTTCAGATGATTAGTTTACCATATATTAGTCATTTTTGTATGTTGTTGTCAGCATGAGCACTCTTGACACTTGTTTTTTTACATCACGTCAAGCATGATCAGTGAGGTTTTATGGCCTTTATCTGCTCATGGTTTATATTAACAGCAGTTTTTCTGCTTACCTTATTTGGCTCAGTGGTGGTTAGGGCACTTGGATCCCCTTTTATTTTTTTTATTTTTTCATCTCTTGATTTATCAGTTGTGTGCACACATTTTTTCACCATTTTTGTCACTTGTCATTCCTTGATTGATCACTCATAGACATTGTTATTTTCTCTTAATGAGATTGCTTCATTTTTTACATTTTTTTTCATTTTATATAGATTTATTTTGTTATCTTTATATTTTTTCATTATCACTTGCACACATTTTTACACCATTATTTGTTTGTACTTATGCTTGACAATAACATATATATTTGGTTGTATTACGTCATGTATTGACATTTGTTCACAGTGTCATGTTCCTAATTTTTTATGTCCACGCATTGTCACTTCCTGCACCATCAGCAGACTCCAGCTGTCTAATTTTTTATTATGCAATAGTGATTATTGTTATCCATGTTGGTTTGTATGCATGTTTCACTTATCACTTTAATTTGTGTAATTTCTGCAGGTTGTTATGGCAACCACTGGGCTTTGTGCTATCTCCTATAACCGCTACGTCTGGGGTGATCACAGGGGCGCTTGACACGCATTGGACTTCTGGTGCGTGACACGCACGGAACTTCCGGCGGATACTGCAGTCCTTATTCCGGTCTTGTCCCCAGCGGTGTGGGCGGGAGGAGCACTACACGTCCAGACTGGTAAGCTATTTAATGTTGTTGTTCGTATGTATTATCTTCATTCTGTATTGTGCATCCTGAGGAAGGGACGTAAGGTCCCGAAACGTTGATGGATTAAATTTCTATTTTTGGCATATTTCATTTGAAGGTCTCTGAGTGGCGCCTCTGTGTTCTATATATATATATATATATATATATATATATATAAAATACATACACACACAGGGGCGTAACTACAAATTTTTATGGGGCCACCACCAACTCTCATGTGCGTGTGTGTATTTATATATATATATATATATATATATATATATACATACATACACAAATACATACAGTGATTGTGCAGAATAGAAATATTTGAGTCCCCAGGAGCCCTCGCTTTAAAAAATTGTGGTCCTCCTCCACTATTTCTGGTCCCATTACATATTATGGGGGGGAGGGCAGGCAGCCGTTGAGGTAAAGCTGGGGTAGGGGGGAGCAAGAGCAGGCAGTGCTGGGGATAGGGAGGGGGTAAAGGTAGATACCAGCTGGCACAGTACTGGGGGCAAGGAGGGTGTTAGGGGCAGGCAGTGCTGGGTGTAGAGAGGGGATATGGGTGAATAGTAGCTGGGGCAATACTAGGGGCAAGAAGAAGTTAGGGGCAGGCAGTGCACGGGGTAGGGAGCAGCTGGGGCAGTACTGGGGGTGCAAGGAGTGGGTTAAGGCAGGCAGTACTGGGGGTAGGGAGAGATCTTTGGTAAATAGCAGCTGGGGCAGTACTGGGGGGGCAAGGAGGATTTTAGGGGTAGGCAGTGCTAGGAAGGAGGTAAGGGTAGATAGAAGGGCAGCTTTAAGTAGCAGTAGTAGCAGCTGGTCTCCCCCACCAAACAGCCAAATTTACTAGTAAACGATTGCTCTTACTACTTACTGGTGCCGGGGACTGAAGCTGGGTGCCTGGGCTGTCCTGCCACCAGAGCCTACCTCCTGCCGGGCCGGGGGCCATCCTGAAGCCAGGTGCGGGGGGTCAGTCTGACGCCAGGTAAGGGGTCCAGCCTGCTGTCTAGGTCATCCTGCTGCCGGGTGTCGGGGAAGTGGCCGCTTGTCCCTGTAATGCCGGGTGCCGTGCCGCTCCTCCAGGTATCATTTTTGCTGATGTCAGACGGCAGCATCATGACATCATTGCCTGCACCACGGCCAGTGTGCGAGAGGACTGCCCCTGTCAGGATACAGGCAAGGTACGAGGCACCTAGCTGCAAGCACGGCACTGTGGGAGGAGGGGGGGAGGACATTCACACTGCACGGGGGAGTGACAACTGCACGGGGGGCGCCGCCAGGGATTAAGTGGGCAGGGCCTTGGATGGCATGCATCGGAGCCAGGCTGTGTAGCAGGAAAAATTCCTGACTACAACAGCTTCTCGGAGGGGAAGGGGGCAGAGCCCTGGAATGCCCCATGACATTCCAGTCGCCCCTAGGCATTTGCTTAGAATGCCTATGCCTAGGCTGGCTCTGCCCCTAGGTTATGCCTGCATTTAGAGATGAAACGTGTAATGTGGGAGAGTGTATTTATCTCTCTTTCATGCATCAAGTTATCACATATATAGTACATTTAAGGCTAAACCACCCACTGGTGCTCAAATTTTCCTTAGCCCCTACATTTTTATAGGAAGTTATGAATTATCTTTAAGATCAATTGTAATTTTTTTTATGTACATGGCACCTACTTTTGATTACTTTACTTTACAGTAGTTTCATTTTTTTTTTTTTGGAGAACAAATGTGCATTTGACCCTGAATCTGACTACTTCCAGAGAGGGTATTTCTTGAACAGTATGAAAACTGAGTGAAAAGTAACAAAAGGCATACACTCAAATCATTTTCTGTTGGCTTTGGCTAACTTGGTTTATGTGTCCCTGACAATGGAATAGGAATAATTTATGATGGATTGAAAGACCAACGTTTTTCAAACAAATAGAGCCCTGATTGGTAGGAAGCCACATTTTTGTTGGTTATGCTCTACTAAGCTGCCAGTTTCTTTGTAGGTCCCTATTGTACATAATACAAATGTATAAATGCTTTTATATTGAATTATACAAATATTCAGTACCTTACAGTATGCATGAAACACAAATTCAGTGTAACAGAAATTTCAATTATTGAGCTATATTAGGATAAGGAGATTCAAGGTTTGGAAGGAAGAGTCTAAAGCTATAATGTCAAATTCATCAACATTGATCTTATGCTCAGTTATTGTGTCTGAATTAGATAGAAAAATCACTGCAGTAGTTCATTTCATTCCAAGTTGATTTCAGATAGTGGAGACTAAATCAGATCAGGCTGAATCGAATAAACGGAATGCTCCCATAGGGAATTCCTAAGATGTGGGCATGTTGTTTGAGGGGTTACATCTCAAAAGCTATTGGATTTTCTGAGCTGAAATTTGGCATGGATGGGTAGAACTCTCGCTCGGTGCTGCATGACAGATTTCAGGGCAACAAACAAAAAATGAGTAATTAGGAGTAATCTAAAGTTTAAAGTGTCTGTTTTTTCTTCCACTTCCTGTTGGTCAAAACTGCCGTTTTCTACTTTAGTCTATGGGGGATATTTGGGAAAGCATAACTCAGAGTAAAGGACAAATTAAGATTTGGGGTCTGTTTTGTTAGGTATCTCTTGTTCCAGTGTAGGTCCTTTTGGGGTTCAGGTTATCGAGAAAGTCACAGTTTTAAAACTAATAGCCCACAAATGCCTCATTATATTGACAGTAAATGTCAACTTGCTGCGCATGCTCAGTAGGTGGCCTCCTGCAAAGGGTGTACAGACGCTTCACCTGGGTGAACAAAAATGGCTGGCGTTAGCGGCAGCATGTACCGATGGAGGTAGCGGGTGTTAGCGGCGGTGGAACCTGGTGGTGGTGCGGGCACTAGTGGTGGTGGGACCCGGTTGAGGTAGCTGCCATGGGGCCATGCCTGAATCCTAGAGGATTCAGTCCTTGCCAGCCATTCTGCAGAGTTTGGCAGTGGTGCCAATTTCAAGATGGCCACTGTGAGCCAATCACGGCTTGTGACGTCATCGCCCCGCCCCTTTGACTGGCTTATATAAGGCGGTGCTCCTGAAGCAAGAAGATGGCTGAGGTCCTAGTGGGTGGCAGCCATGTAAAAGAGCTCAAAGGCTGCTGCCCACTAGGTGAAGAAGACACCAGAAGCCCTGAGGAGGTGGCAGATGCAAAAAAGAGCTAATTTGCTGCCACCCGCAGGTGTGGATGCCAGAAGCCCTGGGTGGGTGGTGACCATGAAAAAGAACTTAAAGGCCGCTGTCCCCCATACAAAGATGCCGAAAGTCCTGGTGGGTTGGCACCCAGCAGACAAAGATGCCAGGAGCCCTGGTGAGTTGGTGCCCGCCTGGCAAAGATGACAGTAGCCCTAGGTGGGTGGTGGCCATGAAAAAGAGCTTAAAGGCCGCTGTCCCCCAGGTGAAGGTGCAAAATAAATTATTAAAATGGTGTTAAATATGTATTTAATATTTCTTTTACAGGGGTACTATAGGGACCAGGGGGCCCTTAATGCCCTGCTTGCTGGTACTTGTGGTTGTCCAAGTACAAGCATGTGAGGGAGGCTTGCTGGGACCTGTAGATTACCTGCAAAAGACAATATTTTACTTCTTTTTTTGCACTACACTTTTACATAATCAACCTGGCACACACCACCCAGGGGTGCCACGGATAGCCCCGGGCTATCAGCCCAGGCTTGAGGTGCTCTGCAGAGGGGGATCCCTTTATTGGGGGGGTCCCCACCTCCCCAGAGATCCTCGGCCTTGGTTGACTAGTGGTTAGGAGTAATACTTTGGCCAGGGGACCCAGTGAAAGGGTTCCCCTGGCCTTGGCATTAGTTCCCAGCTAGAAAGGGTCCAGTGCTGGCTATGGATAATAACCAGGGTTTTTGTCCCCTCTATTTTCAAAACCAGGACCTGCTTGCTGAGGTTGTGAAAATACAGGGGACCCCTTTGTCATTTGTACCCTGTATTTTCACAACCAGGACCAGCTGTGAAAAGCCCGGGCTGGTTGTGCTTTAGAGGCGAGGGAAATGGAGGAAGAAAGAGGATGCTGAATATGCAATTAACCACAGGGTGTGATGACATACCATATCTGTATTGCGCAAGGAAGCCAGCCATTTTTTGTCTATGGAATTTCATTGCTTTTTTTATAATTTATTAACCATCATGGACGGGAGCGGCAAACTGGGTCACCTAGAGTGGAGAAGGGCAACAAAATGGTACACTAGCACAGGTAGTGGTGGGGACAGAACACAGGAGGTGATTCAGAATTTTAACTCCAATTTTGGGGTTTTGCATTGAAAAAATTACATGATTTTAGCTGTTTTTGAAAACTTTTTATCATTTTTTTTTTTTTAAATCCAGATCCAAAATCAATACCAAAAAACATGAGGATGATTTTGCAAAACCAAAACTAAAACATAAATATGAATCCAGATCTAACACATGGGGGTCAGCGCACAACTCTAATTGGAGCACAAGGATATCTAGGAACCATGGATCTATTGACCATGTAGGTAAGATGAAGTTCAGGCAATGAGTGAGTGCACAAGAGCTGCTTAAATTCACCTGGCTTGAATTGGTTGATGCCGTTCAGCTTCCGGACACCCAGGGATGGGATAGGTCAGATGTACATGGAAGTAATAGCAAAAAGGTGGTGCCCATGAATCCCTGCTGTGAGAGAAAGGAGGAGTCAGTGACCAACCTAACCTGGTAAGTACTGTAGGTGCTGCAGATCAGTGGTTTTGATAATCATACTCAATAAATATTGAATTTAGTAAATTTAACACAAGGTTGAAGGTTTATCGGTAATAACAAAATAATTTTAATCATGAGAGATATTGTCTTCTCTTATCCTGCCGTTTCTACAAAGTAGTCTGTATATTTCTAAACATAAAAATTACTGTGGGGTTATTGTCCAATGTACTATAAGAGGTCTCATTATGCAGCTCTAATAAACTACATTCACATAGAAGCGCTAATCTATTACAATTAGGGTGAGCCCTAATTGCAATAGATTGGAATTAAATTGTGTTCTATTATTTATTAATTCCATGCTTTATTGACATTGTCTATAGTTATGCTAGAGAAAGTTTCTGAATGCAGGGACAAATCATCATTATTTCTAATTTGTATATTTTGCTGATTTATTGTCCTAAAATGATTTGCATTATAAAACATACACTTGAACATGTCCACCCTACAGTCAAATAAGAAACTTTTCACATGTGAATAAAACAGAGCTCTTTATAAATAACAAAAGATTCTAATACAGACTGAATCTTGGAGGAGATATTGTACCTGTGTTATTGCTTGTCCTACTTCCGGGTTATTGTAGGATCTCTGTTTTAGTCCCCTCCATATTTTCCTCTATCAACAGCATGAGGAGGAGATAGTGGGGGTGTAGCTGAGGGTAGTCAACAAAAAAATATTGTATGTATGTATGTAGTGGGATTATTTTTATTTTACACTCACTGTTGGTGTCTGATGCTGACATTTATGATACCCCCCCTCCCATTAGGATGGTACTGTGGACCTCATTCAGAGTCGGTCGTTGCGGTGCACAGTCGTAAGGTAAAAGGGGCCCAGATATGCAAGTGAAGCGCTCGCAAGTTGCGTCGTTAAGATGGGATCGTTAGCTGGACGAGCAAGGGGAGGATGCGGCCATAAGACTAAAAATACGCCCCCTTCTCGTTCCCATTACACGTCATCTCCGGGCATATAAGGATTAATCGAGACCATCGGGAACCAGCGGAGCTGGTCGTAGACCTTAAGGTTGACCATACCCTCTCTTAAGCACTACGATCAAGTCAGTGTAAAAACCTCCCATGTCACATGTGCCATGACACTACTTAGTTAATTATGCACTCACATAAAACGCCGTTTGCATAGTCAGGCACGCCTGCGTTCGGATCTCCACTCCCCCGTTCACAAGCACCTTCCCCTGTTACCACCCACAAACGCCTCATCCTGTCACTGAAACTAACGACCTGGCCAAGTTGAAGGAGAGAGCAATTTCTGATCGTAATAGCTAGTTTGCGCACCCGCACTGCAAATTTTACGCATGCGCAGTTTAGCGAACATCGGTGGTGTACGACCGTGCGGCCGCAACGACCAACTCTGAATGAGGTCCTGTATCTCATGTTTGTCTTGATTTAGGTGTTAAAACTCACTCTAAGGGCCATATTCAATTAGCCGCAATAAGTCAGTTTCTGAGGAAAAGTATCGGGAGTGACGTAATTTCGCCATGCGAGAACTTATCCCAATATTCAATTCCAAAGACTTTTCGCCGGTGCGGAAACTCAATGCAATGTGACCTCGAAAAATTTTCGTCTATGAATAGGTGTCGAAAAAAAGTGCAGAACCCCCCTGCACCCTTGGGACAGTCCCCCAAAGGTAAACTGCATTAAAAAAAAGTTTAAAAAAGTCTTTAGATTACCCCAAAAAAGTACTTTTGTTTTGGGGGCAAAAAAGTCCAAAGTTGGGGGACAAACCTAAAAACTAGTGAAATAGACTCCAGGGGGTTCCCCAAGGATGCCCCAAGTGTTTTTAAGTTTGCAGGTGCTTGCGACAAGTGGATTTTTAAAACTTCTCTTTCAGGTACCCCAAATTTGCTGAGACTAGTTATTTTCTTAAAAAAAATGCTAAATGCTATTCTTATGCAAAGATGCTAAATTGCAGCTATTGAGAGCATGTAGGTACCCCAAATACCTTCAGCAGGACTATACGGGGGTAACTAGCGTGATCCCTAATGTCAGTGCATCTTTTGGGGGGGTGCCAGGCTGATTTCCCCACATCTGACAGCACATTTCGTATGTTAGTTTCGCCGGGTCCCATTATCGCCGATTTCTAATTGAATACGGGGAAAAGCGGGCACGCTCCCGATATTTTTCCTCATTGAAAACCAGCAAAGTCAGCAAAAAGTCCTCCATGCGAAAAGTACTGGACTTTTCACTTGTAATTGAATATGCCTCTAAGTGAGTGATGTTTGAATGCAAGTCAGTATTGCAGATGGTTTTACACATCAGTCCCAGAGCTGAGTATGCACTTCCACGGGTGATACCAAGATGCACACAACTCAGTCACATCTCCACCGATGGCTGAAGGGTCATAACTAGGTTGTAGGTTGTAAGAGGTCATTCACAAGTAGGCTAGGTATAGTGAGGGCAGTTCTATTGTGTGTCAACACAACTGTGGGCTATCCAAAGTTATGTGTTCACCAGTGATGTGCGGTGAGGTGAATGGCTGGGGAGGCACACGTGTATAAAAGCACAGTTTTTATATCAAACCTCTGGAACATGACAGGGAGTATGATAGGGAAGGGAGTATGTCAGGGGAGGCTTTGCCTCCCCTACCTACCCTGACTGCACGTCCCTGGTGTTCACATAGTTATAAGTAACAGGGTATGAACCTGCGCTCACTCTAAAGACTGTTTGCTAGCTGCAGATGTACACAGAGATGATCCTAATATCTGTTACAGTGACAGTGATGAATATACAATGGCATCCATGCTCAGCTATTTGTAATGGCGCTGATGTTTGTATAAGCGGAATTGACAGACTAATTCATAATGTGACACTCGTGTTTATTATAACCAAAGGTGGGGAATACGGTATTTGCTCTGGATGATGCAGGCTGGATGGGAGTAGGGGGGGGGAATTCCGCTTATACACACGAGTGTCATTACACATAGCTGAGCGCGGTTCGCATAGTTATGCCTATTTTCAGACAGATGTTTTGCAGCAAAAATAGGGCTAGTTAAAGCGTTAATAATGATGACTAGGAAACCAATCACATGGGCAGAGTTGATGTGGTTGCATAGATCCCTATAGTCTGCAGATGGGTGAATACACACCTTTTTCTCCATACACGAGATGCAGGTGTAATTAAAGCTGACTTACATTAAACTCTGCAGACATTTCCACTTCTACTGTATGGCATATCCCTAATAGATTTGCAGAATGGATTTAAGATTATACTATCGGTTTAACTATAATATAATTATATGCACCAGTAATCACAACTGATTAGTTTTTCTTATATAATGCCCTTATCTGACCATACAATGACAACATGTGTCATGTCATTACTCTGGTAGACAGATAGGCTGTAACCTCAAAGCAATGTGACACTTTGATTCAATTACTTAGTGGTAAAAGAATAATATGCATATTATATTATTCATCTTGTTTCCATGATACACTTGAAGGTTATTATAAACACAGCAAATGAAACAGGCTCTTGTACATAAAGTATGACAGATACTGTTCAGAGGTGAATATTGCATTATGAAGCAAAGCAACAGAATAAGCTAATTGAACTCTTGACAAAAGGCAATTACATTGGGGTTACTGACCTTTCAGCATGGCAGCATATAGAGTACAGCTGACTATTATTCTATTACCATAAAAGTACATTATTAGTAGAGTTGTGCGGTTCGGTTCTCCAGAAATCCGAATCCACCCGAATTTCGTGAATCCGGGTAAATCCGAGTCATGGTTCTAATCTCCTGAGGAGATCTGGGTAAATCTGGGTTGCGGTTCTGATCTTTTTGCGGTTTGGAATTCGGATTTTAAAACCGAATTTTGGGTTTTGGATTGCAGAAATGACATGATTTCAGCTGTTTTTAAAACTTTTTATCTATTTTTTATTTAAAGAATCCAGATCCAAAATCAAAACCAAAACACTTGAGGGTGGTTTGCAAATCCAGATCCAAAACCTTGAAGGAGATACAGATCCAAAACATGGGGGTCGGCGCACATCCTTAATTTTTAGTTTGCAAAACTTCTGCCAGATGTTCCCAGAGACAAATTAATATATGTATATATATATATATGTATATATATAAGATATATCCTACTCAAGCTTGACCACCTGGTATACTGCATCCTTACTTATAATTGTCCTAATATAGGCAAATGTTATACATTATAAACAAGCTATTTCCAGCATTATATTGTCAAGTACTGTATATAGAGAATTGTTAGATTAATTGTACAAGATCCTCTAACATCTAAAAAGCTCAAGTCCTTCTTGTTATAAGCAACTGGGAAATAGCTGAATTCGAACATCCTTCCCATGGGATTCTTACAGGCTCTCTCTGAGGATCTTTAAATGTTCTCTGTTTAAATACAGTTTGCTACTGTATTAATATGGTGACTGTACCTCAGTAAAGGTCTAAAAGTGAGTACACACTATAAAGTTATTGTGCAAATCAGCAGTAAAGTTATGATCAACCAGATAATTGTATTGTGTGTACCCAGGAGCATTAGTTGATAAATGGGTTCATACGCTCCTCTAAAAAGTCAGATCGGGAGGTCAGGATTTTATTTACTACTTAAAAATTGTTATCCCTTTGCAGAAAGCACATGCATAGCTACAAATAGCTCAGTATGTACAGGGTGCACACTGATCGGACAATTGCTCTGAGGATCGGAATGTTTTTCTGAGTTGATCTGCAAGTTTCTACCCAGCTTAAAGCTGATCATACATGAAATGGCTCTTGGCTGGTTGGAACAAAAATCTGCTGATGTGTGGGAGCAAATGATAATTGCCTGTTCACCAAAAATGCTTAGTCCAACTAGTAGGAGAAATCAAACAAGTTTGATTTCTGCCAAGTTCTTCACTTTCCCCCAACTGAACAATCTGTCAGACAAGCAGGTGACCAGTGTCTTCCCACTTCTGCAATGTAAAAAAAAACAAAAAAACAATTAAATAATTAGTTTTAAAAATGTGTGTGGATCTGTCCCCCCTCCCTTCAATTTGTAACCGGCACTGGTGTTTTCATCTCAGTGCTGGTGGCATGGGGTTACACTGATTTAAAGATATTCAGCACTGGGCATTGCCAGCCTACTGTAGGATGCTGGAACCATAGAGGGGGGTCCCCGCACAATGATTCCATACAGCCACAAGCCACTTGTAAACAGGGCTGGCTTTCCCAGCTAAGACATGCCTGCAAATCTTTTTGCACCCCTGCCCTGCAGTTAACCAGCCCTGGGGAGCACTGCACCAGTTATCATCCTTGTACCTCAGGATGGCGAATACGAGGGTAATGACATAGGTAATATCAGATAAAATGCAATTTGCGAACTTTAGGTGCCTACAGCTGGCACCTATAGTCCACCAAAGAAAAAAAGCAAACAAAATTAAAAACATTTTAATATATAAAGATAAGACACATAGTTTAATTTCAACCATCTTTTATTTTATATTTTCCTGGTCTCATTGGTGTAAAGTAGTCCACTCCCCAAGGGCACCTGAAAAAAAATTAAGTACTGTAAAAGGAAAAATCTGACCTCATGCAGCAGACAAAATAGGTGAAATAATTTCAGCCAGGATCGGTCGGAAGAACTTTCCTATCTTTAACATAGGTCCTTTACTTACCATGGCGTCATAGGGTTATTTTCAGCTCAACTTCTCTTTGCCATTGAGTTCTCCCTTTACTACACGTGTTTTTTTTTAAATCAAATACACAGAAAACTGTACTGTAGTAAGGTAAAATTTATTTACTTAACGAGCAAAGTAGAGGAAGGAAATAATGGCCTGAATGAGAGGGGAAGAATAGGAAGGCAGCCAGCTGGATCATCAATGGGAAGGAACTGATAAGTCCACTGCCCTGTCTAGTTATGTGCACTGTCTGTCAGTCTAAGCATCCTGTTTTATGCTGATAGTCAGAGAGCTGAGACAGGAAGATTATATCTACAATGCTAGGGCTAGCCTAGTGAGTCCTGGCCAAGCAGACCTGTGCCCTGAGCTCACTACCCCTTTCCCAACAGAACTTTGGGTGCAGGGTGGGACCATTCAATTTCAGACTAGGGCCCAATCTGCATGGTTTGTTTGTTCTTGCCATGTTTGCATGAGTTTCCTCCAGGTGCCTTATTGTTCTCCCAACACTCCAAAAACAGATTGCCGGGTTGGCTGCTATCAAAAATGGAATACAGTGTGTTTGCTTTTTAAACGTACATATATTAATGGTTGTTTGTCATTGGAATACATTTTTGTCAAAACATACTACACCATATGGTATTTTTTATCCTGTTATGTCTGATACGGCTCTGAGGTCTACGAAGAAGGATTGTTGCAGGGCTTACATTTGATGTACTAAGCCATAACACATTTTGGGGTATGCTGCTATAATTTATTGCTGGATCTGTGTTTACTGAAGCATAAAGCAGTACATTGGAATGGTATGCAGTAGGGATGCCGACAGTCTAAATGCCGACCGTCGGCATCCCGACTGTCTAATCCCTGCAAGGGTCTAATGACAAGCATCAAAATCCCGATGCCTGTCATGTTACCTATGCCGGGAGCCCGACGCCCAGCATCCCAATCAAAGGTAAGCCGGGCGCCAGGCGTGGACAGCCTCAGGGGGGGTTAGGTTAGGGGCTTCCGGGGGGGACATAGGCTTAGGCACTCCCCTGGGAGGGTTAGGGTTAGGCTAGGGGAAGGGGCAGTTAGGGTTAGACACCCCCCCGGGAGACTTAGGTTTAGGCTGCGGGGAAGGGGGGCTTAGATTTAGGCACTTTCAGGGGGGGTTAGGGTTAGGTACTTGGGGGGGGGGATTGGGGTTACTCAGCCCTAAGGGAGATTTAGGGGGGGTCAGGTTAGTAAATACTAAAATACTTACCTGTCGGGATTAGAACCGCCGGTCCTCCAGCATCGAGTATTCATACCGATCCCACTGGAATACCTTTAAGGATCTCTATTATCTGCATGCCTATTAAAGTGAGCACTTACATTGGTACACAGTCACTTTAAGCCTTTAGGGCCTGATTCATAGGTGGAGGGTAGTCCCGTCATGGCTGTGTCTTTGTACACAGTGGTACTAAGAATTTATGCTAATGCCGCAGCCACTGTCATTTGTACAGAGACACCCACCAGCTGCACCTCTAATCCCCCGCTTGTGTACAAAGATGCACCATCAATCTCACCATCAAACTATGTCTTCTCAGAATGTCCATCTGAACTAAGCCGTGAAGGCCACTGAAACTGCTAACAAAGACATACAGTAGATGCTGGTTGTGACATTCCACAAAGCACTTGCGATACACTCCCTGTTATAGCTCAAAAGTTCACACTGATTGTCAGTCACTCTGCGTCCGAATACTCACTATGGCCGCTGTCAGTAAAGCATTGCCACGCATGCGTGGTGCGATTCAGAGGCAAGTGCAGTACAAAAAACATTGGCCAAATGTGCAAACATTGGCATAGCTTATACCTCTGAATCAGGACCTTTATTGTTATCAGGATTACACTGTTTTATATTTTTATACTTTATGTCTTACATTTGGATTAATAAGGAAAACACTCCAGCATTTCCAGAGGGTTGAAAGACACACCGAAAGGCATCTTATTATTTTATTTATGGTATGTGAGCACTTGGGAGTAACTTCACAGATTTAAAAGTCTTATTCAAAGTTACTACACTAGAGGGTGCCATTGTCTCCACTTTTTTCAGATTTATTTACCGTACCTGTTGGAACCACAGGAATCTGACTAAAGGCTGCCACCCGAAGAGTGGAGAGTGTAATTGTGCAGGCAACATTCTCCAGAACAAGAGACTTTATCATTTTAAAGCTTTATTTGATTGTTTATTAATGGCATTCTATCACTATTTGGTAATTATTATTTGTTTCATTTAATTTAGGCTGCTTGTATTTCTAACCATTTTAAGTTGCTATGATTAGTTGGTTAAGATCATTGTCCATAGGTGGAAAAAAAATCAGATATTTTTAATGATGATATAGAGAGAACAGTAGTCATCATCCTTGTGGTCTGGATGCTCAGTATACCGGCACCGGAATACCAACAGCAGTCAGAGTCTTGGCTCCAGAATCCCGACTGCGGACATACCGATGGTAAGTATTAAGGTTAGTGGGATAGTTAGGTTAGGGTTAAGGGTTAAGCTCTAGGGGGAGAGCTAGGGTTAGGTTGTGGGAGGAAGTGTTATGGTTACGCTGCTGGGGGGGAGGGTTAGGGTTAGGCTACGGGAGGGGAGGTTAAGTTTAGGCTGTGAGAAAGTTGTATTAGGGGAAGGGTTTGGGGGGTTACATTTAGAGCAATTACATACTTGTGTTGGCATTATGACTGTCAGGATGCCGCAGTCAGTATTCTGACCACCGGCATCTCAAGCACCAGGATATCCAACCCAGAGAACTATAAACACAAATGTGGACAATTAAGATGACCTTTTCCTAGATTTGTAAAAATATTGATAAATAAAACAAAACTGTGGTGGAATGTTGCAGAACTTGAACAATATGTGAAAGTCCACTACATTCCATGTGGCCTAAGGGAATTAAAGACCCCACCCTTTGTCAGTGTAAAACCACAATTTCAAGTTGATTGGTAATTAGCTCTCATAATTGTTCCCTAAAATTTAGGAACTTATTATTAACAAGAAAAGGTTGGAATTTCTTTGATTAAGACAGATCTTAAAACTAAAGACAGCTTACTTGAAGAACCATTCAAAAATAATGAGGATTTCAAAGCAAATTAAATGGTTTTTAATAAGAAACTAGAGAGGAGTGAACAGGAGGTCACTACTACCAAAAGGAGAAAAGAAGACAAAATCAAGCAACAGAATAGCAGTAATTAAATGAATAAAGAGGAAAAAAGAGTCCAAGATAACAAAAGGAAATATAATGAGTAGTCCCTTTTAAACAGAAAAATAGATCATTTTTTTTCTCCAGCCATACAACCCCATACAAAGATTGGAGAAATGTGTTTAGAAAACAAATTAAAAGATCTGTGACATTCAAAGAAGGCTAACAGAAGACGGGGAAAACTAGGGAAGGACATTGCTTAGCACAGCATTATCCTTTGCATGTACAAATAAACCCAGCAATTTTCAGCTATTTATGGATTTAAATAAATTAAGTATAAAATTGACACTAAAAAGACATATCTTAAAAAAAGAAACAGGTGTCCTGAAGAATTATGATTATAGCTCTTAATCTGGTTTAAAAAATGTCAGTCAAATATATATTTTTCATGAACGAGTAAAAAAGGATTTGTATAAGGATGGTTGTAAAAATATAAACAATAATTTAATTAACTCTGAAAAATATCCCACCTTAAATGCTTTGAAAAACAATAAGGCTATTGTACTGAAACAGGAGAATAAAGGGGTATCTGGTAATTATGAATAAGGAGACCTACTGTATATGAATGAAGCTCACAGACTACATTAATAGGAGATAGAATTTCCTACAGTATAATTCAATATCACATGATCCAACTGAAAACTTTGTATCATAACTGAGAAGTCTACTGGTTAAGGATCAAAATGGAGAGGTAAATAGGGAATCTGTAACAATTTATGTTACAGAATAATACTATCATCTGTGTATTCAATTTTTATCCCCAAGATGCACAAGTTTGGAGAGCCTGTCAAGTAGTCCGATTGTGGCGGGCATAGATTCATTAATGGCACATTGTTCTGAATATCTACAGTAGATGTCTACTATTTAAGGAACAATAAAAAAAACTGACATCTCATAATAAGGACATCACCTCTGTGTTATGTGTTATATAACTTAACTAATATGGAATGACAGGATGTTTTTTTTATGGGTTACTATTGATGTGCAATCCCTGTAAATGGAAAAGGAATAAGTTCTGTAAGTGAGAATTTAGATAAAAATGAGACACCATAAGCACCATAAAAATCTTATCCTAGATGTCATAAGATTTATGCTTACACATAATTATTTCCAATTTTTAAATATGTGGCACAGAGATGGGCACTATTTTTATGACAAGCTTTGTGAATTTGCCCATAAGAAGCTGGGAGGAGGTTTACATTTTTTCTAATAATAATTTTAAAGATACTAGTTTTGAATATGTGAGTTACAGTATTGATATTTTAGTTGTCTTGAAAGGGGATCATGATATGTTCATGGAATTCCCACAATTCATCAATGCTAATGAATATAGGCCCTCATTCAGAGCCGTACGCTCTGAGCAGAGCGCACGCTCTGAATGAGGGCCGCCCTCCATAAAAATGGAGCGTCCTCCTGGACGCTCGTATAGCTGTGGGTCACCACCCAGAGCCTGTACGAGCGTGCAGTTTGATGGCCGCGATGGTCGTGACCATCGCGACCATCGAAACTGCGAGCCGGAGCCTGCGGTTGAGGTTTTCAACCGCAAGCTCCGGAGTGATTTTGGCTCTATCAGAGCCAAAATCACTCCCACTGACATCACTAGTGATGTCAGTGGGCCGGCTTCTGACGGGAGGTGTTCCCATGGGAACGCCCCCGTCAGGGAGGCACGCCCCCGGCACACCCACCAAAGGGGGCGTGCTGTCAATCAACATCAACAGCACGCCCCCTTTGATCAGACACAACGAGCGAAGGACTTTCCTTCGCTCGTCGCGTCTGGCGCATGCGCACGACGGAGCTCCCTCCGTCGTGCGCATGCTCAGTGCAGAACATCGACCCACTTGCGAGCGGACAGCCGCTCGTGAGTGGGTCTGAATCAGGGCCATAATTTATTATTTACATCCTGGGGGATCAGAATTACAAAACACTGAACATGTGCGGAATCTTGGTGTTGTCCTGGATAGTGGCTTGACACTTAAACATTAGGTATCAGCCACAATCAAATCATCATTCTTTCATCTGAGGAACATTGCCAGAATCAAACACTTAATTCCCTCAGAAGTTCTGCCTACAGTCATACATGCATTTATATCATCACGCCTAGACTACTGCAACGCCCTCTACCTGGGACTCCCAGCAAAAGAATTGCACCGCTTGCAGATGGTACAAAATGCAGCTGCCAGGTTATTAACCAACCAGCCTCGTTTCAGCCACATAATACCCACTCTCTACTCCCTTCACTGGCTGCCTGTCAGATGGCGAATTGTTTTCAAGATTGGCTTACCAACTTACAATGCCCTACATGACCATGGCCCGAGGTACCTAAAGCAGCTTCTGATTCCTTACCGTCCCACTCGATTACTGCGATCTGCTGACAAAGGATTATTAACAGTACCTAGAATCTCCGGAATTCATCTGGGAGTCGAGCTTTCAGTTTTGGGGCTCCAACCTTATGGAACTCCCTTCCCCATACAGTTTGATAGGCCTCCACTCTAGAATCCTTCAAAAATAGACTCAAGACTTACCTCTTCACCCAAGCATTTCACTAATGTCCCTTGTTTAAGCTTATTTTGTATTTTATGCTGTAAAGGCAAATGTAAAGCACTGAGTCCTTTAGGAGAAAAGCACTATATAAATAAAATTATTGTTATTAAATATAATGTACAGCCATGGGCAAAAGTTTTGAGAATGACACAAGTATTGTTTTTCACAAAGTTTGCTGCTTCAGTGTTTTTAGACCTTTTTGTCAGATGTTACTATGGTATACTAATAAGTAAAATTACAAGCATTTCATAAGTGTTAAAGGCTTTTATTGACAATTACCACACATGAATGGTCTCAGGATGCTTTACTGTTGGCATGACACAGGACAAAGACTTTTGGTGGATGGCCTGGTGTCAAGAAGGGTAGCAAAGAAGCCACTTCTCTCCAGGAAAAACATCAGGGACAGACTGATATTCTGCAAAAAGTACAGGGATTGGACTGCTGGGGACTGGGGTAAAGTTATTTTCTCTGATGAATCCCCTTTCAGATTGTTTGGGGCATCTGGAAAAATGCTTGTCCGGAGAAGGAAAGGTGAGCACTACCATCAGTCCCATGTCATGCCAACAGTAAAGCATCCTGAGACCATTCTTGTGTGGGGTTGCTTCTCAGACAAGGGAGTGGGATCACCCACAAATTCATAGACAAGGTTGACGTGCTGTCATGAGAGCTGCTGGTACTCAGCCCCAAAAACAAAGAGAAAAACACAGAAAAGATAGAACCAGTGCTACAGTTGACAATACTGAATGAACATATAATGATGGACAGTTTTCTCTAAAAGTTCCAATCAGCATGTATGTTATTAATAGGTTAAAAATGCACAATTGTGCAATTATAAGATCTCTAATATTGTTATAGGTAAATAATGTACCAAATGAATGCTCATGTATAAAATAACACAACAAATAAAAACAATATAATGTAATGTTAAAAGTCCACCATAGGTCAAGGTTGGAATAGGACTTTCTCCACAATGTTCTAAAATGAATTGGTAATTAGCAGCACAAATTTACCAGTATGAGTTGTATTGGCTTAGCAGGACGTTCTCTGGCACCCAGCGATTTAGAATAAGACTGAAGCGTAATCAACAAGGAATCATCCAAGGTAATAGATGGTTATAACTCGCTAACTCTGGCATCCAGCAATCAGAATGCATGGGCTGAAGCACAATCCACAAGGAATCCTCCAAGGCTGCAGAAATGTTTCAAGGGGAGAGTTTGTAGTCCAAATTGCAAATCCAGCAGATGGTATACATCCAATAGGTGGTGTATAGGGAGTCTCAACACATTTCTCTAAGCAATGAAAGCTCAGCTTCCTCAGGAGTGTATGATGTGGGTCAGAATATCTTTTTTATAAACCCACATAAAACACTTGTGATAATTAACATGCGGGAGAAAAAAAATGGGATAAAGTAAGATTGCCTCCGCATTTAGGATTTTAAAATTGATGGACTTTTTTCTGTTATCCTGCATGTTAATTATCACAAGTGTTTTTGGTCTCCAATTATCCGGTGAGTTTATAAAGAAGATATTCTGACCCACAGAACTTTTAGAGAAAACCATCCATCATTATATGTTCATTCATTATTATCAACTGTAGCGCTGGTTCTATCTTTTATGTGTTTCACTCACAAATTTGCCTAAGAACATAGCCATGAATAAGAAATGGTAGCAAAACATCCGCCAAGAGCAACTTCTCCCAACCATCCATGAACAGTTTGGTGATGAGCAATGCCATGAAACTCTCCAGACTTTAATCCCATTGAGAACTTGTTGTCAATCCTCAAGAGACAAATGGACAAACAAATACCCACAAATTCTGACAAACTCCAAGCATTGATTAGGCAAGAATGGGCGGCCATCAGTCAGTTTCTGGCCCAGAAGTTGATTGACAGCATGCCAGGGCAAATTGCAGAGGTCTTGAAAAAGAAGGGTCAACATTGCAAATATTGACTCTGCATAAACTGAATGTAATTGTCAATAAAAGCCTTTAACACTTAGTAACATCTGACAAAAAGGTCTAAAAACACAGAAGCAGCAAACTTTGTAAAAAACAATACTTGTGTCATTCTCAAAACTTTTGGCCATGGCTGTACATGGGGTGTGATAGGTATTGGACTGCCTCATGGCCGGCAGTCCAAATCCTGGCAGCGGCAGCCCGGCAAGGGTGAAGATCCCGATTGTCCCTAAAGTAAGTATCGCTAACCTATTCTACCCCTAACCCTAATCCTCCCTTAAGGGTGCCTAACCCTAACCTCCCCCCCAAGTGCCTAACCCTAATCCCCCCTCTAAGTGCCTAAACCTAACCCCCCCTTCCCCGCTGCCTAAACCTAAGTCCCCCGGGGAGGTGCCTAACCCTAACCTCCCCTCAGGGGTGCCTATCCCTAACCCTCCCTCCCCCTAGCCTAAGCCTAACCCTCCTAGGGGGTGCCTAACCTTAAGTCCCCCCGGGAACCCTAAACTTAACCCTCCCCCTGCGGCTGTCCGCGCCCTTCGTTCGGTATGCCGGACGTCGGTCTTCCGGCATATGGTTAATGACAGGCATCGAGTTTTCAATGCCTGTCATTAGTACCATGCCGGGATTATAGTGTCTGGTAGCCGGCAGTCGCCATTTAGACCTTCAGCTTCCAGACTACACCCCTGTACATGAGATTGAATACTTGGTTATATTTCTTATATATGTGTAAAAAAGTTAGGACAAAGAATGTTAGAAAAATTGTAGACATAAATATCTTCCTTCATTTTTAAAAGTGGGCATGTTAATAATTAGAAGATCAACATTCCATTTTGTCAATGTTGTCACATAAAGAGAAATTATACTAATCCGAAAACTTGTGAATAACAGCTAACTATATATGCCGACAGACTCAAAGAGAGGCATTACCTTGAGGGACTTGTCACGCAAGCATTGATTAAAACAAAGAACACGGAATATAAAAAGAATTTGCTGAAATATAAGATGAAAAACAAAACAGAAGATAACATTAGTTTCATAACTACTCTTAATAAGAAGAAAGATTGATCAAATCCTTGTGTAGACATTGGGATAGCTTAAAAAGGGTCCTTTTCTAAACAGTAGTTTACCAAACTGCTGGTTATTTTAAAAAATTTGAGAAATTTAAAGCATACTGTAGAACCCAATATGCTGAAATCTAAAGCTTTTTCGAATAATGCATGGATAATTAAATGTACAGGCTTTTTCGAATGTGGACACTGTAATATTTGAAAATATACAGATGGCCATTCAAAATATTTTTAGAGTTCCAACAATACAAAAAAGTTTGCAATAAAATATCTTATAAATTGTAATATCACTTCGGTAATATATCTTTTAGAGTGTTCATGTGGTTTAAAGTACTTGGGAAAAATCAAGTGCCAACTAAAGTTAAGGAAACCAGACCATGTAAGAGGCATAAGTTGGAAAACCACTCTATTATAAAACATTTTAGCTGTAAACATAATTCAGATCCACAGTTCCTGAGATTCAAAGCTGTAGAACATGTTGTACTTGGACAAAGAGGTGGAGATCTTCAAAATATACTGCCCACAAAGTAAAAGTATTGGATATTCCAGTTGAATGTTTTAGTCTGACATGGTCATAATGAAAGTTCTGAAATCACCCACTTTTTATGAATATTTTTATTCCTGAGCAAAACTGGTTTGTATGTAATTGTAATTGTCTTTGTATGTTATATGTAATTCCTGGAATAAAAGCACCTTATTTCCCCAAGTTTATACCGCATCACAGATTGCTCCGATGGATGTACTTTCACTATTACAATTGGACCAAAGATCGCCATTGTTTATTCATATTAAATAATATCCAAAAAAGAAAATCAGGGGAGGAATTGCACTACTAAAATGAAAAGTATGATGTGACAGAGCAAATATAATTATCAAGATGCATAATTAACAATATAAAAAATGTAATACACAGGTATAATAGAACAAATACAATAATGAAACATACAATAATGAAAAATACATATAAAAATATCAGAAATAAGTACTTATATTAAATATTTCATTATAAAAAATGTTATAGAAAATAATGATATATATCTTCAATGGTTTTATAATTCCTTATATACAACTGATGTTAAAAGGAGGGTCTGGGCTGCACATCCTAATATTAAACATGATAATGGGTACTACCATGCTGAGACCTTTACTGACACACTAATTCATTTATCTAGGACTTACCTATCATAGGGCCCATTAGATGTGTGTACTGCAATGCAAGGACCCATACCAATTAAAATTACCTGGGTCTCACCTTCAAATGTACCTTAAATACACACACACAGGAAATGGGAGGGGATGGGCTGCACATCCTAATATTAAACATGATAATAGGTGTCAGTATTAGGAATGTTAGAGACCCACCTGTATAAGGTTCACCGGGATGTGGTAGGTGGGCAAACATCTTTGACCAAATATGTACTAAGAAACCTTACTTTTAAAACCATGTTAATTGTTGCAGTTTATTATTGACTTTTTGATTATTAATATTCTTAGTGCTTATAGTGTGCACCTGCTTATTCCCCTTTCTTTTCTGCTATACAACTGATGTTAGTGTATCAATAAAAGTGCTGGTGAATAAAAAATTAACTGAGAGTGTTTTATATATTATTATTATCCTTTAATCTTATGGCACCACAAGGGGTCCGCAGTACCTTACAAGGGACAGAAACAATATGAACAGAACAAGAACAAAATCACTTACAGTACAGAACATGGACATGGTTCATAAACATTGCTGCATCATCAGTCATAATACCCAAGGAAAAGGTGCCATTGTTAGCAGTGGGGAGGAGATGATGGTAAAAGTGAGGTAAGGAAACAAACATGAGGAAAGGGGGCACTGCCTATGATAGCTTACAGTCTGCAGGGGAGGGACATACAGACATGGGTAACTCAGAGAGGAATGAACACAATATAGCACCAGAATGCAAATTATGTTTGTTCAACTATTGTTAAGCAATACCTGTTCTTCTGAATTGCTTCTACAATTAAGTGTATAATCTTAATTCAGTTTTTCTAATTAATTGCCATTTTTACAAAACTCTGACTGTTGCAAAACTTAATTTTATTGTACTTGTCTCTATTATCTCTATTATCCATTCCTTCTAATCCCTTCTAATTGAAGCACATATTGTATTAGGAATATTGAGACACAGCAATAAATGTATTGCTTTGACAATGTGATGACTTGCATAAAAAGAGTAAAGTATATACATACCCTCCTGATGAAGTCCAGCAGATGGCAAAACAACGAAACGCATTTAGGATAATTGCTCTACCCTCTTGGTGACTGAAAATTAGAGAACTGGGACTGTTCTCCACCAGATAAGCTTTACTTGATTTTATAAATTGTATGCACATTTGTTGTTGTTTTTAGTTAGTAAATGGTGTAACTGTTATACACTATGGTATCTGTTCTTTTTTCTCCATTATATATATTGTAATACTGCACAAAATTGAAGTGAAATTGTGGGTAGATCTCCTGATGGAGATATCCTAAGCTGTCACTGTGTTTGCAGTTTGGAACTCTTAATTGAGAGCAAGGTCTCATCCACACATTTGAAAGTGGTGTTTTACCACTACATTCAGTACCTCTCTAATTTTAAGATGATATTGTCTGGTGACTCGGAAGAATTACCACCAAAAATATTGCACTAGGAGGCTCTATTTCTAATTTGATTTACAGAATTTTTTGGGACCATATGAACTATGGTCAGTTGGAGAACAGCAGCCACCCTACATATAGGAGAATGTGTTACTGATGGTACATCTGGACTAGAGATGTACAGTTTGGTTCTCCAGAAATCAGAATCCACACGAATTTTGTGAATCCAGGTAAATCCGAGTCGTGGTTCTGATCTCCTGAGGAGATCCGGGTATATCCGGGTCGCGGTTCTGATCTTTTTACTGTTCGGAATTCGGATTTTAAATCTGAATTTCGTGTTTTGGATTGCATAAATTACATGATTTTAGCTGTTTTTAAAACTTTTTATCTATTCTTTATTTAAAAAATCCAGATCCAAAACCAAAACCAAATCCAGATTTAAAGCCTTGAAAGAGATACAGATGCAAAACCAAAACTAAAACACGGGGGTCGGTGCATATCCATAATCTGGACTATGTTTGTCTCTTTTGTTGGAAGAACTATAACTCTGGGATAAGCATCATATCTAATTCTCCTTTTGAAGGAACAGCTCCCCATACCACTTTTTATTATTTAAAGTATATATATATATATATATATATATATATATATATATTTAATTAGAGATGAGCGGACCCAGACGAATTTTGCAATCTGGGCCGGGATCCGAGTCTAACTCGGATCCCAAAACGAGACAAGACGTCATCATCTCGCTGTCAGATTCTCGCGGGTTTGGTTTGTATATAAGTCCCTCCCCACGGTGATTGGTGACATTTGCTTGCTGAGTGCCGGGCTGTCAGGCTGTGCTTTGTCCAAGGAGGGCTGTGTTGTTCAATACAAAGATGTGCAGTGCTGGGCTGTGTTGTCCATACAGGGGTGCGCTGTGCAGGGCTGTGTTGTCCAATATAGGGGTGTGCTGTGCTGGGCTTTGTAGTCCAATCCAGGCAGGGTGTCCTGTGCTCTGTCCAGGGAGCTGTGTTATTTATCATTGCTTTGCTAATCCAGGGGAGTGCTGTGCTGTCTATCAAGGAGTGCGCTGTCCAGGGTTGTGCTGTCCATCTAGTGTGCTGTCCTTCCAGTGTGCTGTCTGTCCATGGGCTGTAAAAAAATTAAATGTAACTAAAAGTTAAAAAAAAAAAAAAAATTTAAGTTAAAAAAGTAAAAAATATTTTTTTGTGCTGTACCCCACACTGTGACGCGGTATGCCGTAGCCCCCCAGTGTATCCAAAACACTGTGACGCTGGTGGCCATATTGTGAGTGACTCAGTCAGTAATACCGCAGTGTAATATATTCACAAAAAATATTGTGACACTGTAATTAGAAATGCAGTGTAATATTCAAAACATATTGTGACACTGTAAGTGAAAAGGCAGTGTCATTTTCAACACTTTTTGTGACACAATCGTGCAGTTTATTCATAAAAAATATTGTGACACTGTAAGTGGTAGAGCAGTGTTTAATTCATAAAATATATTGTGACACTGTAGGTCATTGACACCAGAGTGTAAAATTTAAAATTGTTACAAATTGATGTGTGTGCTGTACCCCACTTCATTCGTGTTTGTTGATATGGAGAACGATCAGTTGAGAGGAGAGCAGGAACCACATGTGCTGGAGCTGCTGCCAGTGCCAACAGGGCATACAGGACTTAATCCACGGCATCTAAAATCAATAACCAAGATACAATCTTTTACATTGGTAAGGGAAAAAACATCAAAGGGAAAGTTATCTACAGAAAGACATAAAATTGACAATATGTCTTTCACCACACGAAGTGACAAGGAATGGCTAAGGCCATTATTTATTACTGGTGGTTCTTCCTCTTATGATGATGTAAGCCCTTCTCCCTGTAAACATTTTAAAATAATGAAAATTGTTAAGGCACAGGAACCAGCTGTGCACTCAGAAATGTCACAAATCCCTAAAGAGAGTCTAAGTGTGTCAGTGAGTGCCATGTGTGAGCCTGACCTTTCCAAAACTGTACTTTAAGAGGATCCTCCTACCACCACTTGTGCATCCTCTGCAAATGTGGGGATGAGCAGCACAAGTCAACATGCTGACATAGAAATTGAGGATGCTTCTGTGGAAGTGCACCAGGTTGAGGAGGATATTTCACTAAAAGGCATACCACTGAAAACTTTTAGAAAAACTCAGGGAAGTCATTGCAAAATGGCTTACCCCATTTGGACTCTCCTCGGGATTTGTGTTTTCTCACAACGCCACCAATATTGTGAGAGCATTACAGCAGGGTGAATTCCAACACATCCCATGTTTTGCTCACACAATCAACTCGGTGGTGCAAATTTTTTTAAAATGACAGGGCCGTGCAGGAGACACTCTCTATGGCCCACAAAGTTTCTGGACATTTTCGCCATTCAGCAGTGCATGTAGAAGATTGCAGCACCTTATGTTCAATTTACTCTAAGACCTGCTGAAGCAAGAGGTAGTTGCAAGGTGGAACTCCACCCTTGATATGTTTCTGAGGATGAAGGAACACCAAAAAGCCATCCAAAGCTACACAATTAACTATAACATACGAAGAGGAGGGGGAATGTACCTTACTCAAGCTCAGTTGAAAACACTTTCCGTGTTGTGCAAAGTGCTGAAATGCTTCACCTGTATGCATACCTCCACTCTGCAGAGAGTATAGGACTATTTCTGGATGACTAAAGGGACCTTATCACCACTACAAGTGGAGGTATGCATGACTTCTAAACACAGGCTTTAAAGTCTGGACCTTTGTTGTACCTGTCTTAGGGAGTCATTTGCCACATATTTTGTTTTTACATCTCTCCATTTGAATGTGATTGGGACTCTATTTTTGGACCTTTTTATGGAAAAATGTTGTTCACATTGATTATTGGTTTTACAAGCTTTTTTTATATATCGAGAAACTACTTCTTGGAATAAAAATTATCACCTTAACTGTATCTGTGAGATTAACTACGCCATCTTGTTAATCAAAGATACCTTTATAGGAGGATCCCCCTAAAAATACATTTGAGTTGGGTTACGCCAGCATTCCTATTACCCACACGTGGTGATGTAAAGATACCCATACACGTTTTTGCCACTTACAGTTGAAGTGAGTTTTTGGTACGCCATACTACATATATTAGCGGTTGCATGGATCTATTCTAGTTCTGGGAGAATCTTCCTCACCGTCCTGTTTCTTCTATACACACCTAAGGAAATTTGACTTGTTTACATTATATTATTACACATTGGTCCTTTTGTCGTTGTTTATTCTTTCATGTATTGACCACCATCGAAAATATCAATCAAGCTAATAGAACCGTTGCTTGGTGACGACCTGTGGTATAAGTATAAGCTGCTGTTTCTAGGAGTGTATTCCCATTTTTTGTTATATCCTGTATCAGTCCAGATTCCATCACTCCATCATTTATTTTTCAAATTGTCATTATTTGTATCACCTTGGATCCCTTACAACTTTTTTTTACTTATTTATTTATTCTTAACCTGATTTGGCAGGTTTTAGTAAAGAGGATTGAGCAGACACATTTATCTTTTGCGCCAGAAATCAATATTTTTTCAGTATTTTTTATAATACATTTTGGTAACCGTGCTGGATCCTAGGTTTAAGTCATATGTCATGTCTTTCTTCCCAGCGGACACAGATCTGAATAGATGCAAAGAGCTGTTGGCAAGGAAATTGTCAGCTCAAGCGGCACGTGATGGAGTGATGGCTCCTCCATTTTTTGGGAAACTAAACTTTCCTAAATAAAGACCCACTGGTGATACAGATCAGTCAACACAACCAAGTTTTGACATCTGGTCGGGTCTAAAAGAATTTCCTACAATTAATGAAACCTCTACCGTGACTCCACCTGATATGGTTACCATCCAAAGAATACAGAAAAAAAAGAGATTTGCCCCCCAGCACACTGCAGCAAAAACAATACTTAAATCCTATATGATAATAGCGATTCAGAGGTATTAGTTACATACATTTGCAAATATATGAATAAGCGCCAGGCCAATCGTCAAGGCTCCTCTATACTGGCGTCCCTAGCATTAAGGGGTTCACGTCCGAGAAGCAAGGCACCCCAAAAAAATTCCAACCAAGGGCCATCCCCAAGGCATCACACGAAAAAGGGAAAAAGGTGATAGTGAAGTATAAAGAAAAGATGTGTAAGTATAAATCAATAAGTGTTAATGAAATGAGAAAGAATTAAAATGACACAAATAATATACAAACAAATAGAGAAGTGATAAAGGTATTCTATGTGAATTAGGTGGTGATGCCATGAGAAAGGCTCAGTCAGAACCCCCCCGGGGGGCCCCACTCCCGAACGCTCACCCCAAAATAATTATTGCTACATAATGGTAGCACCCACTCTGGGTCATATAATTACAATTGATGTACTGCATGATAACAGTACATATAAAAGCTGAGAGCTAACTTACCTTGGAGGTACCCCAAAAAACCTCCACATGGCACTATAAGCATCAGCTCATCCTCCTAATGCTGACTGCCTTCGTGCCTCTCCAAACTTGCAAAAAAAATGGTAGTTGCTCAGATCAGCTTAATTGCATAACACAGGTGCTTATAAAGGGCGGGGTTTACACTGAACACAGAAAAAAAAGAGATTTGCCCCCCAGCACACTGCAGCAAAAACAATACTTAAATCCTATATGATAATAGCGATTCAGAGGTATTAGTTACATACATTTGCAAATATATGAATAAGCGCCAGGCCAATTGTCAAGGCTCCTCTATACTGGTGTCCCTAGCATTAAGGGGTTCACGTCTGAGAAGCAAGGCACCCCAAAAAAATTCCAACCAAGGGCCATCCCCAAGGCATCACACGAAAAAGGGAAAAAGGTGATAGTGAAGTATAAAGAAAAGATGTGTAAGTATAAATCAATAAGTGTTAATGAAATGAGAAAGAATTAAAATGACACAAATAATATACAAACAAATAGAGAAGTGATAAAGGTATTCTATGTGAATTAAGTGGTGATGCCATGAGAAAGGCCCAGTCAGAACCCCCCGGGGGCCCCACTCCCAAACGCTCACCCCAAAATAATTATTGCTACATAATGGTAGCACCCACTCTGGGTCATATAATTACAATTGATGTACTGCATGATAACAGTACATATAAAAGCTTCACCATCCAAAGAATGGTTGAGGACAATTTAATGAATGCATCCAAATAGGCATGTCAGACAGTCCGTTTCACTACTGGCAGGAAAAAAAGGCAATTTGGAGGCCCTTACACAAACTGGCTTTGCTCTACTTGAGCTGCCCACACTCCAGGGATATCTGTTATTAAGCACCTGGGGAGTTGACTGCCATGGATTAAGCCTGTCATTTATTTAAATTTTGTGGTCACACTGGCTAGGGCACCCTGTTTTTCAAATATAAGACAAACTTTTTCTGTCTACCCCCAGGTGCTTATTAACTGATATCCCTGGGTGTGGTCCTGTCTCTTTAAGCCAGAACCCATATTCATAAAATGTGTGCAAGCTTGAGCCAAAGGTGGCAGACCAAGATCATATATCTGAGAATCAGTGTAGGGACTGGCCAGATGGGAATGACCGTGAAGTGGTGATCAGCTTAACATATTATTGCAATATTTTGGAACCAACATTCCCTGTATTCAAAGGAGTTGCAGTTTGAAAAGCAAGTGCGTGCCGAGTTGGTATGATAATATAAATATATTTATATATATATATACACTGTATAGCCCAAGCAATGCATGGCACTCCTGTGTATTGTACCAGCTGCGCCCAGGTGCCTTTCCTGTATAATACCGTACACAAAAATCTAGATGGACGGCACTCCTGGCTGATGACAGGTAATAAACAAGCTTAGACTAGCACTTGCTTGCCAACGTTTCAGAGTCTCCGCTCTTTTATCAAGACACGTCTTGATGAAAGAGGGGAGACTCTGAAATGTTGATAAGAAAGTGCTAGTCCAAGCGTGTTTATTACCTGTTATCAGCCAAGAGTGCCATCCATCTAGATTATTGTGTGTGTGTATATATATATATATATATATATATATATATATATATATATATGAAACAAACCACAAACCTTCATTACGCCATAATGGTAGTGATGAAGTCATTAATTTATGCACTGGCTATACCGTGTTGACAGAAGAATTATGATATGATAGTCACCTTCAAAGGGATGATGATGAGGAACATTTATTCTTATCCCATGCTATGTAAGGGTCAGATGAGGATGAAAATTTACCATCAATTATCCTAACTAAAAAGTACCCAGACAACAAAGAAAGGATACATCCTCATCCAGTGTATTTAGAAGAGTAGGTGACAAACATTTGTCAGTTCTGTACAATGCAAAGCAATGAAATCTAATTAGACAACCTTTTACTTAAATTGCATGCAAAGTTACACAAAGCAATGATTATAACAAAAGAGTCTCACAATTAGATGCTGCTGCCATTTAGCAGTACATAATAAGTAAAAGACGTTTTCTGGGCTACCAACTGCAACCTTACAAAAAAGTATCAGGAAATGTAGCAATAGATTCTGTACAAATCCAGTTTGCGTGGTAAGTCACATAGGGGTCTATTCATGATGTTAATTATCTGTTACCCCAATAATTAACATTCTAACTCACCGAATACGGAGCAATTCAGCATTGCTCCGGCGTGGTGACAGCTGATCCAAAAATATGCTGTCCCCATGGCCGGCTTCACTACTCCTTTCGGAGCAGTGACAGTAGTGCACACACAAGATCCCTGATGTCCGAAGGAAGGAGCTGGACAGGGGCGCAGAGATCTGAAAGGTTCCCTCTTCACAACCCGGGACTCCTTCCCAAAGAGGAATTGGTTGAGAGCCCAAAGCAGGAGCACTAGCAATCTGAAGATGGCGAATGCTCCCGCACTCAAGTTCCAAAAATATTGTATTTTTGGAGCTTGATGAATTCTGTCCCCATACTAGTGTATGGGACAGCGGGCCATTCTGCCAGAGGGAGGTAAGTAGGATACTGTATATCTATTATATCTCCTGCTTTACCTTCTTGATAAATGGCCCGAAAACCTAATTTTACAATTGCAGGGGAATATGTTCATTTTTACCTGCTTTTGTAAAATGAAGTGATGATGAATAGGCCCAAAAGTTACCTTTTTTTTGACATTTTGCATAGTGACCCAGATAACATGGTAATGATCAACATTTATTTAAATTATTTCATGTTCTTGCTCATTTTTGCATGTTTTTTTGGAAGAATGTTTTCTTAGGTATTCTGCGTGGATTTTCCTACTCCTATCACCAACCACACCAAAGAGAATAATGAATTGACTTTATGTATAGATGCATTATATATTATGCAAAGCAAAATGTACATGGATTACTATTCCAGAAAATAGTGATATTCTGTATGTGAAATGTCTTTTTCTTTTACAAATTTTGATTTGAATGATATTAGGAAACACCTGTTTATCTCTAAAGTATTAGACAGAGGAAAAAAGTACAGTAGGACACTTTCTAGAGCACTCTCCTAGAACATGCAATTGCTAAAAATAACTTTACAATTTGAATTTATGCCTTTAAACTTTGCTAAATCCAAGGTCTTTTGAGGAACTTTGGTTTGTGCAGAGCCAAGACAGCAAATATCTAGTCACTTCAGTCAGTTCTCTTTCAAACAAAGCTGTACCCGCTTTTCATGGTGACTGTCTTGATGAAGATCTACTGTAATCGTAAGCTCATAAAATAAAATGTAAAAATATACATTTCAGAAAAAAAGGTTAAAAAGACATGTGCCTAATAGTGTAGTATTGTTAAAAGATTGAAAGAACTTTAAAGCTTATCTGAATTCCAATGTGTAGGATTCCCACTGAATGGAAAGAAAGCTGGATCTCATCAGCCGGATAACCTTGGAGGAGCTCATATAAGCCCATAAGCAAAAGAGATAATATAGTGTATTACTTATAACACACGTATTATGGCAATAGAAAAAGGACAGAGTACCAAATAATGCTATGGTTATAGCATAAAGTAGTATGTTTCCAGGTAGTCTTTGCATATCCCTTTAGTGTTCCATAGATGTGTAAAGGACGGGTGCACAACAGGCTTTAAATCAGTTAAATGATCCCCATCAGTATATTTTAGAAGAGTTTATCTCAGATATAATAACAAAGGAACAATTAAGGAAACAGAAAAAATAAAATAATTTAGAAACTATGCTTATCTTATGCAAAGATAGCCCAGTCCTTGGAGGTAACAAAGTCCACACTTGGAAAGGCTGGGTCAGTGGTCCCAATGCATTTTGTCCTATACGGACTTCCTCAGGGATGATATTGGGTCACTGCAGTGCCTGCTATTTATCCTCCATTTAAGGGGAGGTTTGTAATTGAATTTTGTGCTAAAATGGCGTCCACGCTGCTCTGTGCATGGCGGCCATTTTGTTTGATGTAATTCCCGACATCCATGATATCCCATTGGCATACGTTCTCTGCCGCGCATGCGCAATAACCAGCTGTCATATCATCAGCCCCATTCTAAAGCTCAAAGTGTGCATATGTTTGGGGCGATCAGTGCCGTGGTCAGGGAGGGGGTACATTGAAGGACAGTATATTACAATTAATAAAACCAATATAGCGATGGACATCTTTTTGGCTGGATAATGCCTATACCAATATGGCAACAGCCATCTTCAATGAGTAAGGTGGTGGCCATCTTTTAGGTTATAACAAAAGGGACAATTTTATACGTTACAGCACCACGGGCTATGGCCAACATTGGCCAATCATTGGCACAGATACTGCATTAAAAGATGTGGCAAGAGTCCCATTGATGGCCTTTAAAAGAGGACCAAACTTAAAGGAACTATTAATTGCTTTTGTTATATATATTCTGATGTGTCACTGTAGACTCTATTATGTCGGAAAGGGATCTAGGGGTTTCTGAGATCATATGGCTAACCATCGACTTTCAATAAGGCAATCCATTAAAGATGGACGCAGCAATAAACCAGTGGCACGCCACTTTATGCAGATAGGACACCAAACGTCAACTTCAAAAAGTATGTTGATAGACCATGTACCAATGCCTGAAAGAGGTGGTGATAGGGAGAGACTGATGCTACAAAAGGAAGCAAAGTGGATTTTTGAGCTAAATACAATTGTCCCTAAAGGGTTAAATTAATATATTACTTTTAGGTGCTTTTTATGATTATAAAGCAAGCAGGATTATAGTTGGGGAACTGCATCAAAAGGTGTTTGTCTTTAATATGTGTGATGATTTTGTTGTTTATTTGGGTGTTTTTACATTTTGTTAAGAGAGTGGGTTATAGTGATGCACTGTATGATTTAATACCCATTGTTGGCAAACTCATGGATAAGCCACCTTAGTACCGTACATTGCTGTAATGTTAAAGACTATCACCTTGTTTTTAAGGCTCCCGTCTGTGCACTGAAGTGAAGCAGTGCATGCGCCAGTGAACAGGGGACCAGCAGGACAGGCGCTGTTAGCTGGATTGCACTTCAGCTAAATGTGCTCCAGCAATTAGAGCTGGACAGGTGTTGGAGGTGGCCCTACAGGTGGTAGTGGTGTTACATTTTTCAGGTGAGCTATAAGAGTTTGCTCATGGTGGGCAGACAATTATTTTTCTTGCCTTGTTGTGATGGCGATTATATTGCTGCTGATGGTGTTGGTCTTGAACAGCTCAGGATGGGACCGAAGTCAAAAGACTCAGACAAATAAGTATATTTATGTAATACTCTAGTGTGATGGGTGCTGTCTAAGACATACCTGTTATCTTCTGGGCTTTATGCACTCACGTCAGAGAGGCAGGTGGTCCCAGACCCCAACACAATAAATTACACACCAGTAAAATGCCTATTTTATTAGTCTGGAAAGACAAATCAGGAACCTCTTGTCTATATAGTTACAAACAATACATTACACACTATAATGCAATATCATATATACCTGTAGTTCATCAATTATATACACAATGCCCCTCAATCCTGGAGACCATCTGGCTTTAAACAGTAGATTTGCCTGAATTGATTTTTATGAATCTGTCTGTCCTTCTACTTGACGTGGATATGGACAGTCCTATTACTCAGTATTAGAGATGTGCGCCAGTCCCTTTGTTTTGGATTTGGTTTTGGATCTGGATCTCCCCTGGTTTTGGATCTGGGTTGGTTTTGCCAAAACCTCACCTCCATGTTTTGTTGTCGTGTTTTGGTTTTGGATCTGGATTTTGTTAAAAAAAATTAAAAAACAGCTGAAATTACATAAAATGGGCCTTTTTTTGTTCCTACAGTATTAATAACCTCAATAACATTTATTTCCACTCGTTTCCAGTCAATTTTGACCACCTCACAGCTCACAATATTGATTTTTTTCATCTAGTTAAAGGGCCAAAAGGTTGCATCCTGCTTGCTGGCTCAAAACTGATTGATATAATTATTAATAAAGTTAAGGACTGTGCAAAGATCATGGTTGGGATACCCCTGAGGATTAAAGAATTGATAGTTGATAGTTGGTGCAGCCCCTGGATGTAAAATTGATAATAAATTAATTAAAAAGCAATTCATTGGTGCAGCCCTGGCTGAATAATTAATAATAAAAATAAATTAATTGGTGCAGCCCCTGGCTGTAAAATTGATAATACATTAATTAAAAAACAATTCATTGGTGCAGCCCCGGGGTGAATAATTAATAAAAATAAATTAATTGAATTGATTATAAATTAATTTAAAAACAATTCATTGGTGCAGCCCCAGGCTGAATAATTAATAATAATTTAATTAAAAAAGTAAAATAACTATTCATTAGGTGCAGCCCTAATTAATAAAAATAAATTCATTGGTGCAGCCCCTGGCTGTAAAATTAATAATAAATTAATTTAAAAACAAATCATTGGTTCCTAAACCAACCATAACATTAATTTAAAATGTCAGGCAGCAATGCCCCAACCAGCACATAATGGAAAGGAAAAAGGTGCAAGATGGAATAGTCCTTGGGCCCTCCCACCCACCCTTATGTTGTATACGAAACAGGACATTCACAGTTTAACAAACCAATCATTTCAGCGACAAGGACTGAAAATTGTGGCTGAAATGATTGGTTTGTTTGGACCCCATAAAACAAGCTGCCAATGTGATATGGACATGGAAATGAAAATGATCCCATACACAAACTGGCTTTACATCACTAGTTGTCGTCGTCCTCATCCCCATCATCCCCATCAGTGTGTACATCCTCTTCTTGATACAATATTCATTTGTCCCCGCTGGAATCCACCATAGGCGCATCTGTAATTTTTTTATGTAATTGTTGGTAGAAGTCTTCCTCCTGGAATTTGTAATTCATTTTAATGAACATCATCTTTTCCACATTTTGAGGAAGTAACCTCCTATGCCGATCACTGGCAAGGTTGCCAGCTGCGCTGGAAACTCTTTTGGAGTACACACTGGAGGGTGGGCAACTTAAGTAATGCAAAGCCAATTTGTGTATGGGCCTCCAAATTGCCTTTTTTTCCTGCCAGTACTAAAAGGGACTGTCTGACATGCCTATTAGAATATTATCTCTGAAACAGTCCTCCACCATTCTGTGAATGGAGACCGTATCACACATAGTAACGGTAGAAGACATGTCACTAGTAGGCAGTTTTCTAAGGCCCGACCAGATGTAATTTTTTGGTGAACAATCTGCATGACCAGCAGGCATTCTGTAAGGAAAATTGAGTCATTTACTGGCAGCTGCAGAAACTGAAGGAGGAGATGATGGTGTTTCACGTGCGGCTGCAGCTGACAATTTTTTTACCAACATCTCTTTGCACTGTTTTAGATTTCAGTCTGTTGGAAAAAACTCACAAGGTAGGACTTAAACCTAGGATACAGAATGGTCGCCAAAATATATTATTCAGATTTCAATAGATTGACGACTCTTGGATCCTGGTGAAGTGAATCATGAGCTTGATCCACCAGTCCGACATACTTTCCGCAATCGCTCCATTTAACCTCCACCTTCAGTTTCTCCAGCTGTTTTTGCAAAAGTTTGATGAGGGGAATGACCTGACTGAAGCTGGCGTGTCTAAACTAACTTCACGTGTGGCAAGTTCAAAGGGTTTGAGAACCTTGCACAACACGGAAATTATTCTCCAATGCGCATGCGTAAGGTGCATTCCCCCTTCACGGCCTATGTCTTAGTCCACTGTATAGGCCTGGATGGCATTTTGCTGTTCCTCCATCCGCTGAAGCATAAAGAGGGTAGAATTCCATCGAGTTACTACCTCTTGCTTCAGCTGATGGAAGGACAAATTTAACAGTACCTGCTGGTCATGCAATCTTCAATTAGCGGTTGCCGAATGTCTAAAATGTCCGGATATTTTGCTGCCCACCGAGAGCATCTCCTGCACGACCGTGCCAGTTTTTAAAAAACGTTGCACCACCAAATTAATTGTGAGCAAAACATGGGACGTGTTGGAATTCGCCCAGATGTAATGCTCTCACAATATTGCTGGCATTGTCCGAAATCACAAATCCTGAGGAGAGTCCAAGTGGAATAAGCCATTTAGCAATAATTTCCCTTTGTTTTTCTAAGAGGATCTCAGCAGTATGCCTCTTAGTGAAACCAGATACAAAGAGTAGCCTGCCTCTGTATCAGCTGTCTTTTGGTAGATGTTGCTGCTGCAGTTGTAGGCAATACACCTACCCAGTGGGCTGTCACAGTTATGTAATCCTTAGTTTGCCCTGTCCCACTTGTCCACATATCAGTGGTCAAGTGGACAGTGGGTACAACGGCATTTCTGAGGACATTAATAAGGTTTTTTTTTTTAATGTCCTTATACAGAACAACACACTTGCACTCTCCTCGGGGATTTGTGCTTTCGATTTCTCAGGGCACACAGTTGGTTTTTCCGGAGCTGTCTTAACACCTTTCATATTTTTAATTGGACCACCACTACAAGTAGAAGGGCTATCAGAATCAGCAGTTGTCATAAAGAAAGGGCAAGGCCTTATCCATTCCTTGCCACTTCATGTAGTGAATGGCATATTGCCAATTTATTTCTTTTATCTAAAGGCAAATATCCTTTAAATTTTTTTTTCTTAACTTCAGTAAAACTTGCTTTACCATATCGATGACGTGACCTAAGCCCTGGGGCATGGGCCTTCATAGAGGACGAGGACGTTGACGGCCAGCTACAACACGTGGTTCTTGGCCTTGCTCTTCTGTCATGTGACAGCTCTCCATATTTTCTGTGGTCTTGAAGCAGTGTCACAAGCACCAATAGTGTAGCCAAGGTGCAGTTACAAAATTCACACATGTGCAGTCGTGCACAGACACACAGAAATATTAGACAATTGATTTTTATTTTTTTTCAGCTCCAGAGCACCGATTGATCACGACTGGAGTCGGGCAGCACTAGGTTGCAACTTGCGTTGCTGGCTGGATCTTGTGCTGTAAGCCTAACACGAACACACACAAACAGTAAAAGATAAAAAAAAAGACAATTGATTTTTATTTTTTTTTCAGCTCCAGAAGAACTTGGGCCCAGAGCACCAATTGATCACGACTGGAGTCGGGCAGGACTAGGTTGTGTTGTTGGCTTGCTAGATCTTGTGTGGCTAAGCCTAACATGCACAGACACACAGACAATTATTAAAAGACAATTGATTTTTATTTTTTTTCCACTCCAGAACTTGGGCCCAGATCACAGATTGATTACGACTGGAGTCGGGCAGGACTAGGTTGTGTTGTTGGCTTGCTAGATCTTGTGTGGCTAAGCCTAACATGCACAGACACACAGACAATTATCAGAAAAAAAGACAATTGATTTTTATTTTTTTTATGCTCCAGAACTTGGGCCCAGAACAGTGACTGATCACGACTGGAGTCGGGCAGCACTAGGTTGCAAATTGCGTTGCTGGCTGGATTTTGTGCGGTTAAGCCTAACACGTACACACAGAAAAATATTACACTAAAAGACACTTTTATTTTTATTTGTTTTTACAATATATATATATTTTTTTTTTTTGGTGAGTCCTGAACTTGGGCCCAGATGGATGCAGCACAAGCCCAGATGTATTCTGCACCAGCCCAGATGGACACAGCAGACAGCCCAGAATGGATCAGCACTGCAGCACCCCAGGACACAGCAGACAGCAGAGCAGCAGCCCAGAATGGATCAGCACTCAGCAGCACTAGCCCAGATAGAATCAGCAGTGCACCAGCACAGCACACAGCACCACTCTCCCAGCCCTACACTACCCACCCTCCCTGTTCAGTCTCCACAGCCGGAGTGAAATGGCGTCCGCCGCGTGGTCCCTATATACTACATTGATCATAGACACGTAAGCTCGCGTACCGCGAAATTTCCGACTCTATGGTTTTGCCTCGGTTTCGAGATCCGAGTCAGGCGGGAAACTCCAAGTCTGCTTGAATCCGACTCGGATCAGCAAAATTTGGGTGAGCTCGGTTCTCTGAGAACCGAACCCACTCATCCCTACTCAGCATATCTGTGTTGCTTAAAATAGCCTGCTTCACTGGCTATAGCAGGGGTAGCCATCACTGGTCCTCGAGAGCTACCAACAATGCATGTTTTCCAGGTGTCCTCACAGAATCGCAAGTGAAATAATTAGCTCCACCGGTGGATCTTTTCAAATGTGTTAGTGAGTAATGAATACACCTGTATACTAGCTAGGTGGTCTGGAAAACGTCAACTGTTAGTACTGCAGCTCTCGAGGACCGAGGTTGGCTACCCGTGGGCTATAGTGACATTGGTTAAGAATGGTTAACATCATTCAGAGGACTATATCTGCAGTCACTGTTAGAATTATAGAATTCCTCTACTTGTTATATATTTTCCAAAGCACAGCTCTTATAGTGATATTTAAGTAGCCTAGGAGTCAGTAGGCTTGGTTTAGGTAAAACCGGTGGAATCTTCCTTACTATATTAATATGTGACGGTAGCACTGGGAACTGAAACAGCGTATATTTACTTTCTTAAGTTTAAGAACACATAGCCCCGCTTTCATTATCAGCATTCTGGGGGATATTGTGCAATTCACTAACATGCAGCACAGTACAGACCTTTTCCAGATGAGACTACTCCTTGGATGCTGTGGTTAGACATCTCTCCCTCCATTGTCACCAATCAGCTGGGCACTAGCAAATCCCTCCTCAGAGTCTGTCCCCCTCGCCTTGATGGTGGGAGGCGGATCTCACCTCAGTCAGCGCCACCTCTCCTGTTGTGACGCGTCTTTATTTTGCCCATAGGGTTAGCAGCACCCCTGCTCCATCCTCAGGTACCGCAGCACACTCCCCGACCAACTGCTGCTCCTTTCCTACTGTCACATGACTGACACTGGTCATGTGACCTGCTCCTGAGCAGCTGCAGAAACTGCTGGGAATTGTCTTCCTGTGTAATGACAGACGTGCGATGTAGAGTGACGCACAATGTCAGGTGTAATACTTCGCATAGCAGGGTATTACATTTGTACAGATGAATTGCAATGCTCTGTTTTGCTTGAAAAGAGAAGTTTAAAGAAATGTCAATAATATGGTGCATTGATTGAGATGAATGAATATATCCGCACAGATGTATTGCAAAACTCTGTTTTTGCTTGAAATGAAGATGCTTAAAGGAAGGAATGCCAACAACATAGGCCCTCATTCAGAGCCACTCGCTATTTGCGGTCGTTCGTTCTAAAACAAGGGGTGGCTATTCAAATGAACCGTTCGCTGTTTGCGGTCTGTTCACGCCTCTATGTCTGAACGAGCGAGCAAAACTTGCGTTCGTTTTTTTGAAAAATACGCCCCCTGGCCGCTCGCATCCTACGTCATGTCCGCTATTTATTAGATTAATCGAGTACATCGACAAGGGTATGAACTGCTCACTATTCTTGTGGTTGGTGTTTGCTACCACAATTTTGCGAGCAGTTCTGACTCTAAAATAACCCAGTGACGTGGTCAATGACGCTGCTGTTTTAAATATGCACACCCATAAAACGCCCGTTTTGACCTTTAAGCACGCCTGCGTTCTGATTTCCACTACCCATTTTCAAGCACCTTCCCCTGTTACCACCCACATACGCCTCTTTCTGTCACTCAAAATAGCAGGCATTCGCTATTTTGCGAGCACATGAATTTCGGCCGCACTGACTGGTTAGCGCATGCGTATAACGATCCGTACGCATGCGCAGTTGGGCTAACATCGCTCGGAATGAACGAGCGGCCGCTTACGAGCGGCTCTGAATCAGGCCCATAGTGTTTTAGCACTGGGTGGTGATGAACAAAAGTAGTTTTTATTGCAATCTCTGTGTAATTCCATGCTCTTTACATGTAATTCCTAATTTCTTCCACCTCTCAGGTTGTTTCAGTCAGGAAGAATTATGGCCCTCATTCAGAGCCGGACGCTCTGAGCAGAGCGCTCGCTCTGAATGAGGGCCGTCCTCCATAAAAATGGAGCATCCTCCTTGACGCTCGTATAGCTGTGGGTCACCACCCACAGCACATACGAGCGTGCAGGATGATGGTCGCAATGGTCTTGACCATCGCGACCATCGCCAGTGCGACCAGAAGCCTGTGGTCGGGGTTTTCGACCACAAGCCCTGGAGTGATTTTGGCTCTATCAGAGCCAAAATCACTCCCACTGACATCACTAGTGATGTCAGTGGGGCCGGGTTCTGACGGTAGGCGTTCCCTTGGGAACGCCTCCGTCTGGCAGGCACGCCCCCGGCACGCCCACCAAAGGGGGCGTGCTGTCAATCAACATCGACAGCACGCCCCCTTTAATCAGACACAACGAGTGAAGGAAAGTCCTTCGCTCATCGCGTCTGGCGCATGCGCACGACGGAGCTCCCTCCGTCGTGCGCATGCGCAGTGCACACCATCGACCCACTTCCGAGCAGACAGCCGCTTGAGAGTGGGTCTGAATGAGGCCCTATGTTTTCCCTAGTACCTCACTACCAGCAGTGCTTAAAGTGGTCCTAGAGAAGTGGTGGAACTCACCGCCCCCCCCCCCCCTGGTGCAATGTTAATAAAGGGACAGCGCGTGCTGTAGGGAATAGGGCGTGGTCTCAAAAGAAAGGGGTGTGGTCTCAAAAGAAAGGGGCGTGGTCACATAATAGTATTCCCGATACAAATTACCCCACACAGTAGCACATTCTTGATTCACATTACACCACATAGTAGTGTCTCTTATTCATGTATGACACACAGTAGTGCCCTTTTAAACAATGCACACATTTGTGCCCCTTATACACAATGCCCACAGTAGTAGTGCACCTTATACAATGCCCATAGTAGTAGTGCCCCTTAAATATAATGCCCACTGTAGTGGTGCCCCTTATGCAGTGCACCCAGTAGTGGTAGTGCCCCTTATGCAGTGCCCACAGTAGTGGTCGTGCCCCTTATGCAGTGCCCCCAGTAGTGGCAGAGCCCCTTATGCAGTGCCCACAGTGGTAGTGCCCCTTATGCAGAACCCACAGTAGTGGTAGTGCCTCTTATGCAGTGCCCTCTGTAGTGGTGCCCCTTATGCAGTGTTCCCAATTGTTGTAGTGCCCCTTATGCAGTGCCCACAGTGGTAGTGCCCCTTATGCAGAGCCCACAGTAGTTGTAGTACCCCTTATGCAGTGCCCACAGCAGTGGTGCCCTTTATGCAGTGCCCCCTATGCAATGCCCCCATTAGTAATCCCCCTGTAATAGTGCCCCCAATAGTAGTGTCCCTAGTAGTTATGTCCCCTGTAGTAGTGCCCCAATAGTAATGTCCTTCTTTAGTAATACCCCCAGTAGTAGTGCCACCTGAGTAATGCCCCCAATAGTAATGCCCCCAATAGTAATGCCCCCAATAGTAATGTCCCCTGTGTAATGCCCCCAGTAG
Source organism: Taudactylus pleione (assembly GCA_031769625.1). NCBI lineage: Eukaryota > Metazoa > Chordata > Amphibia > Anura > Myobatrachidae > Taudactylus > Taudactylus pleione. The sequence continues at coordinate 3,553,908 of JAUIMM010000847.1, read as the reverse complement.
TAGTGCCCCCTGAGTAATGTCCCCAGTAGTAGTGCCCCCTGAGTAATGCCCCCTGTAGTTGTGCCCCCTGAGTAATGCCACCAGTAGTAGTGCCCCCTGTAATAATGTCCCCTATTGTGAAGCCGCTTACACAACAAAAAAAACAAATACTTACCTTAAGCCACTCTCTTGCATCTGCTGCCGGCTGGTCCCCCTGACCTGCTTACTCCTCAGTCTGAACTGTGGGAGAGACGTCATGATGCCTCTTCCATAGAGCACTGCACACAGCGGGACCCGGAAGCCAGAGCCCATGAGTAAGGTCCAGCCTCTGGCTGGCGCTGGCACAGCGGGGAGGGAGCCGGGCGCCCGCTGGTAACAAAATCTCAGCGGGTGCCCGGCAAATGGAGCCACGCTGGACCCACGGGGTTAGGTGGATCAGAGGAGGCGGAACTTGTTCCATCTCCAAATAAAAGTGACTTAATGCAGTTCTGCTCCGTTTCTGGCCCACTTTAACCCCTGACTACCAGTATACTTTAAAATAATCTCAGTTAACATTATCCAAGTAATATTCTGTATCACAATTATGTAGCATTTATACTAATCAAATTCACAAGCACGTGAATTCGATACTAACACAGGGACAGAGTTTATTAAATTATGTTTAGTAAAAGAAAATGCAATGCTTCATGTGTCAACAAAAGCAATACAAAAAAATACATACAAAGGTAATCTTAGACTATAGCTTCTTATAAAACAAGAATGATAAATAACAGATTATTTCACCTACATGTACATGACCACAACTACTGCTGGGAGAATAAGAAATTATAGAGCACATCTTAGCATGAGTTTGATTTCCATTAATTGGACACTTCTATTCATGTCTCATGACATTATAAAGCATGTTTCGGCTGTCAGTTTACACCGTCATTTACCACTTGTTTTTGTCTGTGTATCTGCAAATGACATGCCACAACTATTTGTAGCTGGTGTTCAGAATACGGAATTCTTCAAACTTATCTCAACATGTGTACATCATAGAAATTTATTATTGGATTCAGTTAATTGAGCATGCAGTATGTGGTATGTTCTGTGGGGAGCAATGTGGTATGTTCTGTGGGGAGCAATGTGGTATGTTCTGTGGGGAGCAATGTGGTATGTTCTGTGGAGAGCAATGTGGTATGTTCTGTGGGGAGCAATGTGGTATGTTCTGTGGGGAGCAATGTGGTATGTTCTGTGGGGAGCAATGTGGTATGTTTTGTGGGGAGCAATGTGGTATGTTCTGTTGGGAGCAATGTGGTATGTTCTGTATTGAGCAGTGTAGTATGTTCTGTGGAGAGCAATGTGGTATGTTCTGTGGGGAGCAATGTGGTATGTTCTGTGGGGAAACAATGTGGTATGTTCTGTGGGAGAGCAATGTGGTATATTCTGTGTGGTATATTCTGTGGGAGAGCAATGTGGTTTCTTCTGTGGGGGAGCAATGTGTTTTTTTCTCCTGTGGGAGGGACGGGACTGATGGTGTGCCTTAGAACAGGAATCGGGAAAGCAGCCATTGGTTTTGCTGTCCCTAATCCTATGCTTATGTTAATGTCATTTAGTCATAAGATAATCTTTTCATTTGAGGCCACGCCTTTTATTGTGAGACCACACCCCTTACAGTGAGGTCACACACCTTTTCCAGCGGGACCTGATTCTTTGGAAACCTCCTTTCAAAATCCTGCGTTTGCCACTGCTTGCATAAAGAATTCATATGTTTTAAAACCCACTTGATATACATTCACTTTGTTCATGAACACATGATTATTGTTATTTTTCTAACAAAGGTTTATACTTTTCACTTTTATATATACAACATAGTTGCTAATTCATTCTCAGAAGCAATACTAATAAATTCACATTTCACAATGCATATTGTTCTGATCGCCAAGGGAAAAAATGGAGCCAGTGAATAACATTGATATTTTTTAAACTGAAACTGTCACTGACAGCCACTTAAGGTGATACAGTTCATATGCCATTGAACAAACAAATTTGCTATTAATATATAACCACTTAATTTAAGTATTTTCCCATATGATTTAACATTGTTTAGGAATGTAAGATGTAAGTGGCCTCATCCAGCAGCCTGGAATGTTACATACAATTGTCGTTGGCTCCGGTTCAGTTTAAGAAAAGTGAATTTAGCTTTATTTTCTAAAAGAGCCCTGGATCCAATGCCCACAGAATCTCCCCTATTTCCTGACTATTGTCTAGCATACTCTAGGTGGCAAAATTTGCACTAATTAGCACATTGTAACCATTGTGCCTGCCCATTCTTCGCTCCACCCTGTATTTTATGAGAGTATGCATTCAGCATCCTGGTGGTCTGGATGACAAAGCTCCTATTACTGGCACCAAAATCCTGACGCTGGTCAGAAGCACCAGCTTCCCGCCCGGCCGGGAAACCGAAGGTAAGTATTGGGGTGTTAGGAGGGGTTAGGTTTAAGGTTAGGGTTAGGCACTAGAGGGAGGGTTAGGGTTGGGCACCAGGGAGGGCGAGGTTAGAGTTAAGCACTAGGGTGGGTGGGTTAAGGTTAGGCAACAAGTGTCGGTATATTAACCCTTTCGGGATGCCAGCATTGGGATTCTAACAGCTGGAATTCCGAGTGCCGGCATGTCATACCGTTTCCTTTCTGAGTTATAACTGAACTTGTGCAAAGTGTGAGGCAAATTGTGGAACCTACTAGTACGGATTGATTGCAACTGTGGACATTGGAAAACCTATATATTAGAAATTATGTACCGTATATCTATATTCAACATGTCTATGCATTAACCACAAATTTTTATACTATGAAAAGAAAAGACATAAATCAAAAAAACCTGAATCAGAACCAAACTGAAATGGTTTAAATAATTATGGAAAAAAAAAAGAAAAAACTAAAGTAACAAATGTCAAAGTAAACAACTGATTTCACATTCAGAGTCTCCTTTTTGTTCTCGAAAATAGAGCTATTGTATGTAATTTTGTGTCTATTCTGATATGGTAATGAATTCTCATTCCAAATCTGTATAACTTAGTAGTAATTTAATCCAGAAATTTGTAATGAAGAAAGTCTTACAAGGAAAAACTATTTCAAGATCGATATCAAACCCAGGTGAGTACATGAAGTGATTTATATTAATCAGAAAAAGTTACAATTCAGTGGTGGTTTTATCCAATTATTCAAGTTAACCAACTATTCACCTGATGAGTCCTAGCAGATTATTTATAAGTAAGTTTCCATAGACCAATATATATGATAATCTGGATGGTAAATAATGAGAGTCCAGGTCTTATCATACATACACGATGACTATTTTCTGATCACCAAGAACTTCTCCAAAGTTTGGATCCTTTGTTGCTTCCAACTATGTTTTACTCCAGTGGGATATCAGACCACAGGACAATACATGGCCATTGTTCCACTGACGTTTCACACCGTGGCTTTAGAATTTCAAAGGAACAATGAATCCTTAATGAAGAACTTGATGCAGGTTTTGTCCTGAAACTATAAATAACTTGGCTACCTGGGAACTACTGCCTTCTTTGGATAATAATATCATTATGTAAACAAAGACTGATTATTCTCATCTATACTCTAAGAAAAAGAACTGAAGGTTCTAGAATAACCTGCATCTTTATCCTGTGGCTCCAAGCTATTTGGAGCTTGTTCTTAGAGATTATAAAATGGCAAAACCTAACTGGTTCCTGAGAAGCTACTTTAGGTCCAACCATAAATTTTGTACACTTCGGTCTCAAGATTAATGGAGTTCCATATTGATTTCCACTTCCCTGAATTTCGGGGCCTGCAGGGATCTTTATTACTTCCTCCTTGGTGTCAAAACTTTGCTTCACACTCTTCTGTTTACTACTCACTTTCTGACCTGGCACTAAAGTAATAAAACTGATGCATTTTTATGGTTCTTCAGTACCTATTATTCCGTATCTTCTATCAAACTCAAAATTGTCTTAGACACAAGTTGTATGCTAGCCATCATCCCTTCCACCTCTCCTAGTCTTCCACATGGAAAATCATATATCTTTCCCAATATCTGGCCCATATTGTTACTCTGGACACATGCACCATTGAATCAATTTCTCTGAGTTACTGGTGGCCTTCACTTTAACAAGATGTCACAGACTATTTTCTGTTAGAGCCAAAATCTCTCTGGGGCTTGTGGCAACAAGACCCTACCACAAGGGTCTCGTCGCAAGCCCGATGGTCGCGATGGTCTTGACCATATCGACCATCTTCCTGGCTGCTCGCTATAGCTGTGGGTGGTCACCCACAGCTATGCGAGCGGCCATGAGGCCGCTCAAAAAAAAAATAGCCCAGCCCTGATTCAGAGCGAGTGCTCTGTCAGAGCGTCCGCTCTGAATCAGGGCCTCTGGGCCTGATCCAGAGCCGCTCATAAGCGGCCGCTCGTTCGCTCTGAGTGATGTTCGCACAACTGCGCATGTGTATGGGTTGTAATGCGCATGTGCAAACCAGTCATTGCGGTCGGAAATCGTGCACTCGCAAAACAGCGAGGGGCTGCTAATTCGATTGACAGAATGTACCGTTTGTGGGTGGTAGCAAGGGAAGGTGCTTGAAAACGGGGGAGTGGAGATCTGAATGCAGGCGTGCCTAACGGTCAAAAGGGCGTTTAATGGGAGTGCATAATTAGTAATGGAGCGTCTTCGACCACGTCACTTGGTTGTCTTTTAGTCTGAACTGCTCGCAGTGATAGCGGTAAGAAAAACCTACCACAAGCACTGCGAGCAGTTCAGACGCCTTTCGATGTATCCGATTAATCTAATAAATACCGGAGATGACGTGTGATGCGAATGGCAAAGGGGCGTCTTTACAAAATAGCGAGCACATTTTTCGTTCGCTCGCTCAGACATAGAGGCGTCAACAAACTGCAAAGAGCGAGCGCTCAATATAAATAGACGGCCCCTTTTTTAGAACGACCGTCCGCAAATAGCGTCCGGCTCTGAATCAGGCCCTCTGTTCCACCTGTCTCTCTCTCTCTCTCTCTCTCTCTCTCTCTCTCTCTCTCTTCCCCCCTCCCCCTTGCAGTGAATACCAAAGGGTCCATTTGACTCTATCTTCCTATTCTATCATCCAAAATCTTGGTTGGCAACTGTAAATCTGCTACCTTCAGACATCTCTTTGTGACAATAAATACTTCACACCTCTGCAGCATAGCAGTTTGCAATAACTTTCTTACTGGCCAACTACTTTTAATGAATTTGTTATAAATTACAAATTGTAACCTTCAATGTTCCTATTTCATTTGAAGTTTATTCCTTATGTACGTACATTATTAAAAGGCTTGTTGGAGACGAGGATGCACATACAGAGAGGCATTTAGAATACAAATTACATCATGCATAAGTGATGGAAAACCAAATCAATCATAATTATCTAGTAAAAGTGGCATCAACGTGTATTAAATAAGTCAACTCAGCCTTGAAACTGCTCTGTGAAATGTTCTGGGTGAAAGATATCGTATTGTGCAGGAATAAAAGTAAAAATTGAGGTACAAGATGTTCCCTCCACCAGATACTGTATAATTACTTGGAAGTGCAAATCCATAAAGGACACTACAGATTTAAGGGATTCTGCCTAAAGAAATATCTGAGCTCATTTTATATGAACAGACAATTGTTTCATTTGAATTTATTGAATTAGCCTTGGATGATATTTTCACCGTGTACAGGCGTCACCTGGGAAGTGCCACTCAATGCATGGATTGTGCAGTACATGCATATTTACGCTTACAGTATATCCAATCCAAGGTTATTGTGGCAGATATGGGAATGGCTTCAATAAATGTTTTGTAGCCTTGTTGCAGATTTCTTAATCAGCTCTGCTAAATTCTAAACAAACACAAACCTGAAGTAACATTTAAAGTAAAGCATTAGTCTACAAATGTATGATCTGCTTACCATTAGGGATGTGCGCCGACCCCCGTGTTTTGGTTTTGGTTTTGGATCTATATCTCCTTCAAGGTTTTGGATCTGGATTTGGTTTTGCAAATCACCCTCAAGTGATTTATTTTTGTTTTGGATCTGGATTTTTTTTGTTTTGAAATAGATTAAAAGTTTTAAAAACAGCTAAAATCATGTAATTTATGCAATCCAAAAGCCAAAATTCAGATTTAAAATCTGAATTCCGAACCACAAAAAAAATCAGAACCGCGACCACGGATTTACCCGGATCTCCTCAGGAGATCAGAACCGAAACTCGGATTTACCCGGATTCACGACATTCGGGTGGATTCGGATTTCTGGAGAACCGAAGCACACATCTACTTTCCATATAAATGTCAAGTAAAGCACTATTGTGGGGCAAATTAAACTTCTAAAAGGATCTTGCGATGTTCAGTAATCTGTGTCTGTGTACAGTATACACAACCTAGAGCAGAAGTAACCCGCCAGCTGTTGTTGAACTACACATCCCAGCATGCCTTGCAACAGTTTTAGCATGGGCAAATAGAAAAACTGTGGCAGGGCATGCTGGGATGTGTAGTTCTGCAACAGCTGGGAGGCTGCTTATTGACCACTCCTAACCTAGAGCCTTAGGAGTGGCCTCTTATCACATAGGGCCGAATGGGCATTACTGTGTGTTGATGGGGCATTTACATGCAGAAGAGGTGACCTGTGGGCATGCCCTGGGAATGTAGACAGATTTCAGGTCTATTCTACTGTGGGTGTGTGCAGACATCTGTCTGATTTCAGTTGGAGTTCCTGCGCCAAGGATGGGGCTGGGCAAATGCTAATGACAGTTATAATGGCTGTTATCGCAAGTGGAGAACTAAAGCTGGTGCTTTCGCATATGTGCATCTGACCCAGAATATAGGCGTATGTTTGCATGGGATTTACGACTACCGGAATCAGGCTCTAACTCTGTAAAGAGAGACATGGATGCAATTTTATTGTTTAGAGCAGTGGTTCCCAAACTGGGTGCCGTGGCACCCTGGGGTTCCTCCGGGCATTTGCAGGGGTGCCTCAGGTTGGTGGTCCAGTACAAGTAAAATTATTTTTGGTCAGTGTGATAGGCAAAATCAGCGCTGGCTGCTGCCAATCAAAAAATATGTGGACAAAAAAAGTGTAGCCCTGCCGACCACCACATGACTGAACCTAAGGGTGATATATAAGCACAATTTACTTCATTTAAGTTTTGCTGAATTTCTCAATAAGAAACTTTTGCCCCAGGGGTGCCGTGGAAAAAATGCTGACACTCTAGGATGCCGTGATTCTAAAAAGTTTGGGAACCACTGGTTTAGTGTATAAAAAATGTGGTGATTATGAAAATGTTACACAATGTGCAAAAATAGAATAAATATACAGAACACAAACTTCAGTGCTTCACTTCAGAGCAGCAGATGGGCTACAACAATGAGTCAGGAACTCATATAACAATACAACATATATACAAGATAAACCAATATTGTGCACTAAGAATTGTCCCAAGACACTGAGGAAGGTAGTAATAATAATCCTTGATCTCAACAGGATGTCTCTCTGATGGAATATTTTATTCTCCACATGGTCAGATTTGACAAATCTATGTAAGACCTACGGAAGCTCTTCTTTTAAAATAAACTCCATTGGTGTCAGCGGTCGATAGTGGTGACATCCTCATACAATTCCAAAAGAGTTTCAAGTGCACCACAGGAAAGCAGAAACTTCACACACCCATAGGTGTATAGGGAAAGCACATAAAAAAAGTGCTTACATAAATAAAGTATATGATAGACACATCAAGGTTTCTTTATCCACTCAGTAGATAAAAACTGATGGTTTTATTGTTAAAAATAGACATAAAACAGGGAAAGTATATCCATTCCACATGTAAATATGTCATATTGAATCTCCAAGCAGAATGGAACCCAGGTATTATATAGTGTTGGGTCTCAACTGAACTTAATGACCAGAATAAATAGCCCCTTGTCACTCTATGAGTTTTGACGCTCGCTCCTTTTCAACATGATTGACTGTGCATATATATTCATAATTAATACTAATAATGTTAAAAACTTATATGTATATGTACTTACCCTTTGGTTAGGTCCGAATTGCACATATGACACGGCGCCATCTTGTCAATTTGTTTAAATGAACACTATGGCATTCCTATAATTCTCGGAGACCCAATGATTGCAAGTCCCTGCGGCTATAGTGCAGTGAGTGTTGGCTGTTTGATTCATTATAAAGTTTGTGCACAACACGTGACCATGAGTGGCCGCATTCAGATGTTTTGGACCTAATGAATAGATTCAACTAAACACAATACAAATAACTGCGCTGCTGTGCCCTAGCTAGGACAAATATAGACTCAGTATACATGGCCGTAGAAAGTCATCCCGGATGAAGGGGCGTGGCCTATTCGCAGGAGGTGTGACCACGCCCCATCAGGAAAAATAAACTTTTGCAGAGCCGTGAAGCTGTGCTGCGTGCCAGGGAGGCACCACAGCCTGGTGCAAATCCGGGGTAGGGGGGCATGATCAGTGTGACTGCTGCTTCTGATGCTCAGTGAACTGTCTCCCACTGCAGCTCAGCAAACAGCAGCATGTCCTGGGCTGCTGACAGGTAGGCCTGAGTAATCACCCGCTACCCCCCCCCCCCGTTCTCGTGGTCCCTGTTAGTAAATCAACACTCTATACTGTGCATTTGAAAATATCATTTAAAACATTTCAAACACATAGAACACAGTATATAAGAGCATGTATCTTAAGCTCGATATAGCAACATTGTAGCATATAGGGAATTTTTGTGACCACAGAAAAGGTCCAAATGTAGATACTTTGTTTAGAAGTTTTCAGGAGTTCTACATAGAATAAATAGCTAACAATAAACCATTTTCTCCAGGGGGTTAACAGTTATTATGTATCATACCGTACCGTATGGGCTCTGGTCTCTCCTTACTGGGCTTTGGTTTTTTATTTAAGTAACCCACTGTTATAGGTTCAACATTAATCCCAAACGCACTTTGCCAAATAAATCCTCAGCCAGGGGTAAGCTTGTAGGCGGCATTCACATACCGCAATCCTATGTAGTCCCAATTACCTCTCTGAAACACACTGGAAAGAGAGGTCTCCTCAAACCCGAGAATGAGATTATTGACAGCAGTCACAGCACTCGTCACAGCTGTCTGAAATTCCAGAGCATATATACCGCCGGAGTCTAGCGGCAGATGTAGGAGAAGATTTAGCAATCAGGGTGTCAGCAGGTGTAGTGGCACCATTGTCCTGTGTAACACGGGCGAGAACAGCATGGCAATCTGGCTTATGGCAAGTGTTCGGACACAGTGGTTCTGGATTTGTTCTTTACACAAAAAAGAACTCTGGCAATTGTTTGCATGCACTTGGAGGAATAGTTCTTTGTGAGAATTATTTTGGGGTGCTGATTAAGGGTAGGACACCACTGCACATACCACCATTGCTTACAATGGAAGGATGACACACTATGAAAATTGGAGGTATACAGTAGCTGCAGATTAAGGATGGGACACCACTGCACACAGAAGAGTAATATACAGTATGCTGCATCATTCGTCTGAATGGAACACACACTTCTTGATATACACAATATAATTTTAAAGTCTGCAGGTTTTCTTGCTTTAAACAGGAAAAAAAAAATATATATTTTTTGCAATTTTTATTCTATATATCTGGGAAACAACCCCCCAAAAAAACACAGAGGTCTTCTTAGGGTGCAGCAGCCTCAAACACAGTAGAGTATTTTTGGACAGATAAACAATAAGTATACTACAGAAAAAAAAGTGCAGGTTCACTTTAAGAAACAAAAAACAATCAACAGCAACACAGACAGTAGTTTGCCTGTTTGTTTGCCATGCAGTGTGTGAGTGTCCAGTGTGTTAGTGTCCAGTGTGTGTGACAAATACACATACACTGACTGTCAGGATGCGGCCTGGGATCGTCCACTACTCACCTCAGCGTCGGCGTCCTTGGGATTAGGTGTTCAGTCGCTGGGAGTGGAGGTCAGTGGTGTCTGAGTCTTCTCCCCGGGGTCTGCTAGGGCTTCCGTGCATGCGTCCAGGTTCCCGTGGTGGTGGGCATGGGTGCAGAGATATTGGTCCATGTCACCTGACTAGTCTCTCTCAACGGTAGTCCTGCAGCACTCAGCTGATCCTCTGATCCAATTACCAGCTACCCAGGGGTATTTAGTCTGACTCCAGGAACAGGAAATTGCTGTTCAACTTCGCTGTTTCAGAGACTGTGATACTCTCCGTTGTTTCTCCATATAGTGTGTTGTTTCAGCCCTCACGCTGTCCTTCAGTGTTATTTGTATCAGCTCCCATGCTGATTCCCAGTGTGTCACTTCAGCTCTCTCACTGCACTCCAGTTTTTCATGTAACAGCTCTTGTGTTGTTTATTAGTGTGCTGTTCAGCTCTCAAGCTGACTCCCTGTATTACATGTGTCAGCTTTCTTGCTAATTACTAATTTAGCTCTCAGTCTACATTCCCTGTGTTTCTCAGAGCAAGCCTGCAACTGGATCTCTAGCAATTCTCAGTACACCACTGTGTCTACATTCCCTGTGTTTCTCAAAGCAAGGCTGTGTCTAGATCTCCAGTAATTTTCAGTACACTCCTGTGTCTACATTCCCTGTGTTTCTCAGAGCAAGTCTGCATCTGGATCTCTAACAATCCTCAGTACACCGCTGTGTCTACATTTCCTGTGTTTCATAGAGCAAGTCTGCAACTACATCTCTAGCAATTTTCAGTACACCCCTGTGTCTACATTCCCTGTGTTTCACAGAGCAAGTCTGCATCTGTATTTCTAGCAATTCTCAGTAAACTCCTGTGTCTACATTCCCTGTGTTTCTCAGAGCAAGTCTGCATCTGGATCTATAGCAATTCTTAGTACACTCCTGTGTCTATATTCCCTGTGTTTCTCAGAGCAAGCCTCCATCTGGATCTCTAGCAATTCTCAGTACACTCCTGTGTCTACATTCCCTGTGTTTCACAGAGCAAGTCTGCGACTGGATCTCTAGCAATTCTCAGTACACCCCTGTGTCTACATTTCCTGTGTTCCTCGATGCAAGTCTGCATCTGGATCATCTCCAGTAACCTTCTCAATTCCAGTGTTTCTTAATGTTGTACATTTCTAGGGTTCCCAGTGCTAATTCTTTCTAATATAGTTTCCGGTCTTCCTGCCACTCCCAGGTACCTGTCCAGAGGGCCGTGACCTTCTCACTTGGTGTGGTGAAACCCAAATACCAACTAGAGGGGTAACTGGTGAAGACCAAGTGGGTTAGACTCCATGCCTCTGGGCAGGTCTAGCCAAACCTGGGTTTGGCTGCAATAGGGAGACTTAGTGACTGTCACTCACCTAGTTGTTCCCTAGCCACCCTAACCCCATGGCTTTTTCTCCTCATCTGAGGAACTTCCCTAATGGATCGTGACACTAACAAGTGACAATGATATCTGCAGTCACACTTCCCAGACACCTTTGTCGCCTGATCTACCTATTAAACTCCTAAACCTAAATTCTCCTAACCTAATGCTAATGGCACCTTAATGGTGCCCTGATGGCTTGTTTTTTACGAGTGGGTTATGGAATCGCGGCAGTCAGAATACTGACAGCAACATCCTGACAGTCCAAATACCAATGCCTGAAGGTAAGTATACTAACCCTAACCCCTAATCCTCCCCTAACCCACCTTTCCTGCAGCCTAACCCTAACTTCCCCCCACAGTCTAACCCTAACACATGCCTTCTTCCACTCTCTTGTGTGAAATGGTGCCCGATCATGAAGGAGAGGCTTTTAATACAATCCAACACCGGGAAGACGACTCTTTGCTCATTTTAGGGTCCGAAAATGGCAGGAAGACATAAGGCAGGACTCATAGTCACTCGTTTCTCTTATGTTTGGATGTGATCAGTTTCCAGGAAACCAAACCCGCACATCTCTACTGATGATACAGTGCATGCATTGCCATACCTACTGACAATGTGTATTCCTTAGTATAGAAATTGAAAACACTCAGCCAGGCAGATTCGCTTCTTCCTACGGCTCACAGGAAGTCTCAGCTGTTCCTGACAGCCGGATGCCGCTACTCCATCGCCCGCTCACTAATGCCCCTCAGAATTCTTTCGACCTTCTGATAAATTAGTTAAAACTATCTCCCCCTAGAGGATTTAGCTAAACTGTCACACTGCCTTGAGGAAGGGAGGAAGTGCTCCCAAAATGCATTGCAGGTGTGACAGGACTTGTTGCTCACAAAGGATTCCCAGAAGGACCTGAATAGAGACTCATCTAGAGGTAGTCTGGAATACCACCAACTTAAAATCTACGTGCCCTATGAGAATGGGACTTCTGGTAATTCCACATCTATTTTAATCTTGGATATGTGTATTTTGTTGGTGTATATTTTGCTATACCAGAATACACAATTTTTACTTTATATTAACAATAAATGCTTTGCTTATGGTTGTAGTATAATTTCTTTGTTTTGCATGTTATGAACACCAAGAGAAAGGATTAAAACTCCAAGAAGAGGATCTTTTTACTTTGAAGAGAAGTACTTATATTCCTTGTTAGACAAAAGCGCATTTGAGCTTTCAAGCCTTTCATTTTTTATTTGCTATATTGAGGTTCTAAGGGTAGAACCATTTTATTTGCTTGTTTGCTGCTCTTGAGTGTCGGGGCGCCCAAGGGTACTACTACTAGATTATACTGCCAAGTAACATTCAATTATTACTTTTCACAGCATGGTTGGGCAATGGATTTCTTTGTTATATTCTCCATTCAGCACTGAGAGCTGAAAAGTGTTTAGCAATGTGTTCTTGAAGAGTATGTACAGTGTTATTCTGCCTTCTAACAACAATGTTTTACTTTTATAAATGTTAAATGCGTAACTCAGCTATTTAATTTTTCAACTTCTCCAAAAATATTGACCCCACTATGAACCTTAGGGAGGCATAGCAGCAATGAACTGACCATGTATTTCATGGAAAACAGTGAGAATGATGATGGAGGAACATGTGTATGCTAATGGTGAAGGTGTCTGAGGTCTTCTGGTCCCAGGCCATAATAGAGAAGCCATCAATACAAATTACATACAGTAGTTCATTTCTTCTTGTTTTGCAGTTGAATGTTTGAGAGATGACAGTTTGGTGGTATAGATGGAAATCATACTTGGTTAATTTCCTGGAGACCACCCTATATCCCACCCACTTCCCCAGTGAAATGCAGCATGATGCCTTAAATTGCATAGTGGGGAGTGAAGCAAACTTAAAAAAGGCTATTCTCCAGCATTTTAGCTGGAGAAAGACTCAAATAAAAAAATATATATATTGTTTCTCTATATTTAGCATAGATAAAGTGAGGAGAAATCACGACAGAGGACACTACACAAAGCGTCTAGAATATGGCTGCCGTGGCCATTTTCCTGGTGCTCTGCGCATGTACAGTAGGAAAATTGCTGGCAAAAAGCCACGGCACAGACTACTTCCCGGAGTCTACTGAGGAGGTCAGTGCGTGGCGGCCGGTGGAGAGAGAGGAGGGCGCCCCGGATGGGGAGTGAACACAGGCCCCCTCCTCTCTTAATACGCCCCAGTGTGCAATGTATTATTGCTGTGTATTTTTTGTTTTTTATGTTAAACCTTGTATGTAGCACCATATACCTCATGGCACCTAACAAATAAGATATAATATTAATAATAATAATAATAATAATAATAATAATAATAATAATAATAATTAAATAAATAATAATGAATAAATAAATAAAGCCCTTTGTATTGCTGCTTGGACCTCCCTTAAGGGATCTCCCAAAAAGTAGGTCCCAAATGTACTATAGGCAAGTATTTTGGCGATAACAAAAGGGTTTGAATAATGCCCATGTAAGAGAAAGATCCTTCTGGTACGTGCTGGCACAAGTTCTCTACTTTAGACTTTTGCAGTATCCATAATACTGTTGTGCCCATGTTGTTATCTTTTTTTCCATTTTGATGACAATGGGGCTCATACAGAATTGAACAGAAATGCAGTGTTTTTTTACAGCAAAATTAATCTTTTCTCCCTGCCCATGTGTACCAAATCACAGTGCCCATGTGTACCAAATCACAGTGCCTATGTGTACCAAATCACAGTGCCTATGTGTACCAAATCACAGTGCCTATGTGTACCAAATCACAGTGCCCATGTGTACCAAATCACAGTGCCCATGTGTACCAAATCACAGTGCCTATGTGTACCAAATCACAGTGCCTATGTGTACCAAATTACAGTGCCTATGTGTACCAAATCACAGTGCTATTGCAGACTAAATAACAATGGCTATGCAGGCTAAATCACAGTGCCTACGCAGACTAAATCACAGTAACCATGCAGACTAAATCACAGTGCCTATGCAGACTAAATCACAGTGCCTATGCAGACTAAATCACAGTGCCCATGTGTACCAAATTACAGTGCCTATGTGTACGAAATCACAGTGCCTATACAGACTAAATCACAATGCCTATGCAGACTAAATCACAGTGCCTATACAGACTAAATCACAATGCCTGTGCAGACTAAATCACAGTGCCTATGCAGACTAAATCACAATGCCTATGCAGATTAATCACAGTGCCCATGCAGACTAAATCACAATGCATATGTAGACTAAATCACAATGCCTATGCAGACTAAATCACAGTGCCTATGCAGACTAAATCATATGTAGCAGCTACAGTACAGTCTGAGTCCTTGAATAAAGGGAACTGGGATGGGAGGGAGTGTGTAGACATGGCTGAAATACTGTAAGGAATAATTAAGTAAACTATGGCCAGTGCAGAGTACCAAATAGATACATATAGAGGTGGATCACTCATGGGTGCTCAACCCCTAATACAAGATTGTTGTTGATGATAACGATGATGATTATGAACACAGATCATGCTTTATCAACTGAAAATAGAAATTAATACCATTTTTCACCAACCCCGTAAAATTACAACCAGCACCCACCACCCACCATCCAGGATAACCAGTGCTGATACCACTACGGCTATTCCCTTTGGCTGTAGGTGTTGGGTTAGAAGGCCTGATTCAGACTTGCACAATAAGCTGCGGATGCTCGCACTGACCGATATTCGCCCATCTGTGCATGCATATAATTCGCAGTGCACGTGCGCAAGCCAGTCTCATCGATGGGGAATCGTACGCTCGTAGTACATAGACTGGCCGCTACTTTGAGTGACAGAATGTGCCGTTTGTGGGTGGTAACGGGAAGGTGCTTGTGAACAGGGTAGTGGATGTGCAAACGGAGGCGTGTCTGAGTGTCAAAACTGAGTTTTGTGTGTGTGCATAATTAGCAAAGATGCGTCATAGTACACGTCACTTGGTTGTTTTTTACACTGAAGTGCTTGCAGTGCTTGCGGGAGGGTAGAGTCAACCACAAGCTCTATGATTGCTTATGATGGTCCTCGATGTACCAATTTTTATAGTCACTTCCTGGAGATGACGTGCGCTAGTGGGCATCTCAAGACACGCTAATGGGCATCTACATACACAAAGTGATCGCTCGCCAAGACATAGTGGGCGTGCTAATGCCTTGCCGTGCGATAGCCTGCCACGCTGTCACTGAGCCAAATTTGCATACTCTAGGAGGGAGCATCCACATCTAGCAACCGGCTCTGAATCAGACCCAATGTTTATAAAATACAATAAAATATAATTTTTTCCTGGTGACCTGCAGGTCTCAGCATGGAGAGTCTGCTGTTATAGGGACGGGCATGCTGGCTGGGTAGTGCAAT
Source organism: Taudactylus pleione (assembly GCA_031769625.1). Taxonomy (NCBI): domain Eukaryota; kingdom Metazoa; phylum Chordata; class Amphibia; order Anura; family Myobatrachidae; genus Taudactylus; species Taudactylus pleione. The sequence goes on along the minus strand of JAUIMM010000847.1, from coordinate 3,538,149 downwards.
AAGTTTTATCATAACAATGGTGGCCAGTGCATGCTGACACTTTAGGAAACACTAGTACCAGCATGTGCTGGTGTCCAGAGCACACTGGGACCTGAGTTTGCCAGGGAATATATATGGGAAAAAACACACACAATGAAAAATCTGTTACTGAAATAAAGACATACACACACAGCCCTCTAGCTCCACATTACTGTTCACCAAGGGCCTGATTCCCAATGGTTAGTGCACATCTCCAATTGTTGGAGGACTGCGCAAGCGCAGGATATGTACTGTACATGTGCAACCCTCCATCTGCGAGTCTGCTCGCAATGTGTCCCTGCTGCAGTCTTATTGACAGGCTGAAGCTTTTTTTTTGGGGGGGGGGGGGCATTCCTGGCTACCATTCCCGGTAACAGGGGTGTGATGCCCCCGTTTTCTGGTAGGGTATACGCAGCTTACGCAGTCTGGCCAAAGAGGCAACCATCACGACCAATGGTCACAATGATTGCGATGGTGATCCAAGGCAGCATCTATAGATTCTACACTCAGATCTCTAAGATCCATCAAGGAGGTGACTATTTCCTCTAGACACCTCCAACATTATGTTGGACGGAATAGCACAGCCGCCTCTATGTGGCTGTGCAATACAGTCCATCTTTTAATCAGGCCCCAAGTTTCATAGAGGAGGGGAGGTTGAAATTTCTTCTGTCTTGTAAGGCTGCATTTTATGGAGCTCCATCACAAATGTATATGGATGCAGCCACATTTGTTGCCAGCTCTGCATAGGTAGCAAAATGCTGTTTATTTGGGATGCAATTATATGTGTTGGGCACTAGGTCTGAATGGACCAGGAGTAGCACATATTTATTTAATTTGCATGCATAGATATAAGAGGCAATCTTTTAAATTGTGACCAGACACTAACCATATTATAGGGTTACATCGCATGCAGCAAGCAAAGCAAATGTGTCTTGAATGACCGAATTTAGCAATTAAGTGTAAAAATGCAAATACAAAATATTGTTCTATTCAAGGACAACTTCTTGGCAGTTTCACATGATCAAATTGTGCACGTGCAGCAATCTTTTCCTTCCCCATATTCTCCCTAACGCTGATCTGGACAGCTGCTCTACCTTAAGTGACCTTGATTTCTACAGAAAGGAAAGTAACAGTCTGCAGGACATTGCAGAGTATTTCTATATACCTAGGGGCCTGATTCAGAGATGGACCCTAATGTGATCGCAGCTGCGATTTCGCAAGGAATGCAACTGCGAAAATATGCTTACCCGATCAGAAGGACCCCAAACACTGCCTTCTCATATGCGTGCGACATCAATTACCTGCGTAAATATCTGTAACATCGATAGACATCGAGCAGCCATCTTGCCCTTGTGGGAGGTCTAACCAGCTGCAGACTCTGCAGCTCTCCTGACATGCAGAGGGCTCTCATGTTGCATAGGAGATTGCAAGAGCTAATTTATGCATGCCCATGTAACAGCGTTTAAACAGTCAGACACGCCTGCATTTTATTAACCACCCCCCCGATACCTCCCCCAAACAGTGACTACCTGTCACTCACTTTGTGAATGGATCCCCTGTGCGTTCGGAATCTCAAGACAATTGGAGCACGTGCTCAGTTTGGCTTATACGCATGCACAAAGGCAAACAATCGCTAGTTCTGCGTAAAAATTGCATTAGTGTCCATCTCTTAATCAGCCCCTAGGATAACTCTTTCAGCTCCCAACTCCTGCAGCCATGGAGGCTGATTCTGAGTTGGACACAAAGTGGTTGTATTTGTGTAATGCTGCATAATCCATATTTACTACCTTACGCTAATGCAAGTTCCCATAAATCTAATGTGGGCATCCATGCAGCTTCATGTGGGAAGCCGCTCTGCCTAATGTTTTTCCATAGCCACAGCTGTAATCATTAGTATCAGCCAGTGGCAGCTCCAGAAGTTGTTCTGCAGCATAGTCCAAAATTCAAATAGGGGAGCCACACCAACTGCCACTGAATCCTGGCCAGAGATGTTTGGCAATATTCAGGATGGCAGTTGGTGTGGATCCTCTATTTGAATTTTGGACTGCGTTGCAGACCCACCTCTGGAGCTGCTACTGGTATCAGCACTTGCACCAGCCCCATGCTAGCTGCAAGATATTGGTCTGAAACAGGCTTCCCTTCTCCATATGCACAACAAACAATAGCATGGACCACTGGCTACATGCCCAAGACACTTTTCTGACACTTCAATGATACTCACTCATGACAGAAAACTCCAGTGTGATTCCATTGTCACAACCGAGCTCCCACCCAAAAAATGCCTATTTTACGGAAAGACAGAGCCATTGAAAATCCAGCCAACTCAGAATAGGATGGAGAATTGCCATTAAAGCATTTTAAAGAGTGCAAAAACAAAACATACATATGATATGGCTGTTAAGGAGAGACTGTCTTACCTGCCTCCAACTCTCTGTGCTAAGAGAGTCACTTAAGGGAAATAAGACCCATTCTTGATGATAGTCTCTTGCATAATCAGTGTAGGGAGGTTAGATTAATGCCAGATTATGCAATAGACAGCAGCAGAGAACAATATCTGAGACTTTACTTGGACCATATAATAATACACCACTAGATTTATCAAGACACACACCCTATTTATTAAAAACCCAAAAGTGCACTCTATCAAAGATCTTGTGGCTTTGTGAGCCTCTTTATACTTATGTTCAGCAGCAGTCTGGAGCAGTGTCAATGGAGTCAGTAGCCAGGAGTAACAGCCATAGCTGGAATTAGATGTGGTTTGCAAAAAAAACAATAAGGAGAAATTATTAGAATACATATGCATGGTAGTTAAGATGGCATACAAACTACAAAATACAAAAAACACACCCAGCAGCTATCCCATTGGTATTAAACCCATCTCAAAATTTTGATGTAGGAATGACTGAGAATAATGGCATTGTGATATGAACCAGGATAGCCAGTTACAACATTCAGAAGTTTGAGTTTTGCATCACAAACTACCTGTACTATTGAAGTAATATTTGGATTTTCCAGGCAGATGTATAATACAAAAATATAGCTGTTTTACTTAATAGGCAAAAGGAATGATTCAGTCTGTTGGTAATGCAGCACAACTGAATTCAGTTACAAACATCAAGCTTTTAAAGGATTATTCATGAATTGCTCCAGTACATGGTAACCATGCAATATTTTAATTGTGTTTAGCTTTGTTGATCATGCTTCAATAGGCTATTTGTTCTTAACATTTAACTACAGTATTGTAAATGTCCAAGTATCCGCAAGTCATTCACAAGCAACTGTTTCAACATGTGTCCTTGTTGAACCTTTTTAAGAAAAATACACATATAAATGATCCTGTAGCTTTCCATATACTGCTGACCTAGTCAAATTGTAGAATTAGGGGCCTATGTATCAAAGCTTGATGAGAGATAAAATTGTGAGAGAAAGGGTATTAACCAATCAGCTCCTAACTGTCATTTTTCAAAACCAGCCTATAAAATGTAAGTTAGAAGCTGATTGGTTTGGTGATTTATATATCACAATTTTCTCTCTCATCAAGCTTTGATACATAGGCCCTAAGTATTACAAATTAAATATTCTGAAACAAAGAGGTGCTTCAGTTAAAGAAAAACAATAATGTCTGAACATCCTGTTGAATCCAGCAATGTTTGATAGAGATAAAATATTTCTCCTTAATTCAAGCTTACATTTTAACTATTTAGTATTGACTCCACCCAATTATATAGCAGTCAAATCATAATACATAATATCATTAAACATTATTTATATTACCACAACATTATACTGTACATATTATGTAGAACTGTAGAAGACATATATAATGGCTATTATACTATTGTATACTAGCCATTACGTAGAACTAATCATTGTTAATCTCTGAGCTCATCTCAAGGTGTTTTGCTTATCAAATACTTTGTAACCTGTCTTAATAAAGACCTATAAGATTTCTTTAGTGCAGCTTCTATTTTATGGATGTCTCATCTGAGATTCTACCAGTAGGATAAACCTTTAAGCGGTCACTGAAGATTCAAAGTTTCAGAGCAGCATACATTATCTCATCTTCCAGTCCGTGCCTGTTTTTTTATTTATTTTATGACTAACAACTTATGACAACATACCTCACCAGTGCTGTAGTAGGGAGCAGAGGTGCCCAAACCCAGCACACCCCACCCCCAGCACCTGCCAAGTGTGACATCACTGCAAACATTGAGGGACTACTGGAGCAGGAGAATACCCCTGCATCTTTCTATGTAGCAGGGTGCCTATTCCGGCACTGTGAGGGTCTATAATAATTTATAGACTGTTTATTTAAAACATAGGATTCATCAGTACTTGTGAGAAAAAGCTATTTTCTTTCACACAAAAATCATGAGATCGAACCAGCAGCTGATACAGAGCAACAGCTGACAACTCCCAAAATTTGACACTATGGGCCTGATTCAGAGCCGGATGCTATTTGCGGACGGTCGTTCCAAAAAAGGGGCCGGGTATTTAAATGGAGCGCTCGCTCATTGCGGTTTGCTGACGCCTCTATGTCTGAGCGTGCGAACGAAAAATGCGCTCGCTGTTTTGTAAAGACGCCCCTTTGCCGTTCGTATCACACGTCATCTCCAGTATTTATATGATTAATCGGGTACATCGAAAGGCATCTGAACTGCTCGCAGTGCTTGTGGAAGGTTTTTCCTACTGCAATCACTGCGAGCAGTTCAGGCTAAAAGACAACCAAGTGACGTGGTCGATGAAGCTCCTTTACTAATTATGCACTCCCATTAAACGCCCTTTTTACCGTTAGGCACGCCTGCGTTCGGATCTCCACTCCCCTGTTTTCAAGCACTTTCCCCTGTTACCACCCACAAACGGTACATTCTGTCAATCAAATTAGCAGCCCCTCGCTGTTTTGCGAGCGCACAATTTCCGACCACAATGACTGGTTGGCGCATTACGACCAATACGCATGCGCAGTTGTGTGAACATCGCTCATAGCGAAGGAGCGGCCGCTTATGAGCGACTCTGAATCAGGCCCTAAGTTTGGACTCTGTAAAGACAAGACAAAGTGAAGATCCTCTGACACATCCTATATACTTGTTAACCAATCATATGTATAGTTTTCTGTTAAACCATTTTTGGCAGTTTTCTTGGTCTTATAAAAAGACAGCTCAAAGGGGATGTGCCTCAGAGCTGAATTGAATTTGTCACAGTGTGTGCTGAGTTTTTCTTATCTCCCCAAGCCGGCTGGAAAATAATACAAGAGCAGTGTTTCTCATACCTTGGTCCAGGGGTAGGAAGCCTTGTCACCCTAATAGCACTACACAAGGCAGTAAGTGTGCTGTTGGAGCAGTGAACTTGCTTCTCCTAGTCCTTGCACTTTGGGCGGTGGCACCAGTTGCACACCCAACCTATCAACCTTTGACGTCCATTATGAAGAGTTAATTTCAACTAAAATGTGTCATGAGTAGCACTTCCATTACCTGTATTTTGGATTGTACCTTAATATAATATGTACTCACCTCCAATCTTTGGTTCTGTATAGATACTGGTTTAAGTCTCTGTCCATAAACAACATTGTTACAGCAGATTTTATTTATTTTCATTTCTGTACACTATTCTTACACTACTGTGTTTTGTTATAGAAAATGATGATTTGGAAATGATAATAGTGATACTGATAATAGTGCTGTCAGTGTGACGAGCAAAGAAGATGATCGCTTCAACATACTTTACAGTTTGCTAAACATTACAATCCACGTGTAAAATTGCTAATAAAAGAAAGAAGAAAAACACGGCTTAATAAGTATCACTAATAACAATAAAGCAATATCTGATACTGATGACCTGATATTCTGCCCACATTTTCTAAATGTTATTACAGGATGAGTCTCCCATATCCAAATACGGAATAATCCGAAATGCAGAATTTTTTTGGCTTGACTGAGATAATGAAACCTTTGATTTTTGATGGTTCAATGGGTCTCATTCAGACCCGCTCGCAAGCGGGTCGATGGTTGTGCATGCGAGATTCACTCGCTCTGGGGCTCGCTACAAATGGGGCGGCTGTCGATGTTGATCGACAGCTCGCCCCATTTTGTAGGCTGGGTGGGGGGGTGGCTGGACAAATGGAGGCGTTCCTGAAGGAACACCTGCCATTTGCGGGCGGCCCTACTGACATCACCAGTGATGTCAGTAGTGAGTTCCGGCTCTATTAGAGCTGGAAGCTCACTGGGGCTTGTGGCAGACGAGACCCTACCACAAGGGTATCGTCACAAGCCCAAAGGTCAGCCACAGCTTAGCGAGCGGCCAGGAGGCCGGCTTTTTAAAAAAAAAGAGGCTGCCCTCATTCAGAGCAAGCGCTTCCTTTTTGCAAGCGGCTCTGAATGATGTCCAATGTACACAAACTTTGTCTAAGGCACAAATTATTAAACGTATTGTATAAAATTACTTGCAGACTGTGTGTATAAGGTGTAGGGATGTGCGCCGGACCATTTTTGCCGGATTTGGATTTGGTTCTAATTCGTCGTCCGGCTTTGGATTTGGATTTGGATTTGCCAAACTGCGGTGACTGGCTTTGGATTTGGATTTGGATTTGGATTTTTTTTACAAAAATTGACAAAAAAAGCTAAAATCACATAAATTGGTATTTTTTTTCTTCCTAGAGTATTATTAACCTCAATAACATTAATTTCCAGTCAATTTAGACCATATCACAGCTTATAATATTGTTTTCAACATTATTGGCCAAAGGTTGCAGTGAGCTGACTGGTTACTAAGCGACAAAGCAGCGGCACAATGACACAGACACCACAGTATAAAGCACATCTATGACACATTGCCACACAGCAGTGGCAGAAATGAAAAGTAGTGCACCCACCCAGTGGGTACGGCCAGCAGAGTCACAGTACTTGTTTACATAGTGGGCTACGGCCCAAGGAGTCACAGTGCATAATCTTATTCACATTACACCGCACATAGGGCCTGATTCACATTACACCATAAAGTAGTGTCTCTTATTTATGTTACCACACACAGTAGTGCCCCTTTTACACAATGCCCACAGTAGTGCCCCTTTTACACAATGCCCACAGCAGCGGTGTCCCTTACACAATGCCCCCAGCAGTGGTGCCCCCTATGCAGTCCCCTTAGTAGTAGGGTCCCCTATACAGTGCCCCCAGTAGTATGCCCCCCAGTAGTATGCCCCCCATTAGCATGCCACGCAGTAGTATGCCCCCATTAGCAGGCCCCCCCAGTAGTATGCCCCCCATTAGCATGCCACCCAGTAGTATGCCCCCCATTAGCAGGCCCCCCCAGTAGTATGCCCCCCATTAGCAGCCCCCCCAGTAGTATGCCCCCCATTAGCAGCCCCCCCAGTAGTATGGCCCCCCCAGTAGTATGGCCCCCCCAGTAGTGGGCTGCCCCAGTAGCAGGCCCCCCTCAGTAGTAGGCTGCCCCAGTAGTAGCCCCCCTGTAGTATGGCCCCCCCTGTTGTATGGCCCCCCCAGTAGTAGTAAGCCCCCCCAGTAGTATGCCCCCACAGTAGTATGGCCCCCCCCAGTAGCAGGCCCCTCAGTAGTATGGCCCCCCCAGTAGCGGACCCCCCCCAGTAGTATAGCCCCCCCCAGTAGCAGGCCCCTCAGTAGTATGGACGCCCAGTAGCAGACCCCCCCAGTTGTATAGCCCCCCCAGTAGCAGACCCCCCCAGTAGTATAGCCCCCCCAGAAGCAGGCCCCCCCAGTAGCAGACCCCCCCAGTAGCAGACCCCCCCCAGTAGCGCCCCCGGCCCTTGCACAACTTTCACAAGTTAAAAAAAAAACTTACCTGATTCCCCGCTCCCGCGCCGTCCGCTCTGCTGAGCCTGTCACACACTGCGGAGGGAGCCGGAAGACGGAGCTCATGTGTGAGCTCCAGCCGGCTCCCTTCGTGCAGCAGCCAATGAGAGTCTGTGTGACTCTCATTGGCTGCTGTAACAAACACACAGCTGCCGCTGGCGGCTGTGTGTTTGTATCTGTGTAGGGCAGAGTGCTATCACAGCGCTCTGCCCTACACAATAGGAGACCTGATGTCGGATTCTCTAGTGAGAATCCGACATCAGGCGGCCGCCGTTCGGCCCCGAACGGGGATCCGAGTCAGGCGGTGAACACCCGAACAGGGTTCGGGTGGACTCGGATCCCCAATGTTCGGAGCGGTTCGGATTCCACAGAATCCGAACCGCTCATCTCTAATAAGGTGTATATAAAACATAAATGAATTTCATGTATGTACACAAACTTTGCTCCGAGCGATGTTCGCACAACTGCGCATGCGTATGGGTTGTAATACGCATGCGCGAACCAGTCATTGCGGTCGGAAATTGTGTGCTCGCAAAATAGCGAATGCCTGCTAATTTGAGTGACAGAATGAGGTGTTTGTGGGTGGTAACAGGGGAAGGTGCATGAAAACGGGGAGTGGAGATCCGAACGCAGGCGTGCCAAAAGGTCAAAACGGGCGTTTTAAGGGTGTGCATAATTAACAAAGCAGCGTCATCGACCACGTCACTTGGTTGTTTCTTAGCCTGAACTGGTCGCATTATTGCGGTAGGAAAATCCAACCACAAGCACTGCAAGCAGTTCAGATGCCTTTCGATTTACTCGATTAATCAAATAAATAGCGGAGATGACGTAGGATGCGAGCGGCCAGGGGGCGTCTTTACAAAATAGCGAGTGCATATTTCGTTCGCTCCCTCAGACATAGAGGCGTCAACAGACCGCAAAGAGCGAGCGCTCAATTTAAATAGCCGGACCCTTTTTCTAAACGAGCGAGCGCAAATAGCGTCCGGCTCTGAATCAGGCCCATAATACAGAGGTTTAGAATTGCCGAAAATACAGACATCAGGAACAGAGGTGGAGCAGCCATTTTGAGCTTTTTGAGGTACCAGGTAAGGCAGCCATTAATGCAGCATAGGTTACACTGGGCGGAATAAGCAATACCTGGAAGAGACAACACAATAGGGGAGATACAGAATACTTAAGCAAAATATATGTTGCATACAATATGCTCAGAACCATACATTGTTCATCTTACGCATGAGAGTACCAGTCAACCAGATGAGGCAGCCATATTGGGAGCTTTGCATGCTGTAGGTTACAATCTGTGAGATACAGTAAGCACTATATAGAAATAAAGCCGACAGTCCAAGGGTATAATGGAATGTCAATCAAAATGTAATTGCAAGGCGCTGGTATTGAAAACAGGAAAAAACTTATACATAAAATTCTAAGACATAAGTGTGTGAGTGTGTGTGTGTGTCCTGATGCTGTATTGAAATAAACTGAAACTTTGACCATCAATTTAAATGGATGCCATGACTCACCTTTTAATGGTATAAGACTGGAAAGAGATGCACTACTGCTGGAATTGATATATATATATATATATATATATATATATATATATATATATATATATATATATATATATATAAATAGTCCACATAAAGAACCAGCACATCCGTTTGTAAATGCAAAAAGACTGTATTAGTGAAAAACGTCCAATAGCATCTTGCCTAATACAGACTTTTTGCATTTACTAACGGATGTGCTGGTTCTTTACGTGGACTATTTATGAATATCTTTATAAACCAGGCACTCCTCTGTTTTTATATATAAGAGTGCAATTGGGTTTCGAACTCCTATATATATATATATATATATATATATATATATACATACAGTATATATAGGTAGTAACAGCTACCGGCACTCCAAATTGAAAATAGTTGAAAGGCCCAGGTGCATACTCCAGGATGCCCAGAACTGACTTAGAGAATAATAAGGTCACATTGTATGACCAGATACACCAACGTTTCAGATGTTTATTACATCTTTTGTCAAGGATAAACAGTAACACACAAGACTCACCTTATATAACAACCATCATCCTCATGTGCATCGGCGGCGTCCACTCCCGATACCGTAGCAATTTGCCTGGGTGCCCCTTCCCCAAGTGAATAGATTCATACAGTATGCAGAAACAGGAGGCACTCCTGGGTCATCACATACTGTACAATAAGCCACACACGGCCAGATTAACTTCCAATGTTTCAGGTCTTTATTAACCCTTTTTCAAGGAATCAAAATAATTTTTTGAAAAAGGGTTTATAAAGACCCGAAACGTTGATAGTCAATCTGGCCGTGTGTGGCTTATGTATTGTACTGTCTATGAAGACCCAGGAGTGCCTCCCGTTTCTGTATATATGTGTAATTTTGAGACTCTGGGCTGAAGCAACTAGAGGCACTAAACACCAGAGGAGTGGACTAGTTGGACTGGTGCTGGAGCACTGTGTTGTTGTGTGTTTGTGTAACTTAAAGTCAGTAAAGACAGGGGCATTTGAATAACACCATTAGGAGCATTGTGTTCTTAAATGGGCACTGTGTAGGCACTGTCATTTTAAAAAAACACCACTTAGGAGCAGTTTGTTGTTGTTCAGGCACTGTGTTAAAAACAACATTCAGTAGGTGCCATGCCACCATTACTATAAGTGCTATGAGTATCACTGTGTGTTAACTTATTACTAAAAAATAATAAAACATGCATGTTTAGGTTCAGGCACGGTGTTAAAATATAACATTCAGTAGGTGTCGTGCTACCATTACTAGAAGTGCTGTAAGTCTCAGTGTGTTGTTGTAGAATTTTTTTTTTATAAAACTTGTTTGTGTTCTGGTTCAGGCACTGTGTTAAAAATAATGGCCCTCATTCAGAGCCGTACGCTCTGAGCAGAGCGCACGCTCTGAATGAGGGCCGGCCTCCATGAAAATGGAGCGTCCTCCTGGACGCTCGTATAGCTGTGGGTCACCACCCATAGGCTATACGAGCGTGCAGTTTGATGGCCGCGATGGTCGTAACCATCGCGACCATCGAAACTGCGAGCCGGAGCCTGCGGTTGAGGTTTTCAACCGCAAGCTCCGGAGTGATTTTGGCTCTATCAGAGCGAAAATCACTCCCACTGACATCACTAGTGATGTCAGTGGGCCGGCTTCTGACGGGAGGCGTTCCCATGGGAACGCCCCCTCAAGGAGGCACGCCCCCGGCACGCCTACCAAAGGGGGCGTGCTGTCAATCAACATCGACAGCACGCCCCCTTTGATCAGACACAATGAGCGAAGGACTTTCCTTCGCTCGTCGCGTCTGGCGCATGCGCACGACGGAGCTCCCTCCGTCGTGCGCATGCTCAGTCCAGAACATTGACCCACTTGCGAGCGGACAGCCGCTCGCGAGTGGGTCTGAATCAGGCCAATGTTCAGTAGGTGCCAAGCCACCATTACTAGAAGCGCTGTGAGTCGATATGGATCATTCGATAGAAGAGAAGGAGCAACAAACCAGTACAAGTGCTGCAGCTGCTGCCTGTCATGATAGTACTTCATCTACTAAAGTCAGAGGTCAATGGCAAAGAAGGTCTAAGACAGGGCACTGTAAATCAAAACAATATTTCACAATGTTAAAGAAAAAAAAATCACCTCTAATAATAAAGGGAAAGTTTACTGCTAAAAAACTTAAAATTGCAAACATGCCATACACTACACGCAGTGGCAAGGAAAGGCTCAGGCCATGGTCTTTAATTGTTAGTGGTGGTCCTGCTACTGCTGTTTATTGCACTAGAATGTCTACTGTGGAAGCTGGGAACAAACACTGGCCCTGATTCAGAGCCGGACGCTCTGACCAGAGCGCTCGCTCTGAATCAGGGCCCACCTCCATAAATATGGAGCGTCCTCCTGGACGCTCGTATAGCTGTGGGTCACCACCCCTTTTGTATGTAATTATTTTGTGAAGCCAAAGTAGGTAGAGGTAGGGATGTTAGCCATCTAGGAACCTCCTCCCTGTTGAACCTCCTCCCTGTTATGTAATTTGAAGTGAGTTCATGCAAAGTACTTGGAAAAATAAAAAAAATCAGGCAAAATAATACCAAACAGTCCAGCATCAGGTAGCTCCCAGCAACACCTCAGCACTTGCAATCTCCACCTCCAACAACTTCATCATTAACCTCCCCATTCATGATTGCAGGTTATTTGTGGCTTAAAACCAGGAGCGATATCTTATGCTTATAGGGACTGAGGCCCTGATTCAGAACCGGACGCTCTGACAGAGCGGTCGCTCTGAATCAGGGCTGGCCTTGTTTTTTAGAGCGGCCTCCTGGCCGCTTGCATAGCTGTGGGTGACCACCCACAGCTTTAGCGAGTGGCCAGGAAGATGGTCGCAATGATCAAGACCATCGCGACCATCGGGCTTGCGACGAGACCCTTGTGGTAGGGTCTCATTGCCGCAAGCCCCAGAGAGATTTTGGCTCTCACAGAGCTGAAATCTCTCCCACTGATATCACTTGTGATGTCAGTGGGGCCGCCCCCAAACGGAGGCATTCACATGGGAATGCCTCTGTTTGGGCAGCCACTCCCCCGGCCCACCCACCAAAGGGGGTGTGCTGTCACTCAACATCGACAGCATGCCCCCTTTGGCACGAGACCCGGAGTGACGATTTGCCCATCGCTATCCGGGTCTCGTGCATGCGCACGACGGAGCCATCTCCGTCGTGAGCATGCACACTGGGGCCACCATTGAAACGCTTGCGAGCGCATAGCGCTCGCGAGTGGGTCTGAATCAGGCCCTGAGTCCTTTTAAAAGCACAGTGTCATTCATAGATTAGACTTGGAGATCTCCATAGAGTTATTGTGATCATTATTGTTGTTTAATTGGTTTTATGTATGTTTATATGTAATAATTGTTGGTACATATGTATGTTACATGTTCAAATATAAATTTTCCAATATGGTTAGTCATATTCTAGTCTGAATAAATATACATTGCATATAGAATATATCAATAAATATTAATATATTTTTTTTAGTGAACATCAGACACCCTGATTATACTATTTTATTTTATAATTATAGATTAATGGTGTCTTATCAGCACAATTAAACTTTTTTTCTTTGAATGTCTTTGTTACACCACATGTGATGGTGTAGGTGTGTATTCACAAGCACACACATTTAGCTGCTATTAATTACAAATATTTTGGTCATTTGACTGCAAGACTATAGATATATACAGTAAATATATATATATATATATCTTTCTTTTATTCATTAGTGCCTAATATCTTGTTTTTGTAATGAACAAGATACAAGGCAACATCACAATTTTAATTTTATTAATCAAGTGATCGATCAATCATTTTCCTCTCTTCCACTACATACATACATACTCCACCTCCATTGCCCTGTACTGCCGTCGGTCCTGAGCAAGTTACCCTCTTACTCAGACTCTCTAGTGCACCTCATAAATGTATTGTAGGGGTGTGTTACCCAATTAGGAAAGAGGGAGGAGGGGGGTAGTATGGCCAGCTACTCTTGCAACCCGTCAGGAATCCTTGGCTATTAACTTTGTATTCATTTATGGCCTGTTCTCTTCTCAGTAGCGGCCTAACATCTCTGACATGGCCACGTCTCAATGTTAATCAATCGAACGATCATTCAATCATTCTTTATTACCTGCCTTCCACTACATACTCCACCTCCATTTCCCTGTACTGCCTTTTGGCCTTTGTCTTATTTAGTTCTTGATTAATGCTACACATTCTTTCTATGGGGTCGTATAGTTTATCAATTTGCCATACTGTTTGTCACTACTGTGTCGCAATGTTTCATAGATGTGCTATATTCTTTTAAACTACCATGTGTTTGTGCCGCTGCTATGATGCTTAGTGTAGCCAGCCAGCCTTTGGCCAATATTGGGGAACAATATTGTGACCTGTGAGGTGGTCAAAATTGACTGGAAATTAATGTTATTGAGGTTAATAAAACTGAGCCAGGGGTCTGATTCAGAAAGGATCGCAGTTGCTAATACGCATGCAATTGGGTAATTGTTGCATTCTGGGATGCGAGCAGAAATCCAACAAAAGTCCAGGCGCGATGCTGTTTTCTGTCCTTAGCATGTTGATACAGCATTGCTCCGGAAAGTTCAGTCAGAGAATGCCCATTCTTGCGACTAAACACCCTGTTTAAGGTACAAGAGGCAGGAGAATGGGCATTCTCCGACCGAACAGCGCGCTGGATTGAATAGCTCCGGTAGCTCATTCCCGGTGCTATTCAATTCACGTTGAATTGAATTGAGCCTGTAGGAGAAAAAGGGGGAGCAGGGAGAGAGAGGAGGAATAGGGGGAGATGGGAGATAGAGTTTAGGAATAGGAGGAGATGAGAGGGGAATAGGGGGAAACAGAAAAGAAAGAGAGAGAGAGAGAAGAAATCAAGGGAGATGGAAGAGATAGTAAGAAGAGGAATGAGGTGAGATGAGAGAGAGACCGAAGGAAATTAATGGGGGGATATGGCATAGAGAGATACCTCATGTAGTTTTGGAGTGTGCAGATAAGGTTTTACCTAGTCGCCCTGTGAAGCAGCACCCTGCTGCACTGTAGCTGATGCCCGGGTTTTGTTAACAGCACTAGAACCCGGAAGTGTGGCTCCTCTAAATGGAATGCACTTTGTCTTAGCTCCTCATGCAGGTCCACCTACCGAGCAGCAGACTGTCTGCATAGCGCTGCTCACCCTCCAGCCCACATTCACAATCCCCCTATTGCCATGAGGCTTGGCCATGGCCGCGTCACTGCGTAATGATGTCATGACGCGACCGCGTCATGATGCGGCTGCGCATTAGTCAAAACTGCTTGCTGAGCATGGCGCCGCCCGGGAGGTTGTACTGCCGGGTAAGCCTGCGCTCAGCCAAACTGGCCCATTTGACCACGGCCCTTCTGGAATTTGCCAGAAGTGCCCGATGGCCAGTCCGGCCCTGACTGTGGGCAATGTATAGGGTGTATTACTACTGTGGGCATTGTATAGGTGGCACTACTATAAAGGGCACTACTACTGTGGGCATTTTTTAAGGAGCACTATTACTTTGGACAGTGCATAAGGGGCACTACTATTATAGTCATTGTATAGAGGGCACTACTACTGTGGGCACTACATAAGGGACACTACTGTGGGCATTGTATAAGGGGCACTACTACTGTGGACATTGCATAGGGGGCACTATTACTGTAGTCATTGTATAGGGGGCACTACTACTGTGGGCATTGCATAAGGGGTACTACTACTGTGGGCATTATGTATAGGGCACTACTGTACTACTGTGGGCATTGCATGAGGGTCACTAATACTGTGGGCATTGTATAGGGGACACTACTATTTTGGGCATTGTATAGTGGAACAACCTTAGATTTACCATATCCCCACTTCAAAATTTCCACTTCAACCACTAACTAAAAAAACTTTTTTTTTGCAATATTGCCCACAAAATTTTAGATTTTTTAATTAACACATTATTTAAATAACAGTTATTTAAACTTTAAATTATATTGAATAAGTTTTAGTAGTTCTTATTTACTTGCATAATTTGATTTAAAAAATCTACAATTTTGGGAAAATGTTTGGAAAAAATATTAGCCAGTAGAGTCGTTAAAGGCAAATCCAGACATGATGAGACACAGCACAAAATAAGCAGTTTTGTCTTGTATATAATTTTCACCATTTGCTTTTCCAGTATGCACGATCATCTCACTGTTTTATTTACTTATTTGTTGATACCAGCCCCCAAATTGTATAGTGCCGTGTATATTTTATCTCTGGAGGTCTTTTTTCAAGTGCACCAGCTGCACAATTAAATAATCTTGGCTTTGCAGTGCTGTGTTTCAATGTTCCACACATTCTGCAGCCTAGTCTCCGCTCTCAGGAGAGGGTTCAGCAAACCAGCAGTGCATCTTGATAGGAGGCAAGCCAGACAAATGTTTAAGACTGTGCAAAAATGTAAACGTCAAATCAAAGCCCAACCTGCTATCAATTTAGTGTCACCTCTTTCAATCACATATATATATATTTTTTCACATCATGGCCCCCATTTACTAACGAGTTTCATCACCAAAACGAGTGATAAATGTCACTGTGTATGATAAATGGTGCTCTAGCCAATCAGCTCCCAACTGTCAACTGTGAGAAATTGACAGTTGGGAGCTGATTGGCTGGAGCACCATTTATCATACACAGTGGGCACGATTCAATTCAGCACGATATAAATAGCGCCGGGAGATAGCTCCCGGAGCTATTCAATTCATCGCGCTGTTAGGTCGGGGAAGGCTCGTTATCGCGCCTTAAACAGGGTGTTTAGGCGTGATAACGGGCATTCCCTGACCTAACTTCCCGGCGTGAGGCTGTTTCCTCCCGGCGCTAAGGGCAGAAAACAGCCTCGCGCCTGGACTTTTGTCAGATATCTTCTCTCATCCCCGGAGGGATGAGAGAAGTCATTAGTCGGACTTGTCAGCGCGGGTATTGAATAGCTCCAGGAGTTCACTCCCAGGGCTATTTACATCGCGCTGATTAGAATCGAGCCCAGTGAAATCTATCACTCGTTTTGGTGATGAAACTCGCTAGTAAATGAGGCCCCAAATCTATCATAAATGACTCTGTCTTTAAATTGGGTCTTACTGATTTTGTAATGTACTTTAAGATTAGCAAGCTACTGTATGAGTTATGTGTACAATGCAAAGCTCATGGGTAAGCTGAACACAATGATATGACTTATACAGCATCTGTATGGTATACCAAAATATGTAGGGGGGTTTTCATTGTAGCTGAAAAATATTGATGCTGTTCTACTATAGGCTACAGGATGCATGTAGGTGTTTCAACAACACTCAGAAAAAAGGCTGCACCCAGTTGTATGTATAAATGAGGGCAAATTCGCTGTATAAATGGATCTCACCACAAAAGGTAGAATAATCTACCAGACTCCTGGCGCTTCTACTGATTCAATCAAAGAATCGGCTTTAGGAGACCCAGCCGCAAATATAAGAAGTTCAGTGTTAACTTCAAAAAAAAGAAAAAATTATAAAAAAAAAAAAAATATTTATATTGCGCTAGGTTTCAGCCTATATATAAATTGTAATAGTCTAATTGATTTCAGGTTTACACCTCATATCCTTATCAGGAAGACTCCCTTATAATAGTATCTAAATTAATGAAACATGCAAATGCAGCGAGTATTAAAAAAAAAGTAACATTTTATCTCACTGCTACAATGAATCTAGCTGCTATATACACAATGAGCCTGATGCAGAGATTTACGCAAATCCGATATTTTAGCAGATTGAGTGATGGTTTGCAAATGCGTATGTGCGAAAAGCCATACGGCGCACGTGCAGCGATTGTATTGTGATTACGTCCGTAATTAGGAACCATTTGTAAAATGAGTGACAGGTAGTCAGCATTTGGGGGTGGTAACGAGGAGGGGTGTAACTAGCAGTGGTGACACGATGGTATTTAGCAGGGTCACATAAGATTCTCCATCCCGAGACATTCATGGCTGTGTCCTTCCTCTATGGAGGATAGATGTAATGACATGCCACGCACACGCAGTGGCTCATTGGAGTCAAAGGTCGTGCTGTGAAGCGGATACTATAGGTGTTGATATAGGTGTACTACAGGGTCCCGGATGAGAAGAGCAGAGCACTCTCCTCCAACAAAGGTAACTCCAACAAAGGTAAATATAATACCACTAAACTACAATTATTTGGGACAAAATTATTAATACTATTATGGTGCAAAAAGTAGTAGATTAAAGTTATGGGGCAATTATAAAAAAAAAATATGAAGGTACACATTTATTATTTTAATATATATAAAGATACCTATCTAAAAAGGTCACGGATAAGGTTTAATTTTATAAATGAGGCACAGGTGTGGGTACTAGAAAGGCCTGTGCATCCTTTGGTGTCAGCACATGTTCCAGCCCCACAAATAGAAAGGTAGCAGTTTTCACAAAACCGCCAGAGGTAAAGATTTAGGGGTTTCAAATTCTGCTTGGAAGTTAATTATCATCAGCAACGTATCTTAGGTTTGAACTGCAGTCAAAATTGCACTCTTCCCCTACAAACCACATACAAACCACATACATAATAATAATATAGGCACGTATATTTGACTAACATAGAACATATAGTAGATGTCGCTTTCTGCATTGGCTTCCTACCTTGTTCCCCAGGTAGTAAGCACAATTCATTCACTCCAGGAAACTTTTAGACAAGCTTTTATACGCCTTTTGTTGACCTTTTATCAGCCGACCTTTTGTACCTGATGACTTTTGTCCTTGTCAACCGATTGCATGTCGACCATTTGGTGTCGACCTATTCATTGTCGATATTTATACTGCACCTGTCTGATAACGTGGCTAGTAGTGTGCCAATATTGTTTGTCTTTGTATGCAAAATGGCGGATTCCCGCCGCAGCCGGTAGGCGTCTCAATAGGATGCGGCATTAGAATGAAGATGCAGTAGGATTCACCTCTGATTCACCCCCACTATCTACTAACACTATATGCCAGAGATTCCCAAGCTACTTTGCTTAGGGCCCTCTCTGACAATAGAATATTTTACATAAATCCAGTTGAGCTGATGGAGTAGGTTAGTGTATCCTGATGTTGGTGTATTAGGAGGGGAGTAGTCAGGGGTGGACACAAGTGATGTCCGTGCTGCATCTTTGGTAGCAGTGGATCTAAGAAGGTATGTCAATGATGCAGGTGTTCTCTTTTTAATTGAGATGTTCACCTGCGTCTTCATAGATCCACCGCATGCGTCCAAAGACGAAGCAACGGATCACCATCGGCAACATTACGCCAAACATTACTCAGAGTGTCTACCGCAAGTAGGGCGCTGGGGCCAGTGAATCTGCATCTGAAGATGCAGTCACTGGCTTTGGCTTGCCACTAGAACATTGGCAACACACCTGCCCCTCATTACCCCTAAATGGTCACAGCCTGTCAATCAGGCTGTGGCTTCCCTCACACTGTGACCATAGCCACAGCAGCATCGTACACAGACTTTGGCACAGTAAATGGAACATTGGTCAATAGCAACCTAAGAGCCTCTTGTGTCTGTGTTTGAATCAGTCACAGTGTGTCCTGATGTTTGTAAATTAGGAGGAGAGAAGTCAGTGTGCTACTTAATGTGAACATTATATGTGTATTGTATACTGATATTTGCAGCTTTAGTGTATTTTACAGTATATACTGTATAGTGGCTTTTTATATTTACTAGTCTATCTCACATGGGAAAACATTTTAATATTTCAATCCATACATTCAGCCCCTAATTAAAAATTGATGCAGAATATGCTCTGGGAGGGAAGTGATCTGGGGAATTATCCTCTGGGAAAGAGCATTTGGAAACTGAAATGAGGTAGGGATGGCCATCGGTAGAGAACCATCCAGTATAACTTTCTTTCTCCTCACATTAGAGATGACCATTAATGGTTTGCCACTGATGATCGATGGTTGTTAACCATTAATGGTCGATGGCTTTCCCTAAAGTGAGGAGAGAGAAAGTTATACTGGATGAGATCTCTGGTCCTTGTTTCTCCTCTTCTGCCGAGATCAGAGAGGAGAAACAAGGAAATGAATGAGTAGAAGGGAGAGTAGTCATTTAGAGAGGAAAGGTAAGTCAATCATAGGACTGAAAGATAATTAGGGAGGAGTGAGGGCATTGGAAGAGAGAGGGAGTAGGGCAATTAGAAACAGATACGTAGTATACAGAGCGAGGTGGTTTGACCTGCCAGAGGAGCCAGCCATCTGGAGCACAGTGGTAAAAGGAGGCAAGAACATTGAGAAATGGCTGTTAGATGTCTTCCAGGGTGGCTGAAAGGGCGGGGGGGATCAGATGTGCATGAGGGTCAGCATCTGTACCGAGCATAAATGGGGCATAGCCATGCTTACACAAGTGGGTCAAATGTCTTGGTGGCCCTGCCTGTATTCTAACACCCATGGGGGTCAAATGTCACAGTTTGAGAACCATAGGAACATAACATGAACGGTTGCCTCTGCCCTAGCCACAAGGTGGTAGTGAGCCAGTGGCGCTGATGGAGAGTTGAAGGTTCACCCATTTGCAGAGCATATGAATACATGAATTTGTACAGCGCATGTTCATCAAATGAGTGCACCAAGTTCAGGCAGTGCAGAGTCACGGACAACTGCATTGTATCCGCACTCTGAAGCAAAGAGGTGGAACTGAAGGGCCTTTTCACGTAGACAAAGTTCTATGCAGATCTGAGCATCAGCAATGTATATATAGACCTATTTGGAGGCGTACCTTTTCACCTAGTATATGACAGGTGCAGCTGCACACTGATGATGACGATGACGACGACTAGTAGCAAATCAGGGACATGACTCAGAGTAGTAGGCATCCCCATTTCGTAGGCGCAGCCAGGCAAGTGTCTGCGTCTTCCGATGCAAATTTCTTGGCCTCGGCGACGGAGCTGCGAGGGGCAATCCGAGTAACCTCAGGGTTACTCAGATTGCCGATTGTCTTACAGAAATTCTGATGCTGCATCTTAGAAAGCAGCACTGGGATCTGCAATGCAGTCAGCAGATGTCTATTTACAGTACACCAGGCGCCTCCTACTGCACTTGCAGTGAGATGTACGTTATCATTTGCATGGTATTGCACAGCCTCTTCCCTGTGGCTCTACATACCGTACTGCTCTGAATCAGGCTCTAGGTGCATGCCATACACATGTTGTTGCTGTTGCATGCAATACATGCATTTTGTCCATCACGCTTCTTTGCAGCAATGTGCATATTGATATACTTATAGGTCTGCATTAGATCCAGTGTATTTAAGCCTGGGTTTTTTTTCCGGAGTACTTTTTATATTAAACTGTATTATTTGTGGCTAGTGGATGGTTAAATGTAAAAAATTCATTTTTCTCCCTTCCTTCCTTATTCCCTTTCTCTGTGTCTATTTATCAAGCAGCTCTGCTCTCACTCCCTCCTTCCAGGCTGCGGTGCCCTCATGTCTTCCTTGTACGAAGGGCACATCTGACTGATGAGCACACTAGTCTATGAATCATGTCCCCTAGCTTTTTCCATTTACTCCAGCAAGCAGTAATGCTGAGAAGATTAATGTTTGCAGATACACCTGCTCCCTTGAATAATTTGCCCCCTTAAAGAGGCCACTTACCAACAATTCATTATAGGGATTGCATAGCACAAACAAGTCTCTGTGAGCACAAGATGGAAACTAGAGTGTACATTTGTATCCCATATTTTCATTATTCTTTTATTACTCATTGCCCGTAGCAAAAGCTATTTTCTTTTCCTGCATCCTCATCTCAATGCTGACGTATATATAAAGATATTTTTTATTTTTTTGCTACTATGGAAATGAGAGAGATTGAGAGCTTTTAGCAGGGGGCATATCTAACACAATTTCAAACTTCCATTATGTAATCATGGAACTGGGTAAGATTGAGATGAGCTGGAAAAAAGTGTATTTTCAAAGACTGAAATGTAATGAATTATTTGCCCAGTTTATTCCCTTAACATATGATTTGTATTTTTAGTTTATATCTGCTTGAAAAGTATCTGCTTGAAAAGTAAAGTGAATACAATGCATAAAAGATAATATTTATGAACTGCAGTATTGTGGACTGTGCCTAATTGCCTGCCTAGCACAATATGCATTCTGGGTACTGTTCTCACAAAGAGACTCTGCACGGGACCTTGCTGGTTTACATATCTGACTGGTAATTTGCATGGTGGAAAGATTGAAGAAAGTCCACCCCGCTGCCACTTTTAAATTTAACCTCAGCTTTTTTTCAGAGATGTGCGGGTCCAGTTCTCAGAGAACCGACAACAACCGAATTTAGGGATTCCGAGTCGAACAGAGTACAAGTTCGGAATCACTTAGGGGTACTGAGTCAAACCGAATCCCGGTTGGGATATTCCTGCGGTTCGGAACTGGGATTTAACCCTGCGTCAGACGCAGCTGGCATGACGGGCGCCACAAAGCTGTTCTCGCTCACCTCTTCACCGCAAGGGGGCACAGGGGCCTATCTCTAGGTGCTATTTAAAAACCCCATTGTCAGTTTTCCCGCTGCCTGCGTGGAGTGCAGTAATTACCTTCCTGGCCTCTCTGGCCCATTGCGCCCGAACTCGTCCGACTTTTGAAGATACGTATTTGTTTTTATTTTCTCACAATTTTGTGTATTTTGCTCATTTTATGAATTAACATGACAAAGGTTGTGGGTAATTTGCGGAAATATTTAGGTTTGCCCAGGGTGGCCTCTTAGGCACACTGCGCCTCTTAAAATTTAGTATTTTTTGTTTTACTTGCTGTAAGGTTTATAAATGTGGTTTTGTGAATCAGATTTCCATATATTCTCTCTTTGAACATCCTAATGAAGGTCACTGATCACTTTAAGAATGTTAGAATTGAGTTAATTAGGTGGTAATGACTATTTTATAACAGGTGCCTGTCAGGCGCATTGCGCCCGAACCTGGGAGTCCCAGAGGCGCACCTGACACAGGGTTAATAACCGAACTTGGGGCTTGGATGAATCAAAATCCAAAAACAAAATCTAAACATAGAGGTCGGCGCACATCTTTATTTTATTTCTCCATAAACTAATGCTCAATTTAGCCTAATTTAGAATGCAATAAATGAGCGCTTGAAATAAAAGCATAATAATCATACAAATATTATAGGTTAAATGTTTATAGCAGAGGTTCCCAAACGCGTTCCTCAAGGCTCCCCAAAAGTTCAGGTTTTAGAGATATCCATGGTTGAGCACAGGTGGTTAAATCAAATTGACTGAGGTAATAATTAAGCCACCTGTGGGCAATTGTGGACATCTCTAAAACCTGAATTGTTGGGGAGCCTTGAGGAACGCGTTTGGGAACCTCTGGTTTATAATCTTTTTAGACTAGTTTAGGAGTCGTTGCCTCAGCAATGATACATTCCAGATGTGTACCTGAAAATTAACAGTCTGTGGTGCGGGTCTCCACCTAAACTATCCCTACCAGGGGATAGCTTGTACTTCCAGCATGTCCCGGCAGATCTAATAGCCGCGACACTGGGAGATGGCCGGTGAAGAGTCAAAGGTAACACCACCGGTGGTAAGGTAGGAATTGTTTAGGCAGAGACCCGCACCACGGACTGTTCTTTTTGCGGTACACATCGGGACTGTAACATTGCTGTGGCCACGACTCCTAAACTATTCTAAAAAGACTATAAAAATGTAACATATTATATTTGTATGATTATTATGCTTTTATATCAAGCTCTCATTTGTTACATTTTAAATACATTATTTATATCGAGCAGCTGTTCACACCAAGCGCAGGACATTAGAAATTTGTTTTTATCAGCCTAATTTAGGCTTTACATTGATCATTTGAGTGAGGGGACATCAGGACTTTCTTCACTTTATGCAACATTTTTGTGTTTCATTTAATTGGTCAAATATGTCTAGAATTGCACTCTCTCATAATACGGAGATCAGGAAGGTGCATGCGGACCTAACTGTGTGGAGTTTGTATAATCTCCCTGTGCTTGCGTGGATTTCCTCCGGGTACTCCGGTTTCCTCCCACACTCCAAAAATATACTGGTAGTTTAATTGGCTCCCAACAAAAATGAACCCTAGTGTGTATGTTTGTGAGCATGTGGTAGGGAATATAGAGTGTAAGCTCCACTGGGGCAGGGACTGATGTGAATGGCCAAATATTCTCTGTAAAGAGCTGCGGAATATGTGTGCGCTATATAAATAACTGGTAATGAATAAATAAATAAATGGCAATTCAGTGCAGGTGTGATTCCTGGTTTCACCCTCACTGAGGTTGTTCTCAAAATAATAGACTTTTAGCGATCCGTAAACCAGGGAACACTCACCTAATTTTGCTTTGTACATCCCTTTGATTTAATTGAAATAATTGTTTCCCACAAAAGAAATGTTCTATTGCAGTGGTTCTCAAACTCAGTCCTCAGGACCCCACACAGGTCACGTTTTGCAGGTCTCCTGGCAGATGCACAGGTGTAATCATTACTCACTGACACATTTTAAAAGATCCACAGATGGAGCTAATTATTTCACTTGTAATTCTGTGAGACCTGGAAAACATGCACCGTGTGGGGTCCTGAGGACCGAGTTTGAGAACCTGTGTTTTATTGCCTTGAGAACTGAGTTTGGGAACCTCTGAAGTAGACAAATGTCACTATTCAGCAAGGAACGTCCCAATCTGGCTTGCTCCTCCCATCCAAAGATGTAACATTTGTATCTATGCAAATACTGTCATCCTGGCAAGAAAATTCACTTGCTCAACTATAAAAAAATATAAAAATGTGGGCTTTGTCACATAAATAAGAATGTGATGTCACAAAATAGCATGTGCACTCTGGGCGTGGTTTTTGCACTTTCCTAAATTATTCTTAAAGTATTTTTCATTTTACTTTTTTTCCTATAGGAATGTTTTTGGGTTTTTTTGTTTGATTTTTAGCCCTGGGCTAAGTATGTTTTGAGGCTCTTTGTTGAGTCAAACAGCCAAATCATACCAGAAGAATAATGCAGGTAAACGCATAAAAATGAGAAATCACCAGAAATGTCTGCATGTGTTTCTCTAAAATATATTGATAATTAATACTAAGGGGGGGTCTATTCATCATCACTTTATTTCTACAAAAGTAGGTAAAAATTAAAAAATTAAGTGTAGTGTTATTCAACAAACATGTAACGGAGGAGATATCACAGATATCTCCTGGTTACAATTCTTCCCCGATAATTACTACAGTCCCCATACTTTAGTATGGGGATGTGGAAATTATGTAATACATCAAGTTTCGAAAAAGCATTTGTTTCTGAACTTGACTGCAATACTGTACGCCACCGTGAGATGACGTACAGGATCTGATACAGCAGAGGGATCTGAAAAGATCCCTCCCTGCTGTGTCCACTTTCCTCAACACAGCTCCCTCCTGGCTCCCACAGCAGTCCATCTGTGAGTCGTGGCCAAGAGAGGTCACAGCAGCAGCAGCGATGGACCTGCATGGGGCTGCAGGTGTGACTGTGGGAGGGGGAGGGGTGAGCCCAGTCTTGGGATGCAGACTCTGAAAGTGGCGGATGCAGCAGTGTAGCAACACCCACCCCCTGGAATTAGACACTGCACAGCAGCGGCGGCGGGGGACCCAATCAAGGCTGCACATTTGAGGTGAGTGGGGCACAGTCTTCGGTGGCTTCAGCAAGGATTGGAAGGGGGAGGGAGACAGACACCAGTGGTGTTGGTGGGAGGGCGAGCAGATAGGCAGGGGGGAAGGAGGTTATTTTCTCAGTCTCTCTTCACAGCCTGTCTTTAAGCTGTGCATGCGCAGCTTGAAGACAGGGAGTGAAAACTGTCCAAGTGCAGGAGAAAAGTCTCTCTCTTACGAAAAACTTCATTGTAGAAACAATGGTTTTTCGGAAGTGATCATTTAGGACAGGAGGCATGATGAATGCGTCCTAAACTGTTTTTGAGCTTGCAGCGGGTTCAAACCATAATTATTATATGTGATAATTATGTTTTGATGAACAGGCCCCTTTATATGGTGAAGTTATAATTTATCTGTGTTGTTCCTGTATTCAAAGGCTGTACCGTAACTACCATGGGTGCATGAGGTGCCATTGCTATTGGGTCCCCTGCATCTACCTGACAAAACCAGATGAATGCTGTTGGGACTCTGGGAGAGACCACAGAAACAGATTAAGAGGGTAATGTTGATCCATGTGTGCACTGTATGGCAGTCATAGGAATGCTCTGTGTACTGCATGGTGGTCACAGGGATGCTGTGTGTACTGTATGGTGGTCACAGGGATGCTGTGTGTACTGTATGGTGGTCACAGGGATGCTGTGTGTAATGTATGGTGGTCACAGGAATGCTGTGTGTACTGTATGGTGGTCACAGGGAAGCTGTGTGTACTGTATGGTGGCCACAGGGATGCTGTGTGTACTATATGGTGGTCACAGGAATGCTGTGTGTACTGTATGGTGGTCACAGAGAGAGACTGATCAGGACTACCTTTCTTGGTATATGTACTACTAACACTACATCTGTACCTGGTTTTTGTAATTTATCCCTGTTCTGGACTACATAATTCATCAGCCTGTGATTTTCCAGAATGTGATTTTATTTATTCTATGTGTTATATGTGTATTTATTAAATAAATACGGAAAAAAAAATATTTTTGGGATATTCCTGAAAAGACCAAATAAAGATACAATGATGTGCTTAATCTGCGATTGTTCCATGTGAGTTGGGTATGCAAAAGACTGTGTAAATATACCTTTATGTGTTTTGTCCTGCACTTTCTGAAGTGAGTGTGGTATGTGCCCATATATTGATTGTGAAGATTTTGTTGTGAAAGATACTGCTACATATTTTCAACACATAAACTATAAGTGAGTATGTATGTACCATACTCTGTTGACAGAGCAAATAACTTTATAAAGAATAATTTCCGATCCTGTGTGGATTTATTCTTGAAGGACTGGATTTATGTTTTAACATTGAAACATTTCTACACATGTGTGTTCCTTTTATTTTTCTCTCTTCCACATAGATATATATATATAGATATCTATATATATATATAGATATATATATATATATATATATATATATACACTGCAAAAGTTCGGCACTCAGGAAAAGCTACGAAGGACGGGGTGCCTTCCTGAATAATGCATACCAACACACTGTTTCTCCTATATGAGGTATAGCAACCCACAAGGAAAAAACAAGACACAGGAGGCACTCCCTTTGGAAAATAGAAAAATATATAATATACTTATATCATGTTGAAAAAACAGTACAGCAGCATGTCGACGTTTCAAGGTCCGTAGACCTTTTCATCAGGACTGGATACCAGTTGTACAGTCCTGATGAAAAGGTCTACGGACCTTGAAACGTCGACATGCTGCTGTACTGTTTTTTCAACATGACATAAGTATATTATATATTTTTCTATTTTCCAAAGGGAGTGCCTCCTGTGTCTTGTTTTTTCCTTGTGGGTTGCTATACCTCATATAGGAGAAACAGTGTGTTGGTATATATATATATCTTTGATGATGAGCCATATAAGAAAGTGACAAGCTGCACAAGAACTATTTATAAATATATTATAAGTATATTGTGTGTTATGTTATAGGAGTTCTATAAGTGCCCCAGAGATTTTTATCTTCATTTTTATTTTTACATGTACTGTATGGTGGTTACTGTGATGCTTTGTGTACTGCAGGACAGTCACTGGTCCATGGCTTTTGATCTGTAGAGTAGATTTATTAACCCTGTTCATTCCTTATGAGTAGTTGAGCCAACTGAGGATTCTTATTGAGATAATCTCAGTTTCCTAATGGGAAGATCTGTTAACATAGCTTTTATATCCTCCACTCATGGAGAGGGGAGTTGACCGTTAAAAGGTTTTATAATACTGTAAGTCATAAAACATTTTAAAAGCCTTAGAATTTCTCTTATACTCCCTTATGCACTTCCCTGAAGAATCTTTTATCTGTGTAGTATCAGTCTTCTTTTGTTGTTTGTTAGTAAATCTTAAAAGAAGATGGTTTATTACTCCCTTATTTTTGCAGGTATTTTACATGGCTGAACATTAAAGAGGTAATGGTTTCGTCTACAATTCCACATCTAGAAAAAAGATTACAAACATCTAAGTATTGAATTAAGGGTAGAAATTGCTTTATAAATTGCTTTACTTATTCCCCTTCTGTCTTGTTTTGGAAGTCAATACAAAATAATTAGTGCATTCCCCCATTAACCTCTAAAGGACTCGGTTACTAATTCCCTGGTGGGCGAATGTACCAACTCTAAAGGCCCCCATACATCAGCAATTGATTGCAGCAATCGCGCAATTTGCAATCGATTGTGTATAAAAATCTTTCCCTTTTTGAATCGATTGTGGCATCTCTGCAATCTGCAATCGATTGAAAAAGGGAAAGATTTTTATACACAATCAATTGCAAATTGCACGATTGCTGCAATCAATTGCTGATGTGTGGGGGCCTTTATATTATTAGTGCCCCCAACCAATTATTTATTGAATAGGCCTACTTGGGATAACCCAAACTAATGTACTTAACTGAAACAGGTGTACTCATTTGTCCCACAAATTAGTAATTAGATTACAGTTTTAAATATAGTTTTAATACCTTTATTTGAGCATAGATAAGAACACACATTACATTAGACTATGCTTGCCTACTTTTGAAAAAGCATTTCAGGGAGATTGTGAAAGCATCAACTATAAGTGTTCATTAAAGTGTGCGTATACTGCTACATCTGAGAGGCGTGCCATAACATTGAAGTAAATTTGCCCCAAAGCAGTTACTAATATCTACGTGTTGATGAAAACCCACTGATAGATACTTTTCAGAAAATGCATTTAGCCATAGGGATCATTGGGGGAGATGTATGAAGTCCAGAAACGGTATCAGCGCACGTTATGTGCGCTGATACCGCTTCTCCCCGATGTATGATCGGGGGTCTGGGTGGTAAATGACAGGGGCGCTATGCGCCCCTGTCATTATCGGCGCTGCTATCTACAAGATAGCAGCACCGATAGCCTGGGCTATGTACGAACGGTCAGATCGTCTGACCGTTCGGCCGGCTGTAGCTGTCGTTATCGACAGCTACAGCCTGGCGCTAGCCTATCCTCACAGCAGGGACAGCGTTGTACCTGCTGCGGCGGCTGCCGGCTCCACGCGTGGATCTCGTGATACTTGCGAGATCCCGCGCATGCTCAGTGGAGCCAGCCGGAACAGAGACGCAGCGCATCAGCACTAGGCTGATGCGCTGCTGTCTCTAACGGGTAGCGCCAGAGGGGGGAGTTAACGCTCCCCCTCTCCGGCCGATGAGATGTTTATACATCTCATCGGTAGTGCTTCCTTCTTCACCACTTGTATATAAGTGCCGCTATAATACATCTACCCCATTGTACCTTATAACCAATGCAGGGAAATGCTACTAATGATCCCATTTGAATGTATATATATCTCTTTTTTCTCTTTTATAATAGCTACATAATGTGTGTAAGGTGCAATCAGGGAGATTGCTGGACTCTTCAGGGAGACAGGCAGATTGCTGCTATTTCAGGGAGTTTCCCTGACAATCAGAGTGAGTGGGCAAGTATGCATTAGACTTCTCACATTACATACCTAAAACACACCATCTTGTACATCTCAATGCATATAATTTAAGTGAGCAAAGGAATTGCACAATACAAAAATGACAGTTATATTTATGAAAACCTAATAGTAAGTTCTACCAGTTCTAGTGTAGGTCCTTGGTTTGTTGTGTATTTCTATTAACTATACATTCAAATCCTTCCCTTATTTCCGAGCTTTTTAAAAGCTCTGCCAGCCAGAAATGTAATTGCTCCATTGTGACTAAGAACTTGTATCTGTCTTGAAACTGGGCTGTATTAAATGGTGTGTAACTCGTTACATATTATATTTTCCAGGATAACAGTTGGCTGTATTATTTTCTGGATGCCGCTTGCACTGATGTATATATTTGCAGATAGTTTGGAAATAATAAATATCTTTGTATGGCTTCCAATCTGTAGGCTTTGTTAACTGACATTGTCCATATCACAGTATACATATACTTCTGTAGTACATAATCCATATCACAGTATACATAGACCTCTGTAGTACATAGTCCATATCACAGTATACATATACCTCTGTAGTACATAGTCCATATCACAGTATACATAGACCTCTTTAGTACATAGTCCATATCACAGTATACATAGACCTCAAGGGTCTCGTCGCAAGCCCCGATGGTCGCAGTGGTCGGGACCATCGCGACCATCACCTGGCCGCTCACTACAGCTGTGGGTGGTTACCCACAGCTTAGCGAGCGGCCAGAAGGTCGGCTCCAAAAGAAAATAACGCCGCCCTGATTCAGAGCGAGCGCTCTGAAAGAGCGTCTGGCTCTGAATCAGGGCCATAGTCCATAACACAGTAAATATATACCTCTGTAGTACATAGTCCATATCACAGTATACATGGACCTCTGTAGTACATAGTCCATATCACAGTATATATATACCTCTGTAGTACATAGTCCATATCACAGTATACCTATACCTCTGTAGTACATAGTCCATATTGCAGTATACATAGACCTCTGTAGTACATAGTCCATATCACAATATACATAGACCTCTGTAGTACATAGTCCATATCACAATATTCATTGTCCTCTGTAGTACATAGTCCATATCACAGTATATATATACCTCTGTAGTACATAGTCCATATCACATTACACATATACCTCTGTAGTACATAGTCCATATCACAGTATACATAGACCTCTGTAGTACATAGTCCATATCACAGTATACATAGACCTCTGTAGTACATAGTCTATATCACAGTATATATATATATATATATATATATATTGTGATAGGATCATTGGTAAAGTGGTCTGTGGCAGGTATATTTGTCCCAGATTCCTGTCTTATGTGTTTTAAAACCCCAGGAGAAAGTCTGCAGTATAGCAGGCTTGAATTTCGGCTTTTTGAAAAGCCGGTTTGGGACCTGGGGGTTGTGGGTGAGAGGAGAGGGAGGGCTCCACCCACGGCCACTCCAGGTTTTGGTTCTCGCTGCCTGGTAACAGGCTTATTAGGGATTCTACCTGAGAGTGGCCAATATAAGCCTAGTGTGTTTAGGGCTGAGTGTCTCACCTGGGAGAGCAGACAGGGAGTTTGCTCAGAGACACTTGAAAACCTAACTGTAAGTGTTGTGCTGTGCTTTTGTTGCTGGTGAGGGCATTAGGCCCTGCCAGGTTCTGGTAGTGAGGGAACTACCTGTGAAGTTAGTGCCCCGACAGGGCTAGGATTTACGTTTATGTTTTCTTTGTGTTATTTCTGACATTGCACAATAAAGACTGGCGCCGACCAGCTTGTACTTGCATCCAGTCTGGCGTACTGTTTCCCAGCTGCTGTGTGTGAAAGGAAGGAGTCCTCTACCCAGGAGAGGGACCCCCTAACCGGACTGTGTCACAATATGGTGGAGAATGCGGGCAACCACACACACTGAAGTTGCAGCAAGAGGAAAACTTTCCGTTTAAAAATTAAAGGGACAGACACCCAATTTGTGAGTGTGGAAATAACGCTGTGTCCTTGGAGTCCCATAGAGGAGGCGTCAGCCAATGCTCAGAGAGGCAAGGTTCAGCTTCCAACCTACACCCCAGGACAAAATGGAAGACATTATTAAGGCCTTGCTCCAAGCTACAGCAGCTCAGCAGGAGACTAACAGACTTCAACAGGTCGCCATTGAGGAAACCCGCCAGGCCTTAGCGGAAAACAGCCAGGCCATAAGAGAGGTGCTACAGCACCTGGTCGCCCGGCCCAGAGATGTTGCTACTGGTCCTCCCACTCCCACTCACTCCATACGAGCCAGTCACTTCCTTCAAAAGATGACTTCGGGCGATGATGTGGAGGCCTATCTCGCCGCATTTGAAAGAACGGCCGAAAGGGAGAGTTGGCCCAAGGAGCAGTGGGCAAGTCTGGTGGCACCTTTTTTGTCTGGGGAGCCACAAAAAGCATATTTCGACTTATGCCTGGCTGATGCCAAGGACTATAAAAAACTAAAACAGGAGATCCTAACTCGCTTGGGAGTCACCACCTTTGTTCGTGCCCAACGGGTCCACCGCTGGGAGTTCCATAGGGACAAGCCTCCACGTTCACAGATGCATGACCTCGTCCATCTGTCCTCAAAATGGCTACAGCCCGAGACGCTGACGGGACCACAGATTGTGGAAAGGGTCGTGATGGACCGGTACCTGCGATCATTACCTGTGACTCTGCGCAAGTGGGTGAGCCATGCAGACCCTAAGTCCGTGGACCAGTTGGTCGAGCTGGTGGAGAGGTACGTGGCGGCTGAGGAGCTGATGATTATGCCCCACCGAGCCCCGATGGCGCACCGGCGAACTCCCACAGACACTGGTAAGACTGTTCCAGGGGAGAAGGGTGCTGGGCGGTGGAATGTACCTAAGACTGAGGGTGTAGAACCTGGAGACAGGCCTGCCAGGCCAGGAAGGTTCTTGCCCCGTAAACGACTAGACATTAATATGACTCAGTGTTTCCGATGTGGTGGCTTCGGCCATATTGCCGCTAATTGTTCACTCACAACTGAACCTATGCAATGTGATACTGCTCATGTCTACCGCAGGGGGTCTTTCTTTGCACAGACAGCCTGTACGACTGACCGTCAGGCTGAGACTGATAAGCACATGTGTGTACTCACTGTAGATGGCAACCGAGTAGAGGCACTGTTAGACTCTGGTAGCTTGGTGACACTTATAAAAGCTGAGCTGGTGAACCCCTTGAGGCATACAGGGAAAACTGTTGGTGTGACCTGCATACATGGGGATACTCGATATTATGTTACGGCCGAGGTGAACATCGAGACACCATGTGGCTCTGCTATAGTTTCTGTGGGTTTGGTGCATGGTCTGGTGTACGATGCAATATTGGGGAGAGACTTTGCTCACTTCTGGAAGTTGTGGGAAAGCCGTTTTGTTCCAGAGGTGAACAACCCCGATCCATTTGAGAAGGTAGTCGATGTAGTGGAGGAGGGAGTTTCTTCTGAGTCAGAGTTATTCCCTTTTTCTACTATGGTTGGCGAACTAGAGAATGCGGAACGTGACGGTGGCCCGCCAACTGATGTGCCTCCCATTGAGGTGGGAAGTGTTGTTGGGCCAGGTGATCGTCTGCCTGATTTAGAGGTCAGAAGAGAGGTCTTTGCAGTGGAGCAGTTGAATGACCCTACTTTGGTAAAAGCCAGGGAGAATGTAAAAGTAGTTGATGGTAAACCCGTAGACCCTGATAGTCCTTTGTCCTATCCCCACATGGCAATGTGTCAGGATTTGTTATATCAGGTGACTAAGAAGGGGGAAGATATTGTGGAACAACTAATAGTTCCCAAAGCCTACAGAAGAACAGTGTTGGATCTGGCCCATGGTCATATAACGGCAGGCCATCTAGGGGTAGAGAAAACCACTGAGCGAATAATGCAGAGGTTTTTCTGGCCCGGGCTTCATAAAGAGGTGTCTGACTTTTGCGCATCCTGCCCTGAGTGTCAGTATCATGCTCCCAGGCCACATTTTAAGGGTCCACTAGTTCCATTGCCTATTATAGAGGTGCCGTTTGAAAGAATAGCGATAGATTTGGTTGGACCCTTAATGAAGTCTGTCAGGGGACACCAGTATATTCTGGTCATAATGGATTACGCTACCAGCTACCCGGAAGCAATCCCGTTGCACAATACGTCAACCAAGACCATTGCCAGAGAGCTAGTTCATGTCTTTAGCAGGCTGGGTATACCCAAGGAGATACTAACTGACCAGGGTACACCGTTTATGTCAAAATTCATGAAAGAGTTATGTCACCTGTTCAAAATTGAACAGTTAAGAACTTCGGTTTATCACCCCCAAACCGATGGGCTGGTCGAGAGGTTTAACAAGACGTTAAAACACATGCTTAGGAAAGTGGTCGACAAGGATGGTAGGGATTGGGATTACTTATTTCCGTATTTATTGTTGGCCATAAGAGAAGTTCCCCAGTCCTCCACCGGGTTTTCACCCTTCGACTTGTTGTATGGGAGACACCCAAGGGGGTTACTAGACATTGCCAAAGAGACATGGGAGGGGCAGTCTAGTCCTTACAAAACCATGATTGAGTATGTTTCTGAAATGCAGGAGAGAATTGCTGCGGTAGTGCCAATAGTGAGAGAGCACCTGGAACAGGCTCAACAGGCACAGCAGAGGGTATACAACCGCAATGCTCGGTTACGCAGCTTTGCTCCTGGGGACAGAGTGTTAGTATTGGTTCCCACTGTGGAAAATAAACTTTTGGCTAAATGGCAAGGGCCCTTTGAAATCTTAGAAAGAGTGGGGCAGGTCAATTACAAAGTTTACCAGCCTGGGAAAAGAAAGCCGGAACAGATATACCATATAAATCTGTTAAAGCCCTGGAAAGATAGAACGGCACTGTCGGCCGTCCGAGCCCCTCCAGTAAATCCAGGGCCCTTAGTTCCCGAAGTGACAGTGGCAAAAACCCTGTCGGCAATTCAACAACAAGAGGTCAAGGAGTTTCTGATCAGAAATAGGGTGCTGTTCTCTGACGTACCTGGGAAAACCTCGGTCATTAAACATGACATCATCACTGACCCAGGGGTTAAAGTTAATCTAAAGCCCTATAGGTTGCCAGAAGCACAAAGAGAATCGGTGTCGAAAGAAATTAAAAATATGCTAGAGTTAGGGGTTATTGAAGAATCACATAGTGAATGGTCAAGTCCCATTGTGTTGATTCCAAATCCCGACGGGAGTGTGCGTTTCTGCAATGACTTCCGAAAGTTGAACAGTGTTTCAAAATTCGATGCCTACCAGATGCCAAGAGTGGATGAATTGATTGAGAGACTAGGGACGGCAAGGTATTTAACCACTCTTGACCTAACCAAAGGGTATTGGCAAGCACCGTTAACTGAGAGCGCCAAACAAAAGACAGTTTTTTCAGTGCCAGAGGGCTTGTTTCAGTACAAGATGTTGCCCTTCGGGCTACATGGGGCACCTGCAACCTTCCAAAGAATGATGGACAGGATTCTAAGGCCCCATAGACGGTATGCGGCTGCTTATCTGGATGACGTGGTCATTCATAGTCCTGAATGGCAGTCTCACTTACCCAGGGTACAAGCAGTTTTGGACTCCATCTATAAGGCAGGTTTGACAGCCAACCCAAAAAAGTGTTGTCTAGGCATGGAGGAAGTAAAATATCTGGGATACACCATTGGCAGAGGCCTGATAAAGCCTCAGCTCAATAAAGTTGATGCCATACAAAACTGGCTACGGCCTCTGAATAAGAAGCAGGTGAGAGCCTTCTTGGGAATTACGGGGTACTACAGGAGGTTTATACCCAACTTTGCCACCATGGCAGTCCCACTGACTGACCTGACCAAAGGCAAACAAAAAGTCATGGTAGAATGGAGTCCTGAGGCAGAGAAAGCTTTTCAGGAGTTGAAAGTAGCGTTGTGTTCCCAACCAGTCCTGATGACTCCTAATTTTGAAAGGGAATTCATAGTACAAACCGATGTATCAGAAGTAGGTATAGGAGCGGTCCTGTCCCAGAACAAGGAGGGTGAGGAACACCCTATTTTTTATCAAAGTAGAAAGTTGAATGTACATGAGAGAAACTATGCCACAGTGGAGAAGGAGGCGTTGGCCATAAAGTGGGTGTTAGAGGCTCTCAGGTACTACTTGGTCGGAAGAAAGTTCAAATTGATCACTGACCATGCCCCTTTGAAGTGGATGTCCGAAAATAAGGACAGTAATGCGAGAATTACGAGATGGTTCTTGGAGTTACAAACTTTTAAATTTTCAGTGGAACACAGGCCAGGAAGCCAGCTGGCCAATGCTGATGCGTTGTCACGCGTTCATTGTTTGGGGGCTTCAGTTGTTCCGCCCCACAGGTCGAAACAAAGGGGGGGGATATGTGATAGGATCATTGGTAAAGTGGTCTGTGGCAGGTATATTTGTCCCAGATTCCTGTCTTATGTGTTTTAAACCCCCAGGAGAAAGTCTGCAGTATAGCAGGCTTTAGTTTCGGCTTTTTGAAAAGCCGGTTTGGGACCTGGGGGTTGTGGGTGAGAGGAGAGGGAGGGCTCCACCCACGGCCACTCCAGGTTTTGGTTCTCGCAGCCTGGTAACAGGCTTATTAGGGTTTCCACCTGAGAGTGGCCAATATAAGCCTAGTGTGTTTAGGGCTGAGTGTCTCACCTGGGAGAGCAGACAGGGAGTTTGCTCAGAGACACTTGAAAACCTAACTGTAAGTGTTGTGCTGTGCTTTTGTTGCTGGTGAGGGCATTAGACCCTGCCAGGTTCTGGTAGTGAGGGAACTACCTGTGAAGTTAGTGCCCCGACAGGGCTAGGATTTACGTTTATGTTTTCTTTGTGTTATTTCTGACATTGCACAATAAAGACTGGCGCCGACCAGCTTGTACTTGCATCCAGTCTGGCGTACTGTTTCCCAGCTGCTGTGTGTGAAAGGAAGGAGTCCTCTACCCAGGAGAGGGACCCCCTAACCTGACTGTGTCACAATATATATATATATATATATATATATACACACCTCTGTAGTACATAGTCTATATTACAGTATACATAGACCATCGCGACCATCGGGGCTGGCGATGAGACCCTTGGGGTCGGGTCTCGTCTACTGCAAGCCCCAGGCAGGTTCCTGCTTTAACAGAGCAGGAAGCTTCCTACTGACATCACTGGTGATGTCAGTAGGGCCACCTACAAATGGCAGGCGTTCCTTCAGGAACACTTCCGTTTGTCTGGCCACCCCCCCGCCCAGCCTACAAAACGGGGCGAGCTGTCGATCAACATCGACAGCTGCCCCTTTTGTAGCGAGCCCCGGATTGAGATTATTTCCCATCGACCTCGCATAGGCGCTTGCGAGCGGGTCTGAATGAGGTCCCAAGTTTGGGAACCACTGGCCTATAGACACAATTTTTGCACTTTTTTTTTATCTAAGTGAAATCTTGAGATTCCTTTACGGTATTATCTGTTTGCTGTAACATAGATGTAGCATCTAAAAGCTTAAGTTCTTTGATGTCTTTTTTCTTAAGATGAGCCTTAAATATAATAAATCTCCCACCTCATTACACATTTGGGTGCTTTCCATTTAGCCAGGTCTGACAGATCTGCTGTATCATTTATTGATGAATATTTTGCAATATGTGAATTCATTTTTTCCTGTATATTAGAGAGATTTAGTAGGTGGTCTTCCAGCCTCCAGATTAGCCCTATTAATGAGAGTGGAGACACTGATAATGTAATATATTGAGAGCATACTGTAACCATTATGGGTCTTATTGAGATAAGTTTATTTACATCTCCGATGGTTGGCCATCTGCGCAGGATTTGTACTGCACATGTCCATATCTGTCTGCGATGATGATCGCGGTGTCTCCTAAACTGCTGCCTGATTGACAGGCTGTAGCTGTGATGGGGTGGGGAAGGGGCAGCTACATCCAGCGTTACAGAAAACGGGGCATGACTGCACCATTCTCTTTGAACATGCCAAGGCCAGCAGCTGTGTTCTTGGGCACTGCTTCACCGGCCGCGGCAGTGTAAAAACACCCCCTATCCTGAGTAAACTGAGGGTTGCCCAGCGACCAGTGTTCACGCAGATGATCCGATGCTGTGTCTTTGGATGAAGCAGCGGATCACAAAAATCGTCAATGGTCATCTTTCAACTACAGACGCCACCTGCTGCCTTTACATATTTAGCCATATAATGCATATTGCACATGATATGGAATGCACTTCAAGGTGTTGTTCTCAAGTATCAGGGTTCTGGGTTCGCAAAGAAACTAGCAAAGTACAGTATAGGTTTGCAACATTTCATCCAGGAGATCTGCGTAGCACTACAAAACCTCCACTTTGTTGAGGAATCGGCATCTGGAACTGGTGGGGATTGATGACAGGTTCAGTTTAGAAGGTCAAAATGACCTTTAGTAAATACTGTGGTTTTGCTCAAGATCAACAGTGGATCCAATTGGTTTCCAAACTCTGGCAGATCTGCCGCTTAGTAAATTTTGTAGTATAGAGTAGTATGAAAACAGAAAAGTTTTCTAATATACAAACCAATATAAGCAAATAGTATGATGAATATGTTATAATACTATTTAGGGGATTTTGGAAACCCCTTTTTTTTAAATTAAATAAGAAAAATGATTGTTTGCTGGATTAGATTAAGCAGTATATCACTTATATCGTCTGAATTTTTTTTGTAATGAAAGTCATATGATATCTCTACTTGGGGTTTAAGCCGTCAGCTAAATTATGTATATTCTGTTGCCTGATATTCAAAGTTCAAAGATAGGTGATCGTAGGATGATTTAGACTGGTTCTGCTCAGAGATATGAAATCACTTCTTTACATTGCTTTCTACAATGAACCATCCGGATGTCTTCTGTCTCAACAAGCTGGGTAGAAAATTGTTAAATCAGAAGCCACTATATTTAGTTTATGTAACTATCAATCAGTATCTTAAGGGTCTTCTACCGTTGTCTTAGACCAGGGGAGTAAATTCATCCCAGATGCTTGGAGGCAAGTTATAATTTGGTGCCCCCCCATCACAGCTGCTGACACTGTAATGTAGCAATTCGCATGCAGACAGCCAATAGATAGACGAAGACAGCAGCTAATGGTATGACACAGAGCTCTTCACTAGTGTATGGTGGTTTCTCAGGTGCCGGGAAGGGCCATGACTGTAGACTCCGGGTACATAGTTACAGCCCTAAGTAGGATGAATATGTTATGGACAATGGAGGAGGTACCCCCTTCAGAGCTGGCGGCCGGTGCCTCCATTGTCTGACATAGTTGCACCCCCCTGTCTTGGACCCATTGTAAAGAGCAGTTAACTTTTTTGGAAAGCCCACTAGTAGGTTATGTTCTTTTGTCGCAATAGCTGGAACTGCACTGAAGTGTTTTCTGGAAAAAAACTGCTGTTGGATCAGTGAACATCATCAACTCTGCATATAATTCTGGCTTAGTATGATGCAGACAGAGGGCCTTAATACGTACTGTAGCTGTTTTGTTCCATAGACGTGAAAATGAGCAGCAGTTCCTGGATAAGTCTCTCACAATGTCCTTTGGTTTGGGCAGCTGGTAGGCTCTATTTTCTGATAATAAAGCCATATAATGACCACAGCTGGCCAACTCTGCAGTGCCAATATTTTCCGGGATGCCCCTTATTCAGACAATATGTTCAGGGATTCCCCTTATTCATATGCTTATTTCAGTCTTCCAACTCAGCTAACTGCTCACATCTAGCTTATGTGGCTCCATTAGTTCCTCATAACCTGACTCACTCCTCCCGGTCACCTTCATTGTCTAAATCTCAGCTAATGTATTTTTAAAGTTATCATAAATAATTTACTCAGACTCTTGTATCAGCATCCTGAGGTCTGGCTCCTATTCCAGCAGTAATCACTGTTAGTTTTGCTTTCTAGGTACAAAAGTAAGTCATGGCTAGGCTTATGCTGTTGAAATTAAACTATTGCATGAGTTTTCACCCTTAATTTATTCCTTATTGTGTGCATAGGGTCTCGAGAGTTTACTTTTCTTTATTGTAGGTTGTTTGAGTTTGTTTGGAAGGTAATCTCCATGGAGTTCAATTTCTAAGTACTGTTCCAGATAGTGCCATTACGGCTAATCATCCATCAACTAGAACCTTACTGATAGAAGTGAAGTGCGCTACTGTGCAGTCTCCAACAATATGGCTCCTCAATAGAAACTTAATTTCCCTTTGCCAAGATGGCCACCGATACTATAATTGCACAAGCGTGGCACCATCTTGTTTACTGTGTATGAGCAATGCAGTGAAGGATGGCTGTCCTCCCCTTACCTCCTGAAACATGAGACAAGTACCCACATCTTATCACTGTTTCAGCTTGTGCACCATTACCGCAATTCCGGAGACAGTCACCAGCTGGTGAGCTACCTATCTCCGCTCCACTGC
The DNA here is from genome assembly GCA_031769625.1 of Taudactylus pleione. Taxonomy (NCBI): domain Eukaryota; kingdom Metazoa; phylum Chordata; class Amphibia; order Anura; family Myobatrachidae; genus Taudactylus; species Taudactylus pleione. Next base: position 3,498,698 of record JAUIMM010000847.1, on the reverse strand, counting down.
ATGCTCTGGGTAACAGTGAGTTGCCAGAATCCCAACAACAGTCAGAATCCCTGCTCCTGAATCCTGACCACTGACATCCCAATTGTAAGTATTAGCCTTAGGGTAGGGGTTAGGCACTAGGGGGTGGGTTAGGGTTATGCTGTGGGGGGGGTTATGATTAGACTGCGGGAGGGGATGGGGAAGGAGGGTGTCAGGCTGCGGCAAAGGTGGGTTAGGGTTAGGGGAAGGGTTATAGTTACTATACTTACCTGCATGTGTTGTGAATCTGTCAGGATGCTATTGTCAGTATTCTGGCCACCGGCATACCGACCATGGAGATCTCGTACCCAACCTGTGCAAACGCTAAGTTCTCAGTCATCATCTGTTAATGATTAGAATGATTCCTTGGGGAGTACCAACCAGAGCTAGTGCTGATAGTATTGGAAGCATTACTAATTGAAGAATTGTATTATACCCCTTTCACATATAGTGCAAACACCTGGGTTTGTGCACATGAACGAGCATCGACCCTTGTTTTTGCTATGTGTGAATGCAAATGACCACATTAACCCCGCTCACCCCTGTACTAAGACATTCCCCTCCCATTACCTTTTGGATTCTTCATGTTTTTTCTGATATGGCACCAGTACTAGTTGTATGAGGATTACAGGTGTATATATATATATATATATATATATATATATATATATTTGCCCAGTTGGACAGAACAACCACACAAGTGTTTCTCTGCCATTTTACGTATACTCAATATAGTACAAAGTAAACGTAAGTCTCACACTTGCCTAAGTAGCAAAACTGATCACTGCATCAATAATACAGAGGCTGCTTTACTCTGCAATATACACATTGTAATCTTAATAAGCTCCCTAGGACACTTTATTATATGAATATGAGCTCTTGAGAGTGTAAACGTAATTGCACCTTACAAGTTAATAATTGTAGCTTCATTAAACATGATGGCACTATCATTATCTTTGAATGAACGTCTTTAGATTAAAATAAGTATTGAATACTATTAATATTTTGTAGCAACAGATGCTTATTGAAGTCAAATATTACAATATGTTATTTGCATTTAGCGTGTTCCGGGAATTTTCATACCACAGTATCTATTATTAAGTGAGTATTTTATTTGTAATACTGTGGAATTGTCGTTTTTTAGCTAATGGAGTTTATACAACCATATATTGCTTAGGTGCTTATGTGCACAATTGCTTCTTCTCTGAATCTCAATCTATTTTCATTTAGGTTTATGACGTATTATTTAACATAACACAATTAATGTGATGTGTATTAGTCACACTTTCTGCTACCAATCATTTATAGCCTTGTTTATTTTTCTCTTTTCATTCGCAGCGCAGTTCTTTGGGGATATCTTGACTTGGACATATATTTTTTTTAATGTATAAGAAGCCTATTGTACCTCCCAAGTGTATACCGTGCACAATGTAAGTCATGAAAATACATGACACATTTTCTGTGTACAAAAAGATACTGTTGTGCTTTTGAACTGTTCCCCTATCTTGACCCATAGGGGTAAATTTACTAGGCAGTATGTTTTGCTTATTATAGACATTTTACATTTCGCTGTTAAACCAGACGAGCAGCAGTAGCTTTTTAAAATATGCTGGCAGCATAAAATCCATCCGAAATACGTCTCCAATATCTGTCCACATGCTACAATCATGCACAGAAGGTGACTTAGATGTCCACGACACTCTCATAACCAGGGTTGGACTGGCCTACAGGGGGTACAGGGGAAATCCCCGGTGGGCCCCATTGCCTGAGGGCCCCATCCCTTCCTCTAATGTCAGGTTTCAGATTATACACTCAAATTTTACATAGCTACACTATTAGATGGTCAGTTACATGGGAGATTTATCAAAACTTGGAGAGAGATAAACTGGAGAAAGATAACATACCAACTAATCGGCTTCTTACTGCCATTTTACAGGCTGTGTTTGAAAACTGACAGGAACTGATTGGTTGGTAATTTATCTCTCTCCAAGCTTTGATGCATCTTCCCCATGGTAGAGGTTGGCCACACACCCCTGTGGTAACTGGCCACATCCTTTAAGCATGGGCCCCTACCACTGCATTTTCCCCGGTGGACCCTTCATGCCCCAGTCCGACACTGCTCATGACACTTCCACAACAGATCATTGCACTTGCATGGTCACCTTCCAGCAATGCCCACTTCATTTATAGTGTACTCCGTCAATGGGGTTGGGTACGGGATGCCAGCGCTCGAGTTCCCGGCAGTCAGAATCCCGAAGCCAGCATCCCGACAGGGTTAGGATACCGACATCTGTCGGTAAGTATCCTAACCCTACCCTTAACACTAACCCTCCCTTCTCACTGCCTAAACCTAACCCTCCCCCCCAGTGCCTAAACCTAAGCCCCCCAGTGCCTAGCAATAACCCTCCCCTTAGTGCCTAAACCCTAACCCTCCCTCCTCACTGCCTAAACCAAACCCCCCCAGTGCCTAAACCTAACCCCCCAGTGCCTAAACATAACCCCCCCAGTGCCTAGCCATAACCCTCCCCTTAGTGCCTAAACCTAAACCCTCCCCCAGTGCCTAAACATAACCCCCCTCACTGCCTAAACCTAACCCTCACCCCTAGTGCCTAAACCCAACCCCCACATTGCCTAGCCATAACCCTCCCCTTAGTGCCTAACCCTAAACCCTAACCCCACTGCTTACTGCTAGGATGCTGGCGCCAGGAATCTAAGTGGTGTCGGGGGTTCCGGGGCCGGCATCCCAACAGCCAGGATTATGACTACATGCCCATTAGTGGACGGATTAGTCCCTATGCACTAGCGATCTCCACCCATGTGCGTGTAATAAATAAACAATTCTGATGCGCTGTCACAAGAGCTGCTGGTAAGAGGGATTGTCAGTCCCAATGGTATAGAGAAAACACGAATATGCAGATGCCGATTTCACTCTTTGGCACATGCGCCATATGCTGAAATCTGCGAGATCCGTGCACATTCTGACTTACAAGGAACTCAGGCTAAGGCCCTGTATCTGCTGTGGGACGGAATACTCGCAGCAGCCGCAGGTGGAGCTGTAGAGGCTGCATTAGTACAGGGGTGTACAGGAGTGTTAGCAGAAAGTGCTGCATGACATGCCTCCCTGCAGTTACTTATAACAGAGGCTGTAAAAGAATCTGACTGAAGGCCAAAGTGGTTCTTGAATGGCCTCTCTCATTCATTAATAAATACATATGCAAAAAAAGCTAATATAGAAGTAATTAATTCTGATCAAGTAAAGAAAAACTAATACACAAATAATATGCATATTAATGAATTGCTAAAAACAAAATAAATTTACATATATAAATTTAAACAAAACATTACTAATCAGGAGCAACATAGAATTTCTGGAGGGTATGGGGTTATAAATGTTTGACAGCAAATAGGGGTGACCATCCAAAAGAAGTGTCCAAGAGAGGCTGGTTCATGGTTGAATGTATGTTGTTTGCAGACGCGACCACTTTGCATGCTCGGAAATAAATGTGCATCTCTGACTGATGGGCTACCATCAGAAATTGTGGGGCCCAGGACTGACAAAATAGGCAGCAGCCCCTCCCCCTGGTTTTGCTTCAACTCCAGCCTCTAAGTGTTTCTCCAGCTCCAGCCAGCCCCCTTTTGTCTCTTCAGCCAGCACCACTTCTATCTCTCCAGCCAGCACGCCATCTGTCTCCCCAGCCAGGGTTCCTTCTGTCTCCCCAGGCAGCACCCCTTCTGTCTCTCCAGCAAGCACACCATCTGTCTCTCCAGCCATCATGCCATCTGTCTCTCCAGCCATCGCCCCTTCTGTCTCTCCAGCCAGCACCCCTTCTGTCTCTACAGCCATCACGCCATCTGTCTCCCCAGCCAGCCCCCTTTTGTCTCCCCAGCCAGCACCCCTTCTGTCTCTCCAGCCAACACCCCTTCTGTCTCTCCAGCCAGCACCGCTTCTGTCTCTACAGCCAGCCCCTGCATCCAGCCAACAGACACTTATCTTCTGCAGTAATGTGCTCATGATGTCACGCGCACCTTGTCTCAATAAAAAAAGAAACATTTATTGTACCAGGCCGTCGCCACAGTTATGGCTAGGTCCCCACAGTAACGTATATGATAGATCCATCTATAACCTCTGCCTGTGCTGCTGTAGAGATCAGCAGGGCGCAGGCAGCGGTTATAGAAGCATCTCTCTGTGCTCCCCTGACAGCTGGTCCCCGGAAGCCAATGCTTCCATGGCCTCAGGGAGTTCCGCTGCTGTGCCACAGGAAGATCCCCTCTGTCCAGGGCTGAATCTCCAGTTCCGGCAGTCTCCTGTGATGTTGGTCCTGTCTGTCTGTATTCAAAGTATCCATCCAATTGTTGAAGTAGCCATTATCACTATCAGTGCACATTTTCACCAGTACCATCCTTAGTACAAGAGATTTGTCTGAGATCAACTGGATCTCTGTATATGCTGATAACTGATTAGTCCACAACTCATTGGCGTGCCCACTGGGCACCTAGCCAACGTGCCGACACCCAGTTACACTCACTCAGACACAAGTGGGAATCAACTGAGATGCGTACAACACAGAATTGCTTGATGTTGCTCAAAGTTGTTTTTGCTCGGTTACAGAGTATGCGCAGTGTGAACAATCAGAAGATTGCTTCTATTAATTGCTTCATAGCAAAATCCCATGTTGCTTAAATGTTCCACCAGCCACTTTGCCAAGTTTTACCGCAATCCAGTCCTGCTATGAGCACTCTGCACCTGCTGCTGTTCGGCAGGTGTCTGGATTCCGGAGCCGGTATTCTAAGCGCCGGCATCCCAACTGTCAGGATTGTGACGGAATCCCCTTCCAACACTATGGGGGTCATTCAGACCCGCTCGCGAGCGGCAGTACGCTCACAAGCGGGTCGATGTTCCCCACTGCACATGCGCACCACGGAGGGAGCTTTGTCGTGCGCATGCGCGAGACCCGGGGAGCGACGGCCTTTCCATCGCTTCGGGTCTCGCACCAAAGGGGGCGTGCTGTCGATGTTGATTGACAGCACGCCCCCTTTGGTGGGCGTGCCGGGGGCATGCCTGCCAGACGGAGGTGTTCCCATGGGAACGCCTACGGTCTGAAGCCGGCCCCACTGACATCACTAGTGATGTCAGTGGGAGTGATTTTGGCTCTGATAGAGCCAAAATCACTCCAGGGCTTGTGGCAGGGAGACACTACCGCAGGGTCTCCGTCGCAAGTCCGATGGTCGCGATGGTCAAGACCATCGCGACCATCATCATGGACACTCGCTATAGCTGTGGGTGGTCACCCACAGCTATACGAGCGTCCAGGAGGCCGCTCCATTTTCATGGAGGAGGGCCCTGATTCACAGCGAGCGCTCTGGTCAGAGCGTTCAGCTCTGAATCAGGCCCTATGCTCAGAGAGTGAGTTTGATTGTACACACTTCCTTTTGGAGCATCATTACAAATACTGGGAACGCATGACTGTCTGTTTTAAAATCATGCTGAGACTCCATCAATCTATAATAAGGCTCTACAGTATATCACAAGAAGCAGATTCAATTTATTTCACTAAGCAGATCTTTCATGTTGGACTTGAGTGCTTACCAGAGCAGGAAAGATAAAATAATAGTCTTCTCTTATTATATTCTATTGAAGGAATAATACTAGATACAGCTGGATTAAAGGATAACACGGCATGTCATCTACATTACTGCTGCAGAACTATTGTTTATGTGCAGTACTCACAATTGCAAACATTTCTATTTGTGCTTAAAAGGACAAACTACAATAGCGAAATAGACAGGAACCACAATAGCGCAGGTGTCAGTGTCAATAATGACTAACTAAGCCCCACCCAATTTATATCTTGAGGAGCTATACCATGGTCCAGTCCTGATCTGGGCATCCTGCACTTGCTGCTCAGAGGTGATGTTTGGGTATAATCATTTGATCTTTCAGCATCATTATACATTGTTAAGGATTCATACATGGTTATCCACAGATGTGTCCTGATACATCTTTGCCGATCACGATACAAATGTGCACACACATCACGCCATGCGATTACCTGCAGCAGCATATGTCATGGTGCGTACTGCGATCACCCCATGCATTCCTATGGTGGCGCGGGTGCAAACAGTGCACATATCAGCTCGTGAGCACATGCCTCGTGCCATGCGTGGCGCAATTTGCTGTGTACGCAGCAAAGATAAAGCAGGACTCATCTGTATAAGGATAACTGGGGGCAATATAAGTAGAGATGTGCACTGACCCCCGTGTTTTGGTTTTGGATCTGTATCTCCCCTGGTTTTGGATCTGGATTGGTTTTGACAAAACTGGCCCTCCATATTTTGTTTTTGGTGTTGGATCTGGATTTTTTCTTAAAAAATCAAAAAAACAGCTAAAATCACATGAAATTTTGATGTGATTTTAGTTGTTTTTAAGATTATAAGCCCTCAGGCATTAAAAGTCTGCGGTTGGGTAGGTATGCATGATCTGTACAGGTTACGGTGTTGTAATGGTTTTTGTTGGTTACTGGGGAGTTTCAGGAGTTGCAAAAGCCAACAGGGCATAGTAGGATATTTAAGAAGTGGTGTCTAGTATCTTTCTTTCTTGCCCTGTGAATTTCTAAAACCCTATGTTGTTTGCAAAGTTTTTATTCAGTTGTCTTTTTCTTGTTTGCTTACATTTTATTGTTTGCAGATTGGGCACTGCAAGTTGGAGAGCATGACAGGCAGCACCCATGGAGGGTGCAAGGGACAGTTGGGAAGATTCTCACTCAGTGTGAGTTGGCTGTTGCTGTGAAACCAACATTGCGAGAGTTCCTGGGCTGAGCTAAAGAAGGTCGATGAGTTCTCCCCAAACTAGTAGCTTTAGGGTAATATGGCAATCCCTAAAGTTTTATCGTTGTTCTTACTCAGGCTTCCCTACCCTCCCGATTTGGTCGGGAGCCTCCTGAATATCGGGTGCCGCTCCCAACCCCCTGGAAGGCAGGCAAGCCTCCCGGCTGCTGCCTGTCCCTCCTCTACTCAAAGAAACCCCAACAGCCGGGGGGGGCCAGTGACTCGATTATCGCTGAATTGCGTCATCATGGCCCCGCCCCCTTCTTCACAATGCCAATATTTTTGGCATTGTGAAGAGGGGGCGGAGTCATGATGATGTGATCGCACAGCTCCGCCTCCAATGCAGCATCATTACCCGGCCATGACCTGCGCTGTGCGCAGACATTCAGCTCCCTACCGGAAGGAGGGAGCTGAATGTCGGCAAGTATGTTCTTACTGCAGCTGATATTTGCACGTGCTTTCTTTGCAACCATATCAACAATTAATTAAAAAATATGACCTCCTATGCTTGTTTTAGTTACTTGAGATATCTGTAGTGGGCAGTAAGGAGCTTATCAAGCTTAGATGGCTTAGTAGTTAATGAATACCGGTAGCTGCAGCAGTGTCTAAAATGTGGGTCTAACGAGCTGACTTGAGACTTGTTAGAACTCCATGGACTCTGGTCCATGTAACACTGCTTTGTGGCAGGAATCAGAAACTGCTGTAGGATTGCTAGGGTGAGGGAATGTCTAAGGGCCTGATTCAGTACGGATCGCAACTGCGATCGCAGTAGTGATTACACACACAGTCTCACTGCAAAGATATGCTAATGTCTGCGATCGCTATTTTGCCGTAGCACAACATAAGGACGCCCACCTTACCTTACACACATCTGTAATATTTTGCAAATCTGCATAAAAATTGGTAACATCGAGTACAATCGCAGCCTCACGCACACTTACACAAGGTCTGACCTTACTCAGAAATTACTAAACTCATCGCATGCAGTGAAAGCCCAACCTGCGTATGGCATCGCAGTGGCTAATTTTTGTACGCCCCTGCAACTGCGTTCAAATGCACTGTCACGCCTACGTTTCGCCTACAACCCCCCCATGACCACCCCCAAATGGTGCTTCCTGTCAATCACTCTGCAATGTGTCTGCGTAGTCACTGCAGTCCCGATCGCAGTGGGGTGTTTGCGCATGCGCAATGTGATGCATGCACAGAACGCAACAATCAGCCGACTGCGTGCGTAATCTTAGTTGCGATCGCTGCTGAAACAGGCCCTAAGTTCTCTACTTTCACCAGCCTGTTTAGACTCAAATTCCATCTTATACCCCTTTCAGACAGAAAACCAAATTACCGGATCATACATTTCTACCCGGTAATTTACTGATCAACACAAGGTTTTTTCTGTCTGAAAGGGTCAACCCGGGTCGAAATTCCCGGTACTTCGACCCATTAATACCCCTTTTCCACCAAAATTCCTGGTCTGAACCAGAGTTGGAACAGGGTTCCTATCCGGATCAGACCCGGAATTTAGCCGGCACCGACTCGGGATATTCCCGGGTCGGCGCCGCTCACACCGCAGTTGGGTCTGCATAGACCTGGCTTTTCTGGCGTGAAAGTGGATGCTTGGAGATGACGTCATCTCCAAGCGCTACTGAAGCTGGACCAATCGGCCGGCTTGCGGCACACTGGAGATCATCAAGACCTGGAGTGTGTCATACACAGCAGGGTTTCATGGGTTACTCCCGTGTTAAACCCTGCTATTTACCTGGGTTGGATTGCCGGGTCACTCGACCCGGCGATCCAACCCTCACCCCTTTTACACCAAGGAGCTGCCCGGGTTAACCCTGCAATAACCCGGGTTTTAGCTTCGGTGTAAAAGGGGTATTACCAGGATCGGAGACCTGGGAATTTAGATCCGGGTTGACCCTTTCAGACAGAAGAAATCAGAAAATTACCAGGTAGAAATGTATGACCCTGTAATTTGCACTCCTGTCTGAAGGGGGGTACAGGCAGGGACCGGCAAAACAACCTGGCACGCAAATGCCAGTTAGAAGCCTGTTTTTTTGCCATTTTCTGTCTGAAAGTGGTATTACTAAAATGCTGCTCCACACTGCAGTATTCAGCAATAACAAAGACACCTGTCAATATTGATTGCACTTAGCTCATGCAGAGCAGCAAAATCAAGAAACTTGAAGAACTGGCAGCGATCATTTAACTCACAATCCTAAAGTTTAGAATTAAAGCATTTCAAAATGCTAACAAAATATCTGTCACCCTGATAAATGTAATGCACAATACTCCATCATTTGTCACTATGCTACTACGTAGGTGACTCCAGAATGTGGTGCCACTTCTGAGCATTTCTCCAATGAGTACAACATACAGTAGTTTCCATCATAACTGGCTTCTGTGAAGACAACTTGTGGTGTCTGTTTATTTGGTGATGGGGAGCATTTTGATGATGTAACCAGGCGATCAGACATGCAGGGCATCAGTGGCGGAACCAGCAAGTGGTGGGCCCAGGTACAAAAACAGTCCTGGGCCCAGGCAACCACACTCATCCTGAAAAACAAGAGACTGTTAGTACTTCTTTTGTAATCTCCTATGCTCACGTTTTGTCTTTTTTTCTAAGATGTACAGTATGCAAAATCAAACAGGGAAAAAAAAAACACATATATTTAACTACATGGCCAGAAATGTATGGACTCTGCCAACCCCTCTAATTTGTGTGTTTGGCCTTTTTAGCCACACTCATTCCTAATAGATATATCAATTCCATCATACAGCCATGCAATCTTATTAGTCATACAGCAGTATAATGAATTGTGCTGAAGAACACACATGCTATCAGAGCCAGACATGCTTCATTATATGTCATAAGACTCCACCTCCACAGGACACCAGCATTTGTCACACATGTCCCCATGCTCAGGAGCTACTGACAGTAGTGCCCTCTATTCACATTATGCCACACTGTAGTGCCACTTATTCACATTATGCCACACAGTAGTGCAACTTATTCACATTGTCACACAGTAGTGCCCTCTATTCACATTATGCCACACAGTAGTACCCCTTATTCACATTATACCACACAGTAGTACCCTCTATTCACATTATTCCACACAGTAGTGCCTCTTATTCACATTATGCCACACAGTAGTGCCCCTTATTCACATTTTGCCACAGTAGTGCCCCTTATTCACATTATGGCACACAGTAGTGCCCCTTATTCACATTATGCCACAAAGTAGTGTCCTTTATTCACGTTATGCCACATAGTAGTTCCCCTTATGTAACTTATGCCACAGAGTAGTGCCCCAGATTCACATTATGCCACACAGTAGAGAACCTTATTCACATTATTCAAGATAGGAGTGTCCCTTATTCATTTTATGCCACACATTAGTGTCCCTTATTTACATTATGCCACACAGTGGTGCCCCTTATTCACATTATGCCACACAGTGGTGCCCCTTATTCACATTATGCCACACAGTAGTGCACTGTATTCTAATTATGCCACATAGCAATTCTCCTTATTCACGTTATGGCTCACAATATTGCCAATTCCCATTTTGCCACACAGCAGTGTCCTGTATTGTAATTATGCCACACAGTAGTTTCCCTTATTTATATTATGCAAGACAGTAGTTCCCCTTATTCATTTTATGCCATATAGTAGTGTCCCTTATACACATTATGCCACATATTAGTGCCCCTTTTTCACAATAAGAGGCACTACTAAGCAGTATTACATGTGTAGGTTCAGGCACACTGTTTCAAAATTACCTCACAGCTAAGGCAGTGAGTGAGCCTCAGCCACACAGTATAGCTCCTTAATCACATTATGCCACAATAGTGCAACTTATGTATATTATGCCACACAATAGTGCCCCTTATTCACATTAGGCCACACAATATTGCAATTCACATTATGCCACACAGTAGTGTCTCTAATTCATGTAAGCTTCTCAGATGGCCGATCCATAAATGCAGACATCAGATCTGAGATGCCGGCAGGAGGCGTTTTTTTTCTTTCAGACACCTCCTGCGGGAATTAGCAAATTTTTGTAGAATAGCAGGGTTCAAAGACACAGCTGCTCTACAAAAGTGTACAAACCAGGCCAATAATCTCCTAGTAATGCTGCTTAACTACTCACTGAATCTCATTGTAATATTCTATATGGAGGACAAACTGAAAGGTGAGTTATCTAGAGGAAACATATCTTATAATTAATGCATAAGAACATCTGTCACACTTAAGAGACTGACTGTCATGTTCTTGTAGTTTATATAATATCTGCTAGTTGAGAAATACCATACAGTACTTTATCTCTGTAGGAAATACAAAGGATGTCTTGTAAATACCAGAACCTACATCTCTGGCTAATAATTTATTCACAAGAGTAAAATAGATAGTCAGATACAGTAGTCCTTAATACCTCAGAGCACATTTAGATCCAGCAGAGTCATTTTTGATGGTTTAGAGAAGTATTTGAATTTTATTTATGCTTAATGATAATGTGTACACAGGACCATAGAGAGCCTGGCCAGGCCTGGGTAAAGGAGGGGGCATGACTTAATCGTGGGAGGTGTGGCCACATCCCCTTGAAAAAAGAAAAAGAAAAAATTATCACTTTTGCCCCTTTAGCAAGCCCGGGCCTGGGTAAACTGTACGCGCTCCCACCCCCTCTCGGCGCCCATGTGTGTACAGTATTTTGCAAACAAAACATGGACATATAGTAAGTGGATGTGATGTATGCCTCACATAAATCAGACACATGTGCTACTGGTGCCGAAGCACACTTATCTATCAATAGTTGCAGGTTTGCTTACAGTATATACACTGTTTCTTTTTTTTTTCTTTTTTAGTGAACACAAATTGCGCATGCATTTTTAGGGCTTAGTTGCGACCATCATTGCTAAGCACTTATGGTACCACAAACAAGAAAAATATGATGCGCTGTCGGTCACACACAAATTTATTATACAATATTACAGATAAACTACTCTGCCGATGTAAAGCATAAAACAATAAAATAACAATTATTAATACAAAATTACTACATAGGTGGCTCAAACTCTCGGTGAAGACCGATGTATCTAAAATGAGTAAAAAACAAGTTACAAGTTCCTTTTTTCCTAAAATGTTAGGCTGTATAAAATGCACCTGCGTAACATGCCAATTTTTAAAACCTGGAGATACTTTTATGCACCCCCATAGTGGCAGGAAAATGTTTATTAAACATCAACTAAATTGTGACTCGAGTTTCGTAATCTACCAAATCATTTGTCCCTGCGGTTTGAAAATTGAAAATTGAGAAAATTGAAAAAGAGAAAATTGAAAGAGCGTATGGCGGCTCATCGTTCCGCCATACGGAATGCCCTAAGTACTGGCACTAGTGAGCAACATCCCTTGAATAGCCTACATTATAGGATGATCGATCATGTACCCCCTCTGATGAGGAGAGGTGATCATGCATCCAAACTATTTCAATGTGAGGCACAACTTAATGTGATTGCACAATTTAATGTAATCCTCCCAAAAGGTTTAAATAAAAATCTGTTGTTTTCATGCTTTTTATAAAATGTATTGACTGTGCTTTGTTGCTTTAAGTGTTTTTGGGCATTATAATTTAAGTTGACAATCCTTGCTGATTTGCTATAATAAGCAGTATTAAGTGCTGAGCTCTTTGTATGCTAGTAATCTGGTTACCTGTCCCTTTGCTGCTTAAAGTAAGTACTCTTGAATAATAAAGGGCGCTAGGGCTGGTGACTCTGCTAGTGAGTACATATACCTTTAAAGTGGTAATATAGCCCTTGTTAATCATGCAGCATTAGTTACTAGGTAACCTTTTGGTTATTGTCTTTGAGGCTCTGAGTTTCTACTATGTGTGTGTTTGTTTATAGTGTATCCTTGAACTAGAGTCCCTGAAATTTAAGGCAGTAATCACCAACTGACATCCTGTAGCATTAAGAAAGTTCCCCCCCTCCCTCATACCCACTTCACTCCCCCCCACCCCTTTTTCTGTAGGAACAACGGGACAAACAAAAAATAAAAATAAAACATTGGCCCTCATTCAGAGCCGCACGTTAACAACAGTACGCTCGTTGCGTTCCGATGTTGACTAACCGCGCATGCGTCGGTGTTACACTGCGCATGTGCGTACGGCAGATTGCAAGTTTTTTTTCTCTCGTTCCTAAAATAGCGTACAGGAAGTGACATGTCAAATGTGATTGACAGAACAGGGCGTTTTTGGGTGTTGACGGGGGTGGAGATGGAAAAACGCAGGCGTGGCGAGGCGTTTTTGGGGCGTACATACATTAGCAGATGCGAACGTCAAATGTGTTCGGACCGTCTCATACGTCACTGGAACATCCGCTTTCCCTTCAAAATGCTCGCACAGCTTAGGGTCAGGATTACTCGACCACATTGGCGATGGCCTTCTCCTCCGTCCCGGGACTCAACGATGGTGCTCCGATTAATCGCGGCTGGTCAGTAAAGTAATTAGTGTTAGATTGAAAACCGGCTTGGTATGTGTTTGGAAAGCAGTTTATTGGGATAGCACAAAAGCGTACGCAGGTGGAAATCAGAGCTGCTAATGTCATGATTACACAATCAATTAGCGTACATTTTTGGGGTTTTATTTTGGCCACAATTTGTTGGTTATGGCCTATTGTAACAATAATGTCATCATGTTTTAATTAGCTCCCCTTTTTTTTCGTTTACTGTGGAATTTGCATCGCTATGTGATTTTTTAAACGTTCCTTAAAGAGGCCTTTTTTTTTTTTGAAGAGGGTCAGTTTTTGCCTTTAGGGCCAGGATTAAATGTAACCCATTTGTACAATAATGTCACAATACAATCTCATTTTTTTGTTTTTAATTTATTGTTTAAACACAAACAAATTGGCCTAATATTTTGTTGCCTTTTTTTGTGGCAAAGATATTTGTTAAAAAAAAAAAAAACCCATAACTGCTAACATAAGCGTAAATACAAAATTTACAAACATTTCACAAGAAAGGAGAGGGAAGTTTTGACCAGAAAGGAATATGAGCCAAGCACAGAAGGAGTGTGGGAAAAGTCGCCATTGCTGTCACCGTTTTCTCGCCCGTTTGGCTGGGTGAGGGTGGGCGCCAGACCGGGTCCGGGATGCCATCGGGCTGGCCTGTCCAGAGGCAGATGTTGTGGCCTCTGGACTAGGCACAGGGCTAGGCACATTTGGAGGATTGGCTGATGTTGTGCCAGAGGTGGAGGATCCGGATGTTCCGGCAGGAAGGGAGGTCGGCTCCACCATGTGCTGGCGAACGAGCTGCTCCAGGGCATCGGCGATGCGGATGTTGGCCCTGGTATTTTCCGCCAGGGTCTGAGCAATGGTCACGTTGGCCGCAGCATTTTGCTCCAGGGCCTCAGCCACCCGTATCAGACTGGCGTCCATCCTCTGCAGAATCTCCGTATGGCAATCCGATTTAAAATTGAGTTCTGTGAGGAGGCCCACTGCCTGCGAGGGGGCACGCCCTGGACTGGCTTCTGCAGGGTCCTCAGCCGGATGTACTGGTTCCTCCCCTGCAGAGCCAGCAGAAATTCTGCGGCCAAGGCTCCCCTCTGGAGCAGACTCATCCGCCTCTGTCTCTGTTAGGAAAATTGCGAAAAGACTCACATTAGAATCTACATATTGGCACAATAGCATTTCAGAGTTGGTGACATCACAAGACTTACCTTGGCCAACATGAGGAGCCGCAAAGTCTGGCATGTCCGTATCCATGTTGGACACGCCAAACACCTCCACAGCCTGCACACACCCCTGTGCCAGCTCTTCTAAGTCTGTCAACTCCAATGACACAGGGGTGGGACCCCCACCTGTCCCCCTTGCATGCCTAGCCCTGTCGGCAAGTTTTTGCTTGAGACGATATTTGAAGTCTGCCCATCTGTGGAATGAAATTGGAACCATTATCCTTTTTTTTACAATGGGGTTTGTTTATAGGATGGGAAAGTGTTTACTTACCGCCGTTTGACATCCCGGGCTAGACGGACATAATCACCCACCCTATTGACAGCAACGGCGACCTCCTCCCACATTCTCCACTTCTGGCTTTGGCTCATATTCCTGGCTGCCTGGGGCAGGATGTCAACGCACTTCTGGATCAAAACCTCCATCTCCTTGCTTGTGAAATGTGGCTGCCTTTTTTTTTTGGCAGCTTTGGCGGGTTGACTGGGGCCAGCAGTCTCTTCCATGTCATCCTCCTCACCTATTTGGGTAAATATGCAGATTTAGCCACTTCACAACTTGACCAATATATTTGTTTTAAAATAATCATGGAGACAAAATGCATGAAGGCCTTACCGCCGGATTTTTGGCCATTGTTTCCCTGGTCTGAAGCCATGTCTCTGCTTCCAGAATGAAATCAACCAGAAATTCAATGTGATTTCGTGACGTATTTATACATGCGTCCTTTGTTTGCGGCCGCATCATTGATTGTGCGTCCCTATGATTCATCCTTAATTTGTGCGGGAAAATAAACACTATTTATGGCTTGGTGTGTGTGGAGTCGAGGTGGGGTTGTTGGATTGTTGGCGGTTAAGTTGTTTGGATTTGGTTGTTTGCGGTTGGAGGATTTGGCAGAGTTGGTTTTTTGTTTGGTTTGGCTACAGTTGTTTTGTTTTTTCGTTCGCATTTTTTTGCTTTTTTCCACATCCTTTCCTGATTTGGTAAGTTTTGTGCAGTCAAATTTGTGGCCAATTGGTGTCTACTTCTGTTTTTTGGTTAGCTAATTTTTTGTAACACTAATTTCATCTTTTTTAGTTTGTTTTGGCTTTCGGACCCAAAGACCTTTTTTTTGGAAATCTTATATATTCGAGTTGGGTAAGTCCATTTTTTGTCTTGCATTTGCGAATTAATTAACGCATTTTTGAGTGTTGGTGTAGTGACTTGCATTTGCGAATTAATTAACGCATTTTTGACTGTTGGTGTAGTGACTTGCATTTGCGAACTAATTAAGGCATTTTTGGCGGCTTATTCATCATGTAAACCAGTTTTGCTTTTCCCTTTTCCATTTTTGGGGTCCATTTGAACCCTATTTGACGTACGGTGTGCAATGTCGTTTTCATCGATGGCCAAATGTGTGTTTCGCCTATTTTATGTGTTGGCTTGCAACAATTTGAAAAACAAAAAATCACCCTCTAAATTTTTGATGTCTCATTTTTGGCTTTTTTACAGTTTATACGTATCATGACAATACCCCGGCATGTAAGCAGCTATGGATGGTATCAGAAAGCTAAGTTGTTTTTTGTTACTTTTGGGGTGGGTCAAAAGCCTTACATTGTAAACTTTGAATTTCAGGTAGATCTGGGGCGAATTGTTCTGGCCCTGCTCCCGGAAGACGACCAACCTCAAACTCGTCCCAGGCGTAGGCATCGTAGGCATGCAAGGCCCCAGATATTTCGAACACGTGTCACCCTTTTTGGAATGCCCGATGATGAGGTTTTAAGACGCTACCGTCTACCTCCCAAAATCATCATAGACACTCTCTCATTAATAGAAAGTGATCTTGAGCGGCAAATTGACAGTCCAACAGCAATACCACCACTGACGCAATTTATGGCGGTGTTACATTTCTGTGCCTCAGGATCGTTTCAAACAACGGTGGGAATAGTGGCGGGCATCTCCCAATCATCCTTTTCCCGGATCCTGAGGGCAGTGATGGAGGCACTTTTCAAGCACCTCCATCATTTTATTAAAATGCCTTTGGATATGGGTGCCCTTAGTGTGGCCAAGGCCAATTTTTACCAAATAGCTGGCTTCCCACACATCATAGGGGTTGTGGATGGTACTCACATACCACTTCAGCCTCCAGCACGGCTGGAGGCAATATTTAGAAACCGTAAACACTATCACTCCCTGAATGTAATGGTGGTATGTGATGCCTCCCTCCAGATCCTGTCCCTGAATGCTAAATTACCCGGAAGTGCTCATGACTCCTTCGTCATCCGGCAATCAGGGATATGGCAGAAATTAACCAACCTACAAGCTGGTGATGTGTGGCTTCTGGGTAAGTGGAGACCTTTAGTACATAACAATGTAAAGCTTGATACACAGTGTTCCTGATGTGGTCTATTTTTGTTCACAGGAGACAGTGGATACCCTTGCATGTCCTGGCTGCTCACTCCTTATTTGGCTCCCACAGCAGGGCCACAAAGTGAGTATAATTCCGCACTTACAGCCACCAGGCAAGTGGTGGAGCACTGTATCGGCCTTTTAAAAGGCCGATTCAGATGCCTCCACCGCTCTGGTGGCGAGCTCATGTATGTGCCGGATATGGTGTCGAAAATTGTGGTCCTGTGTGGGATATTTCACAACATTGCCATAAGGAGTGGTGTCCCAATGCAGCCAGAGGATGCCTTACCTGAGGATGGCCCCCCCGAGGTTGGTCGAAGGTCAGTATGTGGGGGGGCCATACGCGATGATGTGGTGGCCAGATTTTTTAGGTAAGTTTGAACAAAACTCCAGTGTTTATACCTAATGTGTTTGTGTTTGTTTGCGAACATCTAATTTTGTTTTTTTTTTCTCACCATCTTCTGTTTGTTCACATAATCTTTGGCACTCCAACGCTCACTACTTCCTGCTACCCTTACCAAACCTGGATCTGGTCCTTTTGGGCATATATTCTGGAACCCATATCGCAACGCCATGTTTGTGGAATCATGTTGGCATGGTCCTTCGTCAACCAGTTCTTGATTTTTTGTTTTTATTTAATTATTTCTTGGTATGTGTTGTATTTGAATTTATCACTGTGTTTTTTTTTTGGGAGTGACCACTTTGTTTTCTCTGTTATGTTGTTAATAAATTTTTGGAGAGTGAAATGGTCTTCCTTTTTTGGGACGTTAACAGCAAGTGTAACCAGGTTAACACAAGTTACATTTGACTAAGGGGTAAACCAGTACTGACGCCAGTTGAGCTAAACTGAAATATGTTTTCAGCTTCCCAATCCACACCAAAAGGAAGCCTGGCCCAACCTTGGGATTTGTAAGATTGGCCTAAGCAGCTTGCGCACCAAGTAGGAACCTGGAAAATGTAGAAATATGTAATTGACACTACACCCAAAAAGGGAAATGACATTGTTACTGTTATGTGTTTCTTGTGTCTGTTTGACATACAAAGACAAAACACAATCTAACTTTTAGAAAAGGGAAATCCTTGCAGGAACAGTCTACTTATGTCATGCTAAACTATCTTGGTTTGGGTTTTTAAAAATGAGCCACAACGTATATTTGTCTTAATAAATTTAATTTGAAAATATAACAAAAATAAAAAAACTACTGCCGAAGGAGGCCAGACAGCCGGTCGAGGGCCACCAGAATGCCGATGACATGTTGGCGTATCTGCCCCACAACATCCGCCACCTCTTGCCGACGCCTGTGTTCCTCTGTGGGTGAGAAAAGTGTGTGGGTTAATACAACAATAGGGAATCCACATTAAAAAAAAAAACACAACCAAATCACTCCTAAACCCAAACCAAAAAAAAAAAAGGGGGGGCTGGCAAAAATACAAGGCCTAGGTACAAATTCCCACAGGTATGATATGTGTATGTTTAAATCACCAGGAAGAGGTAAAGGCAAACCTTCACAATCACCAAAAGTCAAGCCACAAAAACACGAAGAAAGGCACGACACATGATTACATACAAACAGTTTGTGCTTTAAAAAAAAAAAAAAAAAAAAACATACCAGGAGACAAAACGGGAGCTCCGGAAAAACCTCCATGATCCTCCTCGGAGGATCCGTCATTACCCAAAGAATGGGGAGGAGTTATGATGGACTCCGGGGAGGGGGTAATTGGAAGAGGGGTGGGTGGAGGAGAGGGGGAAGTGGGACGGAGGGGAAGGAGGCCCGACATTTCCGGGAGAGGGTCTGGGAAGGATGGGGAGGAGTGGGGAATAGGGGAAAGATTTGGGGTGGAGTGTTGGCTGGGGGTTGGGGATAGTGGCCGGGAACGCCGTCTGGACGGACGGTGACGGCGGAGTCTTGGCTGTCCCCCTAAAATATGTCAAAGAAATTGCGGTTAGTTTATGGACAAATCCGGGCAACCAAACTAAAAAAAAAAAAAAAACAAATAAGCCAAATAGCAGTAGAATGAATAAATCAGAAATAGAGGGAAAACATGCACACGCAGATATGAGTACAAATAATAAATAGAACAGACAGGAAAACATGCACACGCAGATATGAGTACAAATAATAAATAGAACAGACAGGAAAACATGCACACGCAGATATGAGTACAAATAATAAATAGAACAGACAGGAAAACATGCACACGCAGATATGAGTACAAATAATAAATAGAACAGACAGGAAAACATGCACACGCAGTTTGCCCCACAAACACAAACATTAAAACCACAATACATAACACTTACTTGCCAGGATCTGCATGCGAAAGCATGCCAGCAAGCGGGGCGTTCGCCGTTGCAGGTCGGACCACCTGCGCTCCAGCTGCCCGATGTTGCGGCGTGAGCCGAAGGACCGCAGGCGGGACCGTGCCTCCGCATACGCGGAGCGCTTCTGCTGGTTGGTAATGGGTTGAGGTTGGCTGGTGATCCGGCGATCCATGACCTCCGTAAGCACCAGCAGCTCGCGCCTGGTGAATGCGGAGGCTCTCATGATGGCAATGGTGTTTTTCTTAAAAATCATTTTTGATAAAGTGTGTAAAAATTTTCTGATTGGCTAATGTATTTTGGAAATTAACAGGAGCAATTTTATTGGTTAGTGTATGAGTCATGTGTTCGACAGGGCCAGAAATCTCTGGAGAGTTATGATAGGCTTGATGCAGTGACATGCGTAAGCAAATTTAAATAAAGAAATGAACCCAGGGAAATATGTGGGGATCCACAGCAATAGTACAATTGTTTAATTGTGGTTCACATGTTTTTTAAACAATAAAAGCGAATGTTTCATCCGTACGTATTCTGCGGGTAAACACAAACACGGACAAGAGTAAAGTTTCTTGCATTGTGTTGAAAAAAACAAACAATTAAGCTAATTGATACATTGATTGGCATGATACGATTGATGGAGGTAGGCAGAATAAAGGAGCAGGTAATCGACATCTGACAAGGCCACTTCCTGTTTATACTTGTGCGTGCGTTCCTTTCAAGCCATTTCGGGGATGTACGCTCGCTATTTCGTACGCTCGTTAGTTAGAGGAGGGGCCGTCAGAGTTTTGGGAGGCATTATAGATGCGAACGAAAATACGAGCGAGCCATTGAATTTAAATATTTTTGTACGTACGCCTAACGTACGTGCGCCCGCTTGCGAGTGGGTCTGAATGAGGGCCATAGTAAGCAAACACCAGAGGGAACCACTGTAACATCGTGTTTTAGTTAACCTTAGCTACCGTCTATGAAGTACAGAACAGGATAGTATTAATGTCAGTAGTTATCTAGTATTGAGAGATACAAGTTCCCTGAACGATAATGATACCACCTTGACCAGCTTAAAGAAGGCTCCTATATTACATATATAGGATTCCCAAATCCAAGATGGCAACCGACACATACCACAAAAAAGATGGCGCCTCATCCAAAGCCCTATATAAATGTACCACACCTAAGATGGCGCTTACTGATTTCCCTTAGGAATGCCTGACGGCTGATACGCGTTGGAAGCTACCACACATTAGATACATTATATACCAACCACCGCAAGCTGTAAAACACGTCTCCTCGTGTTGGTAGAGTTGAGTGACCGGATCCCAGCTGAGACGCGGAGTCCGCATAGTCTTGCGATAACGCGGCTGCCCCAGAAGTCTTGCGATGGACTGGTGAGTGTCTGCATCCCAGCTAGCGTGTGACCACCACACGCTGGCACATAGAGGCGCAGTGAACAGCAAACAGAGGACACCGTACAGAGGACAATCGGATTGCTCACCAGGAAGTGAGCGCAACAAGGACCACTTGGGTAAGTTGTGCACCTGGGGGACACGGGACGACGCGCTGCCAGACACAGCATCCTTACACCCATCAGGCATTGACTTTTCTTTTGGACACATTTGTAACTGAGTATATATATTACTTTTTTTACTCTCAATAAATGCTTAAGACATACATGGATTATGGTATTTTTTATAAAGATTATTTGTGACTTTAAACATTCAATACTGACTGAGTAGAGGCACTCTGGACCTCATTCAGAGTCGGTCGTTGCGGCCACACGGTCGTAAGGGAAAAGGGTCCGGATATGCAAATGATGCACTCGCAAGTTGCGTCCTTAAGATCGGATCATTAGCTGGCCGACCAAGGGGAGGATGCGGCCATAAGACAAAAAATATGCCCCCTTCTCGTACGCATTACACGTCATCTCCGGGCATATAAGGATTAATCGAGACCATCGGGAACTGGTCGTAGAGCTTAAGGTTGACCATACCCTCTCTTAAGCACTACGATCAGGTCAGTGTACAAACCTCCCATGTCACGTATGCCATGACACTACTTTGTTAATTATGCACTGCCATAAAATGCTGTTCGCATAATTAGGTACGCCTGCGTTTGGATCTCCACTCCCCCGTTTTCAAGCACCTTCCCCTGTTACCACCCACAAACGCCTCATTCTGTCACACAAACTACCGACCTGGCTGTGTTCAAGGAGAGAGAAATTTCTGATCGTAGCAGCTAGTTTGCGCACGCGCATTGCGAACTTTATGCATGCGCAGTTTAGCGAACATCGGTGTTGTACGACCGTGCGGCCGCAACGACCGACTCTGAATGAGGTCCTGTGACTCCTATAATACTGTTAGGATTTACTGTTAGCAAATCATCTTGGTGGCAGTTCCCAGTCATAGTTGTTACTGGGATACTGCATCATGTCCTATCCTTGTTCTGGCTTTTTGCAGAAAGCTGGAAATCCTGTCTTGTCTGTGTCAATTCATTGCCTGTCATTCAGGTCTGTCTGTGTTTGTGTTGTTTCATGTGTTCACTAATTAACTAGCTCTCTCTCTGCAGAGCAGGTACACACATGCCTTTTAATTAGGAATCACTCTCCAGGAATGGTCTCTGATTGGATCCTGCATCTCATAAGTATACACCCAGCCCTGATCTCATTGCCAGTTATACCATGTCACTACCAGTGTATGTTTGCTGTGTTCAGTTCCTAGTGCTTGCCGGTCTACTGAGTACTTTGGTTATTGAATCTGGATCCTGTCTCCATTCAGCCCTGCAGTATTACACCACAGTCCTGTCTGTCTGCATTTATATTGTTACCTGCAGTGTTTCCACCTCACTGCCTCCATTATGTGTTACTGCAGCATCTGAATCCACCTGTGTGCTGTTTAGGCCCCTGCCTAGACCATCTCAGCTGCTTGTGTCAACCGGGTGACACAGGCCGCACTACAGAGTTTCTGTGAGTTCCCTCGGCCGGGCTGCAGAGTCAGGTTGTTCCTGTTCACTGAACTCCCACATAGCTTCCTAGCCGCATCCAGCAGCCCCTGTGCTGCCATCTGCTCAGCTATCTTCTAATGGCTTCCTAGCTACTCCAAGTAGCTTCCTTGCTACCACCAATCTCCAATCGGCTTCCTAGCCGCATCCAGCAGCTTCCGTGCTGCCAACGTTCACCATACGGCTTCCCAGCCGCTCCAAGTAGCTTCCGTGCTACCAGAAATCTCCAAACAGCTTCCTAGCCGCATGAAGCAGCTGCTGTGCTGCCAACATTCACCATACAGCTTCCTATCCGCAACAAGTAGCTCCCGTGCTACCACCATTCCTCATTTGGCTTCTTCGCCGCTCTAAGCAGTTCCATCGCTGCAACATCGGCACACTTGCCACACCATCAGCTCTCAAAGCCATTATCAAACCATAGACTGTTTATCTACGGTAATTGCCCCACCATCGGCACTATTGCCGCACCATCGGCATCATTGCCGCACCTTCGGCACCATTGCTGCACCATCGGCATAGCTGCCACACCATCGGCTCCCAAGCTATTGTCCAAAAAACCAAATTGTACTCTCACAACATCCATACCATCAATATCCTTATCATCAACTGTGTCCGTTCTAACTGTACATTCTTTACCTGTTGAATTCCCCTGTATCTCCATGTGTGCCGCTACTACCTTGAGCATAAGTCCAGGCAGCCGCCTAAGTACCGGTGAACGTATCCTAGTTCTAAGGGAACAACGGGCGATTGTTATTGGCAGAAGATCTCGCTAGCTGGGTTCTTGTGGTGTGACCTGGAGTAGGCATTGGAATTCGTAACAAATACTCAACACAGGAATTTAATAAATACAATTAATGACCCTATATCTGGCTCTATATATTTCCTATACAATCTTTGTAATTTACTGCCATCTGTGATTAATCACTATAACAGCATATACCTGAGCGCGGACCCTTTATGCTTTATTGTACTGGCATAGTACTCATCCTGCATCAACCTCTATGGTGCTTATTTATTATCAGGTTCCGTGTGACTCCTGATAATTAAGTATCCAACAATCAGCAAATTGTGGCGGCTAATACTTAAGTACCAGAGAGATTCAATATTGCTCCAAAAGCAGCTGTCTCCACAATCAGTAACGCTGCTAAAGAAGTACCAATGATACTTATAGGTGCCCGTCCGGTCCACGACACATAAGTGACCATGCACACAGCCAAAGGTAACACTATGCATCAGCAGAAGGATCCTCTCAGATCCCTCTTTGCAACCTTTTACCTCCTTCTCATAGGAAGAAGTAGGGGCTTCGAGAACCAGCGTTATTATCTGATGGCGTTGGTTCTCGCCAGCTGGCTTAAAACTTTCAGTTCACAGGTCTGACCTTACTCAGAAATTGCTAACCTCGTCGCACGCAGTGAGTACTTAAGCTGTGTATGCCATGGCAGTGGCTAATTTATGCACGCCCAAGTAACGTCGTTCAAGCGGACAGGCACGCCTGCATTTCACCGACCACTCTCGCATCACAACCGCCAAATGCTAACCTGACGTCACTCACTCTGTGATGGCTTTGTAGCTGCGTAGGTGAAAGCAGTGCGATCGCAGTGCTAACTCACGCACGCGCACTGCGATGCATCCCCATGCGCAGTAGGGAACAATCGGACGTCTGCGTGTGCTATCACAATAGCGATCCATGCCGAATCAGGCCCTCAGTCCAGGATGGAAATTGTAATGCTTTAGTATACATAATTACTATTTCTGAGACTAGAAACTGGAATGGTTCAGTGTTGTTAGAATATAGAGGAGTGCTGAAATCTTTGTCAGAGAATGCAAAATACAAAGAAATAAGATTTTAAAATATTCTAATAGTGCAATTGTGTGCATGCTGTTTACATTTGTGGAAGTAACAAGTATTGAAGGTAAAGGCTGCTTTTAATAGAGTGGAACACCGGACAGATACTTCAATATGCTTTCAAATTAAGTGTATTGATCCCACTTCACAGGCATAGCAGCGTTTTATCAGACGGCATTAAGCTATCTCAGGGTTAAAGAATTTATCCAATTTTTCCAATTTCCATTGCTGAGAAATGAAAATACAAACAAATGATCAAACTAGTGATTTGTTGCTACACATTGGGCCTGATTCAGATCTGGTCGCTAGCAAGCGACCGCACGTTGCTGGCGATGTTTTGTACATCTCAGTGCGTGTGCGCAAACTATTACGAACGATCGGGATGCGCTCGCTTGCCCAGCAAAGACAAAGAGAGCCCAGTGGAATGAGTGACAGGAGAGGCCGTTTGTGGGTGGTAACAGGGGCTGGCCACTGGAAACGGGGGCGTACCTTAACATCTTAACGCCGTTTCAGAGGCGTGCATAATAGGCAGCATTATAGCACACGTCACCTGGCTGAATTGACTGTAGTGCTCGCAGTGCTTGCGGTTGGGTACAGTCAACCGCAAGCGCTGCAGTCAGTTCCGATGGACCCCGATGGACCGATGGTTGCATACACTTCCTGGAGATGATGTGCGCAAGTGGGCATCTTAAGACAGGCTGGTGGGCGTCTGAATACACAAAGCGATCTCTCGTCAAGACATAGGGGGCGTGCTTATGCCTTGGCGTGTGATCGGCTGCCTTGATGTCACTTAGCTGAATTTCCATATGCTGGGAGCGAGTGGTCGCATCTAGTGAGCGGGTCTGAATCAGGCCCATAGTTTGAAGCACATAAGTTGAGTCAAACTTCATGACTCTGTGAGGGCTAAAGAGAATATAGTATTGCATTCAATATAGTATTGCATAATATTGCTTTGTGGTATCACAATGTCACAACTGATTTTTTTCCTCACGCTTGCAGTACTGCTTATGATGACTTGGGGTCTTTGGGAGATACTCTGCTCTTATGCAAAGCCTTGCAAAATGCACAAGTGACAAAGGCTCATTTAAGGTTGGACATGTTTGCGCACCCATTGTACAGTATGTAGAAAAAGAAGCACACAGGTAAAGAGCATGCTGACGTGCATATGTTGAGTTGGATGTGTCGCAAGATGAATACACCTCAAAACCAGTAACAACTGTGCCAAACGTACATCAGGCTTACAAGTTTGGTTATCCTTGATAACCTAGAGCAGGGGTGGGTAAAGATCGCCCCCCTCCCAGCTTTTGTAGAACTACACTTCCCAGCATGCTCTGTCACAGTTTTCCTATCTAACCATCTTGAAATTGTTGCAGGGCATGCTGGGATGTGTAGTTCAACAGCAGCTGGATGGCTGCTTATTGCCAACCCCTGACCTAGAGGCATGGCTTGACAGTGTTAGCGGGGATGCTAAAGTCGCATTACACTTTTTGTATACAATATAATAATACAAAGACATAATAGAGTGTTATACATGTAAAAGTTGTCTTCTTTCCTGCAGTAGTCCAAAATTAAATTAAGTAATGCAAATAGATGGCTGATTTAATCACTCCAGACAAAATCTCAATGACAAAATGCGTAGGTTCATGGCTTGGCTTGGCAGAATGTTATAATATTATTCATTATTTGACAGTATTTTGCTTCTGTCTGAGTACTATAATATCTGTATACTTTTGTAATAAGTCTCATACTACGTAACATCTGATTTGTCCTTTTACACCATTCAAATGCTGTACACCATTTAAGTGTCCCCTGTCTGTATTATGTTTGATGTAATGTTGAAGTTCTAATGTACTGCTAATGAGCTAAGTACTATTAGCTGGTACAGTCAGTGGTAGGCTGCTAATAGTCATCATAGTGTATACCTGCACCAGCCCTGGAGTACCAATAAGAGGTTGTTTGTGCTTCTCTTTAAATGATAGAGGTCTCAAATTAAACCCACCAATCATGCTTTAGATTTGGGATATGGGGCCTTATTCATTACAGATCACAATTACGCATGTAGTCTCAGGGCAATAGTATGCTAATCCATTGCGATCGCTATGCACAACATAAGGACGCCCATTTTTCCTTTCACACATCAGTAATCCTTAGCAAGTCTGTGAAAACATCGGTAACATCGAGTACCATCGCAGCCTCACGCACACTTGCACAATCTCTGACCTTATTCATGAATTGCTAACTTCTCACGCTATGAGTACTCAAGCTGTGTAAGGCATCGCAGTGGATATTTATGCACACCCCTGCAATGGCGTTCAAACGCACTGGCAAGCCTGCATTTCGCCGACCAGCCCCCATCACCACCCACAAATGGCACTTCCTGTCATTCACTCTGCGATGGGTCTGCGCAGTCACTGCAATCACAGTTCCGATCGCAGTTGCCAGTTCGTGCACGAGCACTGTGATGCATACGCATGCCCAGGACGCAACAATCAGCCGATTGCGTGAGTAATCGCAGTTGCGATCGGTAGTGAATCAGGCCCATGGAGTATAGTTTTAAAGCAGTTTGGAGTGGAAGGATATGGATAACTTTGTGGTTACACTGTGTGACAGGTGCCTTTCTCTGCATTTTTCTCTCAGAAAATATTTGATCAATAAATACTTATTATATATGCATCCAAATAACTTGGAATCTCAAGATCATTGCAGGCAGATGTGATACAGAGACATATTCAAGGACAAACCTACCCAGTAAGCAGGAAACAATAGCAGCACCTGGAGATCATATGCACAACCCAAAATAGTAGGCAAGAGAAACGCGTAAATGATGGGTTTAACTAGCCCAATACTTAGTATGGCCTCTGGGCCTAATTCAGACCCGCTCGCGAGTGCTGAGCGCTCGCAAGTGGATCGATGTTGCCCAAGTGCGCATGCGCACGAGGGAGCCGGCTCCGTCGTGCGCATGCGCAAGACCCGAATAACGATGGCCAAGCCGTCGTTATGGGTCTCGCAGCAAGGGGGGCGTGCTGTCGATGTTGATTGACAGCACGTCCCCTTTGGTGGGCGTGGCTAACCAGACGGAGGCGTTCCCATTGGAACGCCTACCATCTGGGGCCGGCCCCACTGACATCACTAGTGATGTCAGTGGGAGTGCTTTTGGCTCTGATAGAGCCAAAAGCACTCCAGGGCTTGTGGCAGCGAGACCCTACCGCAGGGTCTCGTCGCAAGCCCGATGGTCGTGATGGTCTTGACCATCGCGACCATCATTTTGGCCAGGAGGCTGCTCCAAATAGTAAGAGGGCCGGCCCTGATTCAGAGCGAGCGCTCTGTCAGAGCGTCTGGCTCTGAATCAGGGCCTCTGTTTGTTGATTTCTCATTACTCAGTAAGCTTCATATGTTCATCTGTAAGCTTTAATGATAACATAGATATATACTACGCAAACAGCAAACTAAGGCCCTCATTCAGAGCCGTTCGCTATTTGCGGTCGTTCGTTCAAAAACAAGGGGTGGCTATTCAAATGATCCGTACGCACATTGCAGTCTGTTCACACCTCTAAGTCTGAACGAGCGAGCAAAACATACGCTCATTTATTTGTTAAAAACGCCCCCTGGCCGCTCGCACCATACGTCATGTCCGCTATTTATTAGATTAATCGAGTACATCGACCAGCGTATGAACTGCTCGCTATTCTTGTGGTTGGTGTTTGCTACCACAAATTTGCGAGCAGTTCTGGCTATAAAATAACCCAGTGACGTGGTCAATGACGCTGCTGTATTAATTATGCACACCCATAATACGCCCGTTTTGACCTTTAAGCACGCCTGCGTTCGGATCTACACTCCCCATTTTCAAGCACCTTCCCCTGTTACCACCCACATACGCCTCATTCTGTCACTCAAAATAGCAGGCACTCGCTATATAGCGTACAAACGATTTTCGGCCGCACTGACTGGTTCGCGCATGCGTACTAAAAACCGTACGCATGCGCAGATGTGCAAACATCGCTCGGAACGAGCGTACTGCCGCTAACGAGCGGCTCTGAATGAGGGCCTAAATTACTACCCATTGGTTTATGGTAATAGTTGTGTATTAATCAGGTTTCTGATTTTGCGGTTTTCACAACTCTGGTTTAATAAAAATTAATCACATCTTTATTAAATTGAAATCATATTTTTTTCACTTGTGCACTCCAAGTCACAGCATACCCAGGCCACTTTTAACTGTTTGGACAGGCTTGCATTTGTAGTACTAATCTGTGCAGCATACTTATAGCTGCAAGGCAGTCTGGTACATAAGGAAACATAAGAGCCAGCACACCCAAGCATCTTGGGTCTGCTGGAACTTATAATCAGGACTGGCACTGCCATAGAAATAGTTCCCACGCTCTCAGCCAATCAGCGCATCCCCATTGATTTCAGTGGAGTGATCGGGAGTATCCTGTCACTCAGCCCTGGGACCCTGCAAAGGTGACAATTCCTCTTTTTTTGTTGTTAGGAAAATAATCTAGTCCATAGATTTTGTGAGTATTAAATTGATAGAAATATATATGAAGGAAAAAAACAGCTCACAATGATATGCTGTTATGAGGTTTGTATTATCACTAATTGCCATTTGAAATACAAAACCATAAACAAGGCACCAGTCTGGTTTTGACAACACGGAGTGTTCTACTCATCTGCAAAATAAGCATCTCATGAGTTTTGAAGGATTTTCACATTTCTGTTCAAAATGATTAACCCAGTAAAAAAATTGAGGAATGCTTTAAAATAAGTTTAGTGAACTCCTAAAGCAGAAAAGTCACAAATCCAATTAAGCTCAATGTGTCTTGGATTGAGAATATAAATGTTTTGGGGTACCTTTACAGTATGACAGCTGTTCACAGTCGTTGGTTGTTGACAGTTTTGGCAGGCAGTAATTAAAATGATGACAAAAAAATGGACACTGTCTATATTAGGAAAGGAATGGATTGAATATTTGTATGGAAACAAAAATAAAGCATTTACTGTATATAAAAATATAATAAGGTGTATATATATATATATATATATATATATATGTTATGTAGTATATTATATAGTTGTATTAATTATATGAGAACACTATGTTAGAAATGCACATCTATGGAATGTGAATGCATTTCTGAGTCGTGATATGTGATTAGTGTGACAACTTTGTGTAATTAATGATAATGAGTGGGATGTGTCACTCATCGCATTATAGATACGATATATCCTGCCAATTACTGCATACATACTGTACTGGTATTAATATTACCGGTATGCATGTACAAAATACAAATGTGATTACAGTTGCAAGGGCCAGCTCTTTTGAAAAAGAAATGTCTTTTGCGATGATAGGACTTCCAGGTTTGTGTGCCAGAAGTCCCTTGAGAGTCCTTCTGAGCAGGCACGGCCATTGGCCAGAGTATGCACGAGCCGCAAGGGACACAGAGAGGGATCCTATTAATGCAATAAACAGCCCGTAGGATTATATTAGGCAAAACCATTGATAGATGGTTTTGCCTACTGGGTACAAACTCCATAAAGTTTCACTTTCCGGAGTTTTGTACATATGGGAACTTCAAAAATGGCAGTTTTTTGAGTTTTGCCCTTTAGTACATACTACCCAAGATATCTAAAAGTTTCAGCAATAGTATGTGCTTTAAAATTAATCCATAACACCGTATTTGATTGAAACTTATATTCATGATTAAAGTAATATGTATAGACAATAGTTATTACGTAAATTCTCAATTAATTCATCCAATGTTAAATCTGTGAGTTTTGGCATATTTTAAACGTTGAACAAAAATGTATATATAATGGGCAGGAAAATGGGGTAGATACTTAATAATGACCTTATTATGTTTCTGCAGATAAGATTTACTGTACCATTAAAATCATGGACAATGTGAAAGCAGGGCTGTATCTATAATGGGTGCAGAGCTCTGGGTGGCCCACACCGCACCCATACTTTTTATTACTTACCTCTCCGAAGTCCCACATTGGCTGGAGAGGCGCTACACAAAACACCCGGAAAATGACTGCCGCAGCAATTCTCCCAGCGTTCCGCACATACGTGGCTGATGTTACCCATCAGATTTGAAGTGCGGCTTAGTAATTGTAAAACTGGTTAAAAAGTGAAAAATGTGAAAAGAAAAAAACCCCAGCATGGTCCCTGCCCCAAAAATAATAACCAGCCCTGGGCCCGTGAGCTTTGGCTAGTATTGAAAAATAGGGGGGGCAAACTGACCAATCAACGCATCCCCAACGTGACCTCCTATGGTCCAAGTGGCCTCTCATTCACAACAGTGCTCCCATAGGAGCAATAGCAATGATCACATAATTTTGTGAATAATACTTTTTGGGGGGGGGGCTGGGGGGAGGGGGCATTCCTTCTTTTCTAAGGATTCCAGCCCTAGGCTGTAGCCATATGACCTATAGACACTCGGGGGTATATTTACTAAAGTGTGGGTTTTTAGAAGTGGAAATGTTGCCCATTGCAACCAACCAGATTCTACTTAACATTTATCTAGCACTTTCTAGAAGATAAAAGGTAGAATCTGATTGGTTGCTGTAGGCAACATCACCACTTATAAATACCTGCATTTTAGTAAATACACCCCTAGGTGTATGAGGAATGAAAGTAACATTGATGGAGGGCCGATGTTTTATTGTGTTCTAATGTCTGTATTTTCATTGGATTCCTATTGGATTTGCCTTTAGTAAATCTGCAGAGAGCAAACCTGCACCCAAATCCACCTAAAAATCCCAAACCTATGCTTAATAAATATCCCCCCAATAATTAATTTACTGCCTCCATCTGTGGTTACTGAATCTTCTTGCTCTGAAATGCTTGCTGATGCTAGCTACTGTACGTGTTTGATGTTACTCATCAAAGCTACTGTATAGGCATTCGCTTTATTTCTCTACTATCATTAGCATTGGCTTGTTTAACATGTACTCTGTCTCCCAGTTCAGCCTCCCCCTCTCATCTAAACCTTTCCTCCTCTTACTTTCATGTATTATTTATTGTTATTTCTATACAATCACAGCAGATTTGTTGAAGTCTACTATATTTATTATCCTGTTATGCGTTTATGTTCTGTACTTTTAATTTGTCATCTGTTTTGTCTTGAGTTATGTAGTAATCGGTCACTTTCTGCTATTAAAATTGTCACATTGACAGAAAAAACAATCTATGAAATGAATATAAATTACATTAACTAACAAGTTGTCAATCTAATGCCAACCAACCCAAAAGGTATTATGACTGAATGTAAGGATATAATAAGATGAATGTATTATATAAATAAATTACACAAGCACTTGGAGTATTATACGTGGTATTATTACTAACAAAGGAATTGACACATTTATTCTATTTAGGGTGATATCAAGCTGTAAATAAAAAAACAACTAGCCCCCAAAAAGTGTGCATAATGAAATAAAGAAATAGATGATTGTGTACTGTGATTTAGACATTAGGCAAATGCTTGGAGTATTACCAAGTTGTAAATATTTATACAGATGTGTCTACATACACATCCTTGTGCTTAATCCGTGACTTTCTACCAATTCCTTTGCAACGAAGATACTACGCCTAGGACACTATAAGCAAATTTGGATGCTGCTACAATGTAATGAAGATGCTACATTTAGGAAAAAGTATCAAAGTCTGGGAAAAGCTACCTGGATAATCTAAGTCATACCATATGGAGTAAAAAGGATAGATGTATGATGATACATACTGTACTTTAACCACAGGTTATAGTTTTCTCAGTGGGTAGATTCCTATTGGGGTGTAATAAAATATTTAATCCAATGTATTTTTTAAATAAGGCATTAAAGTTGTGTCCCTGACCAAGTATCTTTATTACTGGTCTGTTTTAAATATTGATATTTGTATGTTTCTCATAATCATTACGTACTCATTACAAACCAGCAGTGGGATTAGGTAAAATGACTATTACAAAGACAGTTTTTAAAGGACCTAAAGGTATTATGGTGCAGAACCAGGGCCCGGATTAAGGTCTGTGGGGGCCCCTGGGCAACAAATGTGTGGGGGGCCATATATATATATATATGTGTGTGTGTGTTCAGCAATGACGGCGGCACTCGGTCATAAAAAACTCACAGGTGCAGGTATAATGCCAACGTTTCGATACCTGGATTATACCCTGAAGACAATACATTAAAGGTATCGAAAGGTTGGCATTATACCTGCACCTGTGAGTTTTTTATGACCGAGTGCCGCAGTCATTGCTGTACATGTTTGGACCCGGCTGGGGATACCTACGGAGGGCAACAGACCTTATTGTATATACATGGGAGTGCCGCCTGACTGGCTTTATATATATATATATATATATATATTTGAACATTAAATAAATATATATATATATATATATGCATATAGACACACACACAGACATAGACACAGTACACATATACATATATACATTACTTACTGCTTCAGAGGCAGGGAAAGGCATATTGACCAGCAACAGAAGGGGCGGAGCCACATGCAGGGGGTGGGGCTTAATCTCGGGCCCCAGCAGGTGGCTCCGATGAGAGAAAAAAAACAGTTCATCTTGGGGATTGGTGCCGGGGATAGTGGGTGGGGGCCCCTTACGTGTGGGGGCCCCAGGACAACCACCCCTGTCTCCCTCCCTATAATACAGCTCTGGGCAGAACTGTGTTGGGAGAGCTAGGCCACCAGATGGAAAGAGTGTGGTCTGGAACTGGGACTAGGTGGAAAATGAGGAAAGGTGAAATTTTGGGCCATAGATAAGCAGGTGACTCAGGAACAAGTTATGCACTGATGCAAGAAGGAAATCCAATGGGGTAAAAAAAAGTTATGGAAGCGGAGTGAAATAAACTAGGATGATTAGAAGTAAATGGAAGCTTCTCTAATGTATTTTCCTAAAATATCTTAAACACAGTCATTTTAACACAATTTCATGAATTGCTGTAGGACTTTCTATAGTGACAGTAAGACGAACTTTAGGGCAGCTCCCCAAAATGCAATAGGACTTTACGTTTTCTTCCATCTTCTTTATTACCAGGTAATAATAACTATTCAGGAGGCAAAGCCATAGCCCGTTTTTTAGCTTTCATCAGAGTGTACACTGTAACCTCTAGTAAGAAATTTGGTTAACATGATATCAATGTGTTTATCAGCAGTTACATTG
The DNA here is from genome assembly GCA_031769625.1 of Taudactylus pleione. Lineage (NCBI taxonomy): Eukaryota > Metazoa > Chordata > Amphibia > Anura > Myobatrachidae > Taudactylus > Taudactylus pleione. The sequence goes on along the minus strand of JAUIMM010000847.1, from coordinate 3,465,397 downwards.
TTGCAGCATATTCTCCTAGCATGAATAAACTGAGAGTAGGGCAAACTGGAATTCAATTAGCCCCGATACTTTTTCAGGCAAATAAAATGGGACATAGCGCATTTTTTTTGCCTTCGGGCAATTTAATTAGATCTTCTTTTTTTCGGCCGAAAAATGATGCAGTCTTGAAAATGCTCATGGCAGCCGTAATTATGGCAGGGTGTCTGCCTGTAGCATCCAAGGATACTATGGGTGACACTGCCACTGTGATACTGGCTGCAGAGTGCCAGCTGTGGGACAGCGACATTGCTGCTCATAGTACCTTCTGCTCTGTGCGGCTGCACCGATTGCACACACCTAAAGACCCCCATACATCAGAGAAGGATCGCTGCGATTATGTGGTCGGATCGGAAAAATATCAATGTTCCACAATCCGTCGCAGGATCGTTGAAATTCTACAAGTTAAATTTCACCGATCTGCCAATACCGATAATTTTTTGATTGTGAACGGCAAATCCGTGAAATCCAAACATGTTGGATTTCACTGATCCGCCGACCCGGCATCTCTGGATCACCGCATTGCGGCGATCCGTCCCTGATGCATGGGGGCCTTGATGCTTTGTCAACAGCTGATGAGCAATTCTCTTAAATGTTTGCCTGTTAGATGAATACACTGTTCATTTGTATGTCTGTGTGACTTCCATCTTAAAATTCTGAAAATTCCTTCAATAAATATATTTCATGCATCATCATGGACCTGAGCTTTTCCACGGAGCCACATTAGTTTGTATTGAGTGCAAATGTCATTCTGTACAAACATGTAACTCTTTAAACTACTGTTAACGGTGATTGCAAGAGAAATACACTAATTAGGAATGTCCACTGCTAGCTAGAAATCTCATTAAAATGTTGCAAACTTAGAGGTGAGAAAGATACTCGCTGACTGTTACGTGAAGGCAAAGAGGATGCTCTTATTTAGTTAATTATCTGAATTCTGAATGTCACCTTCACAAAGGCTTGATTCAGCGTTGTACGCTATTCTGATGTTTTCTCGCAGTTGAGCAATTATCGGGCGTCTGCACATGGCTCTGAGTTGCACTGATCATGCATCAAGGTACATTACTGTAGTTACTCTCAGTGAGTATTTATTTACAGTGTGAATGACAGTCCAGGAGCATTTGGGGGTGGTAACGGGGAGCGGCGGGTAAAAACGCAGGCATGTCGCCATCATCCTGCATCTGAGATCCCAAACACAAAAAAATATGTCTCCGGTGTATTATTTCCCACGGCCGTTCTGCACGACCATAGAGTTGCTCAGGGCTGCTAACATCGAATAATCCGCGACCAATGATGCGTCTTTGTATACAGGTGCTTGGCCTTGCAAATACGCCAGTGGGTGTCTCGATAGATATCCCAGCGGCTGCAGCATTTGCATATTTTCGCCCAACAGCTGCGTACAGGATCGCAGCTGCCGTTGCAATAGCGTACAACTCTAAATCAGGCCCCAAGTAATGTACAGTATGTCCAATGAATTCTAGGAGCTCCAATGTAGCCGTCACCTGAGAACTAGTGCCTGTTTCAGATCCTTTCCCATGATTTTAGCTGTTTTTAAAAACTTTTTATCAAATGTTTTTTTTTTTTTAATAATCCCCATCCAAAACCAAAACACAGGGGTCAGGGCACATCTCTAACGCAAACAGCAAGTTTGTGCATACAGTGCATGTACAGATGCGGAATTACACATTATTGCTTACCATGAAATTGGGAGTTTCGAAGCGGCAACAATGCAAGTGCACAGAACTGCCCTGACTTGAGGGAGTGTATCCAAAGCTCTGTGCGAGTTGTGCCTACGGGGAAGGGCAACTTCTTTCTGATGGATCTCATGAATCCAGTATGGAGCTGGTGCGCGCGCTGACGATTGTACGGTAATTACTGTAACCATTACTATTATTATCGGCACTTGCACTGGCCCAATGCTGGGTGCAAGAGATACATCAGAATCAGGCTCCCCCTCCCCGTACGCATGGCTCAGAATAGCACGGTTCTCTAGCTACACGACTATGACACTCCCACAAGTCACCGCCCATTTCCCACCCTGAAATGCATGTGCAGAATCAGCACTGGTATCTGTAGGTGTAACTAATCATGTTACATTATAGATAAGTCTCTTAGGATGTCCCAGTGTTGCTGAAATACAGTGAAATTCTTTAAGTGAGGAGCAAGTTTATCTATACAGTAAGCTGACTGAGTTAGTCATTGATCAAGTGTGTACCTTATATACCTCCACTTATAAAGGCCAGTGGCTCCAGAGAGCCCTTATAGATTTCAAATACATATACTGTAGGTCAAGCCACAGCAAGAGGCACAATCAGCTGAAGAGACGCAGTAAATTGTGTGATACTGTGTCATACAACCAGAATCTCAATAGCTTTGTGGGTCTAAAGCTGGGTACACACTAGACGGTATATTGGATGATTTGTCATTTTGAGGCGAATTCTAATGACAAATTGTCCACATAGTCCAGTGTGTTAAACACTATTGCGCGCTCCTGTGCGTTGTTGGTCACATCTTCAGATTTGCTGTGCATGTATGACAGATCAGAAGATCCGGCGGTCGATAACATGCTTCTGCATGCGGCGCATGCGGCAGGGAGAACGATCTATTGGGTGGTCGTACACCAGATCGAGCAGTGTGTATGGAATGCCCGATATATTGTGTTATTGTTGCATCTGCCGTCTCTGGGTACACACATCGTCTAGTGTGTGCCCAGCCTAAGGTTAGAGCAATCAGAGCTATGCCATTATTGACAGTCAGTTTGACGGTGATCACTTGCTAGTGAAAAGAGACTGGAAAGTTAGCTGCCTCAGTCCTGTCTTCTGTTCTGTATAGAAGCTGGTCTGTACCGAAGTTGTCCTATTCACTGCAGGTGATGGATGAGGTCACAAACAGTGCTCTGGGATCGCAGAACTCTGCAACCACAATGTTAATAGTCATCAGGAAGAAGGAGATAAGAACTATACTTTACCAATCTATTCTAAACCTCCATGGACTGAGAATAAATAGATACTTGTTTAAGTTTGGGGCTCTCTTGAGTGGGGAAAAACATGGGTCTCAAATGCGAGAGGCAGGCATTGATAATATTCAAAGGCTATCTACACAGTGGTATAACTCCTGATGGCAACAGAAGCATTCATCTCTGGGCCAATAGGGGTACAAGAGGAGGGAGACACCTCCAGAATACCTGGGCCTGCCTGCAGCTTGTGGCACCTGGCGTTTGTAGTTAGCCACCTGCTACGTTGTTCCATAACTGGGTCTATAAAAATTTATGAGATACAGTGATCCAAAAAAAGCTATTGCTGTATATTATGAAAGGTGGCACACTGGGGCAGGGGCTCAACTGTAAAATAATGTAAAAATAGATCCAAGGGCCACACAAACTTGCATCTTATTTTGTATGCTGGCTGCCAACAAAGGAAAAAGGTATCTGAGTCAGGTAGCAGCCCCCCCCCCAACTCCCCATGTATGTAAACTACAGTGTAATATATTCCTTTATCATAGTGCTATAAAAGATTAAAGTTAATGTTAAAACTAATTTCAGTATATTGTGTTGCAAAATAAAATTACATATCATTTTTAAATCCAGTGTCCTAGTCATTTGTCATAATTGTTCTACCAGTGTCATCTTCTACAGAATTGCCATTATTTGGAAATAGAATGAGCCATAATGAGGTGGCTACCAGAGGAGCTATGGCAGTAGTGAAGTGAAGGCAAACTACCAGTTCTGGTTTACAGAGCTATTAGGCATCTCTCAGAGAATGACAACCCAATGACTCTGCAAGGAGCAATGATGGATGAATAGGTGTGTATGCTACAATACAATAACATATCATCAATTCTGCTATAGATTTTCATGTTTGAAGAACAGTAGGGGAATGATGACAGGAATGGAGTCGGTGCATGGGAAACTCTCAGAGCAAGCTAACAGATATGTTTTGGGGGGATCCAGTCAATATCCCGACAGTCGGGATGGCTGTGCTTAGAATGCCGGCATCGGAATCCCGACAGCTGTCAGGATCTCAGCGGCTGGCATCCCGACCGCCGGCATCCCGATGTTAAGTACTGCGGTGAGGGAGAGGGTTAGGATTAGGATTAGGCACTAGGGGGAGGGTTAGGCACTAAGGGGGGGGGTTAGGTTTGGGGTGCAGGGAGGTTGGTTTTAGGCACTAGGGTGGGTTGCTTAGGAAGAGGGGGAGGGCATCCCAAGGCATCAAGCAAAGGAAAAAATAACAGATCTTATCAGGGGTGTTTCTAGATAGCATGGGACCCGTGTGCAGTCTCCGACACTGGCCCTCTCCTCTCCTGAGCGGTGTGCGGCCAGAACCACACTTATAGACTCTGGGCACTAGAGTGTCCCCAGAGTCTATAGCGCATACACAGGTCACCAGGAAAATGGCCGCTGTGGTCATTTTCCCTGTACTACACATGCACAAACGATGGGAAGATGGCCACGGCGGCCATTTTCCATCCATTTTTAAAGGCGCAGACACCGGAGCCGACATGGGACTTCAGATAGGTATGTTTTATGGGTGCAGGGTCTGCTGTGTGGGTCCCCCCTGGACCCAGGGGCCAGTGTGCCCCGCACACTCTGCACCCAGTATAAACATGCCCCTGGATCTTATCCACATAATAAATTCCAGGAAAAACCCGGCTATGATCTCTCTGACTAGATCAGTTGATAATTAAATCAAGAACTGGATAATTATTATTTTTGTTGTTGTTGTTGTTGTTAGTACTGTGGCACTTTTGGGGCTACACACACTTGTGTTGCTGCAGAGCTGAATATCACTTTTGCTGACATATCTTGTGCGTTTTCACACTGCACATCAGGGGCTGATTAAGGGGTCAGGATGCCCCTAGGCACAACAGTAATAGCTGCCCCCTTCCGCCCAATTTTATTATTTTCATTGTTTGGTTATAAGCCCTCATTTGATGCTTGGCAATAATAATAATAATAAGAAGAAAAACAGCCATGAACTATGACAGTGTTGGCTAACCTTGACACTCCAGCTGTTATGGAACTACATAACCCAGCATGCACTGCTACAGTTTTGCTATTAGGGCATGCTAAAACTGTGGCAGGGCATGCTGGGATATATAGTTCCACAACAGCTGGAGTGTCAAGTTTAGCCAACACTGAACTATGACATAGAGGTTTATTATGAATGATGTATACATATTTACTAGAGATGTGCGTGGACCCCAGTGTTTTGGTTTTGCTTTTGGTAAAACCACCCTCAAAGGTTATTGTTTTGGCAAAAGCAGCTTCAAGTGCTTTGATTCGGTTTTGGTTCTGGATTTTTTCTAAATTGATAAAAACAGCTACAATCATGTCATTTCAACCTGTTTACATTGCATCCAAAACCCCAGATTCGGTTTATATCCAAGATCCAAACATACAGGTAGAGTAGAGCTGGGATTCAGATCTACTAGGAACCCCAATAGTGATCCTAGCTCTGACTTGGTTGGACTTAGAACCCCAAAGTTTGGGTGTATTCGGTTTTCAGCAAACCAAACCACACATCTCTAATATTTACCAAGTAGGAGAGCATATAGGGGCCGTCTGTGCATGTCCTACCCGTTTATGCTCCATTAAAGATGGCATAAAGTACAGTACAGTGAAAATATTTTGTACAGTAGTTACTGGTAAATTTCAAAGAGACAGTACTAAAACAAGCATCCGAGTGCCGCCCCCCAACAAGTAGAGCCCCAAGGCCTCACGTTCCTAATGGGAAATTCTGCGCATGCTACAGAGCCTGACAAAGGGAACTACAGTATGCGTACTGCAGAGTAATACACAACTCAGTCACATCTCCGCTTGCACCTAAAGGGTCACAACTGTAGAGTAACTGCACACAGGCAAAGTTTAGCAAGAGCATATCAATAGTACGTATATCAAGGAATGTCAGGTTGTTTCAGCCAAATCTCTTATATCAGAGACCGAGCTGGAGAATGTGTGCACTAATAATGATGACACAAGCAGTGGCGTCACTTACCTTTACTGCACCAGGTGCGGTGGTCGGTCCTGGGCCATAATCTCGCGAGCTGGAGGAAGGGGGCGTGGCTTCGTCCCGTGAAGCCACACTCACTTATCGTTAACAATCTTGAGGATGTGTTACGCCCCCGTCCTCTGCAGTCAATGGGCAGGGGAGAGGCTATGGGCTACTGTGCTGCTCCGCTGAGCAAGCCCGTCTCAGCGCAGAAGCAGCTGCTGGACAGCAAACAGCCTCTACCCTGCCTCTCACGAGTGTGGCTTCTCAGTGACACCATCGAGGTGGTGACACCAAAATAGCAGAGCAGCTCTGCTATGTAAGTGTCACCCCCTCGGATGGTGTCACCCGGTGTGGCCCGTGCCCCCTTGTGACGCCAGTGGACACATTTCATAGGGGTGCTCTGTCCACAGAGGTGTGCGCAACTCAGCATTTGAGTGAATATCCACATTTACTGTACTTCTGTGCAGACAATGCCGGTGCATTTCGGCCGATCGTTCCCCCTATGATATAGTACGAGTCTAATTTCCAAAATCACTGCTGAGAGTATAGCTAGCATGACTCTGGAGAGACCAGCCACAATACAGGAACAAATAAGATCCTAAAAATAAATCATTTTGAAAGTGAAAAAAAAAATAATCACACTACAATACTACAGTACTGTATCATTATTGATTGCTAGAAAATACTTCATTTACTGTGAATCACTTTAGTTTTTATATTTAAGAACACCATTACACAAGGAGGCTGACAGTTTGTATAGACAATCATTTCTTGTTTATATTTGTAATAGCCCAGTGTACCAGCATGTCCCAGACAGATAAAATAGAGAAAGATTCAAAACCTCTAAGCTTTCTTTATGTTTATGCTCAGTGTCTGTGGTTTTGCAAAAGTGTACTTACTCTATTGCGAGAGCTTTTATACTGTAATGGTTCTTTGAAAGGTAAGAAGTAATTATAACATACTGCCTTCTTGAATCATCTTTAATGGTTTCATGGTTTATCCAGAGCGTATTGACTATGACCACTGCTTGAGCTGTACAATAAAATCATGACAGTACCATAAATTGTGCACTTTACAGTGACCTAAAATACCAGAATTTGAATACAAAATACCTTTTTAATTAGCTTACCATTTTTTAACTGGCTAAAGCCCTTAGTCTAGCCATATGCGTATTAGAATTATAAGGTTTTAACGAGCGTTGACTCCAAGATTAATATTCTGCTGAGGGATACTTACTTTCTTCTATTCTATTTAAGTTAGTACTGTACTGTATATCTGACTATTCCTCTTCTTGTACTTTTAGGAATATGCGAAGTATTAAATTACAAAAATGTAATCTGCCAGAATATACTGAAGCAAAAAAAAAGATAGAAGTGAATCAATATTGTCCTATATTAAAACATTCACAAAATGATCCAATTATATTTTCATGAGATTGTGAAAAGTGCAAAAAAATAAATAAAAATTAATCAAAAGCGCAAAAGCAAAGTCATTGTGATTTCACAAGCTAAGGGCCTGATTCAGACCTGCTCGCTAGATGCGGCCGCTTGCTCCCAGCGTGTGGAAATTCAGCTAAGTGACATCAAGGCAGGCGATCGCATGGCAAGGCATAAGAACGCCCACTATTTCTTGGCGAGCGATCACTTTGTGTTTATAGAAGCCCACCAGCCCGTCTTTAGCCGCCCACTAGCGAACGTCATCCGCAGGAAGTATATGCAACCATCGGTACATCGGATTTCATCAGATCCGACCACAGTGATTGCGGTTGACTGTACCCTACCGCAAGCACTACGAGCACTTCTGTATATAATCCAGCCAGGTGATGTGTGCTATGACGCTGCGCCGTTACTACTGGCCTGCCCCTGTTACCACCCACAAATGGCCTCTCCTGTCACTCAGGGTAGGTTCAGAGCCGGACGCTATTTGAGGACGGTCGTTCCAAACAAGGGGCCGGCTATTTAAATTGAGCGCTCGCTCTTTGCGGTTTGTTGACGCCTCTATGTCTGAGCGAGCGAACGAAAAATGTGCTCGCTATTTTGTAAAGAAGCCCCTTTGCCATTCGCAACACACGTCATCTCCGGTATTTATTAGATTAATCGGGTACATCGAAAGGCATCTGAACTGCTCGCAGTGCTTGTGGTAGGTTTTTCCTACCGCTATCACTGCGAGCAGTTCAGGCTAAAAGACAACCAAGTGACTTGGTCGATGACGTTCCTTTACTAATTATGCACTCCCATTAAACGCCCTTTTTACCGTTAGGCACGCCTGCGTTCGGATCTCCACTCCCCCGTTTTCAATCACCTTCCCCTGTTACCACCAACAAACGGTACATTCTGTCAATCAAATTAGCAGCCCCTCGCTGTTTTGCGAGCGCACAATTTCCGACTGCAATGACTGGTTTGTGCATGCACATTACGATCCATACGCATGCGCATTTGTGCAAACATCGCTCATAGCGAACGAGCGGCCGTTTACGAGCGGCTCTGAATCAGGCCCTCATTCCACTGGGCTGTCTTTGCTGGGCGAGTGTGCGCTTCCCGATCGCTCGAACTAGTTTGCACACGCGTACTGCGATGCATACGCATGCGCAATTGCATAACATCGGCCTCATATGAGCGAGCGGCTGCTTGTGAGAGGGTCTAAATCAGGCCCTAAGTTTTATACAAGTTCATTTGTTTTTACTAGGAAACACATGGATTTGTTGCCCAAGATGTTGATGTCTGTACCATCTGATAAGAGTACTTGGGAGGATTGGCAGTGTCCCTTTCTAAGTGCGGGTTGGGTACACAAGTGCACCGGCGGTGGAGCAGGTCCCTGGAGAGCGGACCTGGGCACAGTGAGCCTTCACAGGCCGAGGGCGCCCATCTGGAGACAGGTGTGAGCAGGTGAAACTGACAGCACTTCCGCGCTGGAGACTACTGGGTGCGCCCATTTTGGATTCTGGTCAGGTGTCTGGTTGGAGCCAATCAGGTCACAGCTTGTCCTGGGAGTGCTAGCAGTCAATCCTGCACTTACCTAGGGTACTAAAGGGCTGTCAAGAGGTCCTTTAGTTGCCAGTGCAACATCTATCACAGCCTATGCTGTGAGCTAGTTCCTGTGCTCCCTTGTTCCTTGCGTGCTGCAGTTCCAGTGTGTCTCAGTGAAACTACCTTGTAGCCCTGTACCAGTCCAGCTCTGCGTGCCAGCTTGCCTCCTGTGCCCGCTACCTGCTGTAGCCTGGCCGACCCCGGTCGCTGAGTTCTGCCTGCGTCTCTTCAAGCCACACCTCGCCCTCCGTGCACCAGTCACCTCATGAGTCATACCCCATTACGACCGGCTGCCTTCCAGTTCCAACAAGCAAGCCTCCATTCCGCATCCGACTCCACTCCAGGTCCAAGCCCACGCCAAGCCGCGACAATGTCCCCTCACTCTCACGATTAAGAAGGTGAACTGAGATATATTTTACAGTAGGGAAACAAATGGTAAAGGTGGTGTTAATTAAAAGAGTTGTCCTAAAGTGACCAAGTCGACATGACAGAATGTGAGCCTTGTTGAAATACAACAACAGACTGAGGGGTCTATTTACTAAGCAGTGTTAGGACAGAGTGAAAAGTGATAAGGTGCCAGCCAATCAGCTCCTAACCGCCATCTCACAGGCTGTTTGAAAAATGACAGTTGGGAGCTGATTGGCTGGCACCTTATCACTTTTCACTCTGTCTTCTAACACTGCTTAGTAAATAGACCCCTATGACTTAGGGCCCTATTTACTTCAATCCATGATTATAGTGTGAAATTTCCAACTAAATTTGCATTGCAAATTTAGGAAATATCACAGGAATTTATAAAAAATCCCTTGCATGAACAGAGCTTGCGATAAAGCTCTGTCCCTGCAAATACGGTCTGCACACTTCTCCCTGTATTATCGCCCTCCCAATCCCCATTTAGCTTACACTTACCTCCAGTGATTGAAGCTCTGGTGATGTCCTCTGGGGCTCTGGTCAGCTGTTCTATGCAGCAGCGGACCAGGGTCATAGTGCAGGAGCCGGGAGACCAGCTCACCGGAGACCCAGAGAACATCACCGGAGCACTGATATCCGGTCCATGGATGCAGGTAAGTTTTTGGGGATTTTTTTAACTATTTTTTTTTGTTTTTGCAGTGATCAGCTTGTGGTCTATTTAGACCACAAAGCTGATTATTGGGGCCCAGCTCTCGGCTCTGCTCTGCCTGTCAAAATAGAGCAGAAGTCGGGGTACAGGGTGAAACTCAGGATAACACCATCTCCAGGTGGCGTTATTATCACAGGGCTTCCCCCGGTATTTTTCCACATTTTATTTTTAGTAATTCTGGCCAGATCACATTTCCCATAACAATTATGGGAAATGCGATCTGCTTACTGAAAATATGTGATAATTAGGGTTTGGAGTTGAATATTATGAATTCTACTGCAATTGCCCTTTAGTAAATTTCTGTGTTACTAAAATGGTGTGAAAACACCCTTTTTCTCTTTATTTTTGTAAAAAATACAGTACACCGAAAGGAAAGCAGGTGGCGCTCTTACAAAGTGTTCAAGTGTTATCACTATGTGTTACTGTTACATGAATATTCCAGAAGAAGATGAAGACACTGAAGTAAAGCTGTTGTTCATATGTGTACCTATCATGTCTGTATGCAGAGCCATCCCTAACCAATTTGATGCCTTAGGCAAGATTTTGGCTAATGCCCCCAGCAGATAATCCCAGTCTCTCCCCTCACAGCACCCCTCTCCCCTCACAGCACCCCTCTTCCCTCACAGCACACTACTGTAACTAAAGAAAAAAACAGCAGAAAGTTTCTTAAACCCCCACCTCAGAAGGAATTCTATAGGGCACATTTTTCCCTCACTGCACAGCACCCCTCACCCATCACCCTGCACAATACCCCTCACAGCACAGATTTCAGCACAGCACCTCTCCCCTAGGACAGCACCCCTCACCCAACACTCCTTTCTCAGCACAGCAAGCCTTTTCCAGTGGAGCACCCCTCACACAGCACAGATCACAGCACATCATCCATCACCCCTCATCCAACATCCCCCTCTCAGCACAGCACCCTCAGCACAGCACAACACCCCTCACAGCATAGATTACAGCACAGCACCCATCACACCTCAGCCAGCACAACACCCCTCAGACAGCACAGATCACAGCACAGTCAGCACCCATCACTCACAGAACAGACTGATCCCCACCTGCTGCATATCAGTTTGCAGAATACCCATGTAGGCTGTTGTAGCACATCTCAGTAGAATTGTAGCTGATGGTTGCAGCTTGTTGTTACTCCCTTCTATCCTGGTAATCATCATCACTAGGCCACACACAGGGTCCCTTCTTACCAATGTGGAGAGATGGAGTCCAACCATGCCCATAGCAGTGTCATATCCCCCTGGGCCCCCACTCCCAAAATGTCTCCCCCCACCCTCCCGCCCCATAGCAGTGTCATTAGCACCCTGAACCCCCACTACGTATGTGTCTCTGCCTACTGACCTTCCCCCAATGGCAGTGTCATTAGCCCTGAGCTTCCACACCCCCCTGTCCCTGCCTCCCCCTCCCCACCAATGACAGTGTCATCAGCCCCTGAGAACCCACTCCCCATATATATCTGCCTCCCCCTTCCCCCATAGCAGTATCATTAGCTCCCTGAGCAGAGCCGTAACTAGACATTTTGATGCCCTGTGCCAGAAAGTGCATTGGCGCCCCCCCTCCCCCCTCGGCCAAAAAAAAGGGACATGGTTTTACAGGGATGGGACACTGTTTAAATTTAAATTACACAACACAGTATTGTCCCTTAATCATGTTACGCCACACAGTAGTACTCCTTATATATTATTCCACACAGTAATGCCCCTTACACATTATGCCACCTAGTAATCCCCTTTTACATTATTTCACACAGTAATGCCCCGTATGCATTATGTTACACAGTAATTCCCCTAACACATTATGCCACACAGTAATACTCCTAACACGTTATGCCACCCAGTAATCCCTTTTACATTATGCCACACAGTAATGCCCCTTGCATTTACAAGGAGCAGGTTGGAAAGTTGTAGGGTGTAGGGGTATCACACTTATATTGGGGGCAGTTACAGGGTGTAGTGGGGCAACTACAAGATGCATAAGTGCAGATGCAGGTGGGTGCACTTATTGCATGCATGGGCACAGTTGCATGGGAGTGCAGGGGTGTTGCATGCATGGGTGATAGTTACATGGTGCAGGGTGGCAGTGCAGGGATATACTTATAGGGTGCAGGGGTGTAACTTGCTTGAGGGTGACTACACTTGCATGGGTGATAGTTACACAGTGTAGGGTGGGAGTTACAGGGTGCACTTACAGGGTGCAGGGGTGTAACTTGCATGAGGGCTATTACAGGGTGCAGAGGTGGCAGTTGCAGGGGTGCAGTAATAGTGTGCAATGGTGATAGTTGCAGGCAGGGCAGTTGCAGGGTGTGGAGGTTTTAGCTGCAGGGGGAACAGTTACACTGTACAGTCCTGGAAGGTCCAGGAGTGGCACACACAGGGTCCAGGGGTTGTAGTTATAGGGTGCATGGGTGAAAGGAACATCGGGGGGCATCTGTGTGCAACCATTTATTACTAGATGTCAGCAACCTCTGCCCAGCCCTGTACTAACCCCCCCTTTCTCTGCTCCACCTCTACCTGCTGCTTCAGGGTCACTTACTGCTGCCGGGACTCTGCAGCTGCCGTAGAGGGAGGAAACAGCCACGTAGTTCAGCAGGAGCCAGGAGGAGAGCGGAGCTAAAGATGATGCACCACCTATGTGGTGACTGGAGGAGCTTTGTCTCCTGAGCACTCCTACATGCTGCGGGCTGTTGACAGGTGCTGGGCTGGCACCCTTCAGCCCCACATAGTCCGGCCGGCCAGTGCAGTGAGAAGGAGCTGAGCCACCGGGCAGCGGGCACTCCGCTAGTAACAACATACTAGCGGGCATCAAGCAAATAGATATTGCCGATGCGGCCGGTTCCGCCCCCAGAGCAGCTGCGCTCTGTGCGACCGCAAAGGCCGCACCACCCTAGCTCCGGCCCTGTCCCTGAGCCCCCACTCCACATATGTCTTTCAGGGGTATGCAATATGAAACGTAAAATTCGCTGTCTATGCGTGTCGAAGTTTTCGCCGCACATCAGAGCTTTTGCCGGCAAAAAATTATCGGGTGCGCCCCCGATTATACCCGTATTCAATATGAAATCATTGAAAACGGCACCCTGCGAATGTGAAATCAGTGAAAACTTCGTGATTTTTGGGGAAATGACCCTAACACCCCCAAAAAGATGGTCTGACATGGGGGATCACTCTGGATACCCCCGATTAGCCCTGCTGAAGGTTTTTGGGGTCTTTAAACGGGCTCAATAGCTGCTATTTTGGGGATTTGGGAAGGTGGTGAAGAATAGTATTTAGAAGGTTTTTTTGCAGAAAATAAGTAGTCCCAGCAAATTTGGGGTACTTGAAAATGGGGGTGAGCATATTTAAAAGTTGCTAAAGTGAAGTTTTAAAAAATGTGAAAAATCCACCTGCCGCAAAAAACTGCAATGAAAAAAACACCTGTGGCATACTTGGGGACCCCCCTAGATTGTAGTTCGCTAGTTTTTAACTTTGTACCCCCACATTTTTTTTTTCACCCCCAAAATGAAAGTGCTTTTTTTGGGGTCTCTGAGGTATTTTTTCAAAAAAATTTGAAACAGTTTACCTTTGTGGGACTGTCTGAAGGTTGCAGGGTGGTTTCCGAAATGTTGCACCCCAAAACCCCAATTCTGCACTTTTTTTCGCCACCCATTCCTTGGTGATACTTTTCCGCAGGGTCGAATGCAATATACTTTTCACACCAGCGAAAAGTTTTCAAATTGAATACGGTGTAAAAGTAAAACTGGCGAAAATGATGTCATCCGAGCGAAAACCTCGCAGAAACTGCATTTTCGCTCCATATTGAATACCCCTGTTTGTCTCCCCCTTCCATAGCAGTGTCATCAACCCCCCATGCCCCTTACGTATCTCCCCCCCCATCCAGCTCCAACCTTTATCCTGTGTGGCTGGGGCAGGATCCTGCAGCTCCGCACATGTAGCCTGGCTTCCTCTGCAGCTGCTCAGCCTCAGGCAGAAATTGGAAGTAAACACACTTCCTGCCTGACTGAGCACCGGCTCTGTGTCCTGCTGCTGCAGCCTACTAACCTATCCTCCTTGCTGGCTTGGATTGCTGAGATCAACACCCAAGCCAGTCCAAAGAAAAAAAAAATCTACCGCTCGCCCTAGGCTTGGGATGCCTTTAGGCGTTCCAGTTGCCATAGGCATTTGCCTATAATGCCTACGCCTAAGGCCGGCCCTGTCTGTATACTGCTAAACAAAGCTGGACAATTATAAAATAGCTTTACCACAAAGAGCTTCCCAGTGTGTGCCTACTGTGTATGAAGGAAGGATTTGATCTGGTAGCTAAAACTGTGTATATAGGCCCTGATTCAGAGCCGGACGCTCTGACCAGAGTGCTCGCTCTGAAGCAGGGCCCACCTCCATAAATATGGAGCGTCCTCCTGGACGCTCGTATAGCTGTGGGTCACCACCCACAGCATATACGAGCGTGCAGGATGATGGTCGCGATGGTCTTGACCATCGCGACCATCGCCACTGCGAGCAGAAGCCTGCGGTTGAGTTTCTCAACCGCAAGGCCAGGAGTGATTTTGGCTCTATCAGAGCCAAAATCACTCCCACTGACATCACTAGTGATGTCAGTGGGGCCGGCTTCAGACGGTAGGCGGTCCCTTGGGAACGCCTCCGTCTGGGAGGCACGCCCCCGGCACGCCCACCAAAGGGGGCGTGCTGTCAATCAACATCGACAGCACACCCCCTTTGATCAGACACTACGACCGAAGGAAAGTCCTTCACTCGTCGCGTCTCGCGCATGTGCACGACGGAGCTCCCTCCGGCGTGCGCATGCGCAGTGCAGACCATCGACCCACTTGCGAGCGGCTAGCCGCTCGTGAGTGGGTCTGAGTCAGGGCCATAGTATATACTAGGTCGACGATGGCTGACTGGCCGTTGCGCTGACTGAGGGGCCGATTCAGGTAAGTATACACATGTACCGATCGGCCGCTCAACAAGTCGTTCTGACATCACAGCTGGGTGGCAATTTGAATTTGCCCACCCGACTGTGACGTCAGTCCCTACAGCAAGTGTATCAGCAGTTGGCGAACCGATAAATCGGCCATTGGCTTTGCTGCACAGCCGACACGATATGTCTGTGAACAATGTCACTCAGACATATCGGGGGTACACCGACACACTCGCAATATATTTCCGTTCAATATATAGCTCAGTGTGTACCAAGCATAACCCCTCTAACAGATTATGGGGCCAAGCACCCCCAGACCCAGTCATAAGCCTAAGGAACCCGGGCCCTCATTCAGAGCCACTCGCTATCGGCAGTACGCTCGTTCCGAGCGATGTTCGCACATCTGCGCATGCGTACGGTTTTTAGTACGCATGCGCGAACCAGTCAGTGCGGCCGAAAATCATTTGTACGCAATATAGCGAGTGCCTGCTATTTTGAGTGACAGAATGAGGCATATGTGGGTGGTAACAGGGGAAGGTGCTTGAAAACGGGGAGTGGAGATCCGATCGCAGGCGTGCTTAAAGGTCAAAACGGGCGTTTTATGGGTGTGCATAATTAATATAGCAGCGTCAATGACCACGTCACTTGGTTTTTTTTAACTCAGAACTGCTCGCAAAATAGCGGTTGAAAGAACCAACCACAAGAATAGCGAGCAGTTAATATCCTGTTCGATGTACTCGATTAATCTAATAAATAGCGGACATGACGTATGGTGCGAGCGGCCAGGGGGCGTTTTTAAGAAATAAAAGAGCGTATGTTTTGCTCGCTCGTTCAGACTTAGAGGTGTGAACAGACTGCAATGTGCGAAAGGATCATTTGCATAGCCACCCCTTGTTTTTGAACGAACGAACGCAAATAGCGAACGGCTCTGAATGAGGGCCCCAGACCCAAACAAAAATGACCAAAGAATCCATTTACCAGAGACCCAAGAGGCACAAGAAACATCTGTGAGAGAAAATTCTCCACAGCAGCATCAAGTGACCCAGTATTATACTAAAGGGAATAAGAGACATACATACAGGGAAGAGATAGCAGCAGCACAGACCTTAGGCCAGCAGTGACCAAGTTGTCTAATAATAACAATCAACTATGGAAATTTAAAGTTGAAATTCTGTTGTCTAAAAATTATTTGCGGTAAGTAATAATTACAGACAGACGAAAGATTAATAATCAGGATTGGGACAAGAAAAACAGACAGACACGTACAACCATAAGCTTATTAGTTGAAGATGATCAGCTAAAACGTGAGAATACTGTAGAGTATGTGGGACGCACTGCAGAGACTATATGAATGAACCAGTTTAAACAGTAAGACTGTATTCCTGCAAAGAAAACTGTACTATATGAGACTTAGCAAAGGAAATACTATGCATGAGCATGTAAATGGGCTTCTGGAGATTGTAGCACAGTTCAGATCTATAGGATACAATATAAATGCTCTGGAAACCAGGCCTGAAGCAGAACTCACACTGGATTTTGTGAAAAACAGACTAATACATGAACATCAGTGCTGAAAAGAAATGACACAGGATAACATGGACAGTGACATAGATAAAGCCCTTAAAGTTACAGATACCCAGTTGCATAAAAAGGAAATGAGCATGTTGTAGATGTAAGAAAACTGGGCATTTAAAGAAAAAACTGATCAATATGGAAAGTGAAACAGCAGAAACTAAGGTTCCAAGCAGAGAGTTAAAACTACACTCAGACATATGCAAAACCAAGAGGAGTGAAATTTTAAAATGACAGTGACTCATCTGACCAATAGTTGGCAGTGTCGGAACTCCTGGACACAGAGTCATTTGCCACCAGGCTCCAGCCCTTAAGGGGGCACCTGGCTCCAATGTCCCCGGGCCGTTCCCAGCACTGCTATGGAGATGGAGCGCCGCTGATCGGTGCTCCACCTCCAGCGGCGTCAATACGGGGGGTGTGGTGGCAACCCCTATTTGCCGGGCGCCCGCTGTGTGTTACCAGTGGGCGCCCGGCCACTATTTTCCCTCCGGTAGCCGGAGGAACGGAGCTCACTCCTGAACTCCACTTCCGGGTCCCGCAATGACGTCACTCCCATAGTTCCGAGGAGCGGGCGCCGGGGACGGAAGGCAGCAGCACTGGAGCGGGGTTTTAGGTAAGTATTGTTTTTTGTTTGTTTTTTTGTATGTGTGTGCGCTCGTGGGAGGGGGCTCACTACAGGGTGTATTACTGGGAGCTCACTACAGGGGACATTATTGGGGGCTCACTACAGGGGGCATTACTGGGGGCTCATTACTGGGGGCTCACTATAGGGTGCATTACTGGGGTCTCACTACAGGGGGCATTACTGGGGGCTTACTACAGGGGGCATTACTGGGAGCACTACAGGGGGCATTACGGGGGCTTACTACAGGGGGCATTACAGGGGGCTTTCTACAGGGGGCATTATGGGGGCTTACTACAGGGGGTATTACTGGGCATTACAGGAGGTTTACTACAGGTGGCATTACGGGGGCTTACTCCATGGGGAATTATGGGGGCTTACTACAGGGGGCATTACTGGGGGCTTACTACTGGGGGCACTACAGGGAGTTTACTACTGGGGGCTTACTACAGGGGGCTTACTACTGGGGGCATTACAGGGGGCTTACTATTGGGGGCACTACAGTGCCCCTTACTACTGGGGCACTGCAAAGGGGGACCGCTATTGGAGGTACTGCTTAGGGGGACCATTACTGGGGGGCACTACATAGGCAGCACTGCATAGGGGGACCTCTACAGAGGGCACTGCAAAGGGGGACCACTACTGGGGGAACTGCATAGGGGTGCAGCAGCTGGGACTGGCATAGGTGCGGGGGGGTGGTACATTTTAATTTGGGGGGGCACCAACATTTATCTTGCCTCCGGGCACCTGGGTTGAAGTTATGCCACTGATAGTTGGTATATAGATTCAGAAGCAACAAGTCACATGACGAGTGAGACTCTTCACTGAGCTTGAGATGAATCATGATGTAACAGCAGACTTGGGGGCCCAAATGGACCACCTGATTATTCAGCAGTAACCATGCAGAAATGCTAGTTTCCGCATATTTTAGTTAACGGGCCATTCATCATCAGGGATCCCAAATGGACCACCTGATTATTCAGCAAACTCCGAAAACTGAAAGTTTTCAGAGTTTGCTTGCGAGAACAACCTCCATCTTCAGATGCCGCTTGTTCTTAGATGCCCGCTCCTTCCTATAGGAAGGAGTTCCTGGGATGTGAAGAGTGATCCGAGCGGATCTCTCCACCGCCATCTCACTACCTCCCCGGCGGCTTTGCACATGCGTGACCTTGGGTCACACATGCGTAGCTGCGCCGACGGGGAGGAGGTAAGTAATGCAGCTACTTCTGTAGCTGCAATAATAACCAATGGGACAGCTGCTTTTCAGAGCAGCTGTCCCCGCACCAGATCAATGATGAATTGCTCCAGTGCAAAATTTCCCCCGGTGCGAGCTGGATACTTGAGTATCCCTCGCAGTAAGATCATTACTTAATCATCAGGGGCCATACGGCCTCCGATGATGAATAGGCCCCTAAGATTTAGTAGTTTGAGTGATTAGACCAGAGGGACTGAAGGTGGTGCTCTTACAAAGTGTTAATGTGTTATCATTCTGTGTTAAGGCTCATACACACTAGACGATGTGTGTATGAGCCGACCTTGCCAGCGACGGACCTTGGGGAGGTGTTGGCATCGGCATGTGCATACACACTTGCCGATTCCGGCAATGACAAATGACATTGGGGAGGGGGCGGGGCCATGCTGCATTCGGCATCATTAATGATATCCCCAGATTGAGCTGCATGTACAGCAGACTGGGGATATAACGACCCACGGGACCACGCATCATTGGTCGTTCCGACCATACACACTAGATGATATGAATTATATATCATTGAACAATATCGTTATTGTTCACATCGTTCACTTTTATCGTCTAGTGTGTACGCGGCATTACTGTTATGTTATCAGTTGTTAAAGGAATATTCCAGAAGTAGAAGATGAAGACGCCGAAGTAATCCTGTTGGTTATGTGTATAGCTGTCATGTCTGTTTGCTGTTATTTGCCACATTCTAGTGTCAACATTGTGGTGTCGGCATGGTTACTGACAGGATACAAGTGGTAGAATGTTGTTAGTTTTTTGTATTTAAACAACAATCTTCCAAATCTAGCAACCGCTATACAATTACATTTAATACAACACAATACCCCTTCCAGAATGTAAGTGACATCTGGATAACTCAATAAAATCAGTTCAATGGCCGAGAGGTCAGGTAAGCTTTTGTTTATTTTTTAATCTCAAACTCACCAATTCTGTCAATTCAATTCATTGGCACTAATCAGCATAGCAGCGGCTGGAGGGAGGTTATCAGATGGAAAATGGCCACTCTGGAATTACAAATCCAATTATTACAGACAAAGCCACAATATAACCTTTAGGTTTCTACTTTTTACACGAGAAAATATATGAGTGCCTGCTAATACAGATTTGTCTGATCATATCAAAGTGTGTTGATCAATGTGCATGATATATAGCTCATATACTCAAGAAACCCTGCATCAGACTTCAGGGCTCAGTGTAGCTGATTTAAAAAACTTCACATGAAGATTTGCAGAAGTCTCTCTGGCACAGCCATACATATTTAATCATGTAGAAAGCAGACCAGTAATATCCTATTTGTATCAGATCTGAGTAGCATTTAATCAACATTTACTATCACCAGATTTATATCTGCAACGTTTCAACAATATGGGCAAAATGCGTCAAGCATTGTATTGTGAATGTGATGCATGGCCGCCGGTGACAATCCTGACAGCGGAATACTAACTAGGGGTATATGATAGGCATCGAAATACCTATTCCTATCATAATCACGATGCGGGAACGCCAAGGACGACATCCCGAATGAAGGAAAGTCTGGGGCACCCTTAGCGTTAGACACGGAAGGGGGGGTGGTTAGGATTAGGGAGTCTAGCGGGGTTAGGTTTAGGGAGCAGTAAGGGGGGTTAGGGTCAGGTACCCTCGGGGGTAGGTTAGCGTTAGGCACTCGGGGGGAGGTTAGGGACAGGCACTACTAAGGGAGGGTTAGGGGGGAGCAGGGGAGGTTAGGGTACTTACCTGCCTCTGTCGGGATCTTGATCTGGTCAGGCAGCCGCTAAACAGCTGCCAGCATTTGAATCCCATTCCGCATCCCACCAGTGATCTCATGCACAGCTGCGTTTTGCGGTGTGGGAGGACTTCCGGGTTTATGACCCAAGAGTCCTTCTGCACAAGCATGGCCGTCAGCTAGAACATGCGTGAGACATGGGGGACACTGGGTAGGATTACTCTCAGGGACTAATGTGAAAAGAAACCCATAGGCTTCTATTAGGCAGTCCCTGGCCTTGCCACTCCCGAGAAACAGGGAGGACACGCCCTCATTTCCGGGAACGGCATCCGATCCTGCCCCAGCACCTCCCCTTAAATGCCTTTCCCTGTTAATCTGACAGAGGCACAGAATGGGCTGCGTGCGATACTGCAGGACCAATTTTGCACTCACGCAGAATGGGTCCTGCGAAGTACAGATTCCCAATAATCAGGAATCTGCATTCAGCATTGCGCTTGCGTGCAATGCTGAATCAGACCCCAAGTCTCTGTACTCAAGCATACATTAAATATAAAATAACTGAAAGACTGTGAGTACTGTAATGAGAGCGTAAATTTCAGTATCATCCACAAAATAGATATAAGAGATATAGCTAATGTAGAGGCGAGGCCCCACAACTGAGACTTGGGTACCCCGATTCATAGAGGATGCAACAAGAAGGTAGATCCAGAGAAAACACTGAGGCAGAGGTTTGATAAACAGGATGAGAACCAATATACTGTAAGACAGTGTCCTATAGATCTTGGAAGTATAACATTTGCATAAGCAGATAGTGGTTAAAAGTTTCATAACAGTGAAGTCCATGCTACTTAGAAGGAAGAAAAAACTGAAGAATAATAGCGCTCCCTGTATGATCTATGGGTGTGAGAAATGCCAAAAAAAGAAGGATGTGCAATAACTTCAAATCTGAAAATAAATATAAAGGCCGCACTATTCAACAACACCAATGATGGAGTAGGATTATAACTTAATTGTTTAATAAAACGATAAAAAAGCTGTAATTGTTATCATGGAACAATTGCATGTTATTTAAGTGTGAAAATAAACTTGAATATGGGAATAAAAATAAAATTAGAACAACCTATATATTACATATTAAGTACATACTAGGGGTGTGCATCGGCCACTTTTCGTGTTTTGTGTTTTGGTTTTGGATCTGGATCATTCTTCATGTTTTGGATCTGGATTGGTTTTGCCAAAACCACCCTTCCGTGTTTTGGATTCTGGGTTTTGTGTTTTGGATCTGTATTTTTTTGAAAAAAAGCATAAAAACAGCTAAAATCACAGAATTTGTAGGTTTTTCTGCTCCTATGCTATTATTAACCTCAATAACCTTAATTTCCACTCATTTCCAGTCTATTCTGAATACCTCACACCTCACAATAGTGTTTTTATGTCCAAAAGGTTGCACTGAGGTAGCTGGATGACTATGCTAAGCGACACGAGTGGGCGGCACAAACACGTGACCCATCTAGGCGTGATACTGCAGTGGCAGACAGGATGGCAGTTTGAAAAACTAGGCCCCAAACTGTACATAATGCAAAGAAAAAAAAGAGGTGCAAGATGGAATTGTCCTTGGGCCCTCCCACCCACCCTTATGTTGTATAAACAGGACATGCACACTTTAACAAACCAATCATTTCAGCGCCAGGGTCTGCCACACAACTGTGGCTGAAATGATTGGTCCCCACAAAACAAGCTGGCAATTAATCTGTCCCTGCACAAACTGGCTCTACGGAGGCAAGATGTCTTCCTCATCCTCCTCATCCACCGATTCCTCACCCTCTTCAGTGTGTACATCCTCATCCTCACAAAGTATTAACTCGTCCCCACTTGAATCCACCACCACAAGTCCCTCTGTACGTTCTGGAGGCTGGTCTCCCTGGAAGAGCTGATAATTCATTTTGATGAACATCATCTTCTTCACATTCTGTGGAAGCAACCTCCTACGCCTTTCGCTGACAAGGTTCCCGGCTGCACTAAACACTCTTTCGGAGTACACACTGGAGGGGGGGCAACTCAGGTAAAATAGAGCCAGTTTGTACAGGGGCCTCCAAATTGCCTCTTTTTCCTGCCAGTACAGGTATGGACTGTCTGGCATGCCTACTTGGATGCTGTCACCGATGTAATCCTCAACCATTCTGTCAATGGTGACAGTATCATATGCAGTGACAGTAGACATGTCAGAAATTGTTGCCAGGTCCTTCAGTCCGGACCAGATGTCCAAACTTGGTCCTGCCTGCCCTGCATCACCGCCAGCGGGTTGCTTAGGATACCTAAGTTTTTTCCTGGCAGCCCCAGTTGCGGGAGAAAATGAAGAAGGAGCTGTTGACGTGTCATGTTCCGCTTCAGCTGACAGTGTGTTCACCAGCAGGTCTTTGCACCTCTGCAGGCTTGTGTCTGCCGGAAAGAGAGACACCACATAGGCTTTAAACCTAGGATCGAGCACGGTGGCCAAAATGTAGTGGTCTGATTTCAACAGATTGACCACCCTGGAATCCTGGCAAAGCGAATGAAGGGCTTCATCCACAAGTCCCACATGCCGAGCGGAATCGCTCCGTCTTAGCTCCTCCTTCACTTTCTCCAGCTGCTTCTGCAAAAGCCTGATGAGGGGAATGACCTGACTCAAGCTGGCAGTGTCTGAACTGACTTCACGTGTGGCAAGTTCGAAGGGCTGGAGAACCTTGCACAACACGGAAATCATTCTCCACTGCGCTTGAGTTAGGTGGATACCCCCTCCTTTGCCTATGTCATAGGTGGATGTATAGGCTTGAATGGCCTTTTGCTGCTCCTCCATCCTCTGAAGCATATAGAGGGTTGAGTTCCACCGCGTCACAACCTCTTGCTTCAGGTGATGGCGGGGCAGGTTCAAGAGTGTTTGCTGGCGCTCCAGTCTTCGGCACGCAGTCGCTGAATGGCGAAAGTGGGCAGAAATTTTTCGGGCCACCCAAAGCGTCTCCTGCACGCCCCTGTCGCTTTTCAGAAAATTCTGCACCACCAAGTTTATTGTGTGAGCAAAACATGGGACGTGCTGGAATTTGCCCAGATGTAATGCCCGCACAATATTGGTGGCGTTGTCAGATATCACAAATCCCCAGGAGAGTCTAAGTGGGGTAAGCCACTGGGCGATGATTTCCCTCAGTTTCTCTAAGAGGTTGTCGGCGGTGTGCCTCTTACTGAAACCGGTGATACACAGCGTAGCCTGCCTTGGAACGAGCTGGCGTTTCTGAGATGCTGCGACTGGTGACGCTGCTGCTGTTGCTGCGTAAGGTGATACATCTACCCAGTGGGCTGTCACAGTCATATAGTCCTTAGTCTGCCCTGTTCCACTTGTCCACATGTCCGTGGTTAAGTGGACATTGGGTACAACGGCATTTTTCAGGACACTGAGGACACTTTTTCTGACGTTTCTGTACAGTCTCGGTATCACCTGCCTAGTGAAGTGGAATCTAGACGGGATTTGGAACCGGGGACACACTACCTCCATCAATTGTCTAAATCCCACTGCACTAATGGCGGATACCGGACATACGTCTAACACCAACATAGCAGTCAAGGCCTCAGTTATACGTTTTGCTTCAGGATGACTGCTGTCGTACTTCATCCTCCTCGCTAAGGACTGTTGGAGGGTCAATTGTTTAGTAAAAGTAGTGGTGTTCCTACTTCCTCTCTGGGATGATGAACGACTCCCAGCAGCAGCAAGAGCAGCAGCGGCAGCAGGAGGCGTAGCAATGCAGGATCCTCCGGAGGAATCCGGGATATGAGAGTCAGTCATGCCAGTGACATGGCCTGCAGGACTACTTCCGATCCTGACTAAGGAGGAAATTGACGAGGAGGGAGTTGACAGTGTGGTTTGCAGGCGCTTGGATACAACAGGACAACGGGATTTAGGTGTCCCTGGACTGCTTACGGTCTTAGCCAAAGTTTCTGAACTTGACAGTAACTTATTATGATCGCGCTGCAGGTGCCGTATAAGGGAGGATGTTCCTAGGTGGTTAACGTCCCTACCCCTACTTATTCCACCTTTACATAAGGTACATATGGCAAGACAGTTGTTGTCCGGATTTGGATAGAAATATTGCCAGACCAAAGAGGTGGAATGTTTGGTCTTCTGCCCAGGCATGACCGTGATGGGCTTTTTCATCCCACGGACAACAACTGTCTCCCCCGGAGCCTGATTTAAACAAACCACATCACCATCAGAATCCTCCTCACCAACTTCCTCCTCAGCGCCAGCTACACCAGTATCCTCATCCTGTTGTACTTCAACAGTGACATCTTCAATTTGCATATCAGCAAGTGGACTGTGGGTGCTCCTTTCAGCACTTGCAGGGGGCGTGCAAATGGTGGAAAGAGCCACCTCTTCCCGTCCAGTGCTGGGAAGGTCAGGCATCGCAACCACCACCACACTTGGACTCTCCTTGGGGATTTGTGATATCTTCTTAGAAAGCACAGTTCTTCGCTGTGCTTTTGCCAGCTTAACTCTTTTGATTTTGTTAGTGGGAGGAGGGCTTCCATCGTCATGTGAAGCTGAACCACTAGTCATGAACATACTAGGGATCGACCATAGCCGTTCCTTGCCACTCCGTGTCGTAAATGGCATATTGGCAAGTTTACGTTTCTCTTCAGCTGATTTAAATGTTTTTTTCAAGGTCATTTTCCTGAACTTTGTCATTTGGGATTGTATGTGCCCTCTATTATGACATTGGGCATCGGCCTTGGCAAACGACGTTGATGGCATGTTATCGTCTATGTCATGACTAGTGGCAGCAGCTTCAGCACTAGGAGGAAGTGGTTCTTGATCTTTCTCTATTTTATTTTTATCGGAGAAAGTTTGGTCCTCCATTTATGTTATATCGATTTGATATATACGTGCGGCTAAACACAGAAAATATTTTTTTATTTTTGCTGGAGAGTAGTGCACTTTGTGGGTTACACCAGCCTTTAAGAAATGAGCCAGCCGGCTCTTTACTTATGGGACACAGGCGCACGCTTGGCGCTGCTCCTTTGTTGATGCACGTGCGGCTACTGCGCACACAATTCACAAACACAGAAAATATTTTTTTTTTTGGTTTGGACTGGAGTGTACTTTTGGGGTTACAGCACCCTTTAACGGTCAAGCCAGCCGGCCCTTTACTTATGACACAGGCGCACGTTTGGCACTACTTTGTTGATGCACGTGCGGCTACTGCGCACACAATTCACAAACACAGAAAATATATATTTTTTGGTTTGGAGTGTACTTTGGGGGTTACAGCACCCTTTAACGGTCAAGCCAGCCGGCCCTTTACTTATGACACAGGCACACGCTTGGCACTACTTTGTTGATGCA
The DNA here is from genome assembly GCA_031769625.1 of Taudactylus pleione. Lineage (NCBI taxonomy): Eukaryota > Metazoa > Chordata > Amphibia > Anura > Myobatrachidae > Taudactylus > Taudactylus pleione. The sequence continues at coordinate 3,439,750 of JAUIMM010000847.1, read as the reverse complement.
CGTGCGGCTACTGCGCACACAATTCACAAACACAGAAAATATATTATTTTTTTAGCACTTGGGGGGAGCACCCCTGATGGACAGAGCACCCCCTGGACAACACTACAGAACCCCTTTAGGACTGGGACACTGCACAGGACTTTGAAGCAGTGGACACAGCCCCTATTAACAACAGCAGCACAGCGCAGCACAGCACAGCACAACACTACACTGCACTACACTACACTACAACACTACACTACACTACACAGCCCAACCAGCCCTAACTCCCACCCTCCCTCTTCACTGTCCACACCCGAGTGAGAAAATGGCGCCGACGCGGGTACCTTATATAGGATCCAAAACCCGCGAGACTCGGAAGGCGGGATGATGACGTTTTGCCTCGATTTCAGATCCGAGTCAGGCGGGAAAAGTCGAGCCTGACTCGGATCGGACTCGGATCGGGGGAGCTCGGGGGGGTTTGGATTTCAGAAATCCGAACCCGCTCACCCCTAGTACATACATATAAATTCTAAAGCAGAAGTAAGCAAAAAATATGAGAAGTCCAGTGTGATAGGAATCAGTTCTTCCTGGCTGTTTATAGTACAAGCCCCATTATTTGAAACTGTGTCCTTTCAATAAAATAACATTGTTGTGTAACAATGTTTATGTGGCAATATCAGCGGCTGAGGAGGGCGCCCGTGTGCAGATCTGGTGCGAGTCCCCTCCTCTCTCGTGCAGTGCCGCAGAGCCAAGGTGCAGTTGATTTCGGCTTTGTGTCAGAATCTACTGTGCAAGTTTCTGGCAAAATTGCGTTTGTGCTGTTTTCCCAGGGACAGCAGTACTGCGCTTGCGCAAATTACCGGGAAAATGGGCGCTGACATTTTCCCAGTGATCTTGCCTGGTGACTACGGATGGGTATGTATAAAACTATATGGGTGCAGGGTGTGCATGGGCCCTTGTGCACTGCACTCCCTGCACCCATTATAGATACACCCCTGCCACTGGCATGAGTGTGGTGTTTAGATAATAGTTAAGCATTTTGTTTCTGCAAGTTTTGTTTTATTTTTTTTATTTTTTTACTTCTCATTACTCATATTCTGTATTACATGCTGCAATACATTGGGGAGGGTACTGGAGCTTGGGACCCCAGGGGCCAGAATCCTGAAGCCAGCATCACAACAGGGTTAGGATACCGATACCTGTAAGTAAGTGTCCTAACCCTTCCCCTACCCCTAAACCTAACCCCCCCCACTCCCTAAACTTAACCCTCCCCACCTAGTACCTAACCCCACTACTTACCATCAGGATGCCAGTGCCAGGATTCTAACAGTCGGGATATCAACCACATCTCTGTTGGGATCTATGTACTAAGCCTAAAAGAGAGACAAAGTGGAGAGAGATAAAGTACCAACCAATCAGCTCCTAGCAGTCATTTTTCAAACACAGCCTGTAAAGTGACAGTTAGGAGCTGATTGTTTGGTACTTAATTTCCATCCACTTTATCTCTCTCCAAGGCTTAAGTACATAGACCACATTGTACTTGACTTATTGTTGTACCTATTGCCAATATTTGATTTATTGTTAAACTGAAAAATGTATAAAATAACACAGATATGCTTACGTCTGGAGCATGGATACGAAAAGACAGTTTAGAAGCTGAGAGAACTATCATGATGATGATGATGATTATTATTATTATTATTATTATTATTATTATTATTATTATATGTGAATTATTAGATTATATGTGAATGAGCCAAGATACAATTCCTCCAACCAGGTGGTCAATGGCTGACAATTACCTACTGTACCTCTTATTGCTGATTTCATTTTGATTGCTGGGGGATTACTTTTTGTTGTTTCTTGTATAGAATAACCCCTCCCTTACATGCCCTGGGGTGGCTGTCCTTTACCGGCTTTTTGGGGTTTTGCACCCCAGACTTTGACGTGACGTGGCCTGGAGGCTTGGCCATATCTTTGCAAATATATGCAACTGAGATCTCTGTATTATCTACCACCATGTAGTTTTTGAAATCTTATTGCTGATTTCATTCTGGGTGCTGGGGGATTACTTTTTGTTGTTTCAGGTAGTCAATGGTGCAAGAAAATTATGTGCTCTTTTATGCACCCACTAGCAAATAGAGAATGCATCCCTGGCTTAAAACAATGGATACACTGTACTGTGAAGAAAGTTACAGAAAGTTGGAGAAAATCTTAATTGACTGACTGTGACTGGAAAACAAATGACTGTGCTAAAACTATTATTTAACTTTTTGAAGCCTAATGGAGTACCCAGTACATTGCATCACATACAGTAGCACAAAGTGGATGTGACTCCTCTGACAGAAGACATGGGCCCTCATTCAGAGCCGTTCGCTATTTGCGTTCGTTCGTTCAAAAACAAGGGGTGGCTATGCAAATGATCCGTTCGCACATTGCAGTCTGTTCACACCTCTAAGTCTGAACGAGCGATCAAAACATACGCACTTTTATTTCTTAAAAACGCCCCCTGGCCGCTCGCACCATACGTCATGTCCGCTATTTATTAGATTAATCGAGTACATCGAACAGGATATGAACTGCTCGCTATTCTTGTGGTTGGTTTTTTCAACCGCTATTTTGCGAGCAGTTCTGAGTTAAAAAAAACCAAGTGACGTGGTCATTGACGCTGCTATATTAATTATGCACACCCATAAAACGCCCGTTTTGACCTTTAAGCACGCCTGCGATCGGATCTCCACTCCCCATTTTCAAACACCTTCCCCTGTTACCACCCACATACGCCTCATTCTGTCACTCAAAATAGCAGGCACTCGCTATATTACGTACAAATGATTTTCGGCCGCACTGACTGGTTCGCGCATGCGTACTAAAAACCGTACGCATGCGCAGATGTGCGAACATCGCTCGGAACGAGCGTACTGCCGCTAGCGAGTGGCTCTGAATGAGGGCCATGGTTCAATGCGAAATCCTCTCACAAAGAAAAGACAAACCAAAAGTTTGAATAAAATCTAATCCTTACTGCTTGGAATGTGCAGCAGGAAACTCTTGTAGCTCAAATTATACAACACAAGAAAAGAAGAGGCAGCAAAGACCGTACTGGAAACAGGCACAGATAGAAAACTCATCTCAATTAAATCACAAAGTCATGTAGTAACATTGTGACAAGTAATGAGTGTAAAAGACAATAAATAGAGTGAATTTCTGTCCATGTGCTGAATGGAAGTCACCTCTAGAGGCAGCGAGCTTTACTCCAGTGATATACTGTAAGTATCAGGTTTATATCAGACATACACCACATAATACTCATAAGCAAAAAAAAATTGCTCTTATTTATTTTTGAATGAAAACTACTCTACAATACAGTCGAGAAGGGGGGTGGGGGGGGGCAGGTGTTATTTATATGGGCCCGGGCCTGTTGAAGGGGCCCAGCGTAGGCCCGGGTCCTGCAGCCCACCCCCTTCCCCAGCCGCTGCCAAGTTCATGCAGGGAGAGAGAGGACTGACTGCTGCTGTCACGCTGGGTTTTGGGCTAGGGAGAGAGGCTGCGGCAGCAGTCAGTTCTCCCTCTCTCCGGATTATTATGCGCAAAGGGGGGGTGCGATTGTACCCCCATATCTGGACACCTGCATCCCCTATGTGGCGGGCGCGTGTGTTTAAGGAGGCCTGTTTCAGATGGATCTCTTGCACCTAGCATGGGGGTGAAGCACGTGCCAATACTAATAGGGCCGAATGAAGCTTTCGGGTGGCACAGGGTACTTGAGAGAGTTACCTTCCCCCACTCCTCTGGCCCTCCCTCTCCGGGGAGCAGTACCCCGATCTGGTGGGTGCACAGTGGATGGACAGAGAGCAGAAGAAGATGCAGCAGGGACAGAGAGGGACACAATGGGATGACACGTATTCACAAAAGTCGCAAGTCTGAGATCACGCCATCCACAGAGAGCCGCTGGGTCCAAGTACCTGGCAATTGCTGCAGCAGTGTGCTCTGGCTGGGGGTGTCCCCGTGGGGATGTAGTTAATTTACCTATGTTCGGGATGCCGGCCATCGGAATTCCGACCCGGGACTAAGGATAGGCATCGAAGTCCCGACACCTATCTTTAGCCCGACGATGAAATCCCGACAGCCGGCATCCTGGACAAAGGTAAGCAGGGCCCTGTAAGCTTTTAGCCATGGGGGGAGGGTTAGTTTTAGGTGCCCCAGGGATAGATTAGGGTTAGGCACCCCCCGGGGATAGTTAAGATTAGGCTACGGTGAGTGGGGTTATTCTTAGGCAACCCTGGGGGGAGATTAGGGTTAGACATCGCCCCTGGAAGGGTTAGGTTTAGGTTGTTGGAAGGAGGCGTTAGGGTAAAGCACCCCCAGGAGAAGGTTAGGCACCACTGAAGGGAGGTTAGGGTTAGGCACTCTAAGGGAGGGTTAGGGTTAGAGGGGGGAGAGTGGTAGGGTTAGCATATTTACCACCCCTGTCGGCATCATCATCCGCTGGGACTTCATACCCATTCCGTCTCCCTAGCCCCCTTCCCTAATCTGACTCTGGAGACTTATAATGATAGTTGCGGCTGTTTATGGAGAAACAGTGGGCGACTTCCTGCTTGAAGCTGCACAGATCCTCACATTAGCCCTGTGGAAACTTAGCATACGGTAGTAAATTAGGCTTCCACTGAATCATGCAAATACAGTCACTTTGCATCCAACTTAACCACAATATGTACTCAGGGCCTGATTCAGCAAGAAACGAACGCTAGCAGATGCACGCACCCAGCTGCTGCGATGATATGCTAATCAATGCATATACACGGAGACAGCAGCATAAGATGCAGACACCCAGCCCTATATTAATCTGCCCATCACCCTTTACTCAAAGCCTGATCAATACGCAAGATAGCGTAACCATCGGTAACATCGAGAACCATCGACCACATTTTCATAATAGTGGTTGACCAGACCTCGCGCAGGATCTTGGCAACTTCCTGTGTGCACGGAGTTTCACCACTGCGTGCGGCACAGCAGTCGCTAATTTATGCACGCCCCTAAAATGGCTTCCCAACGAACAGGCATGCCTGCATTTGCCTGACCACTCCTCGTCACCACCCACAAACGTCACTTCCTGTCAATCAAGAGCGTGCGTTCTCTCCTGTGCATTGCTTGCTGAATCAGGCCCTCAATCAATTAGGAAAGAATTTTGAGCTGCAGAGGTGAATCCACAATCAGCTAATCAGATGCTGCTGGCATCACTGTGTATGTCACGCCTGAGGTTAGGAGTTGGTCAGAACAGGTGTGAGAGGTTGAAGAGGACACTAGGGAGGCATGGATAAAACTTGGTGGCTTGAGACAGAGGGCCTCATTCAGAGGCGGTCGGAGGATGCAAGCGGTCGCTCAGAAACTGGGCGGCTGCTTGCATCCTGACCGGCCGCCTCTGTTTCGGTCGTTAGGCTGTGGGTTTACACCCACAGCTCTATCGACCGCTAGGGTAATGGTCGCGATGGTCAGAGACCATCGCGACCATCGGGGCTTACGACGAGACCCTAGGGTAGGGTCTCACTTGTCGTAAGCCCCGGAGAGCTTCTGGCTCTGTCAGAGCCGGAAGCTCTCCACTGACATCACTAGTGATGTCAGTGGGGCCTCCCCCAAATGGTAGGCATTCCCATGGGAACGCCTCCGTTTGGGCTGCCACCCCCCCGGCCCGCCTTCCAAACGGGGCGAGCTGTCAATCAACATCGACAGCTCGCCCCCTTTGGAAAGAGACCCGCTACAACCGGCGCTGTCGGTCGTAGCGGGTCTCATGCATGCGCACGAAGGAGCCGGCTCCCTCGTGTGCATGCGCACTTGACAAACATCGAGGCGGCCGTGCGGTCGTAGACCGTACGGCTGCCTCTGAATGAAGGCCAGAATTTCCTCATGTATGATGTGAGGAGTAATATGAACTATATAGGATGATGGGCCCGAAAGTGAGGACAATAAAGTAAATGTCTTTATTGAGCAGCAGGTTGGAATGGGAACTGTATATGAAATATTGAAGAAATGGGCAGAATTGGATTGGGACTGATGATGCTGGATTGAGAGATGGATCGGTTTGAGACCGATATTAATGAATTGAAGAACTTGATCGGTTTGAGACCACTGTTGATGAATTGAAGAACGTGATCGGTTTGAGACCGTTGTTGATGTATTGCAGTACTGGATTGGTTTCGATCCGATGATGATGAATTGCAGTACTGGGTTGGTTTGGAACCAATGATGAATTGCAGTACTAGATCAGTTTGGGACCGATGATGATAAATTGCAGTACTGGGTCGATTTGGATCCGATGATGATGAATTGCAGTAATGGATCAGATGATGATGAATTGCAGTACTGGATCAGTTTGGGACCGATGATGATAAATTGCAGTACTGGGTCGATTTGGATCCGATGATGATGAATTGCAGTAATGGATCAGATGATGATGAATTGCAGTAATGGATCGGTTTGGAACCGATGATGATGAATTGCACTTCTGGGTTGGTTTGGAACCAATGATGAATTGCAGTACTGGATCAGTTTGGGACCGATGATGGAAGTATTGTATGGGACCAATGGTTGGAGGTATCGGCTGGAACCGATATAGGTTAACAAGTCTCTGTGGTAAAACCAGACTGGAATGTTAGATAGAATAGGAGACTTGATAACCAGACTTGGAACTGGAATATATCGGACTGGGGGCCTGATTCAGCGAGGAACGCAGTTGCTAATATGCAATCAATCATCCGATTGTTGCGTACTGTGCATGCATATGCATCACAGTGCGCAAACTAGCCATTGCAATCAGGACTGTGATTGCAGTGACTACGCAGACCCATTGCAGAGTGATTGACAGGCAGTGCCATATGTGGATGGCAACAGGGGGGCGGTTGGCTGAACGCAGGTGTGTCAGTGCATTTGAATGTTGTTGCAGGGGTGTGCAAAAATGTGTGCAAGGGTGCGTGAGGCTGCGATGTTACTCGATTGTAATGATGTTTTCGCAGTCTTGCTAAACATTACGGATGTGTGTAAGGTACAGTGGGCTTCTTTATGTAGAGCAGCATATGGCATTGCGATCGCAATGGATTAGCATACTATCGCAGTTGAACTGCGTGCGTAATCGCTATTGCATTCGCAGTTGCATTCCGTAGTGAATCAGGACCTGGAACCGTTCAGATACAGAGTACTTGGGAGCTCCGCACAGAGCTGTAACTTCAGCAGAAGCGACAATATACTGGCAACAGAGGCCAGTCAGGATGTGGAATTTATAGTGGAGGATCCCCAGGGATTGGATGCTGCGATCAACTGGTCTAGGAGCAGCACTCTAAGTGAAGGAAGAGCGTCAGGTGACAGAGTCCAACATGGCTGTGTCCATACTGTGGTTTAGGAGGGAACTCTGGCATGCAGCTTGAGTGCGATCATGCTGGGAAGACACGCTGTGAGCAAGAGACTGCGGAAAGCCATCTCCATGCTCAGTGACAGGACACGGAGTGGACGGGACAGGAGCAGCACAGACAGACTTTAGCACCAGCCGAGAGCGATGTGAGCAGACCTCTGTGCTAGCCTGGACAGACATCAGAGAGGTAAGAAAGTGGTTTTTAAGGGTCGGTGCGTGACTGTGTATGAGCCAGTGCTCGAAGTGTGCCAGTATGCAACGGTATGGCATACCGGCACTTCCAGCACTGAGCAATCAATTTTTTTTTCAACTTGCAGGGACAGGGGGAGTGCCTGCGTCCGCTACTGTCAGTCAGCGACACACACTGCTCACAGGCTGTCTCAGGAGGACAGCCCCTAAAGCCAGCCACACACACATAACTGCGGATGGCTTTAGGGGCTGTGCTCCTTTGATAGCCTGTGAGCATTCACTGTAAATGCCGGGTAGTGTGGCGCCGCCCACCCAGCCGTGCCTGTCCCCCCCGCCAGTGCCCGTCCCTTGGCCAGGGCCGCATCTCATATGCGCCGTCCACGCTGCCGTGTCCGGTAACAGCTGCCTCTCTCCGGCCCAACGCAGTGTAGCCACCTGGACTGCCGGGGGATGGGTTTGAACGGTGGAGATAGTCAGTAAGAAGCTTCGCCGCCATCGGGAAGTCAAATATTGTACAGGCCGCGAGCCACTCCTGATTGGCTGCCAGTCTGTGAGGTGTGGTTGGCTCGCGGCCGGCACAATATTTGACATGCAGACAAGGCTGTTTCTTACTGACTGCACTGCTCCCACCCGGGTCCCCGGCTCTTTCCAGGCTTTCTGAAAAAACGAGGAAGTCAGGTACTGATCTGTGCCCCTCCACCAAGTGCAGATAGCCTTCCCTGCCCCCCCTTTCATCCAGCCTTTCTTCCTCTGCCTCCCTTTACTCCAGCCACCTTTCCCTGCCCTGACTCCCCCTCCCCAGTCCAGTCAGCCTTTCCTGCCTCTGCCTCCCCCCTATTCAAGCCAACCTTCCCCGCCCCTCCCCCCCAGTCCAGCCTACCCCTTCCCTGCCCCTCCCTCCCCCCCCCCAGTCCAGCTAACTTTCCCTGTTCCCCATTTCCCTGCACTCTGTACCCCCATTAAGGTCAGGGGGAGAACCACAATTTACCGGGCCACACAATTTCTGATGGCAGCCTTGGTAGCCGCAGCCGGTCACAGCCGCAACCCCCTGCCGCTGGCCAACCGCGCCAATCCCCTCCAGAGCATGCATTGCGGCTGCTGGCTGATAACAGATGCCACCCCCCATGGGCCACCATAGCTTGCACTGCTGCTGCTGCAGCCCCCCCCCCCCAAATGCAGCTCCACTCAGCTGGGTGATGTGTTGTTCCTCCCTGTCAGTCCTGACTCCTGATATAAGCAGCGGTAAGGTGGCACTTGCCACAGCCTACTATTATTTCTCAATGAACTTGTAAAAGAACATACCTAGTATATTGCTTTATACTGGTAGAGTATACAGTAGGCCTGATTCAGCACAGATCACAACAGCAACAGCGTACGCAGACAGCTGATTGTTGCGTACTGCGCATGCACAGTAGTGCAGAACAGCAGCTTTGTGATAATGCAGACTCCGGAAAGCCATAGCAGAGTGAGTGACAGGTAGTCAGCATTTGGGGGGGAGGGGGGGTCAGAGAAACACAGACGTGCCTGTCCTTTTAAACACCATTGCATGGGCTTGTATAAATTAGCCACTGTGACAGCATATACAGCTTGTGTACTCACTGCGTGCGACGATGTTAGCAATTTCTCAGTAAGATCAGACCTGCTGTAATTGTGCATGAGGGTCTGATGTTCCCGATATATAGGCAGCACTGCAAGGTATTACGGATGTGAGATAGGGGTAGTGGGTGTCTCTATGCTGGCCGTTAGCATATTTTTGCAGCAGACTTGTGTGTGCAATCGCACTAGCGATCCATAGTGAATCAGGCCAAGTGCAGGTGCAAACGGTGAGAGATGAAAAAATGGATGCATGACGCGCCCCCGTTTTGAGTTGCCGCACCCCTCATGACACAGCCATGCACCTCATTATGCATGGCCACACCCAGTTTTATTGTGCATCCCCATACCTCCACTTCAAATTTCCCACTTCGACCACTGGTATGAGCACTAGCCTTTAGGCACCCACTAGAGATATTGCTATTGACAAGCATACCTGAGGGGTCTATTTACTAAGCAGTGTTAGGAAACAGAGTAAAAAGTGATAAGAAAGTGATAAGGTGCCAGCCAATCAGCTCCCAACTGTCATCTCACAGGCTATGTTTGAAAAATGACAGTTGGGAGCTGATTGGCTGGCACATTATCACTTTCTTATCACTTTTCACTCTGTCTCCTAACACTGCTTAGTACATAGACCCCTGAGTCTCCGTGTGAGTCTGAGAGTCTGCCACTGCTTACATGAGCACATCATTACTGCTCTAGGTCTGCATTTACATGCACCTTCCTTTCCCTATCCAGCCTTTCCAAGTATCCGACCTACATACAGATATTGGCATACATAATTTTATGTGACAAACACAGTAGATAGGTAAATGGGCATGTACCCAAATCAGCATGAGCAATATAAAATAGAGACACTGCCTGAGGAAGCAGAGGTCATTCATTAAACGCGCCGCAGGGACATCAGGGTGACAATACACATTATATTCATTTTGTTTTTCTGTTTGTGATTATTTTGAAAGCCTGCTACTTTGGTTTATCTGATACAGTAATACTGTCTAATTATTTCAATTGTTCATCATTGTGAGAGTGTGTTCTCCAGGACAGTAATGTACCTGTTTCAATTATTTGTGAGATTTATACCCACAATAGGAATTTTACCATTTATTCTTGATTGGTAATCATGTGCATTTTTATATCTGTGAATCCACAGTACACCCAGGGGGTCATATTTAGCCTAGTCAGTGCTGGAGAATTAGCTATTTCATACCTATTTATCATGTGTTGTTTTTTGTTGTGCCACAGACTGAGATACCCCTTCTAGATGCCAACCTAAAGTCCCCATTTCACAACATACAGTTATGTAGATCAAATGTGAAGTTTCTGTGAACCCTCCTATTGGGCTTTACCAGCTGTATATTTGGAATAGAATCTATTTTATATAACTGAAGAAATATTATGCAAAATTGTGAGGGTTGCCTAGGAGACGCAGACAGCATCTTACTATCTCTGCTCCTGATCAGTTTTGGGTTTTGATTCCTGATTTTCTTACTTCAGCTTATCATTTAAATTTGAACCTGTCCTGTCTGTCCTGGTCTTTGTGGTGTTCCTGGCTATTCTTCTGTCTCAGCCCTTGATATTAGATAACTTTGTGGTTTGTTAACCATATATTAGTTGGTATTATCTTTGCTGCTAGGTTTGCCAACTTATGTCAGAGTTTGGGTACCTTACTCTGTACCATTATTATTATTATTATTATTATTATTATTATTATTATTATTATTATTATTATTATTATTATTATTATATGTGAATGAGCCATAGCCCAGAATTGACCATCTGAAAGATACAATTTTTCCAATTAGGTAGTCAATGGTGTAAGAAAATGATGTGGTCTTTTATTCACCCAATAACAAATAGAGAATGCATCCCTGGTTTAAAATGGAATCGGTATGATTTACCGCCGAACCCATGCCGGTGGTTGGAATCCCGACAGTGGCATCCCAGCAGAGGAGGAAATCCCGATCATCAAAGGTAAGTATAAAATTACCTAATTCTACCCCTAACCCTAACCCTCCCTTAGGGGTGCCTCTCCCTAACTTTCCCCCCGGTGCCTAACCCACCCTTTAAGTGCCTAAACCTAACCCCTTCTTCCCCGCCACCTAACCCTAAGTCCCCCGGGGGGTGCCTAACCCTAGGTCCCCCCCAGAGGTACCTAATGCTAACCCCCCCTTCCCCTAGCCTAAACCTAACCTCCCGGGGGGTTGCGTAAACCTAAGCCCCCCTGGGAACCCTAAACCTACCCCTCCCCCCCTCCACGGCTATCTGTGCTCGGCGTCGGCGTCCCTTCGATCGGGATGCCGGGCGTCGGGCTCCCGGCGTATGTCTAATGAGCGGGGTGGGAATATTGACGCCTGTCTTTAGACCCTTGCCGGGATATGACAGTCGGGAAGCCGGTTGTCGGGATTAGGTCCGCCGGCTTCCCAACTGCATACCTTTAAAATAATGGCTATATCCTGAAGAAAGTTACAGAAAGTTGGAGAAAATATTATAAAAAATGACTGTAAAACAAATGACTGTGCTAAAAGTATTATTGAAATGTTTTTGAAGCCTAATGGAGTACCCAGTACATTGCATCACATACAGTACACAAAGTGGATGTGACTCCTCTGACAGAAGACATGGTTCAATGCGAAATCATCTCACAAAGAAAAGACAAAAACAAAAGTTTGAATAAAATCTAATCCTTACTGCTAGAAATGTGCAGCTGGAAACTCTTGTAGCTTAAATTATACTGTTCAACACAAGACAAGGAGAGGCAGCAAAGACCGTACTGGAAACATGCACAGAAAGAAAACTCATCTCAATTAAATCACAAAGTCATGTACTAACATTGTAACAAGTAATGAGCGTAAATGAGTGACTCTATATAACCCCATGATTGTAACATTGCTCCGTACACTTGATCAAATTTTGGAACTGCATTAGAAGTATAATGTTAACCAAGTAAAAAAAACATATTACCATGAGTAGTCAAACCACAGGAAAGCAGATATAACATTAAACTGTATTTCAGATGATCCATAAATATAGTTCTGTCAGGTGTGTAAAATCCAAATTCTTTTGTGTATTCCATTTAAAATACAACTTCCCGCATTGTTTTACTGCAAAAATATAGGTGACAAAAAGGCAACTGTATTTAAACCTTTAAGCATAGTGTGTTATGCTCAGATATTTTGCGCACAATGGGCCTAATTCAGGGCCTGATTCAGAGCCACCGACAGCTTATGCGAGCGGCCAGGTGATGGTCGCGCTGGTCAAGACCATCGCGACCATCGGGTTTGCAACGAGACCCTTGTGGTAGGGTCTCGTGGCCGCAAGCCCCAGTGGACTTCCTGCTCTAATAGAGCAGGAAGTCCACCTACTGACATTACGAGTGATGTCAGAAGGGCTGCCCACAAATGGCAGGCGTTCCTGCAGGAACGCCTCCGTTTGCCCAGCCATGCCCCCCTGCCCACCTCCAAAACGGGGAAAGCTGTCAATTACCGACAGCTGCCCCACTTTGGTGTGAGACCCGTTGCGGCGAGAGCAGGCTCCGGCATGCGCATGTGCAGTGGGGGACCATCGACCAGCTCACGAGCGGGTCTGAATCAGGCCCTCAGTATGGATCGCAACTATGATTGCAATAGCGATTACTCACGCAGTCTCACTGCGAAGATATGCTAATCCTTTTAGATCACTATGCCATCACAGCACAACATATGTATGCCCACCTTACCTTACAAGCATCCGTAATACTTAGCAAGACTGCAAAACCATCAGTAACATCGAGTACCATCGCAGCCTCATGCACACTTGCACAAGCTCTGACCTTACTCAGAATTTGCTATCCTCATCACATGCAGTGAGAGCTCAGGCTCCGTATGGCACTGCAGTGGCTAAATTATGCACGTCCCTGCAACGTCGTTCAAAAACACTGGCACGCCTGTGTTTCGCCGACCCCCCCGTCACCTCCCCCCAAACAGTACTTCTTGTCAATCACTCTGCGATGGGTCTGCATAGTCACTGCGATCACAGTCCCGATCGCATTGGAGTGTTCACTCATGCACACTGCGATGCATACGCATGCACAGAACGTAAAAAGCGTCTGATTGCGTCTGTAATCGCTGCTGAATCAGGCCCAGTGCCTCATTTTGTACTATATTAACACTATTCAAATTATGTGATGCTCATAATAGCAGAACATTGCAGAGACTGCAGCCCTGGCTTCTCCCTTCTTTTTTATACATACAGCCGCAGTGCATATAATGTAAAATACAATTCAGTACATATTTCCACCAGATGAATTAGCATTTGGACTCCTCAAGAAATAATTGCGGTGCCTGCGACCAATTAGGAGGAGCCATTATGTTTACACAGTGCTTTAACAGAACGGTTGTCCATCCTGTTCTGGCACTGCCCCCTAATCATGTGACATCATGACATCATGCTGAGGGGTAGGGGCCCTGATCACAGGAAGAAGAACACTGCCCAGTGCATCCTAAAGCATTCCTGGTAGCTGTGCAGACTGCAGCCTGCTCGCCTGGAGTGTCCAATTCCAGACACCCTGCAGTGCAAGCCAAAATGCAGGTGCCATGAGGTATCAATGGTGCCATCCCCAGGGCCCTGTGACTCGGGCAGCAGCACCGCTCGCATACCTTTAGATACGGCCCTATGTATGCACATGTAAAATTGTGTGTGCCATTTTTCATAATACATACAACCATCCAGAATGAGGTAACAGGTGAGAAGGAGAAACCATTTGATTATGATCCTGAACCTTTGCCCAGGGCCAACTATAGGGGTGTTCGACCTGAGCGGTTGCACAGGGGCGCCACCCATAGAGGGCGCACCCCTCCCCAACATCCTGATTTCAGCGGGACATTATTGTCCCGCTGTTCCACATGTTGGCCGAAGTGGCCAGCGGGTGGTTAAATCGGGAGGTTGGGGACCCCGCACTTCCAGACCCTGGAGACTCAGAATGGATGCTGTGCACATGCGCACTGCATCCATTCAGTGACGGGAGAGGGCTGGGGGAAGCCCAGCTAGTGAGGCTCCCCCCAGCCTGACGTTATTTGGAGGCAGACACGCCTCCTAATAACATCACATAAGAGGCGTGGCCTATGGTAATTAGGCCACGCCCCAAGATAGGGCGCTCTGGAGGTGGACGGCACAGGGTGCTCCGACCCCTGGAGCCGGCCGTGCCTTTGCCCACGGAGTAATTCCAGAGATAGCCAACAATACAGTTGTAAGTGTGCCATAAACTGATATAGAAGGAAGTGTGTATGCAACATGTGTGAGCTTAAACTTTTATACTAAAGGCCACCACACACAGTGCGATTTTGTAAACGATTTGCCCGTTGTCGACCGATTGGAATGACAAATCGTTTAAAAAGTGTCGTGTGTGGCCATGATAATGATGCCAATGTGCACTCCTGCAGTCGCTGATCAATTGAACCTGCTGAAAGATACCGACCCATCTTTCATGATTTGGCACACATTGTTCCGTGTTTGTGCACGAAGAACGATGCGACGGACGATTTATCGTCTCTGATCCTGGCCACTCCCTTCCACTATTTGTAAATGTTCCAGCAGATGCATCGTGAGGTTGTTTGCTGCCAAGCGGTATATCCTTAACAATTTGCAGTCATTAACGATCCATCTACTTCGTTTGGTCGTTTGTACAATTGTTCCGTGTGTGGGCACAATATCGTTTGTCCGGGAGTCTTCAGGAGTTCAAGGGAAATCGCCAACGAGATTGGATCATTTGCAAATCGTACCGTGTGTGGGGGTCTTAAGACATCTTGTTGAGGTCATGTTACAGTATGTATCAATTGAAGCTTCCTTATTCACACTGATTAACACAGCTGTCAGCAACCAGCAGTTCCCTCTTCTATTACACGCTGCTTACCCTGACCTGTAATGAAGTAACAATTTACCTGCCGCCCCCTTAGGGTTGTCTCCCTCTTTATCTATTACAGCCTATATATTCTTTATCTCTCTTTAGTTTCCAGAAAATGTGAATAAGCAATACATACAGGGCGGGATGCAGCAAGGTGAGAAATGCGGTCAAACCTCGAAAATGCGGCTTTGACCGCATTTTTCATATTCACCAAGCCCCGGAATGCGATGCACTCCAGTGCTTGGATGCGGTGGGTAACACCATCTTCCTGATGGAGTTACCCATAGAAGCCTATGGGCTTCTTTCTGCAGAGTGCTGAAAGAGGGATCCAATCGGATCCATCGCAGAACCCCCCACAGCACGTGTGTCCTTCTGCGCATGTCGCTGGACAGTGTCAGTAATAAAGGTTCAAGTTTCATTACCCTATTTATTGTACGCAATATAATAATGTAATGGCGTGTCATGTAAAAGAGGATACTGGGCTCCATGCAGCGGCTTTTATTAGCCATTGCTTCCTGGTGGGTTGCAGGTTAAAAGGGCACCTGCAGTCAGAAAAGCAAGCCGGGCCTACACTGACTGCGGGTGCCGCTTTAAATTTTCACCTGCAATACGCTGGGAACCAGCAGCTTATAAAAGCCGCTGCTACATAATAAAGCCCATTATGTTCTCAGTTATTAGTAAATACAAGACTCACATTTTCAATAGAAAATTTAATTAAACACTAAAACAAAAAAATTAATTCAAAAACAAATTAAATGAAGTATAAAAATCTACTATTTTCCCTTTTAAAAATCAAATCTCAATTTTCTTTCCTCCTGTCGTTCAAATAAAAGTGTCAATTATGTAATGTGAATAGACAGCCAAGACATCATACTGTATAATAAAGTCTTAACACTGAGGGCCAAATGTAACAGGGTGAGAGTTTAGAAGATGTGAGAGTTTAGCAGTAACCTCTCACATTGGCCGAGTTTAAAAAGTGTGACAGTTTACTGCTAAACTCTCATCATATTACATTTGGCCCTAATGCTTTATGTAGTCATCATCACTATCATCATTATTGTTGTGTATTGTTGCACCAGACCTCCAACACCCATGAGTAAGTTTGTCTAAATGCCTATTTATCAACAAGTTTGATCATTCACAAAGAGTGTATGATAATGGTGCTCCAGCCAATCAGCTCCCAACTGTCATCTGCTTGAAAAATAGAAAGTTTGGAGCTGATTGGCTGGAGCACCATTTACCATACGCAATGGGTTTTATCACTTGTTGTGAATGATAAAACTTGTTGATATTATAAGGTCATGAATATGCCCCTACTGTACTCAGTCTATGCCTGTCTCCATTCTGATGGTCCAGGTGCAAAGAGATGCAAATCATTTATATGTAAAAATATGTATACTGTACAAATATATGCATACTGTAGGTACATTTAGCTGCTCATGCACAGTACGAAAAAGTGTATCTTATTAAAAAAAAATAATAATACATTTTTGTACATTCAACCATGGTATTCATTTATTTACGACGTGTCAACATACTGTATTACATAGTGCTGTTTAATGGGGGGGATCATGATACACATAAATAACATACCATGACATGACATGAAAAAGAAGGTGTATATAAAGTCTAATTAGCCCAATATTGTGGTTGAGGTTAAAACGTAAGTAACCTTTCATACACCCTCTTATACCTCTTTTCCACCAAAAACCCAGGTCCGACCTGGGTTTTTGGACATGGTTCCAACCCTGGTCAGACCCAGGTCAGACCTATTTACACTGCACCTTTGATCTGGGTTACTCCCAGGTCAGCCCTGTTCACACTGAACTCAGGTCTGCCCTGCTAAACCTGTGAGGTCATAAAAAGTGGGAGGTGAATGATCCACAACCACCAATCCGCTCATTTTAGGCATGATCCAGATCAGATAACCTGGGTAGCACCGTTTGCACTGCACCATTACCTGGGTCCATCCTGGGTCCAACCCTGGTAGCTACCTGGGTTGGATTGCAGGGTCACTTGACCCAGGTTATTTTTCAGGGACCCTTTTACACTGAGCTGCGACCTGGATAGACCCAGCAAAAACCCAGGTTTTTGCTCTGGTGTAAAAGGGGTATAACTGTCACTGCCACCTGGATGTCAGCATGTCAGAACAGTATGCTTCCCTAATTATGGGGGTCACCCTGATCTTCAAGCTGATTGTATCAATTATACCCGTCTCTCCTTAAAGTAAAGTAGAGACCCCCATACATCAGCGACGGATGCCGCGATGTTGCGATCCTGCAACCCGACATCGCAATATCACTGAAATCCAACATGTTGGATTTCACAGATGTGCCAATCATCATAAAAAAATTATCATGATTGGCTAATAGGTGAAATTTAACATGTAGAATTTCATCGATCCTGCGACGGATTGTGAAACATCGATGGCCGCCGGTCAGCATTTCCAACCTGCGGATCGGCGTTTACTCAGTTACCTGATTATTGCATGCCTTTCCCCAGCTTCCTTATTCACACTGATTAACACAGCTGTCAGCAACCAGCAGTTCCCTCTTCTATTACACACTGCTTGCCCTGACCTGTAATGAAGTAACAATTAATCTGCCGCCCCCTTGCGTGGGGTTGTCTCCCTCTTTATCTATTACAGCCTATCTACTCATTATCTCTCTTTAGTTTCCAGAAAATTTTGCAGAGTTTCACTGCGATTCATTACTTTCTCAGTGGTTAAGTAACTAACAATGCTGGTGAGCATGGAGATATATAAATTGTATAGACGTGTTGTTACACTTCTCAATGCATTATTTATTCATAATATTTATAGTATAATATTTACGTATTCCCAAACACTTTTATTCATAATAGGGGTGAGTGCCCCCCGATCCGAGGCCGATCCGAGTCAGGCTCGACTTTTCCCGCCTGACTCGGATCTGAAATCGAGGCAAATCGTCATCATCCCGCCTTCCGGGTCTCGCGGGTTTTGGATTATATATAAGGTACCCGCGTCGGAGCCATTTTCTCACTCGGCTGTGGACAGTGAAGAGGGAGGGTGGGAGTTAGGGCTGGCTGGGCTGTGTAGTATAGTGTTGTGCTGCGCTGTGCTGCTGTTGTCCATAGGGGCTGTGTCCACTCCTCCAAAGTCCATAGGGGCTGGCTGTGTTGTGCTGTGCTGCTGTTGTCCATAGGGGCTGTGTCCACTCCTCCAAAGTCCATAGGGGCTGGCTGGGCTGTGTTGTGCAGTCAGTTGTCCATAGGGGCTGTGTCCACTCCAAAGTCCTGTGCAGTGTCCCAGTCCTAAAGGGGTGCTGTTGTGTTGTCCAAGGGGTGCTCTGTCCATCAGGGGTGCTCCCCCCAAGTGCAAAAAAAATAAATATTTTTTTTGTGTTTGTGAATTGTGTGCGCAGTAGCCACACGTGCATCAACAAAGTAGCGCCAAGCGTGCGCCTGTGTCATAAGTAAAGGGCCGGCTGGCTTGACCGTTAAAGGGTGCTGTAACCCCCAAAGTGCACTCCAAACCAAACAAAAAAATATTTTCTGTGTTTGTGAACTGTGGGCCTGATTCAGAGACGGATGCTATTTGCGCTCGCTCGTTCAGAAAAAGGGGCCAGCTATTTAAATTGAGCGCTCGCTCTTTGCGGTCGGTTTACGCCTCTATGTCTGAGTGAGCAAACGAAACATGCGCTCGCTATTTTGTAAAAACGCCCCCTGGCCGCTCGCATCCTACGTCATCTCAGCTATTTATTTGATTAATCGAGTACATCGAAGGCGTCTGAACTGCTCGCAGTGCTTGTGGTAGGATTTTCCTACCGCAATCATGCGAACAGTTCAGGAAAAGAAACAATCAAGTGACGTTAACGATGACGCTGCTTTGTTAATTATGCACACCCTTAAAATGCCCGTTTTGACCGTTTGGCACGCCTGCGTTCGGATCTCCACTCCCCGTTTTCAAACACCTTCCCCTGTTACCACCCAGAAACGCCTCATCCTGTCACTCAAATTAGCAGGCACTCGCTATTTTGGAGCGCTCGTTTGCCGACCGCAATGACTGGTTGGCGGATGTGCATTACGAGCCATACACATGCGCAGATGTGCGAACATCGCTCGGAGCGAATGAGCGGCCGCTTACGAGCGGCTCTGAATCAGGCCCTGTGTGCACTGTGGCTGCACGTGCATCAACAAAGGAGCAGCGCCAAGCGTGCGTCTGTGTCCCATAAGTAAAGGGCCGGCTGGCTTGTCCTTTAAAGGGTGCTGTAACCCCCAAAGTGCACTCCAAAAAAAATAAAAAAATATATTTTTTTGTGTTTGTGAATTGTGTGCGCAGTAGCCGCACGTGCATCAACAAAGTAGCACCAAGCGTGCACCTGTGTTATAAGTAAAGGGCCGGCTGGCTTGACCGTTAAAGGGTGCTGTAACCCCCAAAGTGCACTCCAAACCAAATAAAAAAATATTTTCTGTGTTTGTGAATTGTGTGGGCTGTAGCTGCACGTGCATCAACAAAGGAGCAGCGCCAAGCGTGTGCCTGTGTCCCATAAGTAAAGAGCTGGCTGGCTCATTTCTTAAAGGGTGGTGTAACCCACAAAGTGCACTGGTCTCCAACAAAAATAAAAAATTATTTTCTGTGTTTGTGTGCGCCTTAGCCGCACGTATATATCAATATAACATAAATGGACAACCAAACTTTCTCCGATAAAAATAAAATAGGGAAAGATCAAGAACCACTTCCTCCTAGTGCTGAAGCTGCTGCCACTAGTCATGACATAGACGATAACATGCCATCAACGTCGTCTGCCAAGGCCGATGCCCAATGTCATAGTAGAGGGCACATACAATCCCAAATGACAAAGTTCAGGAAAATGACCTTAAAAAAAACATTTAAATCATCTGAGGAGAAACGTAAACTTGCCAATATGCCATTTACGGCACGGAGTGGCAAGGAACGGCTAAGGTTTTTCCCTATGTTCATGACTAGTGGTTCAGCTTCACATGACGATGGAAGCCCTCCACCCGCTAAAAAAATCAAACGAGTTAAGCTGGCAAAAGCACAGCGAAGAACTGTGTGTTCTAAGAAGATATCACAAATCCCCAAGGAGAGTCCAAGGAACTCATTCAGAGTCGGTCGTTGCGGCCGCACGGTCATAAGGGAAAAGGGGCCGGATATGCAAATGATGCACTCGCAAGTTGCGTCCTTAAGATCGGATCGTTAGCTGGCCGACCAAGGGGAGGATGCGGCCATAAGACAAAAAATACGCCCCCTTCTCGTACGCATTACACGTCAACTCCGGGCATATAAGGATTAATCGAAACCATCGGGAACCATCGGAACTGGTCGTAGTGCTTAAGGTTGACCATACCCTCTCTTAAGCACTACGATCAGGTCAGTGTACAAACTACCCATGTCACGTATGCTATGACACTACTTTGTTAATTATGCACTCCCATAAAACGCCGTTCGCATAATTAGGCACGCCTGCGTTCGGATCTCCACTCCCCCGTTTTCAAGCACCGTCCCCTGTTACCACCCTCAAACGCCTCATTCTGTCACTCAAACTACCGACCTGGCTGTGTTCAAGGAGAGAGATATTTCTGATCATAACAGCTAGTTTGCACACACGCATTGCGAACTTTACGCATGCGCAGTTTAGCGAACAACGACCGACTCTGAATGAGGTCCCAAGTGTGGTGGCGTTTGCGTTGCCTGAACTTCCCAGCACTGGACGGGAAGAGGTGGCTCTTTCCACCATTTGCACGCCCCCTGCAAGTGCTGAAAGGAGTACCCACAGTCCACTTGCTGATATGCAAATTGAAGATGTCACTGTTGAAGTACAACAGGATGAGGATACTGGTGTAGCTGGTGCTGAGGAGGAAGTTGGCGAGGAGGATTCTGATGGTGATGTGGTTTGTTTAAATCAGGCTCCGGGGGAGACAG
Source organism: Taudactylus pleione (assembly GCA_031769625.1). Classification (NCBI taxonomy): domain Eukaryota; kingdom Metazoa; phylum Chordata; class Amphibia; order Anura; family Myobatrachidae; genus Taudactylus; species Taudactylus pleione. The sequence goes on along the minus strand of JAUIMM010000847.1, from coordinate 3,418,786 downwards.
TTGTTGTCCGTGGGATGAAAAAGCCCATCACGGTCATGCCTGGGCAGAAGACCAAACATTCCACCTCTTTGGTCTGGCAATATTTCTATCCAAATCCGGACAACAACTGTCTTGCCATATGTACCATATGTAAAGGTGAAATAAGTAGGGGTAGGGATGTTAACCACCTAGGAACATCCTCCCTTATACGGCACCTGCAGCGCGTTCATAAAAAGTTACTGTCAAGTACAGAAACTTTGGCTAAGACCGTAAACACCTAAATCCCGTTGTCCTGTTGTATCCAAGCACCTGCAAACCACACCGTCAACTCCCTCTTTGTCAATTTCCTCCTTAGTCAGGATCGGAAGTAGTCCTGCAGGCCATGTCACTGGCATGACTGACTCTCCTATCCGGGATTCCTCTGGCGGATCCTGCATTGCTACGCCTACTGCTACCGCTGCTGCTGTTGCTGCTACTGGGAGTCGTTCATCATCCCAGAGAGGAAGTAGGAACACCACTACTTTTACTAAACAATTGACCCTCCAACAGTCCTTAGCGAGGAGGATGAAGTACGACAGCAGTCATCCTGAAGCAAAACGTATAACTGAGGCCTTGACTGCTATGTTGGTGTTAGACGTGCGTCCGGTATCCGCCATTAGTGCAGTGGGATTTAGACAATTGATGGAGGTAGTGTGTCCCCGGTTCCAAATCCCGTCTAGATTCCACTTCACTAGGCAGGCGATACCGAGACTGTACAGAAACGTCAGAAAAAGTGTCCTCAGTGTCCTGAAAAATGCGGTTGTACCCAATGTCCACTTAACCACAGACATGTGGACAAGTGGAACAGGGCAAACTAAGGACTATATGACTGTGACAGCCCACTGGGTAGATGTATCACCTTACACATCAACAACAGCAGCGTCACCAGTAGCAGAATTTCAGAAATGCCAGCTCGTTCCAAGGCAGGCTACGCTGTGTATCACCGGTTTCAGTAAGAGGCACACCGCCGACAACCTCTTAGAGTAACTGAGGGAAATCTTCGCCCAGTGGCTTACCCCACTTAGACTCTCCTGGGGATTTGTGATATCTGACAACGCCACCAATATTCTGCGGGCATTACATCTGGGCAAATTCCAGCAAGTCCCATGTTTTGCTCACACAATAAACTTGGTGGTGCAGAATTTTCTGAAAAGCATCAGGGGCATGCAGGAGACGCTTTGGGTGGCCCGAAAAATTTCTGGCGACTTTCGCCATTCAGCGACTGCGTGCTGAAGACTGGAGCGCCAGCAAACACTCTTGAACCTGCCCCACCATCAAGAGGTTATGATGCAGTGGAATTCAACCCTCTATATGCTTCAGAAGATGAAGGAGCAGTAAAAGGCCATTCAAGCCTATACATCCACCTATGACATAGGCAAAGGAGGGGGTATGCACCTGACTCAAGCACAGAGGAGAATGATTTCCGTGTTGTGCAAGGTTCTCCAGCCCTTCGAACTTGCCACAAGTGAAGTCAGTTCAGACACTGCCAGCTTGAGTCAGGTCATTCCCCTCATCAGGCTTTTGCAGAAGCAGCTGGAGAAAGTGAAGGAGGAGCTAAGACAGAGCGATTCCGCTCGGCATGTGGGACTTGTGGATGAAGCCCTTCATTCGCTTTGCCAGGATTCCAGGGTGGTCAATCTGTTGAAATCAGACCACTACATTTTGGCCACCGTGCTTGATCCTAGGTTTAAAGCCTATGTGGTGTCTCTCTTTCTGTCCGACACAAGCCTGCAGTGGTGCAAAGACCTGCTGGTGAAAACACTGTCAGCTGAAGCGGAAAGTGACACGTCAACAGCTCCTTCTTCATTTTCTCCCGCAACTGGGGCTGCCAGGAAAAAACTTAGGTATCCTAAGCAACCCGCTGGTGGTGATGCAGGGCAGGCAGGACCAAGTTTGGACATCTGGTCCAGACTGAAGGACCTGGCAACAATTTCTGACATGTCTACTGTCACTGCATATGATACTGTCACCATTGACAGAATGGTGGAGGATTACATCGGTGACAGCATCCAAGTAGGCATGTCAGACAGTCCATACCTGTACTGGCAGGAAAAAGAGGCAATTTGGAGGCCCCTGTACAAACTGGCTCTATTTTACCTGAGTTGCCCCCCCTCCAGTGTGTACTCCGAAAGAGTGTTTAGTGCAGCCGGGAACCTTGTCAGCGAAAGGCATAGGAGGTTGCTTCCACAAATTGTGGAGAAGATGATGTTCATAAAAATGAATTATCAACTCTTCCAGGGAGACCAGCCTCCAGAACGTACAGAGGGACCTATGGTGGTGGATTCCAGCGGGGACAAATTAATACTCTGTGAGGATGAGGATATACACAACACTGAAGAGGGTGAGGAATCGGTGGATGAGGATGATGAGGATGACATCTTGCCTCCGTAGAGCCAGTTTGTGCAGGGACAGATTAATTGCCAGCTTGTTTTGTGGGGGCCCAAACGAACCAATCATTTCAGCCACAGTCATGTGGCAGACCCTGGCGCTGAAATGATTGGTTTGTTAAAGTGTGCATGTCCTGTTTATACAACGTAAGGGTGGGTGGGAGGTTCCAAGGATAATTCCATCTTGCACCTCTTTTTTTTCTTTGCATGATGTACTGTTGGGGCCTAGTTTTTCAAATTGCCATCCTGTCTGCCACTGCAGTGTCACTCCTAGATGGGCCACGTGTTTGTGCCGCCCACTCGTGTCGCTTAGCATAGTCATCCAGCTACCTCGGTGCAACCTTTTGGACATAAAAACACTATTGTGAGGTGTGAGGTCTTCAGAATAGACTGGAAATGAGTGGAAATTAGGGTTATTGAGGTTAATAATAGCATAGGAGCAGAAAAACCCACAAATTCTGTGATTTTAGCTGTTTTTATGTTTTGTTTTGTTTTTTAAATACAGATCCAAAACACAAAACCCAGAACCCAAAACACGGAAGGGTGGTTTTGGCAAAACCAATCCAGATCCAAAACACGAAAAAATATCCAGATCCAAAACACGAAAAGTGGTCGGTGCACACCCCTAATTCATAATAATTTATTTCATACTTGGGGGTCTATGTACTAAGCTTTGAAGAGAGATAAAGCGGACGAAGATAAAGTACCAACCAATCAGCTCCTAACTCTCACTTTAAGATTTAGTACATAGACCCTTTGGTCAACTATGTTCCCCCTTGTGCTGTTTTCTCAATCTGCAGTCCCCTCCACAGCAGTCCCTTCTCCTTTTTTTCATTATATGTTCCCTGGATTCTAGATTCTGGATATTGTCAGAACTCCTGTCCAGTCGCAATACATGACAGATTTATACACACCTTGTGCTCAACTGTTCGGTTTATTATTATGCATTTACTATGTTAAATACTGTATGTCACCTTCCTTTCACTATAAACTGGCTAATGAATCAGTGTCCAAGTATTGCATTCCTTGAAAGTCTTTGATTATAATAAAAACCAGGAAAAGGGAATTGGGGAAGTTCAATGAGCACAGAATAAAGAGGTCACTGGTATGTAGATATAGATATAATATTGACAGATCCACAATCATAAGAAACAATTAAACCCACTATCCAATAGGGGTATACAAATTATTGTTAGTTATGTGGAGGTGCTCCCCTGAGAGTATGAATTAATGAGAAGAATGAGGAAGAAAGAAGAACTCTCTAGTTGGGGTCACTCTTTACTGATACTAGATTGATAATTAAAAAATAGCATTTATTGGATATGCATTAAAATATCTGCCAAAAACAAATACAGATCCTAAATAGCACAATTAACAATCAATATTGGACAAAACAAAACACAATACTAAACACTAATATAGGAAGCAAAGTGAAATATGAGTCAGTGGAGTGACTTCAGGAGAAAGGGTTATATATTCAACTAGTATGGTCATATGGAAAAGACCACTAAATGAGCCCCCCTCGAGATGTCAATCCAAACAATATAATGTTAATAGTATTGTGATCATACACAGAAAAAGTAAGTTACATGAAAATAAAATTCCATGACATATCACAGCAACAACACACATATAATATAATCTCAAAATTACACAAATTGTCAAAAATTGTTTAATATCATCAGATATTGGTAGAGAACTCTCAATGTGTATATCTTCAGGTTAATCAGATAAAGAAATAGTAAGTCTATCATATATGAAAAAAATGAAAATCCATAAAAAAGAGAGGAGACAATAATAAACTTGTGTAACAGACTATGGGTCCACCGATTGCCGTATATAAATTGTTACAGGTACCACAGAAATTAAGATTACAGAATAAGTGTGAAAATATAGGTAAGATATACCCTTTGTATGGTGTCAAGGCAACAGCTGCTGCCTGTCATTATGTACCCAGTGAATGACACGTGAGCGTGTTGTCAGACTTACCCAAGGGTATAGAAAAGTGTATTGAGCATCTACTGTTAAGTCTGATGTGAAAAAGGAACCTGATGTGTAAATAGTGCAGGAACCTATTCAGATCTAGCCTTAATGAGAGTGCCCTTAGTAAAAAGTATATTGTAGTAAATATGTGACATAAGGTCAGGTAAAGGCCACAGTATGTGATCGTCACCAATGCTGCTGCTACTCACATGTCATATGGGCAGTGGTGAGTAGTGAGAAGCCTAGGATCGTATACTGTGGTAAGAAGAAAGTAAAATATTGGCAGCACTGTAGTCCATGTAAGATAAGTTATGCTCTGGTTGCCTCTGGGGTAGTGCAGGGCTAATCACTCACACATAACACAAATGGTCTATACGTGCGCCTGGAAATGAAAATAGTGTGGTACCTGATCGCTCTAGTGAGAATCGGCATGGGGTGAACAGAAGTCTGCCATCACCGGAGTCCTCAGCGTGTAGTGCTGTGAGATCCCGCCTGTACACAGCGGGAGTGCACCTGATCCGAGACGCGCGTTTCACGTGCTGCTTCCTCAGTCGGATGCCGGTTACCTCACACAGGTGATATTTAACCTATGCGTTAACCAATCAGAGGGCTAGGTACTGCTGTGCATATGTTAAACGCCCAGTGATAGGTCAAACTAAACTCACTCCTGATTGGCCCAATTACGAGAAACCAGGGAAAGAAGAAATTAAATAACACCACGTGATCACAACAATACCACGTGACTTACTAATCGGGAATTATGATGTTTATGGCTTAATAATGTTAAAAGACAAGAGCAAATGTGTAAAATGAGAATACAAAAACTTAATGGATCTCTGGACCCAAGATTATAAACAATGTTTATATAATTGTATACACTCGTTTTTTTATATGGTAAGTATAAATAAGTGCTGACAGTAGGAGAGTGACTGGGAGGAGGTGATCGCAGGATAATTGCAGAATTTATATATATAGAGAATCACTGTGTTATATGTTAAGCAAGTGATAGGAAGTAATGATGATCATGTGGATAAAGTGAAAAAAGTGAGAAAAAGGTGTATGTAGATATGATATTGGTGAATTAATATAAGGGGTAATGAGAATGATTATCCTGATTTAGGATGAATAGTGGAGACTATGTGCTTGTAATGAAATAAAATTGTGTATATATGAATAATGGAAGAAAAATAAACTAAAATAAAATAAAACAAAAAATTACAAAATAAAAAATATTTATAAATAGTGAAATAATGATGTGAGGTAGTGTCTGTATAGTATTCTAAACAATTGTGAATGAAAAAATTGTGAAAATAAAAGAATATATAGTAGAACATAAATTAATATAAAAAATAAGTCAGTGAAATAGAAATGTGAAAATTAATAATATTAAGAAATTATTTAGAAAAATTAAATAAGTAAAAGGTCCGAGTCAATATGAGGTTGATAAAATTAATTAACGTTTAACATTACAGTAGGCCATTTATACTAAAAGCTATGAGGAAAATCATTCTATGATCCTTTATTCTTCCTATAAAAAGGAAGAGAAGTTAATTATTTCATTTAGTCCATAAGGACTGACCGTATTGAGCCTGAATGTCCATTGGCTTTCTCGCTGTAGTAATACTCTCATAAGGTTGCCGCCTCTCACACCTAGTCTGACATGCTCAAGTCCAAATGCTTTAAGACTTTGCGTGGTTCCGTTATGATGTCTCAGGAAATGTCGGGCAACAGAAGTTAATTTCTTCATTTTCGTAAGGTCATGGTGGGCATTTCTAATGTTACCTACATGTTCCAAGATCCTTTGTTTAAATATGCGGGTGGTCATGCCTATGTATCTGAGGTTGCAGCTACACTCTAGACAATATACAACCCCCATGGCATCACAATTAATGAATTGTTTTAATTCAATGTTGTGGCCAAATTTGTCAGTAACATGATCTTTTTTAATAATGTACGGACAGGCCTTACACTTGCCACAGGGGAAAGTGCCTCTTAACTTGGGTTTTCTCCTAACATTGCCCACGTAGAGACTTTTCACTAGTCTGTCTTTTAGGTTATAGGATCTCCGCCAGCTAAAAGTGGGTTTATCCTGTAGGGATTTCCGTAAGTCGTGATCCATTAGAAGGATGTGCCAGTGTCGTGTGACAATCTTTTGGAGATCCTTCCATTCGTTACAGAAGTTTGTTATAAAGCGTATCTGATCTGAATCTTGTTCAAGTTTCTTACTATTGGAGAAGATCAGAGTGTGTCTGTCTGTTTTTAATGCCAGATGTTTGGCGGTCTTAATCATTTTTTTACTGTAACCTCTATTAAGTAGGCGTGTGGTAAGATCTTCAGATTTTGCCATAAAAGTCTCTACTGTGGAGCAATTCCTTCTGAGTCTAAGGAACTTTGTTCTATTAATAAAGAAGCTTCAGTGTTATAGACATCTAGATTAGTACAATTAACTCGTTGGTATACTTTTTAACCAGTTATGATGATATTTACTATCATAACCATTAAAACAATTAGAATCACTAGGTTTAACAAAGTTTTTGAGCATTATTTGATCATCTTCATCTTTAGGTCCAAAAAATTTACTGAGATGGTACTTATTTGAAATGTAAAAGTAATATTAAATTCATTACTATTTAAATAAGTAGAAAATTATCTAAAGAGTCACAATCACCTCCTCTAATCTATATAAGATACCAAGGACACCAAACTAGCTTCAAATTGGTGGCTACTCCAAACTGAGTGTGCCTCCCAAAATGCCATAAATAGATTTGCATAACTTGGGGCTAGCTTGGTGCCCATAGCAGTCCCTGCCAATTGTAAGTAAACAGAGGGCATGATTCAGACCCAGTTGCTAGGAGTGTACGCTCGCTCAATGCATATGCAAATATTTGAAAGTGATGCAGCAGGGAGCAATCGCTCGCCAAGGCATAAGCACAACCATCTTACCTGTATGAGCATTCACTTTGTGTATGCAGACTCCCCTTAGCGAATGCAGAGATGCCCACTGCCCCACGTCATCTCCTGGAAGATTGTGAAAACATTGGTACATCGACCACTATCAGATGTGAACAAAGTGCTTGTGGTAGTTTTTTATACCGCAAGCACTGTGAGGAAACAGTGTAAAAAAATGGCTGGTGACTTTTACTATGACGCTGCCTGTTAATTATGCACGCCTCTAAAATGGCATTGAAACACTCAGGCATACCTGGGTTCACACCTCCACTCCCCCGTTTTTACTGGGCTGCCCCTGTTACCAACCACAAATGGCTACTCCTGTCACTCACTCTGCTGGGCTGGCTTTGCTGTGCAAGCGAGGGATCTGTGAATGCACTGTGTAGTTTGCGCATGTGCACTGCGATGCATAGGTATGGGCAGATTAGCAACCATCGGCAATAGCGAGCGCACTGCGGATAGCGCCCGGGTCTGAATCAGGCCTAGAGTCCCCAAACCTGAAAAAATATATAGTATTGTATTCATGAAATCACCATTTAAAATACATGGTTTGTGATCCTCTGAAAGTTCTTCCTGATCTAGAAAACATTTAATAGCATTTAGACCCATGGTGTAATATATCATGGTGTACAGTGTAGTGACATATGCTGTCACGAGTCAACAAACTGGTTCCCACTTAATCTCTAATAGTTTATTAATAATATAAATAATGTCTATAAGATATGAAGGAGTTTTTTTGAACAATCTCAAATTCCATTCTTTGGATACATAATTTCTGAATGTGGACATCAAATAGGTACATAGTGTCTAATTATAAGACGGATTCAGCTGCGTCCATGTCTGCATCTTTTGCCAGTTGCACGCCTGCAACTTTATGCAAATGCCATTACAAAGACCCTCCTTGGAATATATCCATACATCCGATGTACAAGGACTGAGATGCCCACTATCAGCATCAATATACATGGAAATACTGATTCATGCATCTTTAGATGCATCATTAGCCTCACCATCAAACTTTAACCTGCCCTATAGCAGGTGTACATTTTTTGTGTAATAATGACCTCCTATGTGAATGACTCTGTTTCTCTGCAAGCAACTACTACACCTGCTACATGCCCATGAAACTCCCATAACACACTCATAAGAAGGACCAGCTCCATGCATCAGCTAAGCCTATTCTGAGTCACCACCTAAGAACACCCAAAACTATTTCATAATCTTTCTGAGACCACACATCTCCTGTGCACCTCAATAACAGCTCCAACTATGTGGGCATGTTATGAAACACCCCTGTATATGTATAAGACCCCCTAGAACCTCCTACTGAGATCTTCTGCCTATAACAACCACCTGCTGTTCCCATAGAGCTGAATGCACTCATAGGTACTTAGGTGACTGACAGGACTGAAGCAAAGGCAGTAGGGGCTAATCCATTACAAGGGTGATCACAGGATATTGGCTTGAGTAGATACAGATACTTTACAAGGTCAGGGTAATTGCAGAATCAGAACCAGTATCCACAGGGTTAATTGCAGGACAGTTAATCTGCATAGCAAACAGGTGTATTAACAGATAGCAACACTAATCCACACAACAATACTTGTAGCAGCAGCACAGAATCCAATCCAATATATATATATATCCAGGTATAGCCAAAAGAGGGCATTCACCGCAGTTCTTTTCAAAGCAAATAATCAAACATCTTTAATGTAAGAAATTCATATCACCATAGTAGAATATCTGTCAACGGTTCTACCCCATAAGTGTTACCTAAGTCTTATGCAGCAATGTATAAATCAGGTATCTGTCCTGTATCGTTTGTACTGTTAATTTCTGTTTTCTTGTGTTCTTATTTGTCTATGTACTGTGCAAGGTGCTGTGGAACCCTTGTGGCACCATATAAATAAAGGATAATAATAATAATAATAATAATAATAATAATAATAATAATAATAATAATAATAAGGCTCTTTTTCAAGACAAGTCACCAGATCCAACCATCCAGCATGCTGACCAGGATTATATATATGGCAATGCTGGGTGTGGGTGCTGAAGGACGGAAGCTGATGTGAAGGCTGCCTTGATGATGTGGAAGGCCTGGATAGCTGCTGGAGACCAATGGACAGTATCTGCGCCTTTCTTTGTCAACTGCACAATGGGATCTACAGTGGTTACAAGTGACCGGATAAATCTGCGGTAATAGTTGGCAAACCCAAGAAAGTGCTGAATGGCCTTCAGATTGGTGGGTCGGGTTCTCCCCAGCACTGCCTTGAGTTTACCGGAGTCCATGGAAAACCCACTGGGATTGATGACCTACCCCAGGAATGATACTTTGGTCTTTTCAAATTCACACTTCTCAAGTTTGGCATAGAGGTGGTTCTCCCAAAAAGTTTGCAGTACCTGGTGGGCATGAACACGGTGTGTCTCAAGAGAAGGTGAATAGATCATGATGTCATCTAGGTGGACAACCATGAAATGACCCAAGAACTCTTGGAGGACGTCCTTGATATAGTCTTGGAAGACTGCAAGAGCATTGACCGGAATGCGTGTTTAAATACCGTTCTCCATTCATTTCCATCTTTGATCTGGATGAGATTATAAGCACTGCGCAGATCCATCTTGGAGAAGATGGTGGCGTCCCAGAGCTGATCAAACAGGACCAAAATAAGTAGCAAAAGGGTAAGATATAGTCCTCCATGGCCTCAGACTCCAGAATGGAGAGAGTGTTTAACCTGCCTTTGTGAACCTTGCCTCTGGTAACTAGCTCAATGGCGCAGTCATATGGACGATGCGGAGGGAGAATATCCACTTGCTGCTTGGAAAAAACATCTAAATAGTCCTGGTAAAGTGGTGGTAATGGATAAGAATCTGATTGTAGTGCCTGTATGGAAAGGGTAAGGCAACACTTGGAACAGTTTGGACCCCACCGCAGAACCTCGCCGGTCTCCCAATTGATGAAAGGATTGCGAGTCTTTAGACAAGGTAGTTCAAGTATGATAGGAGCCAGAGTACAGTTTATAAGGTAGAAAGACAAGTGTTCAGTATGCAGGGCCCCGATGGCTAGTAGAGGAGGAGGTGTCTGCCTCTTCACCTGACCATTGAGCAAGGGTTGTCCATCTAGTTCACACATGTAAATTGGAGACTCCAGTACATTTGCAGGAATGCCAACAGACTGGGAGTAAGCAAGGTCCAAGAAATTTCCTGCAGCTCCACTGTCCAGGAAGGTCAAGGCCTTGACCTGCTTACCTCTGACTAATATACACACTGAAATGAGGACGGAATTTGCCACTGACATAGCTGACAGGCCTAAGTGGATCTGTCCCACATCACTTAGGCTCTGTTGTTTCCTGACTTCTGAGGACAGGACCGTGCTTGGTGCCCCTTGCCACCACAGTAGAGACACAGACCCAGGGTCCATCTATGTGTCTTCACCTTGGATGGCAAGTGGAAAGCCCCTATCTGCATGGACTCCAGACCTTCCTCAGGTGACATGATGGCAAAAATACAGGTAAGTGAGGATGGACCCTCCTTCTCCATCCTTCGTTCTCTGATGCATCAATCTACCCATATAGCCGACTGCATCAAGGCATCCAAGGAGCTCGGCAATAGATATTGCACCAGGAGATCCTTTATCTGTTCTGTTTGGCCTAAATGGAACTGACTGCATAATTCTGGGTCATTCCAACTGCAATCATTGGCCCAGTGCCAAAATTCTGTGCAGTATGCTTCAGTGGTACACCTTCCTTGCTGGAGAGAATGTAACTGAACCCCCAAGGCAGCAAAGAAGGCATCCACTGACTGATGGGCTGGATATTCTGCAGATAGACTGAATGCCCAGGTCTGAGGGTCACCTTGGAGCAATGAGATAACAATCCCTACTCTTTGGACCTCTGATCCAGAGGAGTGTGGTCTCATCTAAAAGTATAGCTTGCATGCCTCACGAAAATTAAATAACTGACTCAGATCTCCAGAGAATCAACCTGGGATATTCATCTTGGGTTCTTTACTTGTTAATGCTGCCAATGGAGCAGTGTGGAGACTCTGATCATGAGAGGCCAATTGGAGGGCCAAGTCCTGATATTTATGATTTAGCGTCTGAAGCTGATTGCTAGGACTTGGACAGGAATCATCTTCCAGTTGAATATTTAATTTTGGGCCAGTGATAATGTTAAGAAATACCCCTGTATATGTATAAGACCCCTAGAGCCTTCTACTGAGATCTTCTGCCTATAACAACCACCTGTTGGTCCCATAGAGTTGAATATACTCACTGGTACTTAGGCAGCCACCAGGACTTAAGCTCAGGCAGTAGGGGTTTATACAATACATGGGTGATCACTGGATATTGGCTGGAGTAGATAGATACTTTAGAAGATCAGGGTAATTGCAGAATCAGAACCAGCATCCACAAGGTTAATTGCAGGACAGTTAGTCTATATAGCAAACAGGTGAATTAGCAGACAGCCACAATAATCCACACAGCAAGACTTGTAGCAGCAGCACAGAATCCGAAATGGAGTATATATATATATATATATATATATATATATATATATAAGCATCCACATGGCTAATTGCAGGACAGTTAGTCTGAATAGCAAACAGGTGATCTAGCAGACAGCAACAATAAACCACACAGCAAGACTTGCAGGTGTAGCAGCACACAATCCAATGTAGCATATACAGATACACTTGTACAAGGCAGATATTTGTATTAGCAGAAACACTACAGCGGAGATGATATTCACCATGTCAGCATAGGTGTACAAGGCAGATATTGACTGTTTAGATTTGGTAATACTTACAGTTGGTAGAATCAATAAGTTCCTCAAGAATGTAGTAGACTGGGAACAAACATGGCTGGGCATATGCAGAGCAGGAGACCAGAACAACGATACACATGGAATGGACCAAGCAGCAACACAAAGTATAAGCTATCACCAGCAGGGAATGCTGGGAGTGAATGCAATATAACAGGAAGAGACCCCAATGCAACCATGCTCCTAACTGCAATACAGCTGAACTGTATACACACTGAGAGCTAGATTGCAGACTGGCTGCAGCTGAATGCTTCCACAGTACTGACAGCTTCCCTGCTGCCTAGCAACAGCCACGACTAAAAACTGCTAATGTTGTAAGAAATCATGGTAGCGGATGTAAACAGGGCATTGTGACTTAGAAGCATTAGCATTAGAATCAAATCTAATTAAAACTTGTCAAAATGATTCCTGATTGTATGATTCCTTCATAGAAAATATGTCAATTGTAAATATTGTCTGACGTAATTAGAATTTGCTCTTTGGTTTCTGAAAGAGGTCTTCTCCACAGCTCTGTTACTTAGTCATGAAGACATTGTTTCTTTGTACCATGAAGTAAATACATCTTCCATTGCAGTAAGAGTGGGACTATTGTAGTACATATTTTAAAACTCGTGTTTCTTTAATCTTTTTTATATTTTTTATTCTTATAAGAACATTAGTGTTTCAGTAAGAAAAATTCTTAGAGCCACTCTATCTACAGACACTTTTCAGAACGTCATACTAGCAGTGGCGTCCCTCCATGTGGTGTCACCCGGTGTGGGGATGGATGCAGTGCGCGTGGCAAAGCCACGCGACACCGAAAATGGTGAGTGGCCTTGCAGGCAGGGTGCATGGCCTCAAGGCCTGAACCCCCATGGTCCGGTGCTTATTACTGGGGGTGGGGGACGGAGGTGCACTGCCAGCTCCCTCACCGTGACATCTCGGCAGGTGACACCCAGGTGCAGCCCGCACCCCCCCTTGTGACACCAGTGCATACTAGTGATCTAAAATGGCTTACATGTTTTGGTAAATAAAAAAAATATATAGATTATGGCGTAGGTGACCACCTAGCTGCCCTACCCCATGGGGAGACATTTTAAATTAATTATTTAGACAACTTCATCCCATCAGGACTACACAATACTTTTCATTTTACTGGGATTTTTTTTAGGATAATTGTAATCTTATAAGAGTTTTTCAAAATGATCTTAATATTATTCTTGAATAATTTAATATATTATATGTCCTGTTAAAAGCAATTATTCACTTTGGTTTAAAATTTCTAGTCTTTGTACAGTCTCCCATCTTTTTGGGGGGAGTTATCCATGTTAGTCCTGGTTTATACTTAGAAGAGAGGCCACCTCAGAATAACAGAGTATATAAAATATTTTCCCTCTAGAATTTTGATTAAACACATTTAAAAAAAATCACAACAGGTGTTCAATCTATTTAATTAATTGCATTTAAATTACGAGAAGTCTCTCTCTTTATTCAGATGTAATTTCCAGTTACTTCACATTTGAAATAATTGATTTTTAATGGATTTAATATTTACAATATGTATTATGTTTTGCATTATGTCAATTAGTTACACTTGGCAGCTGATGCTAATTACCAATCTCTGTACCCCCCCAGACACGTGCACACACACACACTCTCAATATGTCAGAGTTCTGTTGTTGGTAGAGATCTATGTTTCTGTATCTTTTCACAATGCAGCAGAGACACTTTAAACTTGGTCAACATGGTTTCTGGTTAGAGAGATGGGGAACAGCCATGAAATGCTCCTCGTTGATGACAACACATCATAACTTAAGTTAAGTTATTCTTTATTAAATAATAGAATCACCATGGTAGGATAAACTACTACCAGATTAAATACAGTGTACACATCCAGTATTGTCTACTAAGGAGTGGCATGTTAGATTGACAGTTCTCATGTTGACATGCGTAAATGGTGATCAAGTCAACATTCCTCATGTCTGCATGGATGACATGTTGATAAGTTAGAATGTTGATCTATCAACAGCAGTCACTGACCTGCTCCTGTCAGGCTGCAGCAGCTCCAGTGCGGCATCTGGGTACCAGTAGTCATGTGACCATCACTTCCAGTGCAGAATTTTGATCCTCCATTGTGACAGTAAGTATTGTTCCTCTACCTATAGCCTTAATCCCTCCCCCTAACCCTTCCCTTAGTGCCTTACCCTAACCTCCCATACCCCGCAATCTAACTCGAAACCCCCCTGCAGCTTTACATTAAACCACCCAGCAGCACCTAACCCTAACCGTCAGCCATCTGAGAATGTTGACATTTCACATGGTGACATTTCAAATGTCGACATTCTGAAGATGTAAATATATTGCCTGTTGACACGTTGAATCATGTCGAAAATCTAGTGAGTACATTGCGGTGTCGAGATCATGAATGCCGACAAGGTTTTTGTTGACCATGTGACTGGATATGGGGCCTGATTCAAAGATAGACGGAATTGCAGAGCCACACACAAACAGTTGTGCAATTCTGTCCATCGCTAATGCAAGTGCAGCAGGAAGTGTCTGTAGGAAACAGACACCTCCTTGCTGCATCTGCGATCCCAGCGCTGCAACCGTGGTCATGATGATTGCTCCTTTGGCCAGGCTGCGACCGAGGTTAAGATGGTTGCCCCTTTACCCAGGCTGTGGTAGATGAAGCTTATCACAGCCTGGTCGGGTCCTGGCAGCTGCAAGGCTAGGAAATCTGCATCCACAGACGCAGACCCTAGCCTCGTCCTTCCTGGAAAACAGGGGAGACATGCCCCCATCTCCGGGAATGGTGGCCAGCCATGCCCCGCTCCTCTGCCCTTCGGGGTTCTGCAAGTTAGATCGCAGGACCCATTCTGCACATGCGCAGACCCTAAACCATTGGAGATGTATGTTAACCATCATTAGCGCACATCTCTGAATGAGGCCCATAGTCTATTAACCTCTTAACTTGCCCTTCGTGTATCTCCCCAAACTGCCCACTTGCATGTCACTGGAGTGCCACATGTAATACCATGGCCAGCACAAAAACATACTAGAGGTAATCCATCTCCTCTAGGACACACAGCATGCCCTGTCTAAGATACTGTTACCGTGGATAGGGGCTGTGCATCAGCTGAGACGGATCATATACTGTATTATATTCTCCCCCTGATGTGCGGAAAAAAGGGGCTTTTCCATTGTGAGACGTCAATGAACTTTCATTTGTTTTATTTACTACAGTACACAGGGCCTGATTCAGAGCCGGACGCTATTTGCGCTCGCTCGTTCAGAAAAAGGGGCCGGCTATTTAAATTGAGCACTCGCTCTTTGCGGTCTGTTGATGCCTCTATGTCTGAGCGAGCGAACGAAACATGCGCTCGCTATTTTGTAAAAACGCCCCCTGGCCGCTCGCATGCTACGTCATCTCCGCTATTTATTAGATTAATCGAGTACATCGAAAGGCATCGGAACTGCTCGCAGTGCTTGTGGTTGGATTTTCCTACCGCAATCATGCGAACAGTTCAGGCTAAGAAACAACCAAG
Organism: Taudactylus pleione; assembly: GCA_031769625.1. NCBI lineage: Eukaryota > Metazoa > Chordata > Amphibia > Anura > Myobatrachidae > Taudactylus > Taudactylus pleione. The sequence continues at coordinate 3,403,102 of JAUIMM010000847.1, read as the reverse complement.
TGACGTCGTCGATGACGCTGCTTTGTTAATTATGCACACCCTTAAAACGCCCGTTTTGACCGTTTGGCACGTCCGGTTCAGATCTCCACTCCCCGTTTTCAAGCACCTTCCCCTGTTACCACCCACAAACGCCTCATCCTGTCACTCAAATTAGCAGGCACTCGCTATTTTGCGAGCGCTCGATTTCTGACCGCAATGACTGGTTGGCGCATGCGCATTATGACCCATACGCATGCGCAGTTGTGCGAACATCGCTCGGAGCAAACGAGCGGCCGCTTACGAGCGGCTCTGAATCAGGCCCATAGTTTCATCACAAGACAGAACAAAACCAAGGGGTCTATGTACTAAGCAGTGATAAGAGACAGAGTGAAAAGTGATAAGTCAGTGATAAGGTGCCAGCCAATCAGCTCCCAACTGTCATTTTTCAAACACAGCCTGTGAGACGGCAGTTGGGAGCTGATTGGCTGGCACCTTATCACTGACTTATCACTTTTCACTCTGTCTCTTATCACTGCTTAGTACATAGATCCCTAAATCTTTAAATAATACCATCTATCAGTATCCAGATACAATGCAGAGCCACGTGTAGAACCTTGGGGAAGTACTCCTATGTCAGCTCTGTGCTCTACAAACTACTGTATGGCAATTACTAAGACATATATACAGGAATTAAAATAATTTACAGATACACGACAGATGTCAAGATCTAATATTATTTTTGTCTTATTTCAGCATTAGCACTTTTAATTTCTACACTATATTGTCTTAACATATTGGTCAAAGAAAGCTATTGCATTTTATTTTGCACATGCATTACATAAATGTGTTTTTAACTTTTAACTCTAAACACTGCATGATGATTGCTGATTTACACTACAATTTAAAAACACTTATCTAATGCTGATTGAATACCACTGATTTTCATGTATACAGTGTTTGATTTTTATAGGGTAATTATATTATTATTCTTCCTTTGTATCTACTTTCTTTATACCATTATTGCACAAGAAAGTTTTACTAGGCACAGAAGCCCCTGGAAGAGCCACAGATTACCTTTAGCTCTCTACAGTACTCCTCATACACCTGCACAATCATGTCCTCCTGGTTGTGATCAACCAGGAGCTCATCTGGATATACCTGTACACCAGTGATGTGCGGTGAGGTAAATGGCTAGGGAGGCACTGGTTAGTATCAGAGCCAGATTTACAGATATATATGACCCCGAGGGTTCATGTGGGCATTATTAGGTACAGCAGTATATAGTGCTGGAAATTGATCAGGGATGTGCGGAAAAGGTAGACAGGGGAGGCAGTGTAAGGGACACTACTACTGTGGGCATTGCATAAGTGGCATTACTACTGTGGGCATTGTGTAAGGGGCACTACTACTGTGGGCATTACGTAAAGGGCACTATGACTGTGGGAAGTTCAAAAGGGGCACTACTACTGTTGGCATTGCATAAGAGGCATTATTACTGTGGGCATTGTGTAATACTGTGGTCATTGCGTAAAGGGCACTACGACTGTGGGAAGTTCAAAAGGGGCACAACTACTGTGGGCTTTGCGCAAGGGGCACTAATACTGTGGGTATTGTGTAAGGGACACTACTACCTTCGGGATCTGATGAATACAGACCTTGTTTTTTGATTAATTAACAAGTTTTGTTTGAAACACTGTTGTATCATCTCTCTCCCTAATAATATTGTATTAGTGTGTCTGACATGGGAATCTATGCATTAGGAAAGCTCTGTTTTATTTTCCATATGAATATCATATTGCTTTTATTCTGGTGCATTTATCTCAGTATTATATCATGCTCATTTAACATATTATTTTTGGACTATATTATCTTTTGAACATTTAATTATTATTTATTGTTCACCAAATGGATATATGAACTTGTATGCTAGTACATGCACTTGCGGAGTTCAGGATACAGAACCAGCTGAGATCACCATATTAAGTATAGCAGGGCACTGGTAATTTCCCAATGCTTTTATTCAGCTATTGTATGTCAACCACAGGAGTTTTTCCAACCACAAGCAGCTACTGTATTATCGCTGACACAATATGTGTCAATTCAAATAATGATATATTGTAACAAAATTTCACAAATGTTGTCAGAAAAGTTACTGTGTACTGTCTCTCGCAGTTTTTTTGTAGAATGGAAGAGTATATAGGGGGTCATTCAGACCCACTCGCGAGCGGCAGTACGCTCGCAAGTGGGTCGATGTTCCCCACTGCGCATGCACATGACGGAGTGAGCTCCGTCGTGCGCATGCGCGAGACCCGACGAGCGAAGGACTTTCCTTCGCTCGGAGTGTCTCATCAAAGGGGGCGTGCTGTCGATGGTGACTGACAGCACGCCCCCTTTGGAGGGCGTGCCGGTGGCGTGCCTGCCAGACGGAGGCGTTCCCATGGGAACGCCTACCGTCTGAAGTCGGCCCCACTGACATCACTAGTGATGTCAGTGGGAGTGATTTTGGCTCTGATAGAGCCAAAATCACTCCTGGCCTTGCGGTTGAAAAACCCAACCGCAGGCTTTTACTCGCAGTTCCGATGGTCGCGATGGTCAAGACCATCGCGACCATCATTTTGCACGCTCGTATATGCTGTGGGTGGTGACCCACAGCTATACGAGCGTCCAGGAGGACGCTCCATATTAATGGAGGTGGGCCCTGATTCAGAGCGAGCGCTCTGGTCAGAGCCTCCGGCTCTGAATCAGGGCCATAGTTACTGTATGTTCTGTATCATACAGTAAATTCATCTGTCTTTATTGTGGTGTCATATATGATACTTTCAAGTACAGATGTGTCCTCATAGTTTGTGGTTTCAGTTGCGTCAAACATCCCATCACGGGGCACCAAAATGTGCTTCTTATTTGCTCAAATAAAACAAAGTGGGAGCTACAAAATCACATTGTTAGATAACACTGATCAGTTTGATGTGCTACATCTGTACATCTGTGTGTGAGTGAGTCTGAATCTGCATACAAAGTGCAAAACTGCAGCGGCCGCGGCTTGTTCTCATGCCGACTTCCATTGTCTGCAACTTTGCATGTGTATAAAACAAATACCTATGAGGTTAAAGTCGCAGCTCAGTGTCTGTAGCATTCTTTGGTGTTTTGCTGGATCTGCGATGTAAATAAGGCACAAAATCTAAAGAAAAAGACGCTAAGCTACACCCAGTCAGAGGCGTAGAGAGCCCTGCCAGGCCCAGGTGAAGAGGGGGTGTGGCCTAATCGTGGGAGGCGTGGCCATGCCCCCTTGAGCACAAAAAACCCCTACACATTTGCACTGCGCGCTGGGGACAGGGGCGCTGTGAGCCCCTCAGCCTGGCGCAAAGCCAGAGGGATCGCTCCCCCCACCGGCATAGGAGACTGCTGTGGCTGCTGCTCAGCAACCACGAGCAGTCTCCCACTGGAGCTCAGCACATGCTGTGGGCTGGGCTGCTGTGAGGGAGGAAGAAGGGAGGGGGGGCGATGCTGGACCCAGGCCCCCAGGCCCCCAACAGCCACCCCAGGGAGCCCAGGCCCAGGAATATAGTACCCACTCCCCCCCTCTCAGCGCCCCTGAGCCCAGTCACACCAGGCGTCTCGTGTCGCATGGCGTATTGAGGCTAGGTGTTTGAGGACACATCTGTGCTGTTTAGTACATGCAATGCTATTGTCACCTCTACCTTACACTACACAATAATATTTGCTGAGTAATGTATGAGCAGGGACACACTTATAACTATCATTCACGTAATACATCGGGAAGCTCCTCACAGAAATCTCCCCTGATAGAGAATTATTGGATACCTGTATACAGTGGCATCACTAGGGTGGTGGGGGGTGGGAGTAGAACAGCACTGGGTGACAGCATTTGAGAGTTTGACACCAAAATCTAGGAGCAGGCACCATAATGTCACAGTGCAGCACCCGACTCGGGATCCCTGAGGAGGAACCGATATTGCAGTAATAAGGATTTCCCTCTCCACTGCTCCTGCAGCCACACTCATTCCAGAATGCTAGCTGTGATAATATCATGCATCACACAGCATTCTAGGAGGAGTCCGAGGAGAGAGAGGACCCAGGTGTGATAACATCATGCATCGCACAGCATTCTAGGAGGAGTCCGGGGAGAGAGAGGACCCAGGTGTGATAATATCATGCATCACACAGCATTCTAGGAGGAGTCCAGGGAGAGAGAGGACACATGTGTGATAATATCATGCATCGCACAGCATTCTAGGAGGAGTCCGGGAAGAGAGAGGACCCAGGTTTGATAATCTCATGCATCACACAGCACTCTAGGAGGAGTCCGGGGAGAGAGAGGACCCAGGTGTGATAATATCATGCATCACACAGCATTCTAGGAGTCTTGGGAGAGAGAGGACCCAGGTGTGATAATATCATGTATTGCACAGCATTCTAGGAGGAGTCCGAGGAGAGAGAGGACCCATATGCTTTGGCATCCTCCGGTGTGCCTCAACCTCTATGTTCTGACTCATTGAGAGTAATCAGGTCAACACCAGGTCACACTTGTTTTTGCCATCAAAGCCCCCCAATAATACATCTTGGAGCATCTACTGTAACACCTGAACACCCTGGATTCAATATAACAGTTGTACACTGCAATCTAGTAGGGGTGAGTGAAACATTTGTTTATTCTACACCTGCAATTGTTCCTATTTGATGTTTGCAAATACACCAAAGGCACACCCCCTTTTCACAAGGCATTGCCCCTTTTCAGATACGTGCTTTTGGCCTCCTACAAGGTCCTGGATCTAAACTGGAAAATGTTGGCTGGTGACACCATGAGGTACCGCACTGGGTGACACCAACCCTAGTGACATCACTTTCTGTATAACTGAGATATTGATATTTGCATATCTCCAAACACTTTGGCTGCTGTAGTGTATTGCTATCAGCTCTATCTCTGCCTGCTGATATCACCTCATACAACCAATGAAGTAGTAAATTAACATTTAGAACTTTCTTTCTATTGATTAGCTCGTTAGCTCGTATTAGTATCTAGGTATCATCATTATGGGCTGTTATTCAATTGTCCCTTTCTAACACCACATAATTTGGGACAATACAGTTTTTAAGTACATCCCTGACCACCCTTCACATCTTCTGCTTTCTCAAAAAGAAGCTAACCCGCTAAGGAGGTTAGCAAGTTATTCAAAGACACATACAGTACCCACCTATCCAAGCTATGCTCTTAAGCAAGGTACACAGTAGATTATATATTGGATGATTTGTCATTTTGAGCTGAATAAGAATGACAAATTGTACACATTGTCCAGACTGTATGCACTATTGCGCGCTCCTGCGCGTCGTTCATCGCAATGCATGCAGATCTGAAGATATCATTAACAATTTTCAGCAATTCATCTAGCGTGTATGCCCTACCGGACGACCAGGCGATATGCTAACATTATATAGTAAACGATGAAACAACCAAACAATGCAAGATATATTTTTTGGTCATTTGAAAGATTGCACAGTCTATACGCACTATATCGTTTGTTCAGGAGTTCAAGGGACATCGGGACGACCATTGCACCATTTGCACATCATCTATTGGGCAGCACAGATGGTGTAATGGTTCGCATTACTGCCTCACAGCACTGAGGTCATGGGTTCGATTCCCACCACGGCCCTAACTGTGCAGAGTTTGTATATTCTCCCTGTGCTTGCGTGGGTTTCCTCCGGGTGCTCCGGTTTCCTCCCGGTGCTCCGGTTTCCTCCCACACTTCAAAAATATACTGGTAGGTTATTTGGCTCCCAACAAAAATTAACCCTAGTGTGTGTGTGTGCATGTGATAGGGAATATAGATTGTAAGCTCCACTGGGGCAGGAATTGAGGTAAATGGCCAACTATCTCTGTAAAGCGCTGCGGAATATGTGTGCGCTATATAAATAACTGGTAATAAATACATAAATAGTATGTACCCAGCTTTAGATTGACTCTTGGATCAATCCATCAAATTCTTCCATGTATACTAATAATTTCTGCTATTATTAACCTACTGTAATTGTTTTTTTCTTCTGTAGTCACAGTGGTCATCACTGAGGATCAATCATAATTAGTAGGCTGTCATAGAGAATATGGTCAAGAAATCTTAAATGCTACCTTACATTGATTAAGCAATGTGTAAATGAGTAGTTAAAGAATAAATCTTATCACATCACATTTCACATAGTTGATTAGTTTGCAACTGCGCATGCGAGAAAATACCTAAAAACTCGTACAGAGGCCCTCATTCAGAGCCGCTCGCAAAAAGCGAGCGCTCGCTCTGAATGAGGGCAGGTGCTTTTGTTTAGAAAGGCGGCCTCCTGGCCACTCGCTAAGCTGTGGGTTACCACCCACAGCTTTAGCGAGTGACCAGGTGATGGTTTGCGATGGTCGAGACCATCGCGACCATCTGGTCTTGCGACGAGACCCTTGCAGTAGGGTCTTGTCTACCGCAAGCCCCAGGTAGCTTTCTGTTCTAACAGAGCAGGAAGCTCCCTACTGGCATCACTGGCAGGCATTCCTTCAGGAACGTCTCCGTTTGTCCGGCCACCCCCCCACCCTGCCTACAAAACGGGGGCGAGCTATCGATCAACATCGACAGCTGCCCCTTTTGTAGGGAGCCCTGGAGTGAGAGAATTTCTCTCTCGTTCCGGGGCTTGTGCAGACGCGGTGCGCAGGCGGCTCATGCGCAGTGCCCCACCATCGACCCGCTTGCAAGCGCATAGGCGCTTGCGAGCGGGTCTGAATGAAGGCCAGAGTGCACACACAAAGGTGTTGTGGCGATCAAGGCAGCCGGTATCAGAAATGTCGTGGAAAAGTGATGGGCATTCAGTGGGCTTGTCGGTGAAAGTGGCTGCACGCACAGACGCGCAGTCACAAGCACAGGAAAAACTGTACTTGCCATAGTGCTGGTGCAAGTTTCGATGGTGCGACCAATGGAGGCGTCTGTGGATGCACCAATCAGTAGTAAACGGTATTACTGCATGTACAAACGCTAAAAGCGGGTCCCTCAGTCCTTGCACATTCGGCTACACATATGTACACAAGGGAAGGAGTTTGTAGAGGAATTTGAAGAAAATCGCAGACTGGTGATTGTCAATAGATGCTTCATCTACATCAGTGGTTCTCAAACTCGGTCCTCAGGACCCCACACAATTCACTTTTTGCAGGTCACCCAGCAGGTGCACAGGTGTATACATTACTCACTGACACATTTTAAAAGATCTACAGGTGCAGCTAATTATATCACTAGTAATTATGTGAGGAGACCTGCAAAACATGCACTGTTTGGGGTCCTGAGGACCGAGTTTGAGAACCTGTGATCTACATCATACCCATTATCCCATATCCAGTAATATTATCCCTGTATATATCAGGCGCTTGGTAATCTTTTAATCACTTGAGTCCAGTAATATTGATCACATTATTATTTGATCGATGAAATTTTGTTTTTTAACAGATTAAATGTAAGAATCATGTATTTTGAGGGATGTAGTCACACTACTGAACACATTCCTCAATAAATGAATGTTATCACTAAAGATTCCTTGACCAGCACTGATTATATAGCCAGATACTGTAGCAATACACCATCGACAAAAGTTCTAAGTGTCAATTAACTACAGCAGTGTGTGGTGAAAGGTTAGCAATGTCAGCAGCTTCAGACAGCACTGATCATACAGACAGATAGCAGCACTCTAGAAGTGATATACAAATAATGTTATCATGCAGAGATGAGTGCATGTATGTTTGCATGAATAAGCACTGTACATACTCCAAAAATGAGTGTATGCAAAGTTGGGATATTCAGGGTTGTATGTATTCCAATCACATCTACACTTACAACCGAAGAGGCAAAACTGACTAGTAGCAACCCAGGTGTGCACATAGCGGCAGGTGCATCTCATGATGTATGACACTCCTCATGAGGGCAAATACTGTATACTGCAAGCTTTTCTGTGTATATGATTTTTTGGAGCAACATTCACCCAATTTACAGTATTTCCCACTCAAACTTCAGCAGCGCAAGGCAGCACTAAGGGGTATATTTACTAAAGTGAGAGTTTTCATAAGTGGAGAAGTTGCCCAGGGCAACCAATCAGATTCTACTTAACATTTAACTAGCACCTTCTAGAAGATAATAGCTAGAATCTGATTGGTTGCTATGGGCAACATCTTCACTTCTAAAACCTCCCATTTAGAAAACTGACCCCTAATTGTATTGGCAGATACCACTATTAAGGGTTTTTCTGAGGGGAGCTTACGGTGGTGAACAATATAGAGCCTGATTCAGAGATGTAGCAGCAACAATGCGAGAATATGCAAATGTTGCCGCTGCCAGGTTATGTATTGAGGCTCCCACCTGCGGGATCACAAATAATATTAATCGCATACAAAGGCGCAGTCGTGGTTGCAGATTCTTTGAGATCATCAGACTTCTGAATAGCCCTATGGTGGTGCAGAATGGGTGACTGTACTGAGACCCCGGATCCAAGTTATCTGGATTGCAGACACAGACTGCGACCCACCCCAAGAATGGTTGCGACACGGCTGTGTTTTTACCTCCACTTCCGTTACCTCTCCCAAACGGTTGCCCGACTGTCAATAACCCAGCGTAAAAATAGTCAATGCCAGCGTCTACGGTAATGAGCCTTGATGCATGCACTGTGCAAATAAGACATATGCGCAGATTGTCGATTATCGCTCAACTGCTTAAACATTGGAAAAGCGTACATCTCTGAATCATGCCCCTAGTCAGCTCTCACTAAGGCCGAGATGTACTAAAGGAAAAATGTGGTAAAAAGCCAGTTTTCGGGGTTTTTACCGCATTTTACTTATGTACTAAGCCCCGGCCGCCCTAATTTCGGTGTGGAGGGTAACGCCAGCAAAACCTGGTGTTACCCTATAGAAGTCTATGGGCTTCTTACCACATCCCACACTCAACGCTTCGCCGCCGCCCCGCAGACGCCCAGCACTGGACCCCACTCACCTGCTCTCCATGGTTGCGGTCCCGTGCTCCTGCTGGGTCTTCCGCCTCCTCCTCCTCTTAATCTTCCAGGTGCAGGGAGGAGGAGGAGGAGCCTGGGGATTTCTGCACAGGTGACCAGCAGGAAGCTCCCGGGGTTCGGCGGGGGCGTGGTCCCACGGAGACCCCGTCACCCGGCGTCGGCTGCTTCGCAAAGGGCAGCTCTAATCGCAAGAGCTGTCCTTTGCGATACTATTTACATATGTTAGTACATATGCGATTAGTAAGGTTGAGGTGACTGGCGGAATGGTCACCGCAACCTTAGTACATCCCAGCCTAATAATTAAAATAGAAGATATATTCCTACAGTTATAAAGTGATACTGCTGAGTTGTATCTGAAGCAATGATATCCGCAGAATAGAAAACATCATTTGGCTATTTCTAAGTGTCAGTGATACTGTAGGTCTATGTACCTGTGAATTAGCAACGTGTATGTGTATAAGGCAGAGACGATTGCAGGTACTAAGCACTACTGACCCTATACGATACCACTAGCAAAGATAAAAGTATTTATTCATGATACAGGACATAACAATACGCTCTATCGCGCTACATGGAAACTGCAGAGAGGAACAGTAACTTTTTCTTGCAACAATTTTCAAAATTTTGTTACAATAGGGTAGATGTAGTGGAGAGAGATAAAGTACCAACCAATCAGCTCCTAATTGTCATGTTACAGGCTGTGTTTGAAAAATGACAGTTAGGAGCTGACTGATAAAATTATCTATATGGTACATTGGTTTTTTTTCCTGTTATTTGAGGTGAACACTGCAGAACCTTTATACAATTTGGATACCTCTTTAAACTATGAGCTGTCTATCCACTTACCTCAATTGGATGCGCTGGGTTACTGTTCTTATTTTATATCTTAGATAGGTAATTGGGCGACCTCCGCCATGAATCTGCACCTTAGTGACTTATCCCAGTGGCCTGATTGTTATTATGTACAGTATGTAATAATCTAGTGTGACAGCCTATAATGTCATTGGAGTGTATGGTTAGAGGAGTGCATGTGTGAGCATCACCTCTGTTTAGATATGGTGTTTGAGGTTGCATACTCATTGTTGGGGAAAAGGATTGTACCACATCATCAGGGCCGCAACTAGGGGGGGGCTGGAGGTGCACGTGCACCGGGTGAGCCGCTGTACCTGGTGCCAGTGACCTCCAGCCCGGCGCTGCAGAGAGGCTCCAAGCCGGACGTCCGCTGTTAATATTTATTACCAGCGGGCGCCCAGCTCCTTCTCTGCAGCGACGCGGTGTAGCCGGAGCCTGGAGTTCTCTCCCGAACTCCAGCTTCCGGCTCTCCCCACGGGCACTATGGGGGAGACGTCATGACATCTCCCCCATAGTTCCAAGGAGCAGCCGGCGGACCGGACGCGACGCTGGATGCAGGAGCGGGGTTCAAGGTAAGTATTTTTTTTTTTAATAAGCTGCACTACAGGGGCATTATTATGGGGGCAGGGGCATTACCACAGGGGCATTACTATGGGGGCATAGGCAATAAGGGGCATTACTAATGGGGCATGAGCACTACAGGGGCATTACTATTGGGGCATGGGCACAACAGGGGCATTACCACAGGGGCATTACTGTGGGGGCATGAGCACTACAGGGGCATTACTGTAAGGGCACTACAGGGATATTACTATGGGGGCATGGACAATACAGGGGCATTACTATGAGAGCATGGGCACTACAGGGGCATTACTATGAAAGTATGGGCACTACAGGGGCATTAATATGGGAGCATGGGCACTACAGGGGCATTACTGTATGGTGGGCACTACAGGGGCATTACTATGGGGGTATTAACATATGGGCATTACTATGGGGGCATTACAATATGGGCACTACTGCAGGGGGAATTACATGGGGGGCGCCAAATTACTGTCTTGCCCCTGGTGACAAAAATCCTAGTTTCGGCCCTGACATCATAGTACAATCTCACCAGTAAGCATAAAAGTGTGAAAATTAGGGACCTTGCCACAAGGGCCAAGTGATCTAAAATATAGGTGGGTCTGAGCTTTATACTCTTGTTACTCATATCTCTATTTCACCAATCAGCCATCCTATTTCTGCATTAATTTCATATTTTAGAATTTCATTTTATCTTCTATGTTGACCTTCAGTAGGCCAGTCTATAGAGTTATTAGGACAATTTACCTTTAATCCGTTTAAACCTTCTGTGTAATAATATATAGACTATTTATGGCTCAAATATAAGTTTCATATTTTCTCTTTTAGTATTGTATAAAAATAAATCTATATTTTGAAAAACTTTGTTTAACAATTTTCAGCATTTTCCTAATTAGTTTGATTTTGTTTTTCCTGGTATTTTCAGCCTATTGTATACAAATTATTTATGGAATTTAGAAACATTGTATATGTTTAAAAGATAACTTTGCTACTCTGTTGTGGGAAACTGGTAAAATAAATATAATAATCATAACCATTTCTTAATTAAATCCTTACTGGTCCTAAATATAGCTAGTCTATCCACTTTTTTTCTCAATTCATTTATTTTTATCACCCATTTTACCTTAAATTAACAAATTAACTCCTCACATAACTATGGAGCACCAGTCTAAATCAACATCACTTGCCCCAGGAGCCTAACGTGAGGAGTGGTAAGCCTAACGTGAAACGCATTGCATTGTATCCTCCCTTATTGAAGGAAATATTACATTGTTTTTGTTTATTTTATGGGTTATTAAATTTTTTTAAGAACTTATATATATATATATTAAGGATACTCAATTTAAACCTCTATGCGCTCCAGCCTATATATTTTTAAAAACAGACCTATACCTTCTAAAATTGATGCTTTTGCGTACGCAGTCATACAGTAAAATAAAGACTTCAGACCTTGAACATGTGTTTCCAAAGCACAAAGTATTATTCAAGCAAAGTACAGATAGTTACACGCTGTGATCTAAGTACAATTTAGCGCAAAGAAATTATACAGACCCAAGGTACAGTTATACATACGCACGCACTCTGGGACCAGATTCCGGCATCAACAAGAAACCGCTATCAACAGCATCAGCATGAAGACACCAGATTGGGGTCAGAACACACATATATATACCCTTACAGAAATAGACTATACAATAGAAATGTTTGGCATGGTTTCATTGGTTCCCAGTGTGGGTGCATCTGTTACAGGATATTTAACAGGTTGATTCAAATGGACACAGGTCAGCCTCCGACAGCCTATTGTCTCCTCTATTCCCCCTGCATGCAAATCTAAGCTGTTAATTTTACGAAGTACATTTTAGTGTTTTAACTCTCTACTGTTCATAAGTTGAGGATGCAGGTTGCGATCTTCTCACCGATAATACCGGAAAGCTGTTGAGAAAGAGTCGATCAGTACAACACCAAACACTGTTTGCTTATCATGTACTAAACCTTAGATACCAAATAATCTTTTATTTCACAGCATTAGTAATAAATGGATAAAACTTGAATCTTATACTTTGAAGCTATGGAACCTTTTACGTGAATGTGCAGTGTGTAAGTATTAGGGGTTTGGGAAAAGACACTAGTTAACATGGGGCAGATGCGTACGCACGAAGCTTATAAACAGCGTTCACATGTGGGGTATTATGCATTCGCTAATGTGCGACATGTTAACAGCGCAACTGTGCATAATGTGCGGTGTTTATGCATGTGATTCTATTTATGATGGATTTAATATATATATATATATATATATAATATATATGTATACATATATATATATATACCACTCCTTACTAACATTTTTAAACTGCAATGCAATGTGTTATGGGCAGTGAGTTTAACTCTCAAACAGGGTGGAGACCCCCCGCCGATTGCTGGTGCCATCCTGTCTGAGAGTGAATTTCAAAGCTTTCTTCTGCCTAATTAGGATACCTGTGTCAGTTCTTTTCCAGCAGGTTTCTTACCATTGTTTATTCAGTCAAATTCAAGTGTCTGGGCCATATTACAATTGCCACAGCTACACCTGTCCACATGTGGGGTCTCTCCCTTTACATGCAAAAACACCCACAGTTCCTGGTGTATTTGTCTTTTCTAATTACTTTTCTCAGGAAGCTGTTTTTCTAGACTCTGCGTGAATACTGTGTTTGTTATGGTATTTTTTTTATGCAAGGTTGTCCTAAGATACATCAGGGTATGGTTTGTGAAAGGATTATTAAAACATTGCCATATATACTGAGCTCGTGAGTTGTAACTTAAAATGGCGCTGGGCAGCCATTCGCAAAATGGCGTTGTGCAGATTCTTATTTTTAAGATGGAGTCTGGTTTCCATTCGCAAGATGGCGTCGCTCCAAGCTAGTTTTACACTGATTCTGTCTCAGCCACTAAACCAGCTTCTACTGTCCACTCTTTGATAGCAAACAACATGCTATCATACTCTGATTTTAAAATTAATTTTAGGCTTGCATATGGGGTATTATTTTAATGTTATTTTTATGGGATGGCACAAGGTGGTTTCAATCCATCTATAATGTGTCTCTGTGAGGGGACATAAAACTACCATTATATTCACGCCGTGGATCTTGGGAGATCATGGGAATGATCTGGGGATGCATCAATCCTATAAAGGCAGTCTTTAGGGGGAATAGGGACTTACATTATTTGAGGTGTTTTTAAATATAACATTTTAATAATACATTTTGTGCACGTCTAAATCTAACACATTATATGATGGTATTACCTAGTTCAGGGTTGTAATGTAGTTCTATATTCACCCCAGTATTCATATTGTCATTGCAGACCACCGTCGTAATTTCGTTCTTTCATTTTACCTTATCTTTACATTTTACACACTTCACCACAGTAGGAACACACCGGACACATATGCCAATTACTATGATGACAACCAGTATGAGGATCAGGAGTTTACCTATGCTTGCGATCATTTCCTGGACCCATTTCCCTAGGCCTGAGAACCATTTCGCTAGGTTCAACCATGAAATCTACTCCTCTACCTTCTCCTCTACTTCAGCCACTGAAGCGTTATGGTTCTTCCAAAATTCCCATTTTAGCTGCAGAATTTCATCCATCTTTCGGTCTATCACCTCCTTGGGGTCGCTGGTATCATTGGTGACATAGGTGCAACACTTCACTCCAAATTGGGTGGCCAAAGTTACACAGTACCCTCCAGTGACAGCGGTTAAATAATTTAACACTAGTCTGTGTTGCACCAGTTCTTTCTTGTATGCTTGCAATTCCCTACCTGTATTCCTGAATGTGTCATCATACATCTCAGTGATATTATCTATCAATTTAGCAAGATCCTGAATATATCTAAAATTTTATGTAACCCGAGCGATCCTGGTGGGATCCAGTGCTACAAAAACTTGAAAGCCAGTTGTCTCACTGATTAACTGAGTGGCTTTATGCACGTCACCAGGTATCATATTTCTTTTGCCTCTATGTTCATACTGCATGTGAAGATATGGTGATGGTGTATTTTTATGAATACCAAGCATTTCACCATGTGTAAGGGTCATAATTTCTAGAAGTATTCTTCCCAAATAACATAACAATTACGGTACTAAGATTGTTCAGACACTCCCCTGATTTGGCATAGTACTCCTCCTCTTGACTCCACTTCATTGATATCACTATCAGCTCCCCTCTCCGTCCTCTGTCCTCCATCACAGAAACTGGATATCCCCAAACAGATCATCATGACAGAAACTCTGGAAGAAAAAACTAGGATGACCAGAGCAGACCACTCCATTGCTGGAAGCACTGATCTACACATTTCTTTAGCTCAGGTATCTCACCGCATCTTTTAACCCTCCCGGAACAGGCTTGCAATTGACAGGTTCACATTATCTGCCTCGACTCCGCCCTATATCTCCACCAGTTGGTGGACCCAGGTATCTCTCTCGGCCACCTTCAGCAACACCTGATACAGACCTTCCAACCGATCTACCAGGCAACCTGAGCGTAAGAAATTTTGGATCATAACAAATTCTCCAGGTTTGACATCCTGACAATTTGCTTCTGGCAATGATATGGTGACAACAATTTCAGTTTCTGCTGCTGCTGTTTTAACTGCTTACTCATTGATATAAGATACTTTACAGTTACCTCATTGTTACCTTTCAAATCTTCCTGCGGACTTATAATCAAATGAGGTTGTCTACCAAACAGTATTTCAAAGGGGGACAGATTTAGAGGAGGCCTGGGGTGATCCTGGTGCTACTATTACTCATCAACTTACACATTCTTCTGGATGACCACACCTGTGAAATGAGTATCCCTATACTCTAGAGATATCGTATCATACAACCTTTTGTACAATTAAACCCTGTTATTAATAGCTACTGCTCTAGGTAGTGGCTCAGCCCCTGAGTTTGGACAGTTTCCCAAGTACTTGACCTTAGCCTGCCATGGCTGCAATTTGTCCTTAGCAACCTTGTGTCCTGTGTGTGAGAGATGAAGCACAACAGTTTAGTATCATTTAAACATGGTATAAATGAAACAGGGCATAACAATAAATTGTCCACATATTGTATCAGAGCACAGATCTATTGGCAGGTTGAAAAGATTGTAAATAGTCATATAAGGCCTGGGAGAGAATACTGGGGTTGTATATGAACCCATGGGACACCCGTGTCCATGTGTAGTGTACACCTCTGTATGTGAAAGCGGATAGATACTGACAGTCAGCATGGAGAGGCACAGAGAAGAAAGCAGAACAGAGGTTAATGACAGTGAAATGGGTTGCATTTGGTGGGATCAGCATAAGAATGACAGCTGGATTTGGCACTACGGGAATTTGGCTCTCTACTACCTTATTAACACCTCTAAGGTCTTGTACCAGCCTATAACCCCTCCCACCACTCTTCTTTACTGGAAAGATGGGACTGTTGGCTACACTAGCTGTACGAACTAAAATTCCCTGTTGTAATAATCGCTCAATTATAGGGTAATAATAACAAATCTTTTCCCAGTAGATTAGTAGGAGAGAATGCCTGGCACGCAACAGCCCAACAGTAACCTCTGTGGATTTTGTTAAAGGATAATGTTGCACTTTACCTGTTACGCCCATTGCTGGTACTGTCTCGTTGGTTACCTGTAAATTAACGGGAGATTTTATCACTGGCCTGGTCGCCCCTGTGTCTACAAGAAAAGGGTATTTAGTACCAGCTACATCAACCATCATGACTGGCTCTTCCCTAGTACCTCCCGTTAACCTGACTATCTGTAGACCACAGGTATGACCTGACCCCTAGCGCTGGCTCCCACTCTCCAATAAAGCATTAACGGACACATTTTGAGCTGGTGCCTGTGTATATCCTTTATGGGGATATCCAGGTACTCTCTGGTTTGGGGGTCCTACCCTTTTTGCCGTACAGTTCTTACTTACATGTCCTGGCTGGTTGCAATTAAAACACTTTTGTGGAAGTGGATGAAAGGATTGTTGTGTGGGTTGAGCAGGAGAGAAAGGTGGTGGATATGGGTAAGGATATTGAGGAAAAGGATATTGTGGGAGGTATGGAGTTTGTGGGTAGTATGGGACCTGTGGTTGTGTATGATAAGTGGGCTAGGGCTGTGTTTGCTGTGGTGTGGGATTAGTGAGGACGTGTAACTGTTCAGGTGCAGGTGCAGTTGTGGATGTGGGTGCAGTTGTGTCTGTTGGCTGTGATGTTACCATCATTCCTTCTAGAGCTTGAATACTGACAGCCATTAGTTTCTCGCTCTGGGTCTCTCTCTTTTTAGAGATGTTTTTGTCGTGTTCTATGGCGGATTCTATGAGGGTATCTATTGTGACTCCCCTCCAGCCAGGCTGTGAGGTCTGAACCTGGGTCTTTAGGTTCTCTTTGAGACCATCCATGAATACAGTGACAATCATTCCCCTGTGGTGAGTGCTACCTTTAATATCTTCTAACCCAGTGTACTGGGTGATAGCCTGCAGAGCCCGGTCGCAATAATCTTCTGCAGATTCACTCTCTTTTTGTTTTATGGTGAAGATTTTGTTCCAGTTAACTACTACTGGAAAATATATACCCAATTGAGTTACAATGCGGGAAATGTTATCTTGATTAATTCGGTCTGTCAAGGGAACGTCTCCATACAATACACAAGCCGTGATAAATTTTGTCACGTCGATATTGCGTGGAAGACAAGCCCTTAACACTACTCGCCAATCTTTGTTAGTTGGCTCGTGGGAACTACCCAAATTTCTCAATGATCTTTGACATTTGGCTAATTCCTTTTTGGGATCGGGGAAATCATTAATTATGGAATTTGGCTCCGCTCTTGTCCAAGGACAGTGCATTACTACTCCCTTGTGGGCACTACTCCATTCGCATCTGCATTCCCATTCAGAACAGTTATTGTCCGGATGGGATGCAGACCGGCCGCACTGCTACCTTTGACCTTATTACCTGGCTGGGGGTTTAGTCTGTTGCCGCAATGTATAGTATTAACAACTTCCTCTACGGGTGCAGAGGATGAAAACACTTCCCATGCTGTTACTAATGGAGATGGTAGCACCACTTGTGCTTGTCGTGGTGCAGCATCTAACATGTGTACAGCATGGGAAATGGCTGACATGACAATAGGCTCATTATCCACATCATAAACATTTTCCTTATGGTTACTTAAGAGAGGGTACAAACTGCTTGTTCCGTTTTTATGGGTTTTTTCAATAACTGTACCTGCACCCCCATCCACATAAGGTGGTGATGGTGCGCGTGAACGACTGGCAATACCTTCCACAACGCTACCTTGCTGCACATGCGCGCCGTTTTGCGACTCGAGCGCATTGCAATTTAGCGTCGCGGGTGTACTTTCTGGCAATTCGTTCGCAACGCCAGTTTGCGTCGCTTGCACATTTTTAAGCCACGCATCCCCTTCATGCTGCCACAATTTTAAACATTTGTAATATTTTATCTTTTTCGCTCGGGAACGCATCAGACTGATGTGATCCCGGACATTTAACAATACTTATCAAAACTACCAATTCTGGGAAACGGTCTAACACTTTTCATCTTTATCTTAAACCATACATCACAATACCTTATTGCATAAGCACCGTACTTAGTATGCATAATACGATGGGCCGATCCAAGTGGCGCTTCCATTAGCAGCACATCATTGTCTAACATTTTTATTGTTTGCGTGGCTCCCTTCTTGGGACAACTCCTACGTTTTTCAATAAAAATTTAAACTGGTGAAAAGACAGTCAAGATACTTTCACTTACCTGTGGACGCTTTTGAAAAAGGGTGTATCCGTGAACCCTATGGAGGACCTCTAGACACCTCCACTCACCTATGGAAGAAAAGGCCGCTTCCACACAGCAATCCCTTTTTGAGTACTTTACAACTGCAAGGGGGCAGTTGATTTCCTCCACCCTCTCACCAGTTCACAATCATAGTTTATCCCAAAACTATGCGGTTCAATTATAGTGCTCAAATAAGCCGAACAGATCACACACACTGATTAATGAATACTATAATCACACTGGGAGCCGAACCCTAACAAAAATAACAACCCATACACCTGCCTTGCGTAAAGTAAATGGTAAGCTGCTACCGAGTTACTAGGCCAACTCCTGCGCCTAGTACTTAAGGGTCCTACGATACCCTTAACATTTAGGTCCAGTGTTACACCCTAAACAAATACTCACAGTTCCACACTTTTTTCCTGCGCATAAAAATACACGTTAACACAGTTATTGGCAACAATTCATAAAGTAAACTCAACGGCTTTGTTTAAACACGTGGCAGCACAACCGGAAATATATATACGCTATTGTGCGACTAGTCGCATACACAATAATGCGACTACTACACAACCGTATGACTTACCCTTAGCTGCGTACGCAAAAGTGCGTCTCTTGCTGCACGCGCAAAAATGCCACTCAGCCGCATACGCAATACTGCGGCACCCTTTTTAGCATGAAATTCTATCAACAAAGGAAAACAAACTTTTCCCTTTCTTGTCCCTGGATTCTAGTCAGCGTACCTTGACTCACACGATAACGGATAGTGATCTCTCAGTATCAAGTGGTTGCAGGTAAACCCTGCGTGTGGCCACTCCACCCTTTGGTGAGAGATGGATAACCGTATGTTTATCGTGTGAATTGGTAGGTGACCTCACTCGATGAGCCCCCAACTAAGGATACTGAATTTAAACCTCTATAAGCTCCTGCCTATACCTTCTAAAAACCTGCCTATACCTTCTAAAATTTATGCTATTTGCGTACGCAGGCATACAGTAAAATAAAGACTACAGACCTTGAACATGTGTTTCCAAAGCACAAAGTATTATTCAAGCAAAGTACAGATAGTTACACGCTGTGATCTAAGTACTATTTAGCGCAAAGAAATTATACAGACCCAAGGTACAGTTATACATACGCACGCGCTCTGGGACCAGATTCCGGCATCAACAAGAAATCTCCATCAACAGCATCAGCATGAAGACACCAGACTGGGGTCAGAACACACATATATATACCCTTACAGAAATAGACTATACAATAGAAATGTTTGGCATGGTTTCATTGGTTCCCAGTGCGGGTGCATCTGTTACAGGATATTTAACAGGTTGATTCAAATGGACACAGGTCAGCCTCCGACAGCCTATTGTCTCCTCTATTCCCCCTGCATGCAAATCTAAGCTGTTAATTTTACAAAGTACATTTTAGTGTTTTAACTCTCTACTGTTCATAAGTTGAGAATGCAGGTTGCGATCTTCTCACCGATGATACCGGAAAGCTGTTGAGAAAGCGTTGACCAGTACAACACCAAACACTGTTTGCTTATCATGTACTAAACCTTGGATACCAAATAATCTTTTATTTCACAGCATTAGTAATAAATGGATAAAACTTGAATCTTATACTTTGAAGCTATGGAACCTTTTACGTGAATGTGCAGTGTGCAAGTATTAGGGGTTTGGGAAAAGACGCTAGTTAACTTGCGGCAGATGCATACGCACGAAGCTAATAAACAGCGTTCGCATGCGGGGTATTATGCATTCGCTAATGTGCGACATGTTAACAGCGCAACTGTGCATAATGTGCGGTGTTTATGCATGTGATTCTATTTATGATGGATTTAATATATATATATATACACATATATATATACACTCCTTACTAACATTTTTAAACTGCAATGCAATGTGTTATGGGCAGTGAGCTTCACTCTCAAACAGGGTGGAAACCCCCCGCCGATTGCTGGTGCCATCGTGTCTGAGAGTGAGTTTAAAAGCTTTCTTCTGCCTAATTAGGATACCTGTGTCAGTTATTTTCAAGCAAATTTCTTACCATTGTTCATTCAGTCAAATTCAAGTGTCTGGGCCATATTACAATTGCCACAGCTACACCTGTCCACATGTGGGGTCTCTCCCTTTACATGCAAAAACACCCACAGTTGCTGGTGTATTTGTCTTTTCTAATTACTTTTCTCAGGAAGCTGTTTTTCTAGACTCTGCGTGAATACTGTGTTTGTTATGGTATTTTTTTTATGCAAGGTTGTCCTAAGATACATCAGGGTATGGTTTGTGAAAGGATTATTAAAACATTGCCATATGTACTGAGCTTGTGAGTTGTAACTTGAAATGGCGCTGGGCGGCCATTTGCAAAATGGCGTTGTGCAGATTCTTATTTTTAAGATGGGGTCCGGTTTCCATTCGCAAGATGGCGTCACTCCAAGCTAATTTTACACTGATTCTGTCTCAGCCACTAAACCAGCTTCGACAATATATATACTAATTGTGATGTTTTTTTGTTATGCTATGTATATATATTGAAATGTTTTATTCATTTGTCAGTTGAGAGATTTTATTATGTTTTTCTTTTATTTTTATTATATCCTATTGGTTGAAAAATTAACAAACTAAAACTTTTTATCACTATGATGTTTTCAATACACTTTGGATGATCTTTCATATATACTGTGTACTGTAGCTCACAGGTCATATATTGTTCTAAGCGTAACTTAACTGAGTTAGAGACCACAATGTCACCAGGGTTTGAATTTTTCAGATATTATTTAATACACTCATTATTTGTTACCTTAAATTAGCTGGGGAATACCTTTCTTTTAATCCAATACAAAAACTATAATGTGTTAAACTAGCAATTTAGTTATATGGGGATGACAAGTGAACTTTTGTGTTTCCGTGGTTCCTAATGCAAGTTTCCATAGGGCTAATGTGAGAACCATGCAGCTTCAAGCAGGAAGCTGCTGTGCCCACTCTTTTCCCATGATCAGCCTCAAAGGCCATCATTAGTATGGGCACTTACACCAGCCCCATGCAAGTTGCAAGAGATCCATATGACCCAGACTTACCTTCACCATATGTACGACCAGAGCCGTAACTAGACTTTTTTTTTTTTTTTGCCCTGTGCCAGAAAGAGCATTGGTGACCCCCCCCCCTCCATTTTTTGCACACGACTCTACATGCCCATGACACTGCTGGAAGACAGGTCAGTTCTGTGTGATCACATTATCGACGCCCAGTTTCCGCCCCGAAATGGCCATTTCATGCAAAGCGATATCTGCCAAAATTGCATCTTAGAATCTAACAGATTTACTAACGAGTTTTATCACCAAAATGAGTGATAAATGTCACTGCGTATAATAAATGGTGCTCCAGCCAATCAGCTCCCAACTGTCAACTGATAGAAAAATTACAGTTGGGAGCTGATTGGCTGGAGCACCATTTATCATACATAGTGAAATGTATCACTCGTTTTGGTGATAAAACTCGTTAGTAAATGAGGCCCATTGTATGGTTCTGATTCAGGTGCAACTGTTTTCTCATACGCAGCGAGTTTTTGAATACAGCGCATGCGCAGCAGAAAATTACGCATTTCTTATATTTCCCTATATTTCTTAACATTTTTCATTCTGGTTTACCCAGTTGTCTGATTTATCATGCAATTAAAATCTAGATTTTAGACACATTTGAAAACCGTGTAATTCCAATTTAAAATCATTATAGGTTGTAGACAGTGAAGAGACTGGTGCCTTCACTTTCCTATTTAATATTACATGAATGTCACATCCGTGGTAAGATAAATTCAGTGTGATAAATGTTCCAGGCTAAAGCTTTCACAGGGTCTATTTTGAAGCTGCAAGTTCATAAGTATGAAATGATCCAGGTATCCATCCTTTTCTGCCAAGTTCTAAAATCACAGCGTTTTCACTATCTACTTTAAATGAAAATGACTTTTGATAACTTAAATCAGCATTTCAGACTTGAAGAAAAATATATATTTCATCTCTTTTTAGACGATTATACTAAACTTGCTAAATTTAGGAGTATTAACCTAATACCTGTACGTTAAACAAGGAATAATTATTTGTTTGTGGCCTTGGAAAAAAAACCAGTCTAGTCATTAGTTATCTGAATTTCAGAATCTAGTACTGGGCTAAATCTTATACTTGTGTGCTTTGATACATATACATATATTTCCTTTTCATTAACCAAGGATGGAGGGACAGAAGCCAAGAGTCAGGACAGTTCCATCAGTATATTTGGGTAATGATTATGTGATATCAGATGACAATAAAGTCGCTATGGCTGTATTTTTTTCTTTATCTACATTATATAGGTACCCACATAAATTGGGCTTACTGGAAATAAATTCAATGGTTAGTTTGATCCTGACAAGTGCTCCTTATTATTATTAATATTATTATTATAATAATATTTTTTATGAGGTTACACAAAAGGTTCTGTAGCACTATACAATGGGATAAATTAAGTAGGCATAGCAGGCAATAATTTAGAAAAATGTGTTCCCTTTCACAAAACTGTAACTACAAGGTAATGAATAAAAAGTATTAAAGCTCATAATTTTTGGGATTAGTGCCATATACAAAAAAAAAAATCTAATATGATGTATTAACTAATTTAATGTCAATGCGTTTTAGGGTAACTGTCCATTTTCAAGTAAATTATATATATATATATATATATATATAATATATATATATATATATGAAAAGATATGTAGTGAACAAATTCCCTAGTTCGAGTAGCATAATTTGTATACTCTGCATAATTACCAATATGATGCATTGTGGATTTGTCATAGATTACCCATTTCCTTTAATCATTGCTGTGACAGTAATACCAGAGCATGAGCAGGGAAATAATGAAAGTATGAATGGGTAACACTTGGATAATCAGCTCAGTGAAGGATCATTAAAGCTTCACAATAATCAGAGCTTTGTCATATTGTTTCCTAGTCAGTTTAAATTAAACTGAGACTCATACAATAGTTCCATTTGATTTCTAACCAAACATTGGAAGAAATAATTGAAGATAAAAAGAATCTACTCTCAATGTGATTTCCAGGAGCATTGTATACCGTTAACTTAATGCAGCTCTTTGCTCTAATTATTAAGCAAATACTTTAAATTGGATGTTTCTGTATATTACATATGCAGAAAAAAATCGTATAGAATGAATTAATTTAAAGCAGGACTGCAACATGGTCTTTCGAGTTATTGTTTGCCATTCTGAAATAGCACTAGAAACGGGTTGTGGCAACAGGCTAGTAGGAACCCACAAAGCTCCATGCTCGTGGTTTTGTATTGGCCTGTGCAGCCATACCTTATTCTGGAGCCAGGACTGTGAGGTGAACAACAAGCCCTAGAAAGAACAGCTGCATGGAGCAGGCCCTAGCGCTTTAAGAAAGGAAATAGTGGGTAACATGATTTTTCGTCATACCCAGGAATTCACTTTTAAGAAGTCAGTTTTTTTTTTATTAACAATCTGTTAAAACAATACAATTAGGCCTAATTAAGCCCAGGCTTTTCTATAATGTAACATGAAGAACAAGCAGCACTAGTAACAATCTATTATATTACTATTTCTATTGTGGTCATGGTGTGGGCTGGGGAGGGGGGTTTCCAGGCAGACGGACACCCCCCCTGCGTTTGCCTATGGTGTGGTTAAATTTTCCTGAAAACCAAACACACCCAAACTTTGGGGTTCCAAGGCGAACTCAGTACCGGCTCGGATCACTTTTGGGGTTCTGAGTAGACCAGAGTCCCGGCTCGGGTCTGCTGCAAATTCAGAACTCGGATTTAAAAACCAAATGTCGGGTTTTGGATTGCATGTAAACAGATCCAGATTATAAACCGAATCCGTACCAAAACATTTGAGGTTGAATTTGTCAAAACCAAAACACGGGGGTCCGTGTACATCTCTAGTTATAAGCAAAGAGTATTCAATTATTAAACCATTTACAACATCATTACAGAAAGTTTTAGCCAGTTGATACATAGAATTGACAGCTAGCCAGTCTCAATATCAAGGAAATATGTAATATAAAGAGAACCCTGGCGCTAATAGTATAATTTCTCACAGATCCTATACATCTGAGTGAGATAGTTAGTCTCACAAATATAAAGTGTACAGGAAAAAATATCAGCAAGATGTGAACTCCTCCCTATAAGAGGGATTCTCTGGGCACCAAGCGATTTCAGAGTATAGGCTCCCAAACCATACTCCAGCATTCCGACCTCTAGTGATCTACTGCTCATTCCTGACCCATGGCTTTGCTTGTGACCTGATTCTGTCTCCTCCCTGGTACTGTGCTTGGTATTCTGGTTTTGACCTTGGCTATTAACTGTGATCTGTTCCCGTTTGATTCCTGGTACTGCTTTGTCCATCTAGTTCTGACTCGGCTTGCTGACCACAAGTACGCTTACTACATATGTACCCTACTACGCTACGGTGTACACCGGTACCTGTACTGGAGAACCAAGTCAGAGGACCGCAAACTGCATGTCGGACGCAGCTCAGTCCAAACCTCCTTGAGGGGGTCCTTGGATATACCGCCTGCAAGTTAGACTCTGCACCTCTTCACTGGGTTTTAGTAAATCCCAAAGTACAGGCAAGCATCTACTACCTATCTGAGTGTTTGTTACAGTTCTGTACTTTAAATTCAAATCGGTCAAATTCAGGCCCTGATTCAGAGCCGGACGCTCTGACCAGAGCGCTCGCTCTGAATCAGGGCCCTCCTCCATTAATATGGAGCGTCCTCCTGGACGCTAGTATAGCTGTAGGTCACCACCCACAGCATATACGAACGTGCAAAAAGATGGTCGCGATGGTCTTGACCATCGCAACCATCGGAATTGCGAGGGAAACCCTGCGGTCGGGTTTCCCTGCCGCAAGGCCAGGAGTGATTTTGGCTCTATCAGAGCCAAAATCACTCCCACTGACATCACTAGTGATGTCAGTTGGGCCGGCTTCAGACGGTAGGCGTTCCCATGGGAACGCCTCCGTCAGGCAGGCACGCCCCCGACACGCCCACCAAAGGGGGCGTGCTGTCAATCAACATCGACAGCACGCCCCCTTTGGTGCGAGACCCGGAGGGATGGAAAGTCCTTCGCTCGCCGGGTCTCACGCATGCACACGATGGAGCTCCCTCCGTCGTGCGCATGCGCAGTGGGGACCATCGACCCACTTGCGAGCGCACTGCCGCTCGCGAGTGGGTCTGACCCCCTCAGTTCACAAAGGTGAAAAAGGCTAACTTTCTAGGTATAACGCAAATTAAGAAGTAAATTAAATTATTTGTGCCATGTTTTCTACCTTTTCCATTTTTTTTTCAATTTTTTTCAATTTTTTCCATTTTCCGCTGCTCATGTTTTTTGGTTTTATGGTGATTGCTATATTCTGTTTCTCATCATGAGACACTTTCAGGCTTGGTGGTTTCTACTGTGCTTTGTGTTGTGTGTCAGCAGCTCCCTTGCTGTTATTGAGAGCAGGTTGCAAACATTTCACTGACTGGGATTCCCTGGGACTATACACACTGGAATTTATGCTCTTTTGGCCCCATCCACACAGCTGACAGCCCGGCAGCCAATGAGATTGTGGCAGGCTTGTCTGGAGATTCCCAGCTTGTGGGCAATTTGGAGGTAATTGATTTGTTTTTGTGCCTTTTTTGCTATATATTGTTGCTTCTTTGTTTAGTGTTTGCATAGGCCCCTAAGGAAAATGATCATTTGAAATGGCTTTTGGGCATCTGACTGCTGTCTTTGCTTCTATCATGATGTTATAATAATGAATAAAGCCTTCCATTATCTACTGAAACTGTGAGTGCTGGTTGTACACTTTGGGGCATATGTATCAAAGCTTGATGTGAGATAAAATTGTGAAATATATATCACCAACCAATCAGCTCCAAACTATCATTTCTTAAACACAGACTGCAAAATGTAAGTTAGAAGCTGATTGGTTGGTGATATATATTTCACAATTTTATCTCACATCAAGCTTTGATACATAGGCCCCTTTGTCTTTAAGGGATGAGGTGAGTGTTGCTGTACTTTTGCTTATGGACCATACACCAGTCTTATCACAATGTTGTGAGTGCTGTCTCGGACTGTATATATATATATATATATATAGCAAAAGTTTTTCTGTTTTGTATACATTTATGGCGTTAATATTGCCACGCTGCTGGCACCACGTATGATATGGGTAAAACCGAGCGCGGGCTTATTTCTTTTCTGTTTTGATATAGATACTCTTGTCTTTTGCACCTACTGTAGTGTAGAATATGACAGCAGTGAGTACACACTGATGTGATAACTAGTAGTAAACCAGTTGCATATGCTGCCGTAGCTGAGACGTACACCTCTTGGGATTTGTACGGCTGTGTATATGTGTATGAATATACTATTTTTCCTGGCGCATTTCTTTTAAATAATTTATATCCGAATTGCTTCTACCTCTGCCTCAACTCCTAAATAAAATACAATTGAGACCTGAGTACTTATTGCTTGTTTGTTATCATACTCAGAAAAAAAGAATTCTTACTTTGAGGATGGAGAGAGCATTGCAGCCGGGAGCTGTATGTGTTTGCTCAGTATAATTTATTCTCATGAGGGCTTCCCTGACAAATACATTTAAGCCATAGAATACGTATAATTTGGGATGGCATAATGCCTCATAATAATGAAGTTATCAAATATTTAAATTACTTTTAACCATCTTCTGTACATACCATGCACATTCTAAATCTCATACTTGGTAAAGAAAAAAAGGAGTTGGTAGTGTTGGGCGCACAAAAAAGTAAATAGAAAATTAAAATGTAACTTTTAATGGTTATTACCTAAAATAATAACAGTTAGATTTTCTGATTGAGAGGTGTAATTAATAATATATCAGCAACAGGGAGACAATATCTGACCACTCAGTTATCATAGCATCCAAAGGAGTAGGAATTAAATATTATTATCATCATTCATATCTTGATAGACCCTTAATATAATCATCCTCTACACAACAACACTTCAGTGGATCTGCCATTTTAATATATATGTATGTTTTATTTGATATCAATATTTTAACCTTATATTTCACTGCATATTCCTCTCAAATTGGGGACAATTATTTTAGGTAATAACCATTAAAAGTTACATTTTAATTTTCTATTTACTTTTTTGTGCGCCCAACACTACCAACTCCTTTTTTTCTTTACCAAGTATAAGCTCAAATTTAGTTGAATAGGGCTGCACCCCCGTGAACTTATTTAACATTGAATTAATCTTATATAGGGGTTTATAACTAATTTACAACCAGAGTGCAGATATATTCCTTTCCCCTTTTCCCCTTTTCATATGATTACATTCTAAATCTCACCATTTCAAGAGAGAAATAAAACAATTATTAAGATGTTTTAAAACCCATTTATTATCTTTATTAAGAGTATCTATTACCAAGAATGCGTACACAGGGCCTGATTCACTACCGATCGCTATTGCGATCACAGCTGCGATTACGCATGGAGGTCTGCTGCGAAAATATGCTAATGAATGCAATCTCAAAGCCTTCGCACAGCCAGCATAGAGACGCCCACTACCGCTATCTCACATCCGTAAGACCTTGCAGCCCTGCGTATACATCGGGAACACTGAGTAACATCGGCCCCTCACATACAAATATAGCAGGTCTACCTCACTCAGAAATTGCTAACGTCGCAGTGGCTGATTTATGCTCGCTCATGCAACGACGTTCAAATGGACAGGCGCGCCTGTGCTTCTCCAACCACTCCCACGTCACCACCCCCAAACGCTGATCTCCCGTCACTCACTCGGCGATGGCTTTCTATCTGCGCAATCGCAGGGCAATCACAATGCTATCTCACACACGCGCACTGCCGTGCATGCGCAGTACACACCATTGACTGATCTGCGTACGCTGCTGCAGTTGCCCACAGTGAATTAATCTTCTGCCAGAGACTATGGGCCTGATTCAGCACCATGTGCAATCCACATGCAATGACGATGTTCACGTAGTTGGGAGATTATTTGCAATTGCACATGGGTGACAGATTCTTAAAGATTGCAACAGCACAGGCATACCAACTTATGGATTCTCCGATGGCGCATGCGCTAACCTAAATGTATGCACAAAGGTGCTATTGAGATCAGGACAGACAGTAGCAGAGACGTGGCGGGAAAGTGATGGGTGTTCCCGTTCGGTTACTGGGTGGTGGTTACTAGTGCACATAAAAATAGGCCATTCAGTGGGCATATAAATGCAAGAGGTTGCGTTCCGAGATGCACAGCTGCAGGTATGGGAGGCTGTTGTCAGAAGGAGCAGGTGCGATTTTCAATGGTTTGACCACTGGTGGTATATTAGAACGCACCAATCAGTATAACAGCTTTTACTGGCGCTAAAAGTGGTCATCTCAGTCCTTGCACATTCGTCCGTATGAACTTACACAAGGGAAGGCGTTTGTAGGCCCTTTGTATAATCTGAATAACGAAACACAGGTGCGCTTAGTAACTGAGTAGTGACCCCAGCCAATCTAGAGCGGCTGACCCAAAAGGGGCTCTGCAAATAATCCCCTGATTGTATAAAAACAGAAAAGGATACATACAGAGATTAATTGGCATATGTACCTATATTATCATAAGAAAGAGTTACATTTATCACTCAGTTACTTAATTAAATTGGCTTTATAGCCAGTATGATACAAAGAGGCCTACTCATTATTACTAAAAATTCTATGGAGGTAATTATGTAGAACTCGCATGGAGTTCTACATAATTACCAGAGAAATTCATCATTCCTCCTCCCTATAACTATCTATTCTGAAAAGCTGTCATTTTTACGATGACAGCTTTTAGGAAGAGAGATACTTTTCCATACCTGTTCCTAAATTACCGCAGCTGGAATCATTGCTGCGCATGCACCGCTTCTATTCGGAGAAGCAGCGCGTGTGCAGCACTGATTACAGCTGCGCTAATTGAATATAATATATATATATATTTTCACAATACTAATCTATCTTCTGCCCGCCGCTGCATGCTGCTGCTGATGGAAAGTATCTCCACTCTGTTCCCTGGTGGCACTTATAAGTGCTTCTTTAATTGTTAAGCTTACTTAAAAGTGCCACCAGGGAAGAGAGGGGAGACCTTTCCCATCAGCAGCAGCATGCAGTGGCCGGCAGAACACACAAGCAGGAGCTGCATGACGGAACCAGTGGGAAGACCCGGAGGACGCAGCCGGAGAAAAGAGACAGAGGGAAGACCCTGGGGAGGACCAAGTCGGAGGAGACCTGCTCATGCTGAAAGCAGGTAAGTAGATGGCAGCTTGTGTACACTATTGGGGGCTGTACACCATCTGAAGATGGCATACAGTAACAACATCAAATTTAGAAAACACATCATTTTCAGAATTTGATGAATAGCTTAATTTCTACATCCCCATACTAAAGTATGGAGAGTGTGTAAATTAATGCATACGGACTTATCAGTGAAATATCCTGCATTAAGTGTGTTAAACAATACCAAAAAAATGGTAATTAAGGAAAATGTCCTTTAAAACCGTTAGTTTGGTGTTGATGAATAGGCCCAAAGTCTCGAATATATGACTATAATAAACCGCCAGTATCAGATGTATAAGCTCATTAGTGAAATCTATTACTTCTTAGGAGAGAATGTGCCTGTAGACTTAGGCTCTCACAGTGCAGAAGGACCCAATGCTATTGTAAGCGCCACTCCACACTCCCCAGTGCCGGAGCCGCAAGTCACTTGCCCTTAACAGAGACTGCAGCTGCCCATGTGTTTATTCATCTGCCGGGATCAATTGGTCTTGGTAATCAACACTTTGTGGGTTCTTTACATTATCTACAAATAGTGACCTGCGGTTCCAACATTTGGGAGTGTGAAGCGGTGTTTGGAAGAGGTCCTCCTCATCTGCCATGACTTGCGGCTCCGACACTGGGGAGTGTAGAGTTGGGTGCCACTCAGAATCAGGCTCTATGACTTTTAGCCTTGTATACTCTGCTAAAAAAATAACAAAAACATCAAATCTTTGACTAAAATAGTTCTATCATGTTATTTTCTGTTAACTAAACCATTTAGGCAAATAAATCAAGCAAACACATGCATATATACTGTAGCATAGTTCTTTCATACACATTAATTCACCCAGTTGCTCTCTCACATCTTTTTTATTTACTTTTAATCCACCAAACAAAAATCACTAAACCATAATGCCAGTGCTTTTCAAAAATATCAAGGTGAAATTATATATATTACAAAGTGAATCTTTTCTCTGAATACCAACTCAATATCCAATCCTGTCAGGATAATTAGATCACTTAGGAATATTTTTGTTCCCAGTTCCCTAATCCTTCTTCTGATACAAATTTTCTTTGCATCACCAGCTTCCTCAAATTCAGTGAGTCCAGATGCAATTTCTATACTCATATTAAACATTTAATTAATTGACCATGAAATTAAAACTGTCTCCTCTATAATTTTTATACTTATACACAGACCTTGTTTCTTATATGAAAATTGGTACCAATACTCCAGAAAAAGGTACTAATAATCACCCAAAGTTACATGTGAATACAAAATTTATAGTAGCCTCATACTTTACAGAGGCTTATTTTATTCATTTCTAAATCGATTCACTTATTTTATGCTGATTTTGGAATTAGTTATAAGTAGAGATGTGCACTGACCACATTGTTTTGGTTTTGGATCTGGATCTCCCCTGGTTTTGGATCTGAATCTGGTTTTTTATTTTATTCCTTGATGTTTTGTTTTTGGTTTTGGTTTTGGATCTGTATTTTTTCTCACAAATTATATAAACAGCTAAAACCACATAATGTTTTTGTTCCTACAGTATTATTTACCTTAATAACATTCATTTTCAGGCATTTCTAGGCATTTTTAACCACCTCACAGCTCACAATATTGATTTCACTATTTTTCAGAGCAGCGGCACAAACGCACAGCAGTTTAAAAAAATATATAGGACATCTATGAAACATTGCCACACAGCAGTGGCAGACAGGATGGCAGTTTAATAAACTATAATAATGTCAGTCGGCAATGCCCCAAATTGTGCCAAATGTAAAGGAAAGAGGTGCGAGATGGAATTGTCCCTCCCACCCACTCTTATGTGGGATATTACAAAGGACATGCACAGTTTAATAAACCAAGCACTTTAGCCACTAGGACCGACACTTTCGTGGCTGAACTCCTTGGTTTGTTTGGGCCCCCACAAAACATTTTTTGGAAGAACTACCTTCAATTATTAAGGAGGAGGTTGATGATGAGGGTGTTGGTGGTGGAGATTGCATGTGCTGGTACAAACTGCTGGTAGCTGATACTGGAATGGTTGTTATTAATTTACAAATTATAATTTTGTTAAACAATTTGCATGAACTCACTGCAAATGATGTAACAGGGAGGAGGTACCTAGATGGTTAACGTCCCTTCCTCTGCTAACTTTGGCTTTACAAATGGAACAGATGCCTTCAAAACTGTTGTCAGAATTTAGATTAAAATAATTCCATACCCAAGATGTTGCTTTTCTGGCTTTCTTTTTATCATTAGCAAGAACTGCTGCCACTGGTGGCTGATTTACACAAACCACATCCTTATCATCAACATCCACATTAGTGTCAGATAGGACACAAATTTCCTCCTCATCCTCCTTTTGCACTTCCTCCACACTATCATCCTAATTTTTTATTATTTTACCATCTAATACTAGCACAGCCATCATGGCGTCAGTGATCCTCTGTGAAACTGGGTGACAGCTGTTATACTTACTTCCTCTATCAAAGGACTGTTTAATAGTCAATTGTTTTTTTAAAATACTTCCGATCACGAATGAGGATGTTGATGATGATGCAGGTGTTGGTGTTGGAGATCGAAGGCGCTTGGATCCCACAGAGAGGGAGCAGGTAGGTGACACTGGACTTGTTACGTTTTGAGTTTTGGAACTTGGCGACATACACTTTGATATTTGATGAATGCGCTCCAAGTGACGTAACAAGGAGGAGGTTCCTAGGTGGTTTAGGTCCCTCGCTCTACTCACTCTTACCTTGCAATGGTTACATATGGCTTGACAACTGTTGTCCAGATTGGGGTGGAAATAATTCCAGACGTGAGAAGTGGATTTTTTTGTCTTTTGCCCCAGCATGACAACAATGGGCTTTGGCTTTTTCAAATCCATGGGCAACAGCTGTTGCCTTACTTACACAAAGGACATCCTCAGCATCAACATCCTCATCACCAACATCTTCATCATCAACATCCTCATCATCCTTAGCACCTTCAACTACCAAAATATTCTCCTCCATGTGCAATTCCACAGAAGCATCCTCACTGACTACATCTGCAAGATGTTGACTGCCCTTCCCCACATTTACAGAGGGCACACAATGTTGGAACTTGGAGGATCCTCCAGTAAACTAGTATTTAGGTCTGGCTCACACATGGCAACCGCGGACACACTTGCACTCTCCTCTGGGATTTATGATTTCGATTTCTCAGGGAACATAGTTGTTTTTTCCAAAGGGCTACCAGAATCAGAACCAGCAGTCTTCATAAAGAAAGGCCAAGGCCTTATCCTTTCCTTGCCACTTCGTGTAGTGAATGGCATATTTCAAATCTTTTATTTATCTAAAGGCAAATTTCCTGTAAACTTTTTTTTCTTAACTTCAGTACTAGCCTTACCATATCGATGGTGTGACTTAACCCCTGGGGCATGGGCCTTCATAGAGGATGAGGAAGTTGACAGCCTTGCACTGCTGGCGGCAGCTACAACATGTGGTTCTTGGCTGTGCTCTCCTGTCATGTGACAGCCCTCCATATTTTCTGCGGTCTTGAAGCAGTTGCGTTGCATTGCCGACTTGCTAGATCTTGTGTGGCTAAGCCTAACACGCACAGACACACAGACAATTATTTTAAAAAAGAAGACAATGGGCCAAATGTAATAGGGTGAGAGTTTAGAAAATGTGAGAGTTTAGCAGTAAACTCTCACATTGGTTGAGTTTTATCTTCAAAATGGGAAAACATCTAAATGAGATTTTAAATCGTGACAGTTTTTTAAGTCTGAAAAAAAGTTTAAAAGGTATCAGAAACTCTCACTTTTCTAAACTCTCACCCTATTACATTTGGCCCAATATGTTTTTATTTTTTTTCCAGCTCCAGAACTTGGGCCCAGAGCAGAGATTGATCATGACTGGAGTCGGGCAGCACTAAGTTGCGTTGCCGACTTGCTAGATCTTGTGTGACTAAGCCTAACACGCACAGACACACAGAAAATTATTTGAAAAAAAAAGACAATATGTTTTTATTTTTTTTCCAGCTCCAGAACTTGGGCCCAGAGCACAGATTGATGATGACTGGAGTCGGGCAGCGCTAGGTTGCATTGCCGACTTGCTAGATCTTGTGTGGTTAAGCCTAACACGCACACAGACAAATATATATTACACAAAAAAAATATTATTATTTTTTTGGGGGGTCCAGAACTTGGGCCCAGATGGATGCAGCCGACAGCACAGTAACAGCAGACAGCACCAGCCCAGATGGATCAGCAACAGCCCAGATGGACACAGCAGACAGCACAATAACACCAGCCCAGAATGGCTCAGCACCAGCCCAGGACACAGCAGACAGAACAGGACACAGCAGACAGAACAACATATCACCTCTCCCTAGCCCTACACTACCCACCCTCCCTGTTCAGTCTCCACACCCGGGTTGAAATGGCACCTGTTGCGTCCCTTATATATAGAGATGAAAGCTTGCGAGCGCGAGATTTCATCTCTATGGTTTTGCCTCGATTTGAGAGATCCGAGTAAGGCGGGAACATCCGAGCCAGCTTGGATCCGACTCGGATCTACAAAATTAGGGTGGGTTTGGATCTCTGAAAACTGAACACGCTCATATCTAGTTATAAGAAAGGTGCCAGTACATTGTACCATTGCGTACAATAGGAAAAAACACTGCTTGTACGTTACGTGCTATTTATTCATCTATGTGTTAACATGTAAATGTGTTCTGTCATGTGTGAATCTCACATAAAGAAGATTTAAAGTTGCCTTGTTACTAGAGTTACTAGAATGGAGGGCAAATATTTCATCTAACTGTTCATCAAATCAATACAAGAATTTAAATCAGTAAAAGAATCTACCAAAATTCCAGATGAAAATTTTAGATCATTTTAAAAATTTTAACTAAATTCAAGAAAAACAAACAGGTTGGTTCTCATATCAGTGTGAATTGTGCCTCTGCCCAGGAGCTAGTTTACAGCAATAGGACCAGTCTCTGAAGTAGGACATGACACAAGGGAAGTTTTGAGACCTAGAAGAACCAGGATGAGGTGCAGGATGTAGGTATGTTGGTACCATAAATAGAGGACATGAGTGAAGAGTGTACTTCTCATAAAAGTTTATAATCTAAGGGACAGGGGGGTATAATAGAAAGGATGATACTGGGATGTGGGACAAAAAAACCTCTTTAAATTGCAGGTATAAATGAATTTGAAAAGTGTAACCTGCAAACAAAAAAAATGTTTTTGCCACGCCAAATGTTCAGAGATTCCACCTGGTTTTACAGAAAATGTGAATTTTGCAGGCCGAGATGTCTGCAGGGGGACAAATATGTACAGAGTTTGTTGGTCATTACTTACAGACAAGCACATTAATATTTGTACAAGGGGAGAGATGTACTAAACCTTAAAGACAGATAGTGGGAAGTACCAACCATTTAGCTCATAACTGTCATATTACAGACTGTGTTTGAAAAATTACAGTTAGGACCAGATTGGTTGGTACTTTATCTCTGTCCACTTTATCTATCTCCAAAGATTACCCCAAGGAGAGTGTCCCTCAATTGGAACCTTGCAGATTAAATCAATATCCTTTTATGCTACTTACAAGTTTCCATTTACACCCCTACTATGAAATGTGTTTTAAAGATTTTTCTTTTTCATTATCTATGCGCCTTATTTCTCAATTATTGGGTTTTAGACCTGATAAATATAATTTCTATAATTCCTGACAAAGGAATTATTGATCACAGTGATATACCAAAAATTAAATCCAGGAATAGGGGCTGCGATATGAGCCTGTCCTTTGGATGTGCAAAAGCAAAGTGATCACTGATGCTATCACTTTACTTTCAGTATCTTGACCCTGGCGTACTACTGTGCAATAATGGTCTACTGACTGT
Organism: Taudactylus pleione; assembly: GCA_031769625.1. Classification (NCBI taxonomy): domain Eukaryota; kingdom Metazoa; phylum Chordata; class Amphibia; order Anura; family Myobatrachidae; genus Taudactylus; species Taudactylus pleione. The sequence goes on along the minus strand of JAUIMM010000847.1, from coordinate 3,367,591 downwards.
ACATCTGCAAGTGGGAAAACCTATGGAATCTTCTTTGCAGATGAAATGGAGAAACCACGGCAAATAACAAAGATATCTGAAGGGGTCCCTCCATGTTAAATGCTGGTTCCTTAGTATGTACTCCTCGAAAACTGGTTTTGGGGGATATCCCTCAAATGCTCTTTAATAAGTATGCCCCTACAGTATGTATGAAGCATATGCTGCTTGGTTTCGAAAATAATATAGACTACATACTTCTAGGTTCTGCACAAACTAACAATTGCTGACAATATGCAAATTCAACAAGTTTGAAAGGCATCATTTGTCTGGTCATGAATGCTTCTGCCAAATGAGACAATGCCCAGAAAGTATTAAAATACAATTTTTGGATGTAGTTTTAAATCAAACAGACATTAGATGCAGTTTTAAAAGCAAATCATAAAATATATTTAGCAGTGATTTGTTTAAAACCACATCCAGCATCTGTCCAATTTGAAAACAACAAACTGCATACAATTGAGAGCAAACCACAGTTTATAAAGACAAACTGCACGGTAAAACTGGGTGTGATACAACATTTCTTAATCACCGTGGAGGTAATTATTAAAGAGAAAGTAAAAGCCAGAACAATATAAAAAGCATTGAAAAAACAGAACCACATAAAATACACTAAAACAACCTAGATTCACATAAAATACACTGAAAAAGCCACATACACAAAAAATAAACTGAAAAACAAAAAAACAGATTCACATAATACAATCCAACTCCCACTGGTGTCACTCCAGCTCCTCCATGTGTCACTCCAGTCCCCCTCTTGTGTCACTTCAGCAGCCTCTCATAAGTCACTTCAGCCCCCAATTTGTTGCTCCAGCAGCCCCTCGTGTGTCACAACAGCAACCCCTCATGTGTCACAACAGCAGCCCCTCCATGTATCTCTCCAGCAACTCCCATGTGTCACTTCAGCCCCCATATGACACTCCAGCAGACCCTAATGTGTCACAACAGCAGACCCTCATGTGCCACTCCAGCCCCCACCCTCTCTCCCCATGCCACTTCAGTCAAGCTACCTACCCCCACACTCCCTCCAACTCCACAGGCCACTCCAGCCCCCCACATGTTACAAATAAATTGAAAAAACTAATTAAAAAAAAACATAGTTCTTACCCTGTTGGACTATCTGTGTCACGTATGTAGGCTCCGGCGTCTGTGACCACGTCTTCCTCGTGGCTGCAGGTTCAGTCACAAGTTGATCTCTGCCTCCTGTTTGTGGCATGACATCACCACATCACCCATACATGCCTCCAGAGTGGAGCAGACTGCTTCAGCAAAGGATGAGCCTCCTCTGAACAGCTGCGCCCCTATCAGACGAGGCAGTCAGTGTCAGTCAGGAGAGCCAGTAGGAGAGCCGCATGAGAACAACGGAAGAGCCGCATGTGGCTCATGTGCCACAGGTTGGCCACCGCTGAAATAGAGGCTCAATTCTGTGCAGTAGTATATTCAGAAAATAATTATATGCAGAGGAAAAGCATATGGGGGCCATGGCAAATTTGAGCCCAAGTCCATTTATGGAGCATATCTTGTATGCTTTTGCTCTGTGCATGCTCCGTACCCAAGCATACGCTACTTGGGTATGGTGGAGGAGGAGTTGTTGCCCATAGCAACCAATCAGATTCTAGCTATTAGCTTTTAGAAGGTGTTAGATAAATGGTAAGTAGAATCTGACTGGATGCCATGGGCAAAAATTCTTCCTCTAAAAACGCGCACTTTAGTAAATCTACCCCTTACACTTCTCTACTTGCAAGTGAAGTTGTGTAACTGGGCTGTAACAGGGCATCCTCACGTATGCAAAGTATGTGTAAAGTTGCTATCTATGCAGAGTTGTGCAGAAGAATACTGTAAATACTCCTGTTTGCTGATGGACTTTTTGCCCTTCGCATAGTCTGATATAAGTGTGCATTGATGATGATGATGAGGAGGAGGAGGATGTTGGGTGTCCCATCAAGATGGGTGCACTGTCATGCTGCATCTGGAACCATGCATGCAATGCAGGAGCTATTACAGTACTGGAACCATGCATGCAATGCAGGAGCAATAACAGTACTGGAACCATGCACACAATGCAGGAGCAATTACAGTACTGGAACCATGCACGCAATGCAGGAGCAATTACAGTACTGGAACCATGCACGCAATGCAGGAGCTATTCCTGTACTGGAACCATGCACGGAATGCAGGAGCAATTACAGTACTGGAACCATGCACGCAATGCAGGAGCAATTACAGTACTGGAACCATGCACGCAATGCAGGAGCTACTACTGTACTGGAACCATGCATGGAATGCAGGAGCAATTACAGTACTGGAACCATGCACGCAATGCAGGAGCAATAACAGTACTGGAACCTTGCACACAATGCAGGAGCAATTACAATACTGGAAGCATGCACGGAATGCAGGAGCAATTACAGCAGACTTGCCTTCAATTCAGTATAAGCACCATGATTTGTATAATTTAGGTAATTATTTATGGGAATAATAATAACCATCACCCAGATGAGATTTTCGAGTGATTTCATCCTTTTTCACAGTGCTTATGGCTAAGTCCCATCTGTGCATACAAGAAGAAGAAAAAAATGAAATGGTGTAAATTGTGTTGGCAAAGTAACTGTAATAATGGATGTAAACTCCTTTATACAGTAAGACTATATAGACAATGTAATACATTTTGCTCCATGCTGATTGGCTTCTTTATGTTCCATGCACTGTGACTGGTGACATTTTCCAGAGCACCGAGACACATTTTGAAAGTTTGGGGCAAATCTGGACCAATTAAAGAATTGTTGGAATTCCACCAAATTTCAGAATTATACAAAATTATTTGTCTATAGTATGTGTTGATGTAGTGTGACATCAATGATACTGTATACATGTAATATGCTAATAAAATCATTAAATGAATGGTAATTGCCCACAAAATGCCTACTAAATACATTCCTTTATTTTTCTTTTTTTCCATCTTTGTTTTTAACACAGATTTTATATCATACATTCTATAGTTGTTTGTTTTTATTGGGTATGATCAGGGATGGACTGGGTCTAAAAATCAGGCTGGGCATTTCTGTGGCAGGTATCCATGGAAAAAGAGGAAATGGCTACGAGTCAAGGGGCATGGCCTGGTGTTATTCCCTGTCTAAGCATGCCGGTCGAACAGAGCACCAGGTGATGGAGCTGCTTGGCCAGGCCTCCAGACAGCTAGGACCAGCCCATCAGGCCATCTGCCTTTCTGGCATTTGGCCAGTCCAACCATGGGTATGACCCACATAAAGCATGTTGTGTGTCCTGGACACAACTATATCTACATATTAGAAATAGGCTCCAAACAATATGTCCCCTATAAAACTCCAAGCCAGCAGCTGTGCAAAATAAAATCAATCCTTTCATGTAGAATAGTACCTATGTTGGCTCAGACAGTCAGCAACAATGATACATCACATCTGACATGTTTCACTGCAACCTATGATTAAACCCTTCCAGGCAAACCCTTCACTTTCCTGCTAGATCATGTCACAAGCCACCACTGCATCTTGTATGACAACAGTGCTCTGGACGGACCTCTCAGGCCTGTTGGTAAGATACCAGGAAGCCGGGCTGCTACTCCGTGAGGTCCTCCTACCTGGCTGCTCAATCATCTCAACCCTGTACTGATTGGATCTCTCTCCTTTTTCACCTCTGCTGATTCTCTGCTCGGATGCTGGCTATAGCGTTCAGCACGTGTCTTCCGGTTCCGTCTGTGGAGATCATTCTCGTAGTGTGTTCCAGTACTTCCTGTCCATCATGTATCTTTACAGCCTCAGCAGTACTGTGGTGTCTGAGTGGACTTTTTGTTATTTACATCATGGCAATCTCAGCCGCTCTGCTGCATCTGAGTGAACTTTTAGTTACCAACCTCACAGCAATCTCAGCCGCACTGCTGCGTCTGAGTTGACTTTTGTTCTTCATTCCGCCTGTCTCAGCCACATCACAGCCATTAGGCCACAGCTCCCCAAAAGACTCTCACGAATGCCTCGGCCACAAGGCCGCATCCAAATCAAGTACACATCAGCCCTCAAGGCTGCAACTTGGCCACAAGTCGCATCCCAGCCAAGTACACAACAGTCCTCAGGGCTGCAACCTGGCCACAAGTCTACATCCCAGCCAAGTACATATCAGCCCTCAAGGCCGCATCCCAGTCAAGCACATATCAGCTCTCAAAGCTACAACTTGGCCACAAGGCCACACCTCAGCCAAGTAAACATCAGCCTCAAGGCTACAGTTATCATTTTCTCACATCTCAAACCTTGTACATATCAGCATTCGAGGCTGCAACTTGGTCATAGGTCCGCATCTCCTACCTTGTTATTTCCAGAACTTTCTGAATACTGCAGGCCTTTAGGCTACTTTCCTATCCAGTCTTCTTCAGCTACTTTGTGCTCTTCTTTTCTGATTACTTAAATCATTCATACACAGTGAATCTATCCAGGGATTCATAACAGATCATTGGTCTACCAAGCCTAGCTTGATTTTGACATCCAGTGAGCATTCTATAATAAAATAACCCCCACCCTTAAATATCAATCTATTTTAAGGGAAACTGGTTTTGCTTTTTAAATAATTGCCACTTTAGAACATCAGCCAGACTCACCAGCATCTCACTGATGCCAAACATAGACCCAATTGTCAATGTAGCTGCAATATATTTGGTCACAAAATATCCAAAATGCAAAAAAATATTGTAAAAAACAAATACATGCCAAAATTGTTGTAGGTGCAGAGCGTTACTGTTCACACTCCATAATCTTTCTCCAGGGAGGTTTCATTCCCTGTTCCAAGATGACCATCACTTATATACTGCACATGTGCTGCACCATCTTGTCACTGTGTTGAGTTTCACAGTGGGAGACAGTAGTCTCCCACTTAGTTCCCTAGAGACCACAGTATTACTACCCACAACACTTCCAGCATCACTGTACCACTACTTGGTCACCAGATACACAACACAGAATCTGATTAGTGGACAGAAGCTGGAGAGATATGTTTATGAAGAGTATACATAAGGAGCTACGCTCACAACGGAGTTTATTAGGCTAAAAGAAAACTGTACAAAATGGATGTTTGCTATGGAAATGCAATTAAAGTATGAAAGGTTGTGGAAGGTCACATAAGACCAAGGTGCTGATCCAAGCCCAGGCAACATAGAGAAAGCCATGGATACCATAGGCTTAAGTGTGAAGCAACATGTGAACTCAATTATACATGGGAAGGAGTCAGCAAATTACATGTTTACAGCACTGAAGACTGCACACCAAACTGGAGGTCTCGTGAGAAGAATTAATTTAAGATGTGCATTATACAATACAAGTGATTACATTGACAAACTGATGTCTGTTTCCCAGCAACTATTGTCTGTTGGAGTGAAATTAGATGATTATTAGATTTAAAGTCACAGAGATCCAAAATGTGCTTTATTTACCAGAAATGGCAACAAATCTTATAGCCATCAGTGTCCTAAAACAGATCAGCATCCTAGAACAGAGAGGTCACTGAGTTCTTTTCACTAAAGGAAAGTGCATTGTGCAAAACAAAAGAGGAACCATCATAGCTACAGGCCTAAGGTGTCAGCAATTGTACGTCCTAGATACACAGCACTGTTATGCGATAATAACAGCTTAGTCACAGTCATTGGAACTCTGGCATATAATTTTTGGCTACCTTGGATACAACAGTGCTCAAAAGCTACAGAACGGGATGGTTACAGGAATTTCAGTGACTGACAGAGAAACAGATATGCGAGAGCTGTATATCAGGAAAACAAAGCCATTTCCCAAGTGAGGAAGCAGAGCTACACACCACTTGAGTGCATACAGATGTGTGTGATCCAATGGAAGTAAAGTCAGTAACTGGATATGAATTGTATGTGACATTTATAGATGGCTTCACCAGAATTACACACACACACTTTATGAGAGAGAAATTTGAACTACTGTACTGTAGCAAAGAAAATTGCAGACTATAAAAGGCTTGCAGAAAAAAAAACAGGTTATAGACTCGTACTCTGAGATCTGATAACAGTGGAGAAAATTTCAATAGAGGGATGGAGAAATTCTTAAGAAAATATGGAAAAAGCATCAATTGATTATTGCCTATACTCCTGAGAAAAATGGTGTCAGTGCATGAGCAAACCATACACTAGTAGAGAGAGCAAGATGCATGCTAAAGGATACAGGCATAGACAAACTGTTTTGGGCAGAAGCCATGTCCACAGCAGTTTATTTTTATTTTTCATACAGTTGCCCTAAAGGATATAAAACCTATTGAAGCATGCTAAAAAAAAAAACAAGTGTAAAGCAGCCTATGTATATATATATTAGAGATGAGCCCACCTAAACTTAGCGTTCCAAGCCAAGATCCGAAACGGCTCGGATTTTCCTGCCTGACTCGGGTCTCAAAAAAAGGCAAAATGTCATCATCCTGCTGTCGGATTCTCTCAGGTTTTGGATTCTATAAAAGGTCCCGCGATCACCGCCATTTTTATTCCGGCTGTGGAGAGTGAAGAGGAAGGAGGGGGCTGTGATTGCTGTGCTATGCTGTTGCTGTGTGCGCATAGGTGCTGGCTACTGTTGTCACTTGTCAGGGGCTGGCTGCTTAATATCCATACTGCATAGGGGCTGGCTGGCTGGCTGTTGTCCACCAGTCCATACTAGGGCTGGCTGCTGTGCTGGGCTGTGCCTTGCCAGTTGTCCATAAGGGCTGTGTCTGCAGTCCTGTGTCAGTGGCTCCTGTGTCACTGCAGTCCATATGGGTGCTGCTGTGTTTTCCAGGCGGTGCTCTGTCCATCAGGGGTTCTCTCTTTGCCCCCAGTGTGAAAAAAATAAAGAAATAGTTTTTTTCTGTGTGTGTTTGTGCGCATTAGCCCTCTTATCACCAGAAACGTAGCTGTGCAGGGGTGCTGCCTGTATCATTTATCAAGGGGCTGCTGCCTCGTTGAGGAGTGCTCTCCCCCAAGTGCCAAAAAAATGAATCCAATCAATCAATCAATGTGTTTTTTTTCTGTGTGCGCGCGCATTAGCTCCACTTATTACCAGCAGTGTAGCTGCGCAGGGTTGCTGCTTGTGTCATTTATCAAGGGGCTGCTGCATCGATGAGGGGTGCTCTCCCCCCCAAGTGCCAAAAAAAAATAATCCACTCAATCAATCAATGTGATTTTTTTCTGTGTATGTGTGCGCGTTAGCCATGACATAACAAATGCCTCAGCTAAGATTTGCATAAACATTTTCAAAAGGTGAATACAGAGAATATGTTTTAAAAAATGGAATAAAGCAGCTAAAACTGCGTTCTCTGATTATAGTATGCCTACTCTCTACCCATGGCCCCTCTACCTGAATTTCAGCGAGTCAGAGGGGCAACGCCATGCAACCATATTCCAGAGTGCAGCTGCTCCTCCTGTAGCGCAGGTCAGAATATATGTAGGGGGTGTGGTGATATAGACTAAAATGGAGCTCACATCCACTAAAGTGGACAATGAATCCCCAATCTAACAGGGAGCGTAGCTGTAATTTATACACAACACAGGATGGGATGACGATGTAGGCTTGGGAGATGGTATAATCTGGGGTGATGTATACATCATCTTCTTCACACAATATTAATTGGCCCTTCTGGAATCCACCATTACAGGTGCCTCTGTAATTTTTGCATGTAATTGACGGTAAAGGTCTTTCTAATAGAATTAATAGTTCATTTTGATGGACATCATCTTTTCCACATTTTGGGGAAGTAGTCTCAGGCCAATCACTGACAAGGTAACCAGCTGTGCTGAAAACTCTTTCTGAATACACACTGGAAGGTGAGCAGCTCAAGTAAAGCAAAGGCAGTTTGTGTAAGGGCCTAAAAATTGCCTCTTTTTCCTGCCAGTAGTTCTTAACATCTCTTCAGATCTGTGTCCGTTGGGAAGATGAAACAATGTCTTCATCCCTTCTGGGATAAAAATCCACTCCCAGCAGGAGGCATGGTGCTCAAGAATTCTCAAGAAAGACACAACGTAAGACTTAAACCTGAAATCTGAAATGTTGCATTTGCTGCTCTGTTCCGCTTGTCCACATATCTGCTCTGGTGGACAGTGGGTACCATGGCAGTCTGAAGGCTACTAACTAACTAACTAACTAACTGGGCAGCACAGACATTGTAATGGTTAACATTACTGCCACACAGCACTGAGGGAAAGGGTAAGGAGTTGTTTTATCGGGTGCACAAGAGAAAAGATAATATATAATATTAATATGTAACTTTTATTAATCAATACATTAAAAATGTCCCCATGTGGGGAAAATGAACAGTGAAAAAGAAGGAGTTAAAATAATTATTAAACAAGACATACATATATAGTAAAAAGGCCGGTCCACTAATGTATTGTTGATAATATCGGGTAATTATATACCTAGATATAAGGTAGGAATATACTGATTGAGGTATTTGAAATACCTAGGCAAAAAACACAATAATAATAGAGTTTAAATATTTATCTATATGTTTACCTACTAATGGCTATTAATGCCTGATTGTATCTACAGTACCGTATATAATTGATTCCTATTCCTAATAGGTGCTATGAACAGTTGGTGGTCAAAAATTTAATCTTATGTCATTGGATTAGCAAATTAAAATGCATTGTTGTTTGAACACCTTGAATAAATATATTGGTTAAAACTGTGTCTGAGTTTCACTATATTTTAATTCATATATTCATAAATGTAGATACCGTATATAATATAGCTGCTGAGGACGCTCTGCAATTTATTAAATCAATAGTAGTCAGAGATTCAGACTGTCTCACTGAAATAGTAAATAAGTAGCAATATGTTATTATTTATGCATTAAAAATAAAAGTATTGGTTGAACTATGTCTGAGTTTCACTATATTTTAATTTATATATTATATATAATATAGCTGCTCCGAATGCTCTGCACTTTATTGAATCAATAAGAGTCAGAGATTCAGACTGTCTCACTGAAATAGCAAATAAGTAGCAATAACATGATGCTACTTATTTGCTATTTCAGTGAGACAGTCTGTAGATACAATCAGGCATTAATAGCCATTAGTAGGCAAACATATAGATAAATATGTAAACTCTATTATTATTGTGTATTTTGCCTAGGTATTTCAAATACCTCAATCAGTATATTCCTACCTTAGGTATATAATTACCTGATATTATCAACAATACATTAGTGGACCGGCCTTTTTACTATATGTATGTCTTGTTTGATAATTATTTGAACGCCTTATTTTTCACTGTTCATTTTCCCCACATGGAGACATTTTTAATGTATTGATTAATAAAAGTTACATATTAATATTATATATTATCTTTTCTCTTGTGCGCCCGATAAAACAACTCCTTACCCTTTCCCTTTATATCAGGGAATATAGATTATAAGCTCCACTGGGGCAGGGACAGATGTGAATGGACAAATAAAATGCTGCGGAATATGTGTGTGCTATATAAATAAATGGTAATAAATAATAAATAAATAGCTATGTTTTTTTTTATGTCCCTGTTCAGATTGGGAAATGTTTTTCATATGGAAGCTTTGCAAAGGATTATTTAACAGTCAATTGTTTTGGAAAGCCGTAGCACCCTTCCTGGTCCCCTTCTGGAATGAAAATCCACTCCTAGCAGCCAAAGAAGGCCCAGGATTCTCAAGAAAGACACAACGTAAGACCTTAAATCTTAAATCTTGCGCTTGTCCACATATCTGTGCTGGTTAAGTGGCAGTTTGGAGGCCACTAACTAACTATGTTTTTTTAATGTCCCTGTACAGGTTTGGAAATGCTTTTTCATGTTGAAGCTTTGCAAAGGATTATTTAACAGTCAATTGTTTTGGAAAGCTCTACTAGAATTCTTCCTGGTCCCTTTCTGGGATTAAAAAAAATCCACTCCCAGCAGCAGGCATGGCACTCAAGGATTCTTCTGGGGCAAGGACTGAGGACCTCATTCAGAGTCGGTCGTTGCGGCCGCATGGTCGTAGGGGAAAGGGGCTGGATATACAAATTAAGCGATCACAAGTTGCGGTCCTAAGATGACATCGTTAGCTGAACAACCGAGGGTAAGAAGCGGCCGTAAGACTAAATAACGCCCCTTTCTCGATCACAACACACATCATCTCCTGGGATATAAGGATTAATTGCGAGCATCGGGAGCCATCGGAGCTGGTCGTAGAGCTTAAGGTTGACCATACCCTCTCTTAAGCACTACGATCAAGTCAGTGTAAAAACCTCCCATGTCACATGTGCCATGATGCTGCTTTGTTAATTATGCACTCCCATTAAACGCCGTTCGCATAATTAGGCACGCCTGCATTCGGATCTCCACTCCCCCGTTTTCAAGCACCTTCCCCTGTTACCACCCACAAAAGGTTCATTCTGTCACTCAAACTAACGACCTGGCTGTGTTCAAGGAGAGAGAAATTTCTGATCATAAGAGCTAGTTTGCGCACATGCATTGTGAACTTTACGCATGCGCAGTTTAGCAAACATCGGCGGCGTACGACCGTGCGGCCTCAATGACCGACTCTGAATGAGGTCCTGATTGTGGATGTGTCAAATTATTTTGTAAATGCCTCTCCTCCTCTCCTCCCTTTCTCCCTCATAAATTTACTTTGGAATAAAAAAAATGAAATTAAATTTACTACCAACCCTTCCTTCAACTACATACATACTCCAACTCCCTGAGGCCTCTCTTGAATAATAAAAATATTTGTTTCCTGATGTGCCATGTTGGAAGTTGAACTGCCACATGTTTGTGCTGCCCACTGCTGCTGCTTAGCTTAGCCGGCTAGCAAATTTCATAAAACTTCATAAAAAATAAAGCGCTATTTAACTTGCAAGAAAAATATTCCATTTATTAAAAAAATATGAATAAATAATCAAAATAAATTATATATACATATAAAGACAATAATTCATATTACATTCACAATATATTACTGTATTCAATTCATATGCTAATTTCTTTCAGCTAATTGCTTCCATGAAATACAGTACATATTAATTTCCAACAGTCTTTAGGATGACCTACAAAAACTCAATTCCTTTTCCCAACTGGTTAGTTGATATTTTCAGCCAGCAAAGGAAGAATTATTTAAAAAAGCATGCTTATTGTGCACAAAAATATAAAAAAATGCCTTTTTAATTGGTTACTAGGCAGTCACTTTGTAACCATGAACCAACAACCAATAACCTTTTCCCAACTGGTTAGTTGTTAATCTGCAACTTAGCTATGCAGATACCGTGTGAGTTCTGATAGGTTCCGTATAATAGCTGTGTAAGGACACCATCCAGACTCCCAGGAGACAGCTGATCACTTATGCCTCCTGCTGCTGTTTCCTGATGTGCCATGTTGGAAGTTGAACTGCCACATGTTTGTGCCGCCCACTGCTGCTGCTTAGCTAAATTAGCCGGCTAGCTTGGTGCAAATTGTGGGCCTAAACTGGATGAAAACAATATAGTGAGCTGTGAGGTGGTCAAAATTGACTGAAAATTTGTGGAAATAAATGTTATTGAGGTTAATAATTCTATAAACAAAAATCAGGCCCATTTTATATGATTTTAGCTGTTTTTCTGATTTTTTAAGAAAAAATCCTGATCCAAAACCAAAAAAAAATACGGAAGGGAGGTTTTGTCAAAACCAATCCAGATCCAAAACCAGGGAAGATACAGATGCAAAACCAAAACACGAGGGTCGGCGCACATCTCTAATATATAACAAAAGAAAGAACACATAACTGAAATCAAAATCCGTAAAGCGCTGTAAGTAACAGAAAGCTGATCAAGTCAAGGGATGTTATATTCAAAGAAACCACGCAAGTTACATAAAAGTTGGAAGTTGATATGCAGAACAAGTATGTGTCACTAGACATTCCAGCAGCTGGATATGTACCCGAACCAAAGGCTACCAGCGTGGAAGTTCAACCACAGAAAAGGTCTTCTGCAAGATCAAATATCAGCAAGCTACCTAAGAGGTATGATGAAGAATTCCCAAATATTGCATTCAGTGAGCCTCAAGATATTTAAGAAGCACAAACAAGTGCCAACTGGTCTGAACGAAAGTCCACTCAGCAAATGTGCTGGGTTGGGGTGAAAGGCTTCTGCGCTGACAAGTGGGAGGGGGTGGATGACCCGGGCACCTGCAGGGCCCCTCCAACAACCCCAGGCCCAGATAATTAGTACCAGCCCCCTCTCTCAGCACCCCTGGTTATATTCTCTGACCCTGCAGTTTCTCTCTAACTTGCTACATTGTATACTGCCCCTGCAGGGTCTCCTCAACTCACTGCAATATACCCAGCCTCTGCAGTCACCCTACTACAGTACTTTGTGCAGGTCCCTAACAGTGCCTCTTATACAGTCCCAGAACACTTCCTGCAAGTGCATATTCTGCAATACTCCTTTTGCTACTACTCCTGTGCATTCCATTTCCCTCACTAGCCTCACTCTGTCCAACCTGTGAGATCTCTGCTGCTAAATCCATTTTGCTTTGCAGCAGTTCTTGGTGATAACCAGAGAACTCCTTATACTCAATACCCTAGGTGCTAAATAAAACTAGGCTAGAGCACAAGAAATTACAGTGACGTGGCAGACAGTATTCTATGCACCCGGTTTATGCTCACACAAATTATCATACAGAATTCATACACAACACAGTACTTTCATGAAGTATATTGTAGTATATACATAGTAAAGTTGCATTGACTATATAAAAGACATTTGAACCAAAATAAAAGCACAGTATAGATTAAGTTCAAACATATAAACATCCATTGTCTTCTACTTTTTAAACTCAAATGGCAATCTACTTTTGTACTATAGACCAGTGTTTCCCAAACTGGTTTCCGTGGCACCCTGGGGTGCCTCAGGGCACTTGCAGGGGTGCCTCAGTTTGGTGGTCCAGTACCAAATAAAATAATTTTTAGTCAAAATATGTGGACAAAAAACAAATGCAGCCCTGTCAACCACCACATAACTGAACCTAAGGGTGACATACTGTATAAGCACAATTTACTTTATTTAATGTTTGCTGAATTTCTCAATAAGGGGTGCCATGGTAACAATGCTGATACTCTAGAGTGCCGTGATTTTAAAAAGTTTGGGAACCACTGCTATAGACTGTTTGCACATATCACACTGTATATATATAATAGCCGAACTAATATAATAGTTTCATTGGGAGGGATCAAGACACACTCTGCCAATCAAAAGTTACTGCTGATTGTTATTATCATCATCAATGTGTACTTTACAATAGGGATTGAGCACCCACAAGATATTGTTATAAGCCATTGTGACCGCTTATATCTGCTGCAGGTTCTGGCCAGAGCTCGAAAGCCTCTGTGAACATGCAGCACTCAGCTGCTCATTGTGGTAATTACCTGAGGCTGGTCTCATTTACTCACATGGGATTGGCTCTAACTATAGGGCAGCTTGCCCTTTCCTGCCTCGCCAGAGATAGTTTTGTTGTGGAAGTTGTGCTATCCGGTCCCTGTTCCTGTATCTGCTGTTTGATATTTCTTGTTTCTGTCCTGGCTCTGCCTTGTGTTACCTGTACCTGTTGCAAGTATACCTGGAACATTCATTGTGCTGCAAATCCACACTGCAAGCCTTTGGTGTTGTGTACTTTTGCTATTCCGTTCTGCATTATATGTCATGCTGCAATTCCACACTACCAGCTGCATGTGTATCTGTGTTTATTGCTATACAATCTTGTATTATATCTGTTGTTTGTGATTGCCACTATTTTATGTAGTTGTGTTTATATGCAATCATATTCTGTTATTGTCTTCAGTGCTCACTGCTCTGTGGTAATTACACTGTGATATTATTACTTTGTTCGTATTGCTGATATTCACGCTACCTGTTATTAGTGTGCATTCTATCTTGCTTGTGTCCATGGCTGCAGGCTGCTCCTTGGTTAATATTAATATTACCTTTGTCCTACTACTACAGTTTTAGCTTGCAAACTCCTGCTGTATGTATAAGCCCCTACTGACTGGAAGTGAAGACCTGGTGGCATCCTAAGTACCAGTGAGTGTGTCACACTCTATGGGAACAACGGGTGGTTATTACAGGCAAAAGCCCTCCCTAGAGTGACTCTAGGGGACTTATGCAAATACAGGGGAGATTCATTACAGATATACACTTTCTAATATGTAGGATGTGTATGGCTCTGCATATGTGTGGGAATATACAATTTTTGCATGCACAATTTATTTTAGTCCTTTGCGTCCATGTTAATATCAACTTTGCATCAGCCCAGATTCATCTAGGTACATTTAGTCCTATTTTCAAGTTAACATGGTACAGTTCAGTTCTTGTTAAGAATACAATTCTTCGTATACTGGGGATGTGCGGCATTGGCAATATTTTATTTGAAGTCTTCAACAATAAAATAAATGCTGAGTTTTTATTTTGTCATGAGCAATTTTTCAGCAAAGTTCCTGCTGCTGAAAATTACTACTCTAAATAAGGTGAGTTTTTATGGCGATTGGACCTGCGTCCAAAAACGGATGTAAGAACTGTTTCTTAATAGCAGCGAATACGCTCAGGGTGGCAGGTAATTGTCAGATACGATTGATTTCAATTGAGCTGCATTTTGCAGTAACGGCTTACTTGCTGGGCTAAATCACTGTCAGTGCTGTGACATCCTCTCATAACATTTAATGAATGTCTCTGGGAACATATTTGCAACAGTTTGCAGTTGTGTTTCTTTTATTGGTATAAATTCTGCAGAACTATCACTAGTGTGACACCTAGCCTAACCCAAGAAAGACACACGAATGATCTGCAGAAGTACCTTGCTGACACAAGCTCCAGTATGGACCTGATGCAAAGTAACAAGGGCTAGACTGTTGGAACATTAATAATATAATAATATTATTCTTAATAATAATAATAATAATAATAATAATAATAATAATATAATCATGTACTTACAAAAGATAATAAACAAAACCTGCTTATGTCTGACAACAATTATCAGGAGTTGTGAACTGCTATATTATGCTTTGATACCAAATAAATAAGACAATTGTGAATTTAAACACCGTGTAGCTACAGAATTATTGAGCGTCTAATAGAATATATATTCACTTTCAAGGAGCTATAAATAATTTGCTACTACATGATAGAGAAACTTTAAACTGTATCATGGTGCTTCAAGGAAGAAGTCACATTTATTTGTAGTCTACTTCTCATCATACAAAATAATTAGGGCTTTAATTATGAAGCAATGGCTTTTGTAAGCCGCTACTTCCCGGCGGGTTTCAAGTGAAAATTTAAAATGGCACCCACAGTCAGTGTAAAGCATGCTGTGCTTTACAATGACTGAGAGTGCCGTTTTAAATTTTCAACTGCAACCCGTCGGGAAGCAGCGGCTTACAAAATCCGCTGCTTCGTAAATGAATTGCCATTAAAAAACATTTGTGTATCTACATATTACAGAATACATAAATATATTTAGTATACCAGGACTGGTTTTATGCAGTTTATTGTCTTTTTGAGTATGAGTAGTTATTATTATGTATCTCTATTACTTCCGTGTTTATTTGGGGTCCTTATTTTGCTATATCAGTGGAAATGTATTAGAAGACCATGATATCTTAAAAGTTAGGCATGTGTATATTGCTGTGATTTATGTAGCATTGCCTAATATGAGTAGCTCTTTTATATGTAAAATAAATCCTTTATCCCTTAGCATTTTCCTTGTTTCAATATTTAATAACTGAAAATGACTTTACTTTTGTGTTCCTAAGACTAAATTTGTAAAAAAGTACTTAACTTGCATTTCACATTAGGGTGACTGAATTTTATACAAATGTAAGGCTATATAATACTACTTAGTCATGTATAGCTGTCATTGATTGGTTTTACAATGTGTAAATCATGGATTAAATTACACATAATAAGTCTTTTATTGAACCTGAAAGTGCTGACTGCAGATGGGAATCATAATTCAGCAATCATCTTGTACGCTCTTGCTTCTTGTTTGAAGTGCGTTTTTGTACTTGCCATTTGATCATATAAGCGAGCTTTGAATGCCGACAATAGCTATTTTGATGAGCACGTAGACAGTCTCTTTTCTCTACAGGTAAAATAAGATCCCCATACAGTAAATGTCTTTGTAGCGCAATTGCCTTAGGAAATGGTTTTATAGCAATTAACACTTTGCTCTTAAGTGAGGCATTCTGTTTAATCATTGCTAATAATTGTTTGCTTTCAGTAGGACCTGTGTTTAATACATAACTACATTTATTTTATTCTAAAATGAATGGCATGTATAGAAAGATGTGCCCAGCACAGAGGCACAGATGGCTTTCAGTGTTTTATGAATGATAATTAATCCAGTTAATATAATGGAGGTCATTTTCAAAGTGTGAAACTGCCAAGTCATAGAGGAAAATCAGCTTTGGCCCGACCATTAACCTCAATTTGTGCAAATGAGCATAGATTTCTCAAGAAGCATGTGGGTTAGTGGAGCAAAATTGCTGCTTTTGTGGAGGGACAACCGAGGAGTATTTGGGCAGAGTGAGTAAGTTTCTTACAATGCACACATCGGGGTATATTTACTAAGGTGCGTGTTTTTAGAAGTGGTTTTGTTGCCCATAGCAACCAATCAGATTCTACTTAACATTTATCTAGCACCTTCTAGAAGGTAATAGCTAGAATCTGATTGGTTGCTATGGGCAACAAAACCACTTCTAAAAAGCCACACCTTAGTAAATATACCCCGCCCTATTTGCAGATAAAAATCCAAAGATGGCAGAATAAGGGGTAAATGTAATAGAGTGTGTGATGCATGCCTCGGTAAGTCAAAGCTAAAATAATGTAATCTTGACATGTTTTTTTTTCAACAGTATTATTACTAGGGGTGTGCATCGGCCACTTTTCGTGTTTTGTGTTTTGGTTTTGGATCTGGATCTTTCTTCGTGTTTTGGATCTGGATTGGTTTTGCCAAAACCACCCTTCCGTGTTTTGGGTTCTGGGTTTTGTGTTTTGGATCTGTATTTTTTTGAAAAAAAGCATAAAAACAGCTAAAATCACAGAATTTGTAGGTTTTTCTGCTCCTATGCTATTATTAACCTCAATAACCTTAATTTCCACTCATTTCCAGTCTATTCTGAACACCTCACACCTCACAATAGTGTTTTTATGTCCAAAAGGTTGCACCGAGGTAGCTGGATGACTATGCTAAGCGACACGAGTGGGCGGCACAAACACGTGACCCATCTAGGCGTGAAACTGCAGTGGCAGACAGGATGGCAGTTTGAAAAACTAGGCCCCAAACTGTACATAATGCAAAGAAAAAAAAGAGGTGCAAGATGGAATTGTCCTTGGGCCCTCCCACCCACCCTTATGTTGTATAAACAGGACATGCACACTTTAACAAACCAATCATTTCAGCGCCAGGGTCTGCCACACAACTGTGGCTGAAATGATTGGTTCGTTTGGGCCCCCACAAAACAAGCTGGCAATTAATGTGTCCCTGCACAAACTGGCTCTACGGAGGCAAGATGTCATCCTCATCCTCCTCATCCACCGATTCCTCACCCTCTTCAGTGTGTACATCCTCATCCTCACAAAGTATTAACTCGCCCCCACTTGAATCCACCACCACAGGTCCCTCTGTACCTTCTGGAGGCTGGTCTCCCTGGAAGAGCTGATAATTCATTTTGATGAACATCATCTTCTCCACATTCTGTGGAAGCAACCTCCTACGCCTTTCGCTGACAAGGTTCCCGGCTGCACTAAACACTCTTTCGGAGTACACACTGGAGGGGGGGCAACTCAGGTAAAATAGAGCCAGTTTGTACAGGGGCCTCCAAATTGCCTCTTTTTCCTGCCAGTACAGGTATGGACTGTCTGACATGCCTACTTGGATGCTGTCACCGATGTAATCCTCCACCATTCTGTCAATGGTGACAGTATCATATGCAGTGACAGTAGACATGTCAGAAATTGTTGCCAGGTCCTTCAGTCCGGACCAGATGTCCAAACTTGGTCCTGCCTGCCCTGCATCACCGCCAGCAGGTTGCTTAGGATACCTAAGTTTTTTCCTGGCAGCCCCAGTTGCGGGAGAAAATGAAGAAGGAGCCGTTGACGTGTCACGTTCCGCTTCAGCTGACAGTGTCTTCACCAGCAGGTCTTTGCACCTCTGCAGGCTTGTGTCGGCCGGAAAGAGAGACACCACATAGGCTTTAAACCTAGGATCGAGCACGGTGGCCAAAATGTAGTGGTCTGATTTCAACAGATTGACCACCCTTGAATCCTGGCAAAGCGAATGAAGGGCTCCACAAGTCCCACATGCCGAGCGGAATCGCTCCGTCTTAGCTCCTCCTTCACTTTCTCCAGCTGCTTCTGCAAAAGCCTGATGAGGGGAATGACCTGACTCAAGCTGGCAGTGTCTGAACTGACTTCACGTGTGGCAAGTTCGAAGGGCTGGAGAACCTTGCACAACACGGAAATCATTCTCCACTGCGCTTGAGTCAGGTGCATACCTCCTCCTTTGCCTATGTCATAGGTGGATGTATAGGCTTGTATGGCCTTTTGCTGCTCCTCCATCCTCTGAAGCATATAGAGGGTTGAGTTCCACCGCGTCACAACCTCTTGCTTCAGGTGATGGCGGGGCAGGTTTAAGAGTGTTTGCTGGTGCTCCAGTCTTCGGCACGCAGTCGCTGAATGGCGAAAGTGGCCAGAAATTTTTCGGGCCACCCAAAGCGTCTCCTGCATGCCCCTGTCGCTTTTCAGAAAATTCTGCACCACCAAGTTTATTGTGTGAGCAAAGCATGGGACGTGCTGGAAATTGCCCAGATGTAATGCCCGCACAATATTGGTGGCGTTGTCAGATATCACAAATCCCCAGGAGAGTCTAAGTGGGGTTAGCCACTGGGCGATGATTTCCCTCAGTTTCTCTAAGAGGTTGTCGGCGGTGTGCCTCTTACTGAAACCGGTGATACACAACGTAGCCTGCCTTGGAATGAGCTGGCGTTTCTGAGATGCTGCTACTGGTGACGCTGCTGCTGTTGCTGCGTAAGGTGATACATCTACCCAGTGGGCTGTCACAGTCATATAGTCCTTAGTCTGCCCTGTTCCACTTGTCCACATGTCCGTGGTTAAGTGGACATTGTGTACAACGGCATTTTTCAGGACACTGAGGACACTTTTTCTGACGTTTCTGTACAGTCTCGGTATCGCCTGCCTAGTGAAGTGGAATCTAGACGGGATTTGGAACTGGGGACACACTACCTCCATCAATTGTCTAAATCCCACTGCACTAATGGCGGATACCAGACGCACGTCTAACACCAACATAGCAGTCAAGGCCTCAGTTATACGTTTTGTTTCAGGATGACTGCTGTCGTACTTCATCCTCCTCGCTAAGGACTGTTGGAGGGTCAATTGTTTAGTAAAAGTAGTGGTGTTCCTACTTCCTCTCTGGGATGATGAACGACTCCCAGCAGTAGCAACAGCAGCAGCGGCAGCAGTAGGCGTAGCAATGCAGGATCCTCCGGAGGAATCCCGGATAGGAGAGTCAGTCATGCCAGTGACATGGCCTGCAGGACTACTTCCGATCCTGATTAAGGAGGAAATTGATGAGGAGGGAGTTGACGGTGTGGTTTGCAGGCGCTTGGATACAACAGGACAACGGGATTTAGGTGTCCCTGGACTGCTTACGGTCTTAGCCAAAGTTTCTGAACTTGACAGTAACTTTTTATGAACGCGCTGCAGGTGCCGTATAAGGGAGGATGTTCCTAGGTGGTTGACGTCCCTACCCCTACTTATTTCACCTTTACATATGGTACATATGGCAAGACAGTTGTTGTCCGGATTTGGATAGAAATATTGCCAGACCAAAGAGGTGGAATGTTTGGTCTTCTGCCCAGGCATGACCGTGATGGGCTTTTTCATCCCACGGACAACAACTGTCTCCCCCGGAGCCTGATTTAAACAAACCACATCACCATCAGAATCCTCCTTGCCAACTTCCTCCTCAGCGCCAGCTACACCAGTATCCTCAACCTGTTGTACTTCAACAGTGACATCTTCAATTTGCATATCAGCAAGTGGACTGTGGGTGCTCCTTTCAGCACTTGCAGGGGGCGTGCAAATGGTGGAAAGAGCCACCTCTTCCCGTCCAGTGCTGGGAAGGTCAGGCATCGCAACCACCACCACACTTGGACTCTCCTTGGGGATTTGTGATATCTTCTTAGAAAGCACAGTTCTTCGCTGTGCTTTTGCCAGCTTAACTCTTTTGATTTTTTTAGTGGGAGGAGGGCTTCCATCGTCATGTGAAGCTGAACCACTAGTCATGAACATACTAGGGATCGACCTTAGCCGTTCCTTGCCACTCCATGTCGTAAATGGCATATTGGCAAGTTTACGTTTCTCTTCAGCTGATTTAAATGTTTTTTTCAAGGTCATTTTCCTGAACTTTGTCATTTGGGATTGTATGTGCCCTCTACTATGACATTGGGCATCGGCCTTGGCAGACGACGTTGATGGCATGTTATCGTCTATGTTATGACTAGTGGCAGCAGCTTCAGCACTAGGAGGAAGTGGTTCTTGATCTTTCTCTATTTTATTTTTATCGGAGAAAGTTTGGTCCTCCATTTATGTTATATCGATTTGATATATACGTGCGGCTAAACACAGAAAATATTTTTTTATTTTTGCTGGAGAGTAGTGCACTTTGTGGGTTACACCAGCCTTTAAGAAATGAGCCAGCCGGCTCTTTACTTATGGGACACAGGCGCACGCTTGGCGCTGCTCCTTTGTTGATGCACGTGCGGCTACTGCGCACACAATTCACAAACACAGAAAAATTTATTTTTTTTGGTTTGGAGTGTACTTTGGGGGTTACAGCACCCTTTAACGGTCAAGCCAGCCGGCCCTTTGCTTATGACACAGGCGCACGCTTGGCACTACTTTGTTGATGCACATGCGGCTACTGCGCACACAATTCACAAACACAGAAAATAATGTTTTTTTTGGTTTGGACTGGAGTGTACTTTGGGGGTTACAGCACCCTTTAACGGTCAAGCCAGCCGGCCCTTTACTTATGACACAGGCGCACGCTTGGCACTACTTTGTTGATGCACGTGCGGCTACTGCGCACACAATTCACAAACACAGAAAATATTTTATTTTTTTAGCACTTGGGGGGAGCACCCCTGATGGACAGAGCACCCCCTGGACAACACTACAGCACCCCTTTAGGACTGGGACACTGCACAGGACTTTGGAGTGGACACAGCCCCTATGGAGAACTGACTGCACAACACAGTCCAGCCAGCCCCTATGGACTTTGAAGTAGTGGACACAGCCCCTATTAACAACAGCAGCACAGCACAACACAGCCAGCCCCTATGGACTTTGAAGTAGTGGACAACAGCAGCACTACACTACACTACACTACACTACACAGCCCTAACTCCCACCCTCCCTCTTCACTGTCCACAGCCGAGTGAGAAAATGGCGCTGACGCGGGTACCTTATATAGGATCCAAAACCCGCGAGACTCGGAAGGCGGGATGATGACGTTTTGCCTCGATTTCAGATCCGAGTCAGGCGGGAAAAGTCGAGCCTGACTCGGATCGGACTCGGATCGGGGGGGCTCGGGGGGGTTCGGATTTCAGAAATCCGAACCCGCTCACCCCTAATTATTACCATATTAACATAAATTTTCAGTTAATTTTGACTACCTCACAGCTTACAATATTGTTTTAACCAATATCGGCCAAATGCTGCAGCGAACTGACTGTTTAAACTAAGCACTCTAGCAGCGGCACAAACACATGGCAGTTTAAAACTCTACAGCATGTCTATGAAATATAGTGTCAAGTAGGATGGCAGTTTAATAAGCTATACGACCCTATAGAATGTTTTCCTTAATTAAGAACTAATTTCCTAAAATTAAAAGCCTAGAGGATAATATAATATGAGAGCTGATTGAAAAGTAATGAGACAGCCTCTGTTTTTCTGTCCCATAGGTAGACGTGGCAACGCTATCCTGGTTATTGTGAAGCTCATACATCGATGTGTCTGAACCTGTGGTTGGAGTGCCATAGTCTTCTTCGTTTGGTCACAGCGAGTGGAAGATCTTTGTACGTTTCGTCATGGCAGATGAGGAAGACGTGTCTGTGAGTTGTGTGATTGAATTTTGTGTTAAACTCATGAAATGTTATGGCAAGCATACGGTAGAGAAACAATTTGCCGTGCTGCAGTATTTCAGTGGTGGAAGCACTTCACAGAGGGTAAAACGCGAGTGACTGACCATCCACCTTGGTTACAGATGTCAACATTGCCAAAGCTGTGGAGATGTTACAAAATGACAGAAGGTTAACTTTATGCAAACGTTCAGCTTTACTTGTCATCTCATTCAAATGAGTTCAGCATATTGTGACAAAGGAACTGAAAATGCATGGCATGTGTGCCAGGTGGGTACCCAGAAATCTCACAGAAGAGCAGATGCGACGATGAGTGTAATCATGCAAGAACACTGTTTGAATGTCGGAGAGGATACTCGATTTCCTGTCATTGATTGTGACGTGTGACGAATTATGGTCTGGTATCCAAACAACAGTCCAGTGTATGGAAACATGAAAACTTGCATCCGCCCAAAAAATTTCAGTGTGATTCCTTTGGCGTGTAAAGTCATGCTTCTGCTTGTCTTTGATGTGCACGGTATGATCCTACAGCATTGGATTTCCCGTGGACAGACAATTAATGGTGATTACTATGCAAACATCCTGAAAACCAATTTGCATGGAGCCATGAGGAAGAGAAGACCACGTTTTCTGAAGAAACAGTGTTTTTTGCTCCAAGACAATGTTACTGCTGTTGCATTGGCAGCACTGACTGAAATTAACGGAACAGCACTAGAACAACCTCCAAAAGGCCACAGCTGCAACACTAAAAGTGATGTCGCAAAACACTCTGCTGTACACCATTGTTGAAACGCTGTAAAAAATTGTATTGAATGTGAAGGATGCTACTTTGAAAGAGAAAAATGTTCAGATCCTGTGGAGTCATCTGATTCTGTATAAAATAAATCAGTCATTACTTTTCAATTAGCCCTCGTATATTACCAACACACTTTTCCAAACAGCAAAGCACAGGCCTCAAGTCAAAACAGGCAATTTAAGTCAGAGTAACAACCTAGTAGAAAAGTTAATAATTTAATGTTAATTAATTAACAACAAATGTCTCCTACCAGCAAATAACATGCCTTAGGCCAAAACAGGTGAATTGAGGTCGAGGGATATTAATTAATTAACCAATTGGGGGAATATAAAAAAGTCTCATTACCAGAGGGCGCCTATTAGTATTTTTATCAATTTGATTTAGCTGAAAAAATCTTTTAACTACTTTATTCTCCATAATAGATCACACGTATTCAAATGGCCGCCATCAATTTTCACATTCATTATAGGGGAGCTTAGTGATGATAATCATATGCAGACTTGTAACCTTGTCTTTGTGTGGTCAAAATTTTGCTTTATATTATTATAATTTTGATTCAGGGCCTAAACCCCCAGTAAAGTACAGTAATATATGCTGCCTGTTAAACACAAACAAGGATCCCGGCTATGCTAAACACTCTTTCTGTGTACACACTAGAGTGTGGGCAGCTTAAGAACACCAAATCTAGTTTGTACAAGGAGCTTGAAATTTTTCCCCTCAGTAGTCAAAGGGACTGTGACATGCTAATTTGTACATTGTCATTAACATAATCCTCCACCATGTTTACTGTACCAGATTGAGTCATGGTAGAGGTCATTTTGGGCAATTTTTTAAGCCTGATCAGATGTCACAATGGCATTGACTCATCATCATCACTAATGGGTCTTTTTCAAAAGATCAGTTTTTTTTCCTGGCAGCAGCATTTGCAGGAGATACTGAAGCAGGAAACATTGTGTCATGTGCCACTTGAGTTGCCAACTTTCTTGCAAGAAGCTCTTTTCATCTCTTAAGATCTGTCAGTTGGTAAAGTTATGGTGGCCATACACGGCGAGATTCAAAAGTTGGTAAGATCAGTTGTACGATTTCCCTTGAAATTATTCCCTTAAGGTCCTGGACGATTTGTTTTGAAAATGCAATGATTTCACATAAGACTTCACATAAGACTTCAAATCATACACGATAGGTTGAGGTTTCTCTGCAAAACCATCTGATCTGCGATCCAACTAGACGATGGCGGAGACGCGCATCGGGGTCGCAGAATACTCAAAATACAACTATTTTCATAAGATTAGTCTGTCCAACCTGTAAAAACAGACCAAATCGTGTGATCAATCGTCCTGTGTATGGCCAGCAAAAGACTTTAAATAGGACTTAAACTTAGGATCACGCATGGTTGCCAAAATGTACAGATCTAATTGCAAGATGTTGCAAAACCTTTGGTCCCAGCAAAGCAAATAAAAAACTAGTCTACAAGTCCAACATACTTAGATGAATGGTTTTGTTTCATCTACTCCTTCAGCTTTTCTAGCTACAATTCCAGTAGTTTTACTCAGTGTATAAGCTGAGTCAGGCTGGCAGTGCCTGAATTTACTTCATTGGTTACAATTTTCATGTTATTGCTGAATACAAAAAATGACAAGAAATGTTATGGACCACATCAAGTATCTCCTGAACTGACCTGTCATTTCTAAAAAAAAAATCTGAGCCACAAAATGTATTGTGTGGGCGAATTTCAACATGTACCATGTTTTGCCCAGGCAATTGCTCATGCAATGTTAGTTCCATTTTCTGAAATGACAAATGCTGAGGAGAGTCTTAATGGGATAAACCATTTAATATCACATCCCCAAGTTTTTCCAACAGATTGACACCAGGATGCCTCTTAGCGCAGCCAATGATACAAAGAGTAGTCTGCCTATGAATGAGCTGGCATTTTGTGCATGATATAGCTGCTGCTGAAAGTGATACACCTACCCAGTGGGCTGTCACAGTCATGTAATCTTTAGTTTGACTAGTACTGCTCTTTCACATATCTGTAGTTAAGTGGATAGTCAGTACAATGGCATTTCTTAGGCAAAGAATAACTTTTTGTTTCATTTCCCAGTACAGGTGACGAATTGTTGTTCTGGTAAAATAAAAGAGAGATGGAATTTGGTAATGTAGACACATTTGGGTATATTTACTAAAGGTTGATTTTGGTTGATTTGGGGCAATTTTGTATTTCAGGGTCTAAATCATACATTTGCTAACAGATGATTTTTAAAAAAAAATGTTTAAACAATGTCAAAAATCATGTTAGTAAATGTGTGATTTAGGGATATATTTACTGAAAGTCAATTTGGGTACATTTTTGTTTGGTTTTTGGTTGATGTTGGGTAATTTTTTGGTTGATTTTGTGTGTTCATGGTCTAAATAACACAATCACTTAGATATGATTTTTTGACAAATAAGCTTAGTAAATCTGTGATTTAGACCCTGAAACACAAAATCGACCAACACTTGACCATGCATCAACCAAAAATCGACCAAAATCAACTTTTAGAAAATATATCCCATGATCTCAACTAATTATCTAAAACCAGATGCATTGATGGTGGACACTGAACACAGATCTAAAACTAACATATCCATTTGCTTCAGTGATATGTTGTGCAGCAGGATGGTGGCTGACATACATGGATCCTCGTGCAAATGATTGTTTCATAGACAATTGTTGTGTAAAACTACTAGTCTTCTTCTTGGTTACCTTATGTGAGAAAAACTCAACCCCAGCAGCAGCCCTGGCATGCAAGGATTCTTCTTGGGAATCCAGGATAGTGGAGGAGTCAGTTTGTATTGGCATATTTGATGAAGGACTACCTCACATCATTAATGAAGAGATTGATAAAGAAAGGTGTTGGTGGTGAAAATTGCATGTGCTGAATTCTATCCATGCTTCTGGTAGCTGATGCTGGACTACTTGTTATTATTTTACATAATTTTCCAGAATTTGATAAATAATTTGCATTAACTCACTTCAAATTACATAACAGAGAGAAGGTGCTTAGATGGTTAATGTCCTTACTTCTACTTACTTTGGTACTACAAATGGTACAGATGCTTTGACAAATGTTGTCAGGGCTTGGGTAAAAATGATTCCACATGGAAGAGGTGGCTTTTTTATTTTATGCTCAGGCATGATAATGTGCATCCTCTAATTACTGGCATGAACTGCTGCCACTGGTGGCTAACTTACTTTGACACAAACAACATCATCCTCTTGAATTTTGTCAACTTGTTCTTGTTCAACACATTCATCATTAACATCTTAATTAGTATCAAACCACACAATTATCCCCCTCATTCTGTTGCACTTCCAGAGTAGCATCCTCAATTTCTATGTCTAAACCATCATCATTACTTTTACTACAACTCATCCTTAAAATTGCAGAGGGTGCAGAAATGGTGGAAGGAGGTTTCTCTACAATACTTGTGTCAGAATCAGAAATGTCAGACTCAAACATAGCACTTTTGGAAACCCTTAGACTTTACTCAGAAATCTATGAAGTACACAGTTTGTTCTTCAGCCTTAGTGCTTTTTTCGTGCACTGATTTGCCAGTTTTAGAGGTAACACATCTAGACTCAGAGCAAGAGGGTGGTGCTTGTGAGGTTACAGAAGATGTGTTTGCCCATGGCTATCACAATAGGCATTCTTTTGCATGAAAGAGCAGTAGCAGGATTGTGGTGTTGACTATTTCATGTTTTTTAGCAGTAACTTTTCCCGTTCTTAGTCAGAGGTGATGTTTTCTCAAAGATTGTGAAACATTATTTAGATCTGGAGTGCCATTCTTATACCTTCTTCTTTCTCCTTGACTTTCTTTAAAAGTAGACATTGAAGAAGTACTATTACTACCAGAGCTAGTACTGGGTTTCTCCTGTTCTTCTTTGACTTATCCACAATTGATTTTTATACCTGGACAGGTGTAAAGCTACTCTAGTTGAACTTAACTGCCAACACATGAAGTAAACATAAAAAGAGATAGGGAAATGAGGGACTGTTACCTTTAGCATGCAGTTTTATTAAGAGACTTAAAATTTTCTTTAGACACCAGAAAAATGTTTTATTTTTTCACTTATTATTTTGGAGTGCAGCTGACGGGGACATAACCACACCCAATAAGTACAGTAATATACGCTGCCTCTCCAAAACACACACTCTTAAAATATGATTTCAATTGAATGATAAAAGTCTTGAAAAGTTTTTTGACACCAGAAAAAATATGTTTCCACTTTATTTTGAGGAACAGCTGATGAGGACACCACACCCAATTACTACACTAAAATACACTTCCTCTCGAAAACACAGAATCTTCCAGTGAAATATCATTCAAATTTAATTGCAAAACAAAATTTGTTTTTGTTTGTTGTTTGTGAACAGGAAAATATGTCTTATCTGGGGTCATCTCACTCAGACACAGCACAGTATTTTTTTGACCACTAACCTTCAAATACTGTACCACTGTCTCTGCCCTCAAACACTAATGACATTATATACTGCAGTGTAGATAGATATCCTTGT